>CM036906.1:133554901-134154901 GCA_020800305.1 Porphyrio hochstetteri | reverse complement strand
GTGGCTATGAACATTTCTGTGAGCACTGCAATCCTGACCTTCATGATGAGCATTGGCTTTTAAGGACGAAAAAATAATAGCCACAGAAACTTCTTAGAGTATGTTTAGACTCAAACTGTGGCAGAGTCCTAGGCATCTAAACAAATCTTAGGGAAATCTATGGGGGAAATCATGATTTACAGGACACAGTGCTGCTGTGTTGTGTTTTGTTCTCTCTGGTTTCTTGGCAGCATAGTGCCCTCCTATCATGTAAATCCTTCCATGTGGTTCAACACCACTCATCTGCTGCCTGATGACATTCCTTCATCCATTATGCCAGGGTGCAAAGGGCAATATGTTTGTATTGTATGATGAAACAAAATAAGAATCTGATGTGCAGTAGGTTGTCAGAAAGCCTTTCAGGTTTTAAGTTTCTGAAGGAACTCAAGCATCCATTTCTTAAGTACAGTCTACAGCCTCATTTCCCCTTTCTAAAAGCAGGCAGGCAGATGCCAAGACACCTGCATCGCTCTGGTTTTTGTATTCTTTAAGCTGACTCTCACTGGAAACATTAATAAATCATTCCTGCTGACTGCTATCCATAGGTTACTAAGTTGAAGAACAACCACTTCACCTTAGAAATGAAAAGCATTGCACACAGAAGTCTGATCATCCATTCAATCCAACAAGGACTTTATTAAGCTTAAAATGTTTCCAAGTCTCCTTCTCACAAAGAGACATTTATAACCGATATTGATCCAGTGATACTGAAGATCTCAAGGACACAGAAAGAAGTGTCTCTGCCCAGAGAGTGCTCTAGGGTGAACAAAGTTTTAAATACCCTGAACAATCCTTAAGAGTCTCAGCAATATAGTAAATGACTTAATAGACCCTATTACCATTTCTGACTTACACAATTGTAGACATATTCTGAATTGTGACAGCCAACTTCCAGCTTTCCAGCTTTTCACAGAATCACAGAATCACAGAATTGTAGGGGTTGGAAGGGACCTCGAGAGATCATCGGGTCCAACCCCCCTGCCAAAGCAGCTCCCTAGCTCATATTGCACAGATAGGCGTCCAGACGAGTCTTGAATATCTCCAGAGAAGGAGACTCCACCACCTCCCTGGGCAGCCTGTGCCAGGGCTCTGTCACCCTCACTGTTTTCTGGCAGAAAAAAAAAAAGTTAACATTCTGGGTTCAGAACATCAGTTTGGTAGTGCCTTCATTATTTTTAAAAAGTCACATTTTCCACGTCAAATATGTTTTGTTGTGGAAGCTCAAACTAGAGTGTATGAATACAGCGAGTTGTGAGTTTGTGAAGGGTTCCATTACCTGATTTGATCAGTGCACGAAATCAGCACATCTGAAGGGGTGTTGCCAACACCTTACGGAAGGTCTGTGAATGAGAGTTCTTAGAGGGATGGGATTAGGACCTGCCTCTGTATGAGTTCACATAGGGTGCATTCACGCTGACATTTTAGTTTGGATCAGGAGTGTACTTTTGACATGAATCTCCCAATGGTCTCTATTTTGGAGGGTCTTGGTATTGGAGTACATGAACTGTGTTCCTTCTGGATAAAATTAACTGGAAGATGTGCTCTGGGAACACACCAAGATGGCATCACAGCCACAAATGGACCCTCAGTCCCTGGAATCACACTAGAGGTAATACAAAGAAAAGAACACTTGTAATGCATTTTTGGTGGACCTCAGATCCTCAGCACCAGCTATTTCACTTTACACATCTTCTCCTGTAGTCCACAATACTTGCCAACATTGACATAGTCACTGAGCAATATTGGATTTCAATGATGTATTTTTTGAGTGGGAATGGCAGACCTTTAAAAAAATTAACTCTTGCCCAATGCACATAGAAATAATTACCATCTTCTTACATCAACACTGAAGCTGAACTACCTGATCATAGGGTAAAGCACTTAGGGTAATTTCTTTATATATATATATATATATAATGTAGCATTATACAAATGTACATACATGTCTCTGGTTATTCACGGGCACTGTTTATCAGTGCACTCACTGGTAACAAATTCTCTAGTCCAAGATGAGAATGTAATAAAATTCATGGATGCAGTATTTTTAAAAGCTGAGAACAACTCTGGTCTATTTATTTATTTATTTATTTATTTGTAATTATGTCACTAGGAAAAAAAAAATCACCATTTTAAAAGCATGTATGAAACATGCAGCCACCTTCTTTTCAGGTATAAATCAGCGAGTACATGTGAGCGTGTGTTTCTTGGTAGAAGAATGTAGCTCACTGCCTGTGTTACATACAATACAGATATTCCTGTCACAGAGTAAAGAAATGTTATGACCTGTCCATGCTAATGTCTCATTTGTGTTTCTGAGTTGGTGCTAACACAGTTGTCATCTGAAAGATGCATTACTGGTGCGTTCAGATCCTGACCTTGCAGCCTATTGTGAGCTTATATTTTCCTTTTGCTGGCTATCCTGTGTATCCAACATGAATCTTTCCTGCATGTTCAATAAAATTTAGATCAGGACTATAATTCAGTAAACTTTCATGTCTGTCAATAGTTAAAACAGTTCAGATAGAAATTGACCCAAATTCCTGTAAAGCAAGGAATAAAACAAAAACTTGCCTCAGGGAAGATATGTGGGAGGCATCAAGACACAGTTTGACAAGTGTGACAATCCAATAACATCAAAATATTCTGAGTGGAATTCAGGTGTTGGATATAAGAGATTACAAATAATGGAAGAAATTAGTATTAGTAAACCAGAATGCTGTCAGTAATATAGA
Source organism: Porphyrio hochstetteri (assembly GCA_020800305.1). Lineage (NCBI taxonomy): Eukaryota > Metazoa > Chordata > Aves > Gruiformes > Rallidae > Porphyrio > Porphyrio hochstetteri. The sequence continues at coordinate 134,152,130 of CM036906.1, read as the reverse complement.
AAATAAGAGTTAACTTTGCTAAGAGATAAAATCTTACATGGAAGAATCCTAGAGGACTTGAGGCTAAATCTGGAATCTTTTATGCATGGAAAAATAGAAATTTAGATTAAAAAAAAAATATTATCCTGAGTATGGAGCAGTACAGAGGTTCAACTTTCCAGAACTTTAAAAACTGCAGGATTTCTTCAATATCCTGCCCCCCTGGATAACAGTATCATTTGGCCTGTAAAATGTTGTAAAAATGCATTGATTCATGAAACTTCCTGATCACATATTGATGACTGCAAAATGCAGGCTTCCCGTAGTGTTAAATATTAATTTTAAAGTTTTTCTCAGTAATTCTAGGTAAACCTGTAATCTAGAACAAAAAAAAAAAAAGGAAAAGAGGTATAAAGCAGGAGTAGATCAAAGGATGGCATGATAAATGTTGGTGAAATACACTCATTTTTTCCAAATTAGAAACACAATATACATGTCAGGTTTAGTCTTTCTGAAAGTTATTTCAGGAGGTTTTGAGCCCTAAAGTTACAGTATAATGTATTTTAGAAGTCCTCTTTCCAGGTGTACTCAACATATTTCCCAAGCATCTGAAAGGCCATTAGACAAAGTAGAAAATGTTTTGTTTCATTGAAACAAGAAGAAAAATTGTGCCTTGCCAGAAAAGCATAACCATTCGAAAATACTTTCAGTATTCATATATCAAATACTTTTAATGGAATCACTTACCTTTATGAGTTCTGTTCTTAACTGTCTTGTGAGGTAGTTGGACAGGAAGGAATTTGAAGCGGAGTTTGTACCTCATTGCACTCAAAAGTTCTTGATAGGATTTCAGTTCCCTCAATTTCTCTGTAGTAGTGGGGCAGGTCATGCAGCAGCACTGTGTTTCATACTTGAGCTTATGGGGGAAGATACATGGATAAAATACCCAATATCAAAGGTTTTCTTAGTGCATCTGGATGCTGAGGAGGAAACACAGGTGAGTTCTGCCTAATCTTGGCTAGAGTCAACAGGAAGGAATGGTTCCTTTTACTACTGCTACTGGTTATTTGTACTAAGCTACAAAATAAAAAACCAAACAAACAAAAAGGCAGATTAAAGAAGTGTGATACTGTTGTTCTTTATTACTGATGAACAGAATCTAGGAATAAACTTCGAAGTAAGGGGAGGAGAAAGTTTGGACTTGCACGCAGGAAGTGTCACTTGTGAAAGTCTCACTTGCTGAATTTGGATTCAATGTAGAGTTCCAGTCCCATTCTGAAAAGGTTGGTATTAAAGCTGTAATACTTTTCATAGAAGATAATTTTTTCCTTAATTGCCATGATTTTTGTCTTCTGCCTCCATGCCAAGTGGAAATGCTTTAGTTCTTCTTTCACATGAGTGAAGTTGTATTTCAACACCAGTCAATTAGCATTTGGTGAGGAGAGGTGCTACATTAGGTTAGTATAAACCACTCCAATCTCCTACATTTTTAATTGTACCTTTAAGCCACTTCTGCTGAGGGAGCTGGGGCTGTTTAGCTTAGAGAAGAGGAGGCTGAGGGGAGACCTTATCACCACCTACAACTATCTGAAGGGAGGTTATAGAGAGATAGGTGATGGTCTCTTCAGCCAGGTGACAGGTGATAGGACAAGGGGGAATGGCATGAAGCTGTGCCAGGGCAGGTTTAGATTGGATGTTAGGAAAAAATTTTTTACTGAAAGAGTTGTCAGGGCCTGGAACAGGCTGCCCAGGGAGGGGGTCAAGTCACCTTCCCTGGATGTGTTCAAAAAAAGGGTAGATGAAGTACTTAGGGATATGGTTTAGTTTAGGATGTGAATGGTTGGATTTGATGATCTTAAAGGTCTTTTCCAACCTTGTTATTCTGTGATTTTGTGATTCCGTGATTCTGCATAGCTCTGTACTTAATGGTTTGCTAGCTTTTGGGTATGGATCTTATAATGGCAAGAGGAGTCTGAGGAGAAAGGAGCGATATACATTCATCCCTCTGGTACATATTTGCTATCCTGACTTTGGCAAAGCTTTGACAATAAGGGCTTTTGATCAAGCCCTCTTCTTCTGAGGCATATTGCCAGTGAAATGCAAAAGATTGTGCTTTGCCTTGTTAAAATAGGAAATGAATTTGAAAATATTTGAAATATGTTATTCTTCTAGGATGTCTGGGGGTTTGGGCCATTATGTAGTAAGAAAATAAGCTGATGTAGCGTGTTCAAGTGAAAAAAAATCAAATTAATTCTGTCATGCTGGCAGTTTCTGGAGTGTTGGGTGGTCTGCTATGGTACCTACATTAGCACTATGGGAATATTATAGTGATGACTCAGATTCAGAAAAATGTTCAGAGTTGTTGATTCGCAGTCTGCAAGTGGGCAAGAGGCAGAAGCCAGACTTTCCTCCCAGCAGGACTGTAATGTAATGTGGTTCTGAGTCCACACTGTCCAGGCCCTGGCAGAATTTCCTCTCTCTCTAGCCTGATTAACCTTTCTGGGAAGCGCCTTTCTGGCTGACAGCATTACAGCTGGGGCCTATGACTAGTGGCATTTCTTGCCCCCGCCTGTTGCACTTACAGGGAAGCGCCACAGTTCACAGCTTCTCTTTGCAGCTCTGTGACAGCAACTGCCCACTGAGGCAGAGACCTAGGCCACCAATTTTACATCAGTCTCTTGGTATTTCAACCATTGTCTGTCATACAAGATCATGATCTGACAGCATTCAGCTCCAAATCCACAATGCACATACAGACTTACACCTGTCTACAGTCTTACCCATCATACCAACACCAGCCCTGCTGATAGGTAGCAGTCAATGCTGCCTCATCAAAAGTGTTCCCAACATATATGTCCTATGTCCCTGCAGCTGCACTAGTCCAAATTTTAAAAATCCTAAAACCTGCCTTGATCTCCAGAAACATAGTTCATTGCACAGCATTTCCAGGTGGCTGGCTTGGGAACCTCAAGTTCCCATCCCTTGACCTTTAGCAGCAGGGTCCAGATCAAGGGTTAGTGCATGCCTATGAACCATGCTCTCTGGACACAGTCCAAGGTATGCAGAAGGACACCCACTGCCTGTCCAGTCCTGTTCCCTGGAAAACTGGCCCGATTCCTGGGCAGAGGAAGCCAAGGGGGTTGCAGCTCAGTGAGGCTACTCAGGTTAGAGGTCTGGCAATAGAGAGCAGAGGGTAACAGCAGGAGAAAGTTGATGAAATCAGGTAGAGCCAGGTGCTTGCAGGACCAAAGTCCTTATTGATCCAGGGGAAATTACCACAAAGGAACTCATTAGTTTCCAGATGACTACTGTATGAACCTCATGAAGTTCAACAAGGCCAAGTACAAGGTCCTGCACAATTCCAAGCACAGTTACAGGCTAGGTGGAGAATGGATTGAGAGCGGCCCTGAGAAGGACTTGGGGGTGTGTTCTCCAATGAAGACTGCCTGGGACAGTTGGGGTTGTTCAGCCTGGAGAAAAGAAGGCTCCAGGGAGACTTTATTGCAGCCTTCTAGTACCTGAAGGGGGGCTTCAAGAAGGCTGGAGAGGGGCTGTTTACAAGGGCATGTAGTGATAGGTAATGGCTTTATGTTGAAGAGGGTAGATTTAGATTAGATATTAGAAATAAATTCTTTACTATGAGGGTGGTGAGACAGAGGAAAAAGTTGCCCAGAGAAGCTGTGGCTGCCCCCTCCCTGGCAGTGTTCAAGCCCAGGTTGGATGGGGCTTTGGACAACCTGATGTAGTGGAGGGTGTCCCTGCCCATGGCAAGGATATTGGAACTGTATGGCCTTTGAGGTCCCTTCCAGCCTAAACCATTCCAGGATTCTATGATTCTGTGATATGTGTCCAAAGCACGAGAAACAATCATTCACATTTCAGTCTGAGAGCATTCAGAAATCCATGGCTAAGAGAATGAATTATCTCACTATGAGGCTTTTGATGAGGAAAAGATTCTAGTGGGGGAAGGCAGGAAGGTACAGGAAAACAATACATTTATGTCCTGAGGAATGATATCTAAGTAAAACTTTATTTCAATTTGTAACCACCATTCAAATATTGTGTGTAGGAACCAAGATATTATTCCAAAGCAGAAGGCAATATCTGGGGAGTAGCCCCTCTTCTCCCAAGCTTTATTGTCTGTCTGTCTGCAGAAGAAAAGGTTAGTAGATAACTGTAGAGCTTTATCTATGAGCTCAGCCTGCTTCTCATTCTGTGCAGTGCACTGTGAGTATGCTTTGGCCTGTGTTCTGGTAATACTCGACATCACAGCGAGAGGGTGCTGGGGCTCTTTCGGGGTGATACGCAGAATGAAGCAGCTGGTGATGTCCGCAGCTGGTTTTCTAGTATGTGAGGGGGGAGGATGTTAGAACACACTTGGGAACTGGTATCCAAGACACAAGCAAGCGATGGGCTGTTTTACCTCTGCTGAATAAAGCAGTAAATCTATCCACAAGTCAAGCCAAAAGCCAGTTCGTTACAGAAAATCCAACTGGGAGGAATTGAGTGAAGTTGTGTGGGTGTCAGTTCAGTTCCTGACAAACTGGCTAAGCCTAGAACATTTCAAACAAGGCAGGCAGCACAGCAGCAGGACTTCTGTGAATTGCCACTTCTTATTCCCATTCTCAGAGATATCAATATCCTTTGCTTAAGCCCTGTGTGGGATTTTCACACCATCCTTTGAAACAGTTGGACCTGGCCACTGGTGGAGCTTGAATTCCTGGTTGGCTTGCTGGATGTTTCTGCCTTCCTATGTTTGACAGACATGGTGATAGATTTCAATCTGTTTTACTTTCTTCTGCTGACCTTTTATTTTCTCTCAATGTGGTTTTTGTTTGCGTTGAATTGGCGTCAGAATTAATGGATGCGTTTGAAAAGAGTGTTTTTGTTCTGTTGTTTCTTTCACCAGGCAGGGGAAAATTAGCTGGAGGTCCTACTTTTCTTGGAAAAGCAGTGTGAAAAAAGCTGGAAGCAAGTCTTTTGGCAAATGATAATACATACATAGCTTTTCTCAATACTTATTAAATGCACTGTCGTGTTACTATTATCCAGTAGTGCCAATAATTGGTTTATTATGATTTTGGACCTCTGGTTTGTTTTTAACATGGATGGCTTGGCCATCACATTAAAGTGAACTGCACTTTCATGTTTGTGCCATGTACAAGTGATATAGCTGTATCAGTAATTTCCAGAGTTCACAAGTTTAATATATTCTGAAAAAAAAAAATTTTCTGTGTTTCTTTTTTCATGCTTCATCTTAGTCTAGAGCTGAATGTATGGAAAGGCTCAGCAGATTTTTTTTCCTATATTTCATTAATTACTCAGCTGTTGAAAAACTCTGTTATTTCCTTCCAAAAAAAATTTATGGAAGATTTAGAGTTGTGGTTTTAAGATACTACAGGAATGAACGGACTTAGTTGTTATTATAGAGGGTGTGCTGACTGTAGGAAAAAGGCTTAGAACATCACTTCTACCTTGTAAATCTTCACACAGAAAAGGTCACTCCACATGTAAATCTATCGGTACCTAAGTTGGACATATCTCTGCTACCTGTACCTACAGCTTAGTGAGTTTCTTTGGGAAACAACTAATTGGGTGTACTAAGGTCCCTGATATCTCTCTGTATACCTCCCTTTCCAGGCTACAGTTGCTGTTCTGTGCTGATGTGACAAAGGGGTTGGGGAAAGGTGGATATCACAAAATCACAGAAGCAGTTTCCAGAATGAGCTGTTCCATCATCTTCCCAGGGATGGAGGTGAGGCTGACCTACCTGTAGTTTCCTGGGGTCCTCCTTCCTGACCTTTTTGAAGATACCAATACCATTTGCGTTCTTTCAGTCCCTGGACACTTGTCCCAGTTGCCATGATTGTTCAGGATTTAGTGCAGCCTCGAGCTGTTATCAGCCAGCTCCTTCAGCACTCCTCCCATCAGGCCCTGCAGATTTGTGTACCTGTGTTTTAAAGAATTTAAAATACTGCTAAGTAAAACACTTGTGCTTTAGGTCCTATCTTGTGTTGTGAAGAATATAGAGAATAAGCTTGTCATAACCAGTTCTACTTCTAAAATGCTGTGGAAATCAGAAGTCAAAAGCAGAAATGAGGTGGCATTAAGAAGCATGATCATTTAAGAATTCATCCCTGGCTATTCAGGAGATGTAAGAAAAGGTGACCTCAACCCAATCCTAAAAATGACAATTAAAATCTTGACAACTTTACTTCCTACTCAAGCATCTTAAAGTTGTTGTGCAGGGAGTTCCCTACATAGGCCTTCATTTTTTACCTCTCCATGATTTTTCTTTCACAGTTTTCCTCTCTTACCCCAGTGCCCTGTTGACTGCTTGCTCCCACAATCCCACAACCAAGGGCTGCCGAAGGTGCCCCCGTACTACAGCAGTTACGTGGAAAGTGGGATAAAGAAAACCATCCCTTTTGCTGAGGCACAGAGAGGAAGGAGCCTTGCAACATGTCACTTCTTAAATTGGAAGCATAATCTGCCTTATTAGGCAAAATATTAATCTCGCAGAGAATAAAGTCACTTGATGGCTCTGACAGACAGACCATTTGTGTTTGGCTCTGGTAGATGTGTGATCTCAGGACAGGGCCCTTTTAACCTTCCTGGTGGCTAGTGCAGAAAAGATGAAGATTTGCAGAGGCAGTTATTAAACCAGTGCCCTCTCCATGCTGAGACTGAATATGCTTCAGGTAGTATAATGTGATGTAGCCTTTGGAAACAGAAGACAGAAAGATAATTTCTAACTGATTAAAGCTGTGTTTCTGTTTACCCTCATGGCAGTAGGCTGAGAAAAGGTGAGGCCAGTTTGGCTAAACAGAGAGAAAAGTAATTTCTCTAATTCATATTTTTCCCTAATTGTGGTGGAGAATATTGAGGGATGTGAGCATTTCAGTGAAGAGGACTGAGATGTCATCCTCTGGACTTCTCACTGATTTTGATAGCTGCATTGTTGTTAATTTACACATGCCTTCAGACCCAAAAAAGCCAAAGCAAGCTGTTACTGAAGAGAGGAATGATACATATTCTTATCCTTAAACCAGCGCTAAAAAGCAAAAGTTAGACTGAATTGATAGACAACTTAATACACACTTCAAGAAATGCTCCTTTCAGGCTTTTATGTTAAATTCCCTTGTGTTTGTTTTGTTGGTTTTTTTTATTTACTTGTTCTAGGAATAGTTATTTAAAAATGGGAAGTTGAGTACAGCCAGACTTTGTTAACATTGAAAGTCGGTGAGGTAGGTTTTGCAAAGCCAAGCCTGTAGATCGCATTTCCCTAACTCCTCCAGCAGCCCCTTACGGCAAGTTACAGCCCAGGTTCTGTGAGGGGATACAGGATTCTCCCCTAAAATCAAGCTAAACGAGGAATACAGGATTCTCCTCGAAAACCGAGCTGTACAAGGAATGTTTTTTGTGCCCTCTCGTGGCCACCGACAAGTTTTGCAGCGCCGGGAATGTCCAAGTCTTGCTTTGTGTTTCACAGAATCACAGAATCACAGAATCGTAGGGGATGGAAGAGGGACCTCAGGAGATCATCGAGCCCAATCCCCCTGCCAAAGCAGATTCGATAATCCCAAATGTCTTGTTTTTCCCTTTAGAGAACAAACATAACATTTTGTATCTCTGAGCCAGTTTTTCTATGTTTACGTACAGCTTTCCTTTGAGTACAGCAGCAGACTGTTTAGGTTATCAAATTAATTATATATAATTTTTGTAGTTTTACTTCATAAGCCAGAATAGGAAGATGTGACTTGCACGTTTAAAGAAACAGGTAAGGATCATCTCTTTTCTAGCCACTAAAGTAAATTTAGTGGAAGGGCCCGTGCCTTATTTTTGGCCAGTTCACATGAAAAAATGTACAGTTGCACGCAGAAGCTTCTCCACAGCTGCTGTGATTCTTTTAACATCTTTAGAAGTTAAATTGCACTCAGTGTCCATGTCATGTCAATCAATCAGTAAATACATTGATTCCAGCTGAGTTACTTTAGATTTATCCCAGCCTGAGGGCAGGATCAGGCCCCAGTTCCAATTTATGTTTTACAAAGACCCTATACAGTTTAAGGATCCCCACGTATCCCTGTGTGAATAATGCTATCAAATACAGGCTTATAGAGGTTTGTACTGTTTCAGTTAAGGCTGCTGCTAATCCCATTTTCTGACAGTCAGGTGTACAGGGACAGAACCAGTGTACTTGCAAGCACAGTGATGTCTCTAGGGCTTGTTAGCTGGTGAGGATCCGAACAAGGAATTTTGTACTTATGTGTGAGAGCATATAATGTAAGAGTGATTTAAGAGACCGGTAGTATGCAAAACAAGAATAGATTATTCACTGTCAAGGTAATAATAATGAGTGAGAATATTTTGCTTTTTTATGTTGGAAAATGGGGGGTGGGAGGGGAAGCCATTACTTACATTTCTGGCAAGCTTTCTCCTATGTGCCCCTCTTCACAGGCACCCCAAGTTACCATATCCTCATCTCTGTGATTTTGGGGAAATCTCCACTGCAGAGGCACAGCCTGCGCTGCTGTTGGGCCAGTGCCAGACTGTGCACCATCTGCACTTAGCAAGAGAAGGGAAATAAGACCCGGAAAAATTTATCACTAGTTATGCATTTGAGATGGGGGTGGGCTCTGCAATCCTCCAGGCGACCCCAGGGGATTCATAAATTCATATGCAGTATACATATGTGCAAGAATCAGTTTGCTAGGAAACATCTCGAAATGTGGAACTTGGAGACACATACGGTGTTGGCTGAGCCAGCGCAGGAAGTACCTGCTGAAGACGGTCTGCTCTTTTCCCCTCCCCTGCTCCTTCCACGTAAGACTGACACTTCTAGATCAAGAATCATCTGTGTTCACACTTCTTTCCAGATTCCATAAGCCATATGTGATCCCAGTATAACTACACTTATAGGTACCCTGGTGTACCTTCACTGGTATTTCATTTCTTCACAGGTATCTGAATTAAACTTCTGACTTTTCTTTCAGAGCTGCCAAAAGAAATCACTTAGACTGTACCATTTCATTTGAAGTGTCTCTTGAGGAAGAGAAAAACTTGCAGCTCTCAGAATTGATGATGATCTCTAGGGGCAAGTAGGTGCTTAGTCAAAAAGGTAACCACACACAAAGACAAGCTCACCACCCAACATATGCTTTTATTTTTTTCCTTGAGCATCTCTCTTCAACAGCAGGGTTCAAAGAAAGTTTGTCTCCATTCTTTACAAATAAAATTCTCCGTGTTTGCCATATAATATAGTTAATTCTAAACACTTTTATTACCCCAAGATGCAGATGTATTTTATGTACCCACAGAGTTCAGCAGCTAAGAGAAGAAGCTGATTTAAAAAGGTTCCTATCTATTCTCCTTTGCTAATTCATGCAAACGAGCCAGCTAAACCCTGCTGGGAATGAGCAGCACATGGGGCTCATCAGACCTTATTGGCTCTGTTCAGCATCTCCACAAATTGTAAATCTATTTTTCAACAGAAAAATCTAGTATAAAGCTCCTCAGAGATACAAGATGACCTATTGTATTCTTTGAATCTCAGTGATATAAAGTAATTTAATATGTTCTCTTTGATGTGAGGCAGGGTGGCTTTAGGAACTAAGGGTCAAAACTCAGGCAGTTTCAAGTTAGGATATGCCTTATAGTTGCCTCTGGTTTTGAACCACTGCTCATCTATTGTGTGTTACCATTATATGCACAATTGTGGTATTTGCAAAGACAGATAGGATGGCTTAATGTGCTCCTGCTTCTAATATTTAACCATTTCTTTCATTGTGGCTGAGGTGTCAAATACATGTGAGGAGAAAGGAGAATAAATGTTTTGCAGTAGGTAGAATGTGAAAGGATGGAAAATATTCTTTATTTGGTTATTGGCTGCCTCTAGCTATATGTAAGATCAGCCCTCTGGGCCCATCTGAATTGCAGGAATTCTGAGAGAAGTCAAAGGGAAGTTTCTTATACATGGTTTGCTTTCAACTCCATTTATTGAACCAGAAACTGACTTCTGTTTGCTTTCTGGCTTGTGCCTATAATTTTCAATATGTTGCAAGAGACAAAGTAGCTGGATGTCATGCTAAGGACTGTGAACATGCTAATTTTAACTGTGGTAGAAGTCAATTGTTACGACCATCAGAGATGACGTAAATATATTAAGCACAAAAGCTTCAAAACCAGAACAGGCATCCTAAATAGGACAAAATAAGGGGAAAGAGCAGGTAGCCAGTGAGATCAGAACAGTTAAAGGCTCCTACATACCTGCACCATTACTGCTACTGAATGGGAAACCTTCTGCTGTGGCAAGTGAGCTATACTTGGTGAGGTATGTGGGCTCAAAGTTATAAAGGTGTATAGGAAATAGAAATAAAGATTCCTTTGTGAAGTAACAGTCTTTCCTCAGCTTTGCAGCTCTCTCGTTTGAAGGGCTGTAGAATCACAAACAAGTCTGGCTTGGAAGGGTCCTTTAGAGATCATCTGGTCCAACCTCCCTTTGAAAACAGGGCTTTATAAGGAATAATTACTTCTTGAGGTGCTGCTGTTTGAGACAAAGTAATACTTGGATGCCTTTGATAATATAGGATGTAGCAAAATGAATTTTTCTGTGCAAGGTTTTTCTGGCCTATCTCTGTCTTAATCACCTGCAGGACTTGCAACAATAGAAACAACTTTTTACTTTGTGCACTATGAGGGGATGGGATGAACTTGAATAGCATTTAACACCTTCTCTTAAAAAAAATGCAAAATACAATAACCACATACTTTTCTTATAAGGCAAGTGCAATGGTAGCCCACAAATATATCTAAGTTTTCTGAAAGCCTACTTAGAATATGTCTTCCACCAGTTAACTCTGGGGCTCTAAGTGGTTAATAAGGATTACATCTGTAAGAGAAGACCATTTTTTGCTGGTTTTCACCAAAATTTTAATTGGTTGTAGTTCCAGGTAAAGCCGTAGGACCAAACTTCTGGCTGGTCACTGCATAGGATCCACGTGCATAGGTATGAAAACTAGAAAAAATGTATTTTACACATGTAAAATACACATAAGGATACCTTAAGCATCCTTTCCCATTCCTAAAAGTCACAGATTTTTCTCATCCATATTCTGTGCTACAAAAGATCTGAATGCTACTAGCTGAGGCCCTTCTACACCTTGTGTGTCATCTATACAAAACATTTCTAATTCCTGCTAATGGGTACTCTTAAAGAGGGGAAATTTTAAAAATGGCTTGTTTAGGGTTTGGAAATTTCTAGTGGTCTGTGGTGTCCAAGGCTCACCCAGCTGTCATCTTTTTAAGATAATGCAAAAGGCAGTTGAAGTGAATCTAAGACTGGAAGATTTCAAATGCCAGATGCCCAAGTCTTTGGCTCCTTCTGAGGGTAAAACAACAGTGTCTCTTTACATTCCACTAAATCTGTCAAAATGATATACTGAAATCAACAACATGATGAGCCCTCAGACTTATAAATTAATAGGTAGATTGTCAGCTGTCCTCTCTATAAGCTTAAGTCAGAATCTAAAATAAACCCGGTGTTGTTTTTGCATGGAGGATTTAATAACAGACATAAATATTGCGTGTATGGCAAGGAAGGCTGGGAGCTCCTGAACCCTACTAGAATTCATGCCGGTAAGCTTCGATAGCCTGTCACTTGATTTACTTGAGTCCTTTCCTTGCTTTTTCCCAGTTCATGAATAATATCTGTACATGGATAATAAATAATCTGGTGAGTAATAGCTATAGCAATGTATGTTGCCTGTTGTGCCCCTTCTCCTCCCGTTGCACTATCCAGTGATTGTTTTCTTGGCTCACATGCTCTCAAGCCAAACAGAAATTTTGCACAGCATAGCATAATTCCTCCTTTATGTACTTTTCACCTAACTCTTCCTCTGCTGAGGGAAAATAAATCATCAGCCATCTCCTGTATCCGTGCTGTGAAGTTTGCAAGAAGAGGGCAACCTAATTGTACTTGCTGCTGGGCCAGGGTTTGGGCTTCTGCTTTCCTCCCACAGCAGCCATCATTAATGCCAATTGATGTATACCCTTTCCCTGTTGCTAGGTGATATGTGCCTTTAAAAAACAACTTCTATTGCTGCTCAGGGATTCTCACAAATCTTGTTTGCTCTTGGTTCACATGATGTGCAGTGAGGTTTGCAGGACCGGAGCACAACTCAAAGTTCAGAGCATTTCCTTCTGCTGGTCATTTGACTGTAAATCACTTGAAGATTCCACAGTTTTCCTGACTAAAGAAAGAATGACACCTTGTTCTAGTGCCAGGCAATGACAAAAGTTCTACTTCATAGCCTGGGTCTTGGACTTCTCCCCACACAATTTGTTGATGAGTGTTCTTGAGCAGGGACTTGGCTGTGGTACCCAAGTGTTAGGCTGCAAATGTGGTCATTCACCAGCACTGGTAAGGTAAAGTGCTTTCAGGACTGAGAGAAGCCCAAAGATTGGTTTGGGATTCTTACTTTCAAAAGGTACAATCTAATTGGTTATAATCTGTTTAGATGTCCCTATTTCTTTGATATTTCAAGTCTCAATGAGTAGAGAGACTAGATATTCTCCAGACTGTGGTCTCATTACTTTGGATTGAATTAGATTCACCAGCCACAGGTTGAATAGTGTTGTGTTTCAAGTAGTCTCGTTAACTCAGGCTCTGCCTCAGCCATGAATGTATCTGATAAAAAGCCTCAGTTTGATTCGTGTTTTTTCCAGGTTCCTCTGAAGATATGTGGAATGTAAGGATATCTGGTTACTGGTTATTCAGCATAAAAGACTAAGACAAGAGTCAGGAGAAGTAATAAATTAAACTCTCAGATACCCAAACCCTGAGGAAGAGGTGATAACAAGACAGTAACAAAGAGCAGAAATCTTAGATCAGTGATTGATGGGACCTTAAAGGAACCACTCAACGCCTTGAGGAGGTTCAGCCAGAGCTCTGTAACTGGTTATCATGGATCTCATGGGAAAGAGCAAACTTACAACGGGATATTTGAGAGGGCTTGTAGGATCACATAAAACAACTTATGGGATGTTTTAAGGGATGTGGGAAAGTGCTAAACTTATTTTGGGATGTTTAGGGGAGAGCCAAAGACAGTCAAAGGGAGGGATCAAGATAGACGAGGGAGAACAAGCATGGGAAAATGGCAAAGAGGGAGCATTAAAGAGGTTGGCTGCATGAAGTCAAGTGGGTGGTGTATTTTTTGTCAGGCTGTTCCCTGTGCTTCATCATCAGTGTGTCTTATCTTCCTGTTAAACTCAGTAATTGAATGTTTTCCTATGTGAGTGTGGTCTCTGTTCTGTGCGTATGTGGATCTGCTAGCAAATCTCTAGCCAGGGTAGCTGGTGAGTAGTGTGAGAGTTATGAGTGCTAGCAACTGGTCACAGAGACTGAGGGTCTCTATTAAAGGGACCTGCAGGTGTGAGAGCTAGCAACTGGAGAGACAGATTGGATACCAGCTGCTGAACAGACTGAGCATCTAACAGTTGCTGAAGAAGGCAACCATTTGTCTGTGTTATTCTAATCTGAATTTAAAGCTGGACTAGCTGGTGGGCAAGAGAAGGGGTGTGGGGGCCAGCAGAAAGACTACAGGTTGGGACAGTGGAGGGACCAAGGGTCTGAGAGCCAGCTGCTGGAGAGACCACGGGTCTGGAACAGATAGTGTTTACATGTGTTTGGGTGGGAGATCTGCTAGCAAACTTTCAGTATGATGAGTGAGTGAGTGAGAAGAGGATCAGCCCATTTGTATGTTTATGTCAGTCTTGTTGGCATGTTCATGGAGACTGCAAATGTGCTGCGCTCCTGTCTGTCAGTAGTCAGCTGTGGCTGTACAGTGTGCATATGTACACATGGTGTGCTTTTGGAGAGGATGCCTAGCCCCACCATTGTCCAGGCATGTTGTCAAGGTAATGCAGCATCTGAGGGCCAGAAGAAAGAATCTCTTAGATCTCATAGCCCACCAGGTTTGGCTTTCCTGTAACAGGTGAGAATTCAGCTTCTCTTCAAAACTTACTGAAAACTCAGTTTTGGAAGAAGACTAAACAGGCAATATTCCACTTAGAAGGAATAGTTTTCATAAGAAATATGAAATGGAAATACAGGCTTATAATGGAGTAGCCCCTTCTGTGTGTATATCTAGTAGCTGTAATGTTATTCACATTAACAGAGGAATTGGGACAGACACCCACAGGGCAGATCTTGTAGGACATTAGGGAGGGCATTATCTCAGATATAAACCCCAAGATAATTGTATCACAGTATCACTTTTGATAGATGTTATTCCTCTGTGGGGGTCCAAGAAGCTAGGTTTTATTGGTGGAAAATTCTTGACAAGTAGCTTTTCAGATTTATATCTAACATGACCCATAAACAACACAAAAAGTGCTTTCTTTACATTTTACTTGATTTTTTTAGCTGTATCTAACACAAAGGGTACCAGTGGTTTTGATCCTGCTTCTGTTTGTAATTCACTTCATAGACTTCTTTTTATTTGTACCATGCTTCTTTATTCATACTATGCTGCTTTTAATTTTGCCTAAAATGCTTTCAGTTATACAGCCATTGTTCTGAAATTAGGTTTTACAACCAACAGAACATAAGTCACACAGAAGTAAATAGAGTTTATACTACACTGCCACTGAAGTAAGCTACTACAACAGTCAGTACAATTATCATTGCATTATACATCGAGGGTTTGTATGGAATAAATACATTATTCATAACATGAAGTCAGGTTTGCATTTCAGTTCTCATCTTTCCTTTTCATGACCTTTAGTTTTGAAACCACATTGCAGCTTTTCCAAGTCTTTCAGATTCTGTCTTCATGATTTCATTCCAGTATTAATATAACTGTTAGCATTCATATCCCTAAAAGTATCAGACAAATACAACAAAATCTGTTATAATCAGGTGAGACGGTGAGAAAGGAATAAAAGGAATCAAATTAAATAAGAACAATCTTGGCTTCTGATACATCAGTTATCTTTCCTGGCCTGAGCTTTACACATGTCAGATGCAAGTCAGGGGTAGTCAAATGATATTTGCTTCCAAGACAAATGGACAGTTCAGATAAAGCAGCAAGTATGGCAAGAAGGGCTGTTATCGAAGAGCTGGTTTAAATTATTCTTAGTAATGGGCAGGAAATATTTTTCCTATCCTGAAAAAATTTTGGAGATGTCAACAAAAATTTGTCATCTTAACTTGGAATGAAAAATCCGAATCTTAAACATTGCCTCAGTAAGACAATCTGAATAAAATAGTTTTAGGTGAGAAAAAAACAAGCATTTTCAAAATGCTGCAATTCAGTTTGGAGTTTTGTCTTTTTTTTTGACTCTAATTTGCATATATTTAGAAAATGGAAGAGTAATTTTTAGGTAATTTTGGTCATCTTATAGTGCTGAAATGGGATATTTTAATGATTCTGAACTTTTTTCCACTAGACCTTTAAACTTCTCAAAACAAAACCTAATCTAAAAAACTGTTGTCAAACCTAATCTTGTCATAAGAACATTTTTGGCTTTGGTTATTTGTCATCTTCTCCTTAGAAAAGATCCCATAAAGAGATTCTCTGCTAGTTCTTTTGATGAGACTTTTTGATTTAATGGACTACAAATCTTTCGTTTGGCAAATTGAACTCATATTGAAATGCTTAGGAAATATCCCTTGAGGAAGCCTGGTTATATTTGATCATTGCTAACCTGATTTAATATGCATTTTAATTATACAGCTTGAACACTTGCATAGTATTACCTGGTTCAGATTCTTGAACATCTCGAGACAGATTGATGGACAATGACTTCCCAAACCTCTGTGGAAAATTTAGAAGTGGTTGACCGGAACTTTTAGCAAGTGGAGATCTCCCAAGCCTGTATGATACCTTTGGAGCATGCCTAGGCATGTTCTCTCCAAAAGCTCTCCCAAATCTCAGAGGCAAATTAGCAAATGGTTTAATGCTTCTTTCTTCTAGGTAATTTCTTCCAAACCTAAGAGGTAAATTAGCAACTGAATTTGGCGTCTTGTTTATTGTAGGAGGGTTCATTTTAAGGACATTTTTTGATTCCCAGTCTTTCATTTCTTGAAAATTGAGACTCCTCTGCTTTTCTTCCATGATATTATCTTTAATCTAAAGAAAAATAAAAAAGGATACCATCATTTTATAGGGCATTACTCCAGCTATCAAACACACAAAGTATTTATTTTCCTATCTCCCTAGAAAGATCCTGGATAACACTTTTTTGGATAACTAATGTTTTTTAGCAAGCTGCATTTGCTGAAGCCCACTGTACTGTGAGCTACTTCATATCAGTTACTTAAAATGCACACATTGTCCTGCTTACCTTTTCAGTACACTGTGCATCTCCATATTGGTATCCATAAGTGTTCAAACGGTTGAAAATCTTTCTGGACATAGGTGTTGGTACCTCTGCCATCAGTTAAGTGTGGACAGGAGTCACTGTCGGGTCCACACTTGCTAACAGCACCAACTGAAGTTGTCCAGAGGGGGAGATGCTGTCTATGCTTAGGGATTTGAAACAGACCCAGCCTCTTACTCATCTGGTCTGGATGAACAGGAGGATGGGCCAACCTACCTGACGGTATAGCTGATTTCTTCCTAACCATTGGGTGGATACTTTTGACCCATTATCCTGCTGGGCTGACATCCAGGGAAATGAATAGAAACCATTTGGGTCAAGTCCACATGGTGCTTGTTGCGGACTTGCAGCATAGAGATCGCCCTGAGCTTTAGTTTAGTCCTCCACTAGTACACAAGATGCATTAGGAGCTCCTGGGCTCCTAAATTTGTTGCCACCAGCACAAGATCTACTTTCTGAGTCTATTCTGGAATACAGTGAAGAACTGAGCTAATACAGTATATTACCTGTAGCTAACCGAACTAATACAATGTATTACCTGCCTCATGATGTAAAGGGCATCTGCTGCCTGAAAAAGAGCTATTATCAACACGACCCTTTCTTATATAGCAGTGAAAAAATTGAAAATCACTTCATTTTGAGACAAAAGAAAAGTTTTCAAGCCTTAACATTGACTATGTACAAATAAAGCTTTTAATTTCAGTTAAAACTAATCCTAATTTCACTTCCTTATCTGTATTTGGTGACTTCCCCAGGAGCTTCTCCAGCTACTAGGAGAAAAGGGGAATGAAGGATTCTAGTTCATACTCCATGATTAAAACACTAAATAAACTACCTTCTGATTGCACCTGCACGCCCTTTCTGAACTATATGAAAGACAGTGAGCTGAGGACCAGAGGATTTCACTAGCATAATTAACGTTGCATTTTGTTTTGAAGGATTTTTATTACACCAATGATGATGAGTCAAAAAGAGAGGTTGGCTCTCATTTCCCAGGGAGTATTTTCAGGGCAGACAAGAAAAATAATACATATGAACTGTGCAAATTTCATTTGGCATCTATTGAGACATAATAAATGTGCAACCCTGCAAAGATATTTTTATAGTCAATTTCCAGAGTAAAATTTTAAGGCCATTAACTATATTAGATTTATAATCTTCTCTGTTTATCATTATTCCTTTAGTATTACAAGCATGCCTTTATTAATTTTAGATTAATAATGTATCTGTTATATTATGTGCATAAAATGCCTGACAGGAATGTTAATTGAGGCCCCACTGTGTAAGTAAGAAAGATTTCAGAAGAAGTCTCAATCACAAGGCTGTATTGCAAGAAAATTGAAACATGAATTGATTTACACAGTATGTGTGTCCAAGCAAATGAATTTCCTGAAAATTCTTCTTTTTTTTTTTAATTTATTCTGCTAGTGCTGCAATACTGAATACTGTGCAAATGATATCCCAGCCAAAAACCAGGACACTGTGCAATGAGGTTAGGAGAGCCTTTCCAAAAAATTCCAAGTGCTCAGCATCTGACCCACAGTTTCCCCAGATAATATCAGAGTGGTACAGATCTTACCTCGTAATAGTTATCATCATCGTCTTCTCTGCTCTGCAGACTGGACTTCATCAGTTCATCTAGGCACATACTATTGGATGTTAGCAAGACCACTGTAGCTAAAGCAAACAGAATAAACTTCTTTGATGAAATTACTTTCATTTTTCTCCAATGAAGCTTACTTAGAGAGCTCAGAATCTGTACAGAAAGGAAAACCAGCATCGTTTTATATGGTCAGAAAACAAAAAGATTTCGTTCCTATGGCATCAGCCTCAAAAGCTTCAATTCTTAATATTAATTAGGGAAGTAATTTGACTATATTTGAAGAATGTTGGGAATTTCTTTTGTGAACATTTTTAAACAACATAGTTTTGCGTTAGGGACACAAATCTGACTTCACAGATATTTTCTTCTGGTGAAATATGTCTTAATTAGCTAAATTTTAGAGGGACTTAATAATAGGTAGGGTCTTACAACAACCATGGTATTCCATCACCAGCTGACAAAAAATCTTGTTTCTTTCTTTTGTATCAGTGTCCTCAGAACGACTGTGAAAGGAAGCTTTCTCCATGTATGTATTTTTCTGCTTAAATGATCCTTTTGGACCATACAATGCTTGTTTGTAGTTATGTACAGCCAGGGACATTTGGCCCATTGACATCAAGTGCTGTCTATTGAAGTTGTTGATCAGGCCGTATGAGGTGTTATGCATCAGTGAGGTCTAGTGATGTACATAGTGTCTGTGCTCTAATTTGAACATGTTAATTTGCATTCAGGCTGAATTGTGAACATGTTTTTAATACCCTGCCCAGCAGTTATGTTTCTGGAAATTTCAGAGGTTCTGTTACATCTCTATTCTTAAGGCCAAATTTCCAACAGCAGCTTTGAAAAAGGCATCAGCCACTTTTGCTGCACCCTTAAAGTGCACATTGAATCGGTCACTGGCTGGTGAGCCAGGCTGTGATTTAAAAAAAAGCATATTGTGGGGTTGTTCCATTTGTTATTCTTACATTCTTGAAATGGTTGCCTAAATCTCATATGTTAGTACTTAAAATCAGCCTCATGAGGAGAAAATCTCATTGCTTATGGCAAATACTCACACTGGAAAACTGACCTCTAGAGAAGTTATGCTGCAGTTCAACACTGGGGTTGTAAAACCTCTGTTCCATCACAGCACTGGCACAGTTGTCCTAGGAGAGCATGGTTTATGTTGTGGGCAGCACAGATAGTATGGGCTGTGTACCTGGAGATGGTATGTTACTGTGTTTATCACATTGTGAAACTGAAGGATGTGCAAGTAACCTATTTTTGGAATTAAGTTGTCTGTTTTTATGCGTTTAAAGCTGTGTGCCATGCATGGAGTAATTTCTGCCTTAGAGTCTCTGAAACAGATCTTGAAGGCCTTAAGCAGCTTTGGGACTTTTTTGGCCTTTTGGACTCATGAGAACCACAGGTTGTGTGTTGGAAGCTGCTCTGACATGACTGCCCCTCTAACTTGACTAAGATAACAGAAAACTTATCATATAAATTGTTTACTTCTAGAGCCACTTAAAGCAAAAAAAAAAAAAAAAAAGAAAAATAAATTCCATTGAACAATCTCCTTTAGAGAAGTAACTACTTCTCCTTCTTTCCCTCTCCCTCACTTTAATCCTTAGCCAATAGCAGGAGGAGCAGGAAGCCCCCGCTCTCCAAGCCCTGTCCCCATTCCCCATAGATACATGGTTCCTGTTTCCTCCAACTCCTATAATTACTAGTCATTGTCTAGGGTAGGAGGACAGTGTGTTGGGGGTGTCTCCTTGAAGGTGAAAAGAAATTTTAGAGAACCTTCTTGAGGAGAGGATGACATGAGATATTACACAATGCCTACTACCATACTGTCATAATTTCTAATGAGCTCTCTGGCAAACAGAGAACTAGATAGGCAGTGTGTATGATCTTGCCTGGTAATTCCTGTAAAATACCACTGTTTTAGCCCAGCTTCAGTGCCCACCCACCTGCCATCATTCCCTGTATTCATCCCAGATAAATGTGTACCTATATCAGAGAGGTGCTGGATATTCTCTCATGAGCTCTCAGAACTCTGGGGGATGACTTCAGGGATCAGGAGTGGTCCCATGCTCACCAGAATTTTGGACTCCACAGCATTGGCTTACCATATAAGCTAAACTCAGGTGAGAGTGCTGACCTGGGAGCCAGATGTAGAGGTAATGTCTGGAAGCTCAGTTCTATGTGTAGTATGTCTACCCAGGTGGTTTGGTACTGGTACTTGAGGTGAATCTGCCTTGGGGAAGTGCTGCCTTTTGCAGAGGAGAGCGAAGTCTCGTTGGCAGGGCTGGAAGTGAAGAAGGAGCAGTTTCTCTTTGGTGAACTTCCCCACGTGGAGAAGGTGTGAAAGATTCTGGCCATTTTTTATGTGACAGGAGACCATCAAATTGTTAAAATAGATGAGAATTTTATTAGTAAGCTAATTAGGAGCTGCTCTGAGGACAGAATGCATTTTAATGAGTCACTGGCTTTTGTGTGAAGCTTTCCCTTATTGTTGTAGACAGTATTTACATTCATTTGCTCTTCGTTTCTTTGCTGTGTATAATCCTTCTGTCCCTGGCTGACAGCAGAAAAGGTTGGGTTCAAAGATTTGGTGCTTCCTTCAGAAAACTGCTGGAAAAAGAAGTATGATGGGAGCATAAGCACAGTTCTGCATAGTCTCGGGGGACAAAGCTTCATCTTTTCATTCTCTGAGACTGTTCTCTCTGAGACAGGATGTTGGTTTAGGGTGGGATGTGGTAGATGGGGATGGAAAAGATACTGGACCAGGAATGATTCATATAGAGTAGCTGTATGTACATACATAAACAAATGTGTATAGGAAGTAAAAAAGCATCATCTGCCCTTCCAGGGCCTTGGTAACAGCCAAAATGTAGGAGATTACTTTTTTTTTTTTTAAATAAGAAACATTCTGGGCAGTGAAATGGAGTTTTGGGGATACAAAAATGTTGGTATTTGCAATTCTGGGCCAAATTACTTGGAAAGGAAGATGTCAATGCCTAAGACCTCTAAAAGGAGTCCATGTCCTCTTGGTGCTCTGGCAGGTCAGGGGCAGCATTGTCTCTTTTCACTGAGAGCTGAGTGCAGGTTCCTGACTCTCTGGAGCCTCATGTTGGGGGGCTTCCATCTGTGGGAGCAGATGGATTTTCCAAATTCCTTTTCTTTATGGTAACAATAAAGACAGTAATGAATGCAATTCATACACTAATATCTATCTAACATGTGGTCACTTACCATCGGGCTTTCCTTTTACCAAGCTACTGGTTTATGAACCTATCTTGATCAATGGTCTTTAACTGCATGAAGACATTTGCTTTCTAAATTAAATGGAATTGGCAAGATCCAAAAACTCTCCTGCATTGTTTGGCAAAAATACAAATGCTCTTTTCCCTAGACATGATAGGAAAATGTATTGCTGTTGTCTAAGCTGCATTTCTTGACATCCAGTTTGTCTCCTATGCAGGTTGATTTTCTAATCAGCAGAAAGTGAAGTTTTCAGGCATTTTGCAAGCCAGATAGTCAGACAGTTGTATGTCCCTATACTTTCTTATGGATTAATTTGCCTTTGATGGCTCTACAACATGCACTCTTTGGAAATTTCAAGCCAAGTAGTTACAGTAAGTGTTCATTATCTTTCCTGAGGAAGGACTTACCTGACCCTAGTGCTGAAGTACCAGAATGTATAATGTGAGCACTCTCCTTCAATGTGACTGTGATTTCAGCTGTGTTTAGACTGTCTTCAGTAGTAGTGTAAGCTGGGCCATCTGACTTCAAACTGAGGCAGCTAAAGCATCCTGGAGTGATCTATTAAAATAATTTATTTGGGAAAGGAAGACACATTTGTTGGTGGCAACAAACAGCCTTCTCCCTCTTGGGGAAAAGGGATGTCTATTCTTGAATTGCTCCAGCTTGACCCACAAAAGGGTCTGACTGAGGCATAAGGAGGGGAGAGAGCTCTGAGTACTGTTGAAAATGAGTTGTGAGTTCCTAGCTTCTTGTCCCACACTTGTTTTGTCTTGCTATCTTACATCACTCATCCGCCAAGCTCTTCAGAGGACTTTACCATAACTGAACTTCTGTTTTGAAAATTCCCCAATTGAACAGGAGTGAAACAAGCCTCACAGGCACAGCCCATTTTAAGAGTTTTCCTGCAGGTGTATGCTACAAGCTAGGGCACGATAGTGCTTGTTTCTTTTTCTCTCTTCATTTAGTGTAGGCAAGCACAGGAAAGAGCATTTATTTTGGCTTAGTGGTACAACAGTAAGGCAGATCTGATCTGTGATGAGTTTCTGCAGTGACTTGATGTATATCTATTTTTAAAATTTTACATTAAAATGTAATTAGTAGTAATGGCAAGAGCAGCTCGATTTCATAAGCAACTCAGTGCACAGTACGTTATTTGATTCTAGTGAAAGAACAAGTCTTAATATTGCTCTTTCTATATATAAGAATCTACTGATAAATCCTTATCCATTATTAACAACATATTGTGTGAAAATTGCATGTTATATGACTCATGCCACCAATAAGCATCTGCACATTCCCATAGTGATAAATCATTCATAATATATTCATTTTGCCATTATGTATTATGTGACCTATTCTATGGCTCACTTTGAAGCCAGAGGATTTTAGAATGTGTAATCTTCTTCATTGTCAAGCGATTCACTTCATTTTTCACCCATTCCTATGGCATGCAGTGGGTCGTGCTGGCTTTGCTGTGTTGTGCTTCAGTCCTGGTGACCAATCCAGGCTGTATTTGCCCCAAATATATGTGTCTATAGGCAGACAGTCATACCTCCACTGCACTCAGTATCCTGGCGTTGTACATATATGTAGCTCTGGTGTCTCTCGTACTGACAGTAAATATTTCAGTCATCGGGGGAACCAGTGAAGCTTGGTTTCCCATGACTTTGTGATTGAAGAGTAAATGACAGCCTGTATTCTCTGAGGTCCAATAAGGATTAACCCTCCTGTGGTATCCCTGCATGAGCAGCGTGCCTATCCTCTCTCGCCATGCCTGTTATCATGAAACGGAATTTCAGCGAGACTTCTCCTTGCCAAATTCAACTGAACTTGGCTGCTAGGCTTCCAGGTTACCAGGGGTGACTGACAGGCACACACTTCGACACAGAGAAACAGATTTGCCTCATTTCATTAGGAAACCAATACTAAATCAGGAATGACTCTGCTGAAATACCACAGGTATAAAGCCTGAATGTCTGTACAGTCATGGTGGGCACAGTGATAATTTGTTACTTTATTAATGAGGCATTGGCTCAGCTTTTGGGATTTTGCAGAATAGGGGAATTTACTCTACTATGAAAACCCCCTTCTTTGTGTACTGTAGCTTGGTAAGAAAAAACGACCTTTATGAACTTTTATTTTCGGAATCAGACCTTCAGTTTTAAAACAGATTTTCATCTACATGTAGCTCTGAGCTTTCTGGTTAACTGGGCAGTAGCAAACAAAGGACAAATGCATGCAAATATCAAGGTAAAAATAATCTTATTTTTAGGTTAACCCCAATGAGTCAGTCTCCAGTGTTAGGAGATATTTCCCCCCTTCATTAGCTGAATCCAGGATATGAGTGTGTAACTTCACATTTTAATAGTAGGGTTTGGGGTTTTTTGGTTTGGTTTTTATTTTCCTTGAGCTTTTGGAGCAGCAGAACAGCATGAGAGACAGAAACCAATAAGAGGCTTGAGTTATTATAGTAACAAGCTGAGAACAACTTTATCTTCTTGGTAAATAAGGTGTGAACAATAATTCCAGATTAGACAGGTTCTTCAATTATACATTTGTGTTAGTAATAAAATAAACATGTTTTCAATAACATTTGGGCTATAAATACATTCTTCATTTTTACTAACTACTCTGCAGAGTGTAATACTCTACTTACCAATCTACTACAGTGTGCAGCAGCTCTAGCCCATTCTTGTCTATTAAAAATTAAACTCTTTTACCATACATTATTAAAAGTGCTTTGGTTGGCAGCAAATCAAGAAAGACTTCATAAAGTCTTAGAAGGACGAGAAATCTGATTAAATCTAGGGTCCACAGGCAGCAATGGAAAATGCATAAGGAAAAAACCCAACCCCACATTAAATTATGTCTTAAAAACTCTTTCAGGACTTTAAGAAATCATTAGTAGCTTTTATTCAAGTTAACTATTAACCAAGGGACTCTTAATAGATTCATTATTTCATGTTTCCCCTTCTCTTTTTCAGCTTGGAACCTGTGTTAGCTATAGATACAGATACATTCGTTCCTTGTTCTCCCCTTTTTCAGAATGGTTTGTTTTCTAGAGATATTGTGCTCATTTAATAATTACCTATGCCTTGTATATAAACACTGAGGAGCATGAAGATTACACTATTTATTAGCTGAACCGTGGGTTGCAGGGTCTGAAGAGTCACTCTTTAATTCCTGATGTGTTGTCTTGGACATCAGACAAACACTGGCTGGAGGAAGTTTTACTACGACTTTGTTCCTCAAAATCCTTATTGGATGCCAAGTGAGTTTGTTTTCTACCTCAGTCCCCTGACCCCTGCACAGATTTTCTTTGGGACAAAATCAGGGAGTTTCAGTCCCGGCAGCAAAGGAGCACTGGTGGCAGTTGCTGCATGGCCAGGGAAGTGCTGGGAGCAATGAGAGCTGCGTGTGCTGCCTGCAAAGGAGGAGAGTAAGGGGCAAAAAATCAGGAGGAGAAGAGCAAGCCTGGACAGTCTGTGCAGGGTGCTGATCCAAAACTCAGTTCCGTGCTGTGCAAAGTGTAAGAACTAAATATATTTTGAGTTATAGGGCTGTAATTCCATTGCTGGGTTGTGGTGACTGTATAAGGCCACTTGAGCTTTGCTCTTATAGTTTATGATATCACCACAATCCACTGGTGGATTTACAGCCCTGTAATTTTTTACAGAAGTGAGCTTTATATTTTTCTATTTACAACAGTACATCACTGGAGGTATTGATATGAGTCATCTAGTTTTACTGTAGAGTTTCCTATACTCTTGCATTTGTTTTTGTAGAAAAATTAAAATGATTCTTTAGGAGCAGGCTGCCAGAGGCTGGGGGCAGAGGGCTGGAAGCTCCTTTACCACCTCTCTTTGTCTCTTTAAAGACTGTTTAATTTAGTAACAATTTGTCCAGACACAGGAGGGCATAATTACTACCGATTTCACATTGCTGTATGACAAACAGCTGTATGCCTCTCACTTTCGCACATTTTCTTTTCTCTTTCTTGCCCCCTGCTGTATATTAATTTCTCAATTAAGCCTCTCGCACAGGATGTCACTGTAATAGAGGGCTGAGGGGAGGTCAGCGTGATTCATCACAGGCTGACGCCAGGCCTGAGCGAGAGGCAGGGCTTGGGCTTGATCCCATCCTATCGCCGCGCTATGGATTTCGGTTCAGAACAGATGGACCTAACCGTTAATTTGATTAGTTGTGGAGTGTGGCAGGGAGGTAATGGCAGCAAAAGGGGATGAGCACGGTAGGTAGCTTATAGAAGTGTCACGCTCTAGGCTGCAGTAGCGTCACAGGCGTGTTCCGCTCCGCAGGTAACTGTGCCAATTACTTAGTGCAAATAAATAAATGTAAGTGTCTAGCAGTTGGCTCAGTTGGACAACGTGCCCATTGTACCCCCAGCACTGAGAGCAGAGGCATCATGAGCTTGGCAGCCATGCTGGGGAGCTGCTTAGGAGAGTGAAAGCTGTTTGAATAGAGGGGTAGGGGATGCCCAGAACCTTTTGGTTCTGATGGAAGCAACTGACCTTGGTATTTAGAACAACTCAGTGTCTCTACGTACATGTTTCAGTACAACTTTCAGTGATTTTAATACAGGCAGAAAAGTATGGCTGTGGCCAAGAGGAACTGAACCTCTGTCTCCACATACAGACTAGTAGGTGTATAATAGACATGTCTGCAGGATTGCAGTTTTAGAATCATAGAAATGTCTTGATGGAAGGGACTCTTTAGATCATCAAGTCCAACCATCACCCTAATCTGCCATCCACTGCTAAACCATGTCCCTCAGCACCACATCTAACATCTAAATACTACCAGGGACGGAGACCCCACCACTTCTTGAGCAGCCCTTTCCAATGCCTAACAACCCTCTCTGGGAAGTTTTTCCTAACATCCAATGTAAGTCTGCTCTGGCATAACTTGATGCCATTTCCTCCTGTCCTGTCAGTTGTCACTGGGGAGAAAAGGTCAGCCCCTGCCTCTCCACAACCTTCTTTCAGGCAGCAGATGAACACAAATCTTTGGAAAGGAGTTTGGTTATAAATACCTCGTTGTCTCTAATTCTAACCCAGATAAGTACCATTGCAGAGTCATAGTATCAATCACATGTGGGGAATTTTTTGTTTCTTTTTGTTGTAAACAACAAGATGCTGGATGTGATGCATGATAATCATTCTGTCTTATTCTTCAGTCTGGAATGAGAAGAAATATGCTAAAAAGTCTATCTTGTCCTATCCGCTTTGCCAGTACTCCTAAGATAGGACATTTCTTTAGGAAACCACACTGCAACACTAAATCTACTGATTTAGATTATGAGTTGGTATTTTCAGGGTGTATTTTAAATTAAAATATTTCTAAAACCTTAATATACCTAGATATTAACTAGTGTGCTGGTCATGCAATACATAACTGCAGTTTCACGAGAAGGGTTTTTGCCAGATCTTTGTGCCCTCTACCCTAGCTTGGGCCATGGTAGTGCCTAAAACACCAGCATTTTCTCAATTTTACTGAGGTGCAGACCGTCATTATTGGTAAAATACCTAAATGAGGCTATTGCACACCTAGGTTATGGATCTTCCTTTGGGCACCCAAACAAAGCTGTATGCAAACAAACAGGAACAGAAAAGCAACTCCCAAGGATTTATTCAGCAGTCTCTCGATTTAACCACATGGGGGCATGAGATATTTATTTAAGAGTGCTTTTCAGGCACGTGATTGGGAAATTTATGACCATAGGAAGCCTTATGGTAAAGTAGGATCGGAATTGGCACTTTTAGCTCTTTGCTTGCAATTGAAAATACTTAGCAAACAATTACTGCAGACGACATTAGCCTGAAATACAGTAACAAACAAAAACACGGCGTGGACAGGAAAGAATATCAAAACAGATTTTAAATATCCCCATTAGTTAACCTGGCCTCTAAATACATTTTTATGATGCTATTTTGGTTCCTCTGTAAACAAAATCTGAAATCTTTTGTATATCCCTGCACATCTGACTTAAATAACCCGAACATTTAAATTAAATGAGCAGAAGGCTGCTCTGAGATATAGCAACCTAGAGCTGGAGTAAATCCATTTCATTAATTGCCTAGATGACATTAATTTTTGTCATTCACTTGCAAGATGAGTAATATGCTTTATACATTTCGGCCCAGATCCAGTAAAGCACATAAAAATCATAGTTAATGATGTTAAGTGCTTGAGTAGTTCTCCTTGAGCACATGCCTTAAGCTCAGTACATATTGAAGTGCATTCCAATACAGAGAAAGTGGCACAATCAAACCTTTAATTAGTTTTAAAATGGAATTCAAAATGCAATGCAATTCTTTGCACTTTACATTGAAAAAAATGCATGCTTTGAGACTCTCTTGGGACTGAGATGACTAAACCTATTTATCCACTTTGCTTTCCAAAGGGAATGAATGCTTATTGTTTTCTGCTGTTGTTCTCCTCTAAATTTATAAATTTATTTTGCTCAGTCAACTGCTTTGTTTACCGCAGAATATTTATATGAATATTTCCAAGTCTGTTATTTTATGGACTTTTTTATTTATAAGATAATTCCC
This sequence comes from Porphyrio hochstetteri, assembly GCA_020800305.1. Lineage (NCBI taxonomy): Eukaryota > Metazoa > Chordata > Aves > Gruiformes > Rallidae > Porphyrio > Porphyrio hochstetteri. The sequence continues at coordinate 134,124,347 of CM036906.1, read as the reverse complement.
ACGTTTTATTGGTATTTAAGAGGGTGGAGTATTTTTACTTCTGCTGCTGTAATTTTAAATCAAAGCAAAACCAAGCAGCATTAACACTGTACAAACAAGTGTTTGCAGCACTAACACTGTACAAACAAGTGTTCGCAGCACATGAACGTTCTTGTTTCTTTTAAACATAAGCTGAAAATCAGGATTTTGTGCTGCACATTTCTATACAAATATTTAATGCTCACACAGCTCGAAGGAACCATAAATTTAGGTCTTTGTGTTTCGATCCATTGTGTGCTTTCCACTCTCTAGTTTTCAGCATGTGCCTTTGACATATGGACCTCTGGCCAAACAAGGCTACCGCGCATGGGTGAATTCTAAGTCTAGGAGGGAAGCATGGCCTCCTGTTCTTTTCAGAGAGAAGCAGCTGGGAAAAGCACCTCTGAATTCAATCCATACTTCACCAAAACTTGGAGCATTTTGTTCTTTGGCTTTGGTATAAAATCTATCTTGGGTAAATCTAATCCTACAGGGAGGTTAATAATAATGCCCAGAGTTGTAGCAGTCAGAAACAGAACTACTTCTGACCATAATGTAGTCAGTACAGCATGGCAGAATTTGTTCTTGAAGTAGCAGACTATGTCTGTTGGGTACTTTTTCCTAAGCTACAAAGGCGCTTTATTTCAGTGCCTAGGCTTAGGTCCATTTTGTTTCCTTCAACAATTTAATCTTGGCATCTTGCTTTGTAAAGTGCTGTATGAATGCTTCCTGAAAATCCTTCCCAATAAATGCTAAAATAACTCCGGACTGTTGGTCCACTTCTGTAACAAAGTAACTCACGTGTCCCTTGCCTGTGTTCTCACTCAGAACGAAAACACAAGCATGTGTGAGGAGTTACGACAGCGGGTGAGGCCATGTAGCAGCCTTACCCTAGCAAAATGCCCACTGGCACTGAGCGCACAATTTCTGTCCCCAAAACAAAGTCTGTAGTATGTTTGGCCACACCTCTGTTATGTTCCCTAACATGCTTGTTCCTTGCTAGCAGCAAAGCACTTGTGTGTATTAATCTCTGAAACCATCAGCTCATCTCTCTGCTCTCTGAAATGGATGAGGCAATGAACATGGTGTCAGATGCTGTTTTCCGGTAAGGTTTTCTGGGCTGCTAATGCATCAAATATATTTGAATTTACTATTCACATAACTTTTTATGGAACTCTATTAAGCCAATTTGGTTGATAACCACTGTAACCTTTTTAGTAAGTTACAGCACAGTGAGGTCACTATTCCTGGATGTGGTTCGCTGTATCATGCACTACATGCTGATGCCATGGCATCCTTGTATGAGGAAGGAGCACACGGTTAGTTGGTTTCTTGGCTTATTTTTAAAGATTGTTTGTTGTTAAATGTAAAACTGATTAGAATGAATGATAGAAGACTGCTTTTCCTCAAAAGCAATGGAATCTTGGGAAAGGATCAAACAGTCCCTCTAAGTTGGCTACCACCTTCCTGACTTCATATTGTTTTTAAATGAAACATCTGACACATTCTCCAGCTGGGATGTTATTTTGTTCTTCTTGACAAAGTAATTCAAAATTCACTGAAAAACAAGCTGAATGGAAGCTGGATTATTTATTTTTTTTTTCTCCCATAGACATCTGGAGCTTTCTTTCAAAGCTGATGTGATCTTTCATCTGGACAACAAAGGCTTTGATCCAGACTCTAAGATCCCCCTATCTCCAAGTTAATTGGTGTTAGTGAGGTAGGTTTGACAGTCCCTAATGCAGTCTCTGGAATGCCTTACGGTGTTAAGACCTGTCTATTGTGGCTCAATCAGCTCAAAGCCATCAGCTTTCTCTCCTTTGACTTCTGTCCCATTGGGGTTGGTTACAGATTTTACTTGCTTTCATTATTTTCTCTTGTAAAACCATTGAATACCAACAAAGAAAACCACTTTTGAAACTGAGCAAAACCCATCTCTTACAGACATTCCTGTAGGCTTTGGTTTTCACAAAAACAGAGGAAGAAAGGGGGGTTGCATTAAAAAATTGAGCTCTTCATTTTTTAAGATCTTGCCCACTTTTTGAGGTGACCATGTCCGTTTTCCTGTAATATATTTGCTCGTTGAAACGATAGAAGCAGTGTCTTTGCTCTTACTGTGTGTACATCAGTTGACACTGTGCATATTGCAGTATTATTCACAATAAAGAATGCTCGTTTTTACATCCAAATTTTAGTGTGATTAATTAAAAAAATGAATCTGTTCTCTTCCTTCATGGTAGGACACAGCAGAATAAAGGAAGTCTTACCTTCTCCGCTGTGTAGAAGTTGGCATCGAGGGTAATAATTTGGCAGTGAGATCTCACTATGTGGGGCTTTTTCTCAAGCTCCTCTGATAGCATGGACAGTGTAGCTGTACACAGTGAATGAACAGTGTCCTCACAGCCACACTGTTACCAGAGTGAGAGAAGAGACAGGAAAGAAATACATACAATTCACTTCCTTTCCTGCTTTGGGGGCACTACAAAAACCCTTGTCACTTATCCATCAGGGTGCATTGCAATTCCAGGTTCCCATGCCTAGACTTCAAGGAATAGGACACCTTAAGATGAAAAACCATATAGCACTTATGTTTGCCTGGGTGAATAGTACAAGTATCTCCAGTTGAAGAAGTGGAAGCTTTGTAATTGATCCCTTTTCCAATGGAACAAGTTACCTTTTCTCTCAGACACTCCAACAATTACAATTATCCAGTTAAACGTAATATTTTTAAAAATCATGTGCCTAAAAGTGTCTTGGAAAGTACATTTCTGCTTATACTCTGCCCACTTCTATAACTTTGCAACTGCAACAAAGCTACAAGTTCACCAGAAAATTCAATGGTTTCACTTGTCTGAGGATTTTTAAGTAGGTGAGTCAGAACATGCCATAGTCATATTCCTGGGGATTGGTAGGCAGAGACGATTTGCCAACTATTCTTTAAGGTATGGGAAAACTATAGAGAACAACTCTTCACATCTAAGTGTCCTGCTGAGCTGTTGCACTATTGCTTTGGTTGGTGGAGGACAGTTCCCCAAACCAAAAGCTATTGATCAATTCCATCACAGAGAAGAGCCCCCGAGTCCACATTAAGTCAGCATTACAGAGCTACATTTTGGAAAGAGTGTAGGATCTTTGTGGTGTGTTTATTGTCTGTTAAGCTAGGGGGTAAGCTTACTCGTGGCCCTGATGTCTGATCAGGAGAGCATGTATGAATTTCAATATTGAAAATATTAAAGATGAAAGTAGAGATTCCTCATCTGCTAGACATAAAAAGCACAAAGCAAAAATCATTATTAGCCGATATGTTTGAGAAACTATGTGACAGCTATAACCCTGCTGCTTTTATTGATCTTGGCAGTTTAATATTGATTAGAAACTGATATACCACTGACATGCACATATCCATTTCTCTCAGAATATATGCCTCATCGTTTTTCTCTAGGTTCATCTCTAGAGCAAAGATCTTAGAGTTCAATGAACTACTCAGTAGTAGGTTTTGCATCCTATAGCTTTTCTGTAGTGCAGCTTCTTGCAGAAAGTTGATGGAAAGTCAGTGCCTTTGAGCTACAGTGGACATATATATCTGCAGAGTATAAGTTTTGACCATAAGTAGGAAGCTCACGTTTGGGGAGGAAAAGAAAGGTTAAATGAAGTTGTAAAAATCATTTTTCAAGAGAGAGAAAACCAAACCATCCACCGTTGTACATAATAAGAGCGGCCAGACACTGACTTAAATTTGCTTTTGCTAATCAGGGCCAAGACAAAAGACTGTTTGAAGAGCTAGTCCTCTGCTCAGCAAAGAAGAGATACTTCAGGATCAAACCTCTTCTCACAAGTAATGCTGAAGTGCCCACATTTAACCTATCTGTGACAAATGCATCAGTCGACACTGAAATTGTTCAAGTGTGGGTGACTTGCAGGTTTTGAGGAGATGGGGAGAGACACATAGATACTGTGGCTAGAGGCCAGGGGTGAGAAGGTCAGTTAGCCCATGCTGGAGTCCGTGGTCCTGTGTCTGAAGCAGCTCAGAGGGCTTGGCCTTCCCTGGTCTGATCCGTTGTCCACACCAGGAGCTTCTGTCTCCTGTGGGATGGAGCACCTGGTCCCTGTGTGTGTGATTTGTATCCTTCAAGATGCCATTTCATTTACATGCAGTTCCAAGGGCTTTCTGGTTCTTTGACACAGCCTCAGGCTGACAGTTTTACCAGGCACAGTTGCAAAAATGAAGGACTTGAGGATCATTACTCCAGTTCTGCAGCCATGAGTAGTTGCTCTAGAGTCAGAAGAAAACACACATACCCAAGTGTGTTAAGCAGCTAGTGTGTGGTGTTTGCCACTCATTTTGGAGCAGGGATTTTTGTTTGTTTATTTTTCAGGGGTGCAGTGATTTATTTTTAGCACAGTAGTGTTTAATCTTTCCATTTGCTGGCTTCCTTAGGAAAGTGTAACAAATGGAGTTATCGTTCCCTGGCATCCTGGAACAAGTGCCTGGTTGTTTTCATATCAGTGCTGGAATCTGAGACCAATGGGAGATTTGGGCCAGTTGTTAAGTTACATGCATAAGCTCAAAATCTCCTACATAAGCTTAGGGTTTTTCACATGTTTAAGCACCTACAGTTGATTCAAAGCGACTTTGATGGAATAACCAGGCTTTATGCATTAGACATGAAAGGCATTTGAATAAATTCCAGTTTGGTATTTAGGTCTGGGGTTTTCAAGATTTACTCTTAGCTCACTTCCTTTCAAGAAAATTGGGACTGTGCTTTACCCAGCTTTTCAAGCATTTCCAGAGAAATAACTTTGGAGAAAAAAAATCTGGCTAAAGAATGTATTTGCTTTCTTTACTTACAGTTTTAGCTACAAACCCAGGCAGCTTTTTGTTTTTAACCTCTTCAGGGCTGGATGTGTCAAAAAGTTCGGTCACAGCTCAAGGAGTTTCATTTACTTCAAGGAGCTTCATTTGCTTTGGGTTTGACTGGCGTAGATGTAATCTTGTTAGGGTATCTGGGGAGACTGACATGCAGAGGGAAGTAGCAGCTATTGTTTACTTGTGCTATACATTGGGATAATCTGTGAAGCCCTAGTGGAGTTGTAACTCTGAACATGCTGATCGGAAGCATTAAGGAAATTAACATAAAGCTCTATTAATGGCTTAAGGGAATCTGACTAAACAAACAAGGCCACACTGAGCAATAAATGTGAGTCTCAGACTGCATGACTTTCCTCATAACTACTCTAATTAATTGCTACAAAAGATTAATTTTATAATACAGCATGGATATCAAAGGGAATGGCTTAGTGATTTAAGTGTTATGTGTCTCCCTGGGAGATGCAGGTTCAGTTCTTCATGCAGCTGTTGTCAGGCTTCCAAAATATAATAGCTAAAATGAATTTCTTGTGGTTTACTGCTAGAGTGTCTATGGAATAAAGACCTTGGCCATTCTTCCCCTGAGGTCAGTGGCAGGGTTGCTATTAATTTCAGTGGATGCAGAATTAGGACCACAAACTTGAAAACCAAATTCTGCTTTGAAACTATCTTCCTTTTTTAAATAAATTTTAGACCGTGTCCTCTCACACAAAATATCCTTGCCAAAAAACAGCTTTCAAGCAATAGACTACACATGGTGATATGAACTTCATACAACTCCTTTACAAGCTCAAAAGTTGGATATATAATTAGCTGAAGTTGATTGCATAGGTTTCTGAATCAACATGTGGCAGAACCATGATTCAGTGTGCTTAGAAGGGCAGTAGATATTTTCACAGAAATATCTTGTGAAATGTATGCTGCTGCATATAAACCTGGGTATAGGAGTCCAAACTGGAACTTTCAGGTTGGAGGACAGAGAGATAATCTGAGAGAGAGAGCTCAGGCAGATGGGATGGGACTCATACCAGGTAACACTATGTGCTTTGGGACTGGCTGTCTGTCGGGGGCAATTGATGGGACCCCTTCATAATCAGTAGATGCATGTTTCAGGTGCAACTCCACTGACTTCAAGATCTGCACTTCAGGCGAAGGTGGATGGCACCCATACTGTCTCAGGGGTAACTCTGCTTTTGGTTATACAAATCCCAAATGCAGTCAGTCTGTTGGCTCAAAGAGTTTCCAGAATTGCCTTTCAATGCCACATCTAAGCCTGTGGTATCTGGTTTAGTGACAGCAAATGGTTTTTAGTGACAGCAAATGGTTTTAGTGACAGCAAATATAAGACAACATGACTTTGATTAGTCCCAGTGAAGGGGGTGAAGCCAAGCTGCAGGATTTTCTATGTGCAAGGCCATGCATATAGGAAGCATGCTTGTAGCTCAGCTGATGTGTGATACCCTAACTGTACATCTGAGCCCAAAGGGTCACCAGCCAGGCTTGTTAATCACTTCGGTGAAGAACTGTCAAGCAGAACAATGTCCCTCTACTTGTAGGTCTTGGCTGAAGCTGTTCTTATTTGATGGCTGGCCTGATCTTTCCTCTCCAAAAACTTGTGAATGGAATCCAATAATTATTCTTGGTTTATTTTGACAAGTGTTTCCATCGCTTTTCCCTCACTTAATATTTATCTACGTGAGCCAAGTTGGAGGCTTATGTTTTAAAGAAAATGAATGGTAAAATAAGACTCTGCATTCAGAATTAGGAACCTAACTAGGTGACCTGATTTTCAGAAATGCCAATTGCCCAGAAAAGACTTCCAGCTCTAGAGACCATTTAAAAAATCTTAGCTTTGTAACTGTTATTACAATTATTATTTATGGTATGTATTGCAGTAGTACCCTGGCAACCGACAAAGAGCCATTGTGTGAGGCACTGTATGACCACAGAAATGAAAGTTTCACGGATTAAAATTCCAACTGCCTGCTCGGCAGTGGAAACAAACCCGGAATAAGTCCACCTCACAGCCACCCCTTCTTTGGAAAAAGGTCTGTTAGCTACTCACATCTCCTACTTTTAAAATGAGTCAGTCAACCGGTAGCCTTCTCAGGGCAGAAGAAGAGCCAAGAAGCCCTGTTGTGCCCACCCATTCTGAGACACCCCCTTCTCCAGACATTGGTTAGGGACTCTCTCTCTTGCTTTCCGTCCCTGGGCATGTCACACAGTCGCTGGGTAGGAGCCCAGCCAGCGTTCTCCAGGCAGCACTAATGGCTTTGGCTGAAGCCACGGGCGCTCTTATTTATGGCTGTTTCTGTGCCTTTCACACCCGATCAAATATGTTTACAAAGGTGCAGTCAGGGGATGAAGGCCGGGGGTGGGGAGGGGAAGCAGAAGAAAAGAAATCCAATTTTGTTTGGAAACAGTTTCAAAGCTTAATTAGTAGGGAGGGGGGTGGGAAGGGGAGTGGGGGGGCTGAACAGGTGGTGTATTATTCTGCCAGGGATCTTCAAAAAGGAGGGAGCTCGGATTGTTAGCTTGCTGCAGAATGAAAAACGAGGAGTTTGATGGTACCTGGGTACTTCAGGGCAGGTGAGCTGCACAGGTAAGGTCAGAGTTACACACACCTAACGCACTGCAAAAAAATCTGCATAGGAAAAAAATAAATTCTCCTTTTTGCCCACAAGAGGACAGATCCCAGCTCTGCAGCTGAGATTTACATGGATTCATATTCATTACATTAGCAGTAGCCACATTTAGCAGCGATTCCCAAAGGAGCAGGAAAATGATGGCCTTGAAGAAAGCTGCCACATTTCAAACTCTCCAGCTGTGCCTTGCCACCATTGCTACATTCCACTGCCAAATGCAGTAATTTATGAATTTGTCTTTTTTATCTGCAAAAAATGTTAATTTACAGAATGAAGAGAAGAATAGGAAAGGACCAACGTGCTTAGAAAAGGAATGCCTGCATTTTCTTTTAACTGCTTTATAACTATTTCCCTGACGCTGTAAATGTTATTTGTGTTCATAAGATCATTATTATTTTGCATTAAATGCTTAAAAGAAAGCAGGGGTGCCAACAGATAGAGCTTTCCAGCTTACAAGAGCCATTCTAAAGAAATGGTAGCCCAGCAAGACTAGTACAGACTTTGAATAAATAGAGAATGAATTATGAATCGTAATGATTTTTTTTGGTTTATTTAAGTACTGAGCATGTGCCATAAAGGAATAATAGATATTGCAGTTGTTTCAAAAAAGCTATTTTACATTGCATTGTAAGGAACCATGTACATCTGTTCCATCAGGGCAGACTAGAACCTATACTTTTTTTTTTGTTGATATTACTAGAGTAAAGGAAAATCCTGACAAGTTTTCTTACACCAAAAGGAAAAAAAAAATATTATTCCTAATTAAATATTTGTCCCTCTCTCAGCATTGCTGCTGAAAGCGTCATGCAGAGCTATCTGGGACCACTGAGGTTTGACTTTTGCAGTCTGAAAAACATGTGTAATAGTCTTACTCGTGGTTTGATTCTGTTTTGCAGTGTTTCTCTCTTCAGTCTAAGGGTAACAAAATGCACTGCATACTTTTTTTATTTTACAGAATCTTTTAAGGCAGGGAATTATAAGTACAGCTTCCCGTAAAAGTTTCTGGCACCAGCTCGGTGAGAATCCAAGAGCAGCTCTGCCAAGGTTTTCTTACATTATAGTTTAATAAGTAATTTCAGCACTATCACTGAGGTGCAGAATAAGCCCTTTCTAATTCAAAGAGGTTTGCTGCTGTGGTGTTGAAAGAAACGAAGATCCTGCTCAAGTGGGAGTAGTTCACATCCAGGAATATCTGCCACCAGATCAGCAGGCAGAGCGGTATTAAAACCTTTATGTGCTCCTTTGTGAAACCAGGCATTTATAATGTTGACTAATTCTGGTATCTTCCCCCTGGTGCTCAATGATTCCTAATTTTATAGGCTACTTAATGAAGCAAAATTCTCCATTAGTTTTTAAAATGTCTCTACCTTTTAATGCCAGGGGCTGTTTTTTCAAAACGATGCCTGCCTGGACCAAAGGCTCTTGCTCTGTTGACAAAACGAAGGCAAGGCACTCACAGAAGGAAATAATCAGCTCAAGCCTCCAGGAAGAAAATGTACAATTTGTACCATGCTGGTGGAAAAGTAACCGTATGGGGTGAAAAAAATAGCTCTTTGTGGAGACTCTGCCCATCTCATTCTGCACAAAGGCAAAGCAGGTTCCTGTGGTCTCTGTCCTGACACTCCTGGCACCTACCATAGGTGAGAGGAGCCAGCCCATGGCTTACCAATCAGGAGGCATCTATGAGCAAGGACCTCAGGTGCTCTTGTGGGCAGGCAGAAGGTGTTTTGTCATGAGTCAAGGGGAATGCTGGTGTGGTCGCCTGCTTCATGGGGCTTAGTCAACACTGAATTCTCTAAATACCTTCTCAGTTCTCTGGCCAGTAATGAAGGAGACAAAGCAGATGTGGTTTTGTGTCCTCCCTCAGCAGGTCATTCCAGTGTCTCATTGATCCTTCTCGTTGAACATGTTTCCCTTTATTTCACTTTGGGGTTTCTTCTGTTGACTTTGTGCTATTCCTTTTCCTCACTCCCCTACTGAAAATAAATATCTCCTGGCCTTCCAAGTGTGGTCACTCTTAGTGTTTAGGGACTGTGAACCAAAGACTATTTTTACTTACAAGCCTTTCATAATGCCCCCGATTTCGGGCATGGTAGGTAGGATTTACACCAGTGTAAATGAAATCAGTGCATGACCCGTGACAGGGGCTCCTTTTCTCTAGGCTGTGTAAATTAATTTTTCTTGAGTTTCCTCTCTGGATAGCATAAATTATGAGGCAAAAGCCTGTAATTCACTGCTAGGCGAGCAGCAGTAACTCCCTCTCTACCACTTTCCTGCCAAAATTATCAGAGAATAGCTGGTGATCTCAGCTCATATTTGCATGGCATGAACAAGAACAAGACAGAAAAATGATGGCTCAGGTGGCACAAAAGACATGTGCCCATTGTTGCCACTGCCCTGCAAGGTGGGGCAACGCGTTGGAGAGCAAAGAGGCACTGTCCGTGCCCTCTTGCTTCTGGGCCCCTTTTAATGTGCAAAGGGAAGAATATTAATGTCACATAGAAATTGAGTGCTGATGAATGCACAAAATATTGTACAGGGTGTTCCAGGTTGCTGAAATTACATCATCAAGGCTTCTCCCGCCCTCTCTTCTTTGATTCAAGAGCTGTCTATGTAAATATTAACTATAGCTATCAAGAGGCGGAGGAGAGTTTCAAGAGACCTGGCCATCGGATGTCAACCCTTTAAATCATGATAATATTTCTTCTTGCACTGTGTTCTAAAGGTTATGCCTGCGCTTGCCCCACACAGAGAGTGCTGCCTGATGGAAAGCTAAAAATCTGCAAGGCTCATCTTTCCTTTTGATCCGAGACCTACATCTGCAGTACTAACACTGCCTGTGACTCCCTCTGGCTGCTCACCCACTTTGAAGAGATGGAGTGGCCCAGGTGTCAAAAAGCAGAGCTTGAGAGACAAGAAGCCCTGCAAACCCACTCCCCGTTTCACAGCAGCAATGTCCCTGCATAGGCTGCTGAATCAGATTGTAAAATGAAGAAGCTGGCGGATGACTGTGTTGGCTCATACGCTGCCTGTTGTGTTGAAGTCAGACCAACCCAGCTGGCTGAAGATGCTCCTGGCTTCCAGCACAAATCCAGTAAGTCCTTGCATTATGCAGGTGGAGATTACAGCAGTCTGGATTTTCCAGTTGTTTTGGCAACAGCTCAGCTCCGTTTCTGTTTGCTAATGTATCATCACGCTTTTGAAATACATTTAGCCTTCTTTATTGGCTTCCTGATGTAAAAGTATTATTATAAGCCCCTTCATATTTGGCAACAACTGAAGGTTTTCGTGTTGAGATTCAGCCCTTGCTCTCTGCTGAACTGTGAGAGTGAGTTACTACCTTCTAAGTGACTCACATGTATTTATTATCCTGTGTATAAAGGTCAGGTTTTAATGTTCTGTGTGATATATGAACATGGCTCAAGATCAGGCAGTCTTGAATGATAGATCTTAAATTATGATTCAGTGGAAGAGGAAAGAAATGAGAAATCACAACTTTTGTTAAACAAGCCTGAAAAAACACTTGCACATATGTGAGCTGGTGGAGGAAACCTGCCAATTTCAGAAGACAATTTGCTAACCCATAGTATTGTGGCTTGTGGAGCCCAGCTCAGAGAAGCAAGATGAAATTTTTTAAAGCCAGATTCACATCTATGCTTGCTTTCTGCTAAAGTCTCTTGCAGTGGAAAGATGCAGCGTTATTAGATAGCAGGGCTAATAGTAGAAACTAAAAGAAGAATCCCCAAATAGCCTTATGAGTGTGCCTTGACATTACCTGCAGGGGACCTCTAGGCAACCTTACCTACACCTATGCAGTCGAGTTGTCCTCAGGCATCTCGCTCCCTACGCGTGCGCCTAGCTTTTAGGCATTGTTCTGTTGAGTGTGTCAATGACCGTGGTACCTTTGTGGTCTTCCTCAAATGCACACCCTGTGGTACAGTTCTCAAGAAGAGTGCAAATCCTGGGCCCCAGTTCAGAAGGCTGTTGAGGTGGCAGGTGGGCAGCAGTGGTACTTCTCAGCTCTCTGCTTCCTGCCACCCCACAGGGATGCAGAGCAGGGGTTACGAGGGCTGCAGGAGAAGCACAGCTTTCAAGGGTAGAGCAGGACTAGAGCATAACATCTCCTGGTGTTCCACCGGGTGGGCAGTCCCTGCGAGGAGCTCTGCCAACAGCATTAATACAAAACGGTCCAGGATATTGTAGGGTAAAAAAGGTGAAAATTGGCTCAAAGCTGCCTTCTCTTCTCTCCTGAGCTGTTCTAAGGCAGAATTTCATGCAAATGATGATTTGACCACAGGCTTTATGTTTTTAAAATGCTTTACACAAGCAGCACACTTCACCATCAAAAAGGCTTAGAAATTTAAGAAACTTTATGTGGTTTGCATCTGCTGAGGAGGACAACTGAAGTTGTGTTATTCTATTAACCTGCCTTTGATGTTGGTGACAAGTAGCTTGTAACTTGCTAAGTAAGTTGTAGTTTTGGGTGTCAGCACCAACATGCCCTGACCTTATTCAGGAATCAAAGAATTAAGAGATATTGATTACACAGAGTCGTTGTGGGTTTGGCTATCTGGAAGAAAACACAGAATTGGAGGAGCATGTCACCCATGAGCTATTTAACCTGCAGCTTTCTGTGTCCTTGTGTATTTTACTACCTGAGAACAGGAATTTTATGTAGTTATTTATACCAGGGCTGTGATAAGCAAAGTGCAGAAGTGTTTAACGGATCTAAAACTGGGCAAAATTTTATTGAATTTGGGAGCTGGGGCTTAAGTGGGAAACCGAGTGGCAATGATGTAGTGACTTTCAGCTCTTAATATAGATGTCTGCTACTGCACTTTCTCTGTCCTGCTAGTAGCAGCGGGGTTACACTGTGTTCATGCTGTCATGAGGGAGAATAGAGTTTCATGCAGTTCTGTCTACTGTTGAGAAAGTATGTCCTTTAGAAAAATAATAATATAATTGAATGTGGGATCACTGTTTGATGGGAATAGTCCAACACCTGTTATTCGTATTAATAGAAAAAATCCTACTTACTCTGTCACACGTATGGAAATGTGCCTTTTCTTTAAAGTGGAGAAGGAAATTACGGTAATGATGTTGGGTATTTAGACAGGGAAATGTTAGCTGCTTATAGCATATGAAGACTTCCTGCCCCTTTCATTTTGGATACATTTTACAGATGTGGCCCTTGTTGATTTTAGTCTCAAATATTATTATTTAGATTTGATTTATGATTATGATACTTCTGAGACAGTAAAAAAAATCAGAACTGAAAGTTCTTTAAAAGTAATTTCTTACTGGTTCTTTTTGGCTATTGTTAAGTAATGTGGAAATTATATATACCATAGGAATGACTGTATCCCAGTGTTGGCTAAGTTACCTTTTTATAACTGTGACTGTTGTATACATAGGTTCCAGATCAGTGTCTCCATCTAAACAGACATTTCTTATATCTAATCTTTAGCTCGCTGATAAAGGTTATATTCTTTGTTTTGACTAAGTGAATAATTGTATTCTAGATTGCTCACTGCACACCCAGTTTATAAAATATTCTACTGTTTGTGCCATATCAGCCTGAGAATTCAAAATAAGAAAGCATTCAAAAAAGCCCCAAAATGTCCAAGTGAGACTGTATTTGATGAAAACAAAACACGGGCATTCCTGAGTCCCGACATTTTGATTTTTCTTTTAAATCAAACTGAATCAGATTTCTTTCCTGGCTCCACTTCAATGGCATCTTTCAAATCTTGTTTAGCATTTCACTGGGGCTGCAGGGTGGGTTCCTATGAGTGAGGCCATACCTGTCATTATATCCTGGGGGCATCTGACTCCGTTGATGCCGATCAGTAAGTGAGGAGGTTGCACAGGAAAGATAATTTAGCAAAGATCCAGCCTGCTGAGAGAAGCAGGAATATGGAGAACCCAAATGACAATTCTGCTCAAGCATTGCAGCAATCAGCTGAGCCTCTATTAATTTAAACCAATTCAAAATAACAGACTTTCTTTTGATTTGAAAAGAAACAAACCTACAGCATTCCATGCAAACTGCTGCTGCCAAGCTACACACTGTGTTTGCATTTTCCTATGAAAATATTGTTGAAATGTTAAAAAAAAAATTAAAAACTGGACTGAATTGCTCTTTCTTCTCCCAAATTCCAAGTGAACAGATAAAAATCATTCACTTCTAGTTACAACTTTATGGCCCTGGTTTAAAAAAAACAAAAAGCCCCAAAAAAAGTAATCCTTACAGCTACACTGACAGTTCAATTTAATCCACAAAAGTTAGAGAGCACATTTGCTCTGCCTAGATTTGGAGAGGTCAGAAAACCCCAAGCAGCTAAGATTTCTGTATATGTGCATGGTGTGAGGCCTGGTGGCTATGTGCAGCCAGCTTTGTCAGGGCCAGCCTGGCTGGTCTCTGTGTGGTCTCGGGCCAGCACCACGTTGTGTAGGACCTGAGCAGATCTCACACCAGAGAAAGTCTTTGCTTGGCACAGGGCACTGAGGGCTGGGAAATGTCCTCCTGCCTTTGCTGCCAACCCCAATCCAGTTGCAGAACCTGCCTCGTTATTTATTCATTGGCATCAAAAGTGTTTCTCTGCAGTGTGAAGCGCATAATGGAGACAGCCTTGAAAGTAAATAGCTTTCTGCACTTGCTGGTATACCTAGGCAACATCATTAGATGGTGTTTATAGAATTTGTTCATTGCAATCTATTATGTAAAGCAGAAAAGTGTTTGAGTCAGCTGCGCAGAAAGGGGTTTGGAATCATCAGAAATACATTCTCTCCTCATTGTTACTCACAGAAACAGAAAATTATTTTGGGGGAAAAAACAAACTAAAATCTTTTTAAATCAATTGGATCTCTTTTATATAAACCAACCTTCCAGAAACCTTTTTTTTGTTCCCCATGTCTCAGGTTTTACGGACTGTTGCATTAACTGAGAAATGAAATCCCAAACCTTAGCTGTGCTCTCATTTTATTAGTGTGATATAGTGATAATCTCACAAGAACCCTAATAAGTACATGAGGAAAAAGAAAATCAGCTAAATGGGTGATGTGAAAATGTTCCAACCCAATGCTATTACATAGGTCTTATGCTTTTCTTCCTGCCTGTTCCATAATAGAATGTTTTGCAAATTCTTCTCTCAGCAGGTTTTGAACATGAACTTGCATTACTATTCTTACAAAATAATAAACAGCTTTGGGCTATAAAATCTCTCAAATTGTTTTCCACAGAAGGGATTTGCATGCTGACTCATTCATACTATATTTATAACCCATCGCCAAACCACCGCAACTGCAGGATTTCTAATAAAACTATGGAAATTACATGCATTGCAATGGGAGTTGAATACATTTACATTTGTAGTATTTTACCATTTCAAAATTTATGGCAGATTACCTTGTTTGTGCATGTCTGGACTTTAATGGTTATTTTTTATAGCAGAAAATAGTAGTTTATGGTGGTATTCCCAGTAGAAGGTTTTTATGAATCCACCATATGGACTATTACATAAAACTAAACTTGTATCAATAGTGGTTTTATGTAAAGTAAGACAGGGAACATTACCAAGAATTAGCGATTACAGAAAATTTCAGAAAACTTGAAATTTTAGGGATATTTCCCCCCCTCCCCGAATTATTTTAACTTGTATTAATAACAATCCAAATCCCTGTTTTTTCATGCCAGAAAGATCTCCATTGTCTGCAGCAAATCCTGGACATCTTAAGCAAATAACATTTACTGCAGCTGACCTTCCTTCCATGCCATCTCCCTTTAAGGTGCCCTTCGTGGAGTTGTGATGCACAACAGAGACACATGCAAGGGATCACAACAACTTCCCTTCTCTCAGGGGAAGACTAAGGAAATCTGGAAAGTCTTCCTGTTTTTCCAAATGCCCATCTCAGTCCATATATTGTAATCACAGCTACATCCTTCAGCACTGGTGGTAGAAGAATCTTTTACTTGTGCCTTCCTACAAATGGAAGGAGCAGACCAACTAGCAAAAATTGCAACTGGTATCACCATTCCATATGATAACGTGAAGATGAGCAAAGCTATTCTCATGGAAACACATGTTTGCATAAGTATTGACATCGACACAGCTTTCTCAAAGAGCATCTCATGGATTTGGGGGTCATTCAGCCAGCAAAAAGAAATGTGCCATGAAAAGTTGCTAACCAGTCACACTGAGAGAGCAGCAGCAGATGGTACATCCATGAAGCAATTGTCACTGCCAAGAGCCTGGCATGTTCTGCAGGCTGAAATGCATCAGCCTCATTAATGGAGCAAGCTCTTGGGTAGGCAATGTCTATGAAAATCTATATATGCTTGTGACTAAATTGTAAACAGGCTTCAAGGTTGATATCTAGGATGTAAAGAAGAAAATGGAAAGAGGAGGGGAAGTAGAGCCAGCTGCAGGTATCTAATCCTGCTTCTCTTGCTGGTCCTAATCCTAGCAGAAACTCCTGGGCAGCTCAAAGCAGGGTTTGGCTCCAAGGTGCATTAGGGATGATGACCCGGGTAAGCACTGCTTCTCTGTGCTTTGCCAGTCCCTGCATGGCAGCTCGGTCTACACCAAACTGGTTCAGGAACAAGGGCACAAGGCCCACACCCAAAGGGAACTGTGAGTGTTCCAGCAGTAAAAAAGGGCCCAATCTTAAAGAAGAGTCTCCCCCTTAGGATGGGATAACCATTACCATAGAATGGTACAGAAAGCTGCTGTATAGCCTTATGGCTTTAGGGTAATTCATGTGAACAGTGAAATTTCCTCTTCTTGCTCATTTTCCCACAGAAATCATTCTTGCTGGAGAGCGTCTTGAAATCAGAGAGGATTTCAGATCGGGCTGACGCATGTATACGTAGGCATATCCTGGGTGGCTGTCAACTTCTGAAACATTTCAAGGTGAAATAGGGCTATTTTACCATCTTGTCTGACCTTTTTTTAGAAACATGGTGCCTTTGTGGCTCAGAAAAATTCCCGCTTATACCCATGGAAGGGATACTGTGTGAGAGAGCTCACACAGCCTTTTGCTCTTGTAGAAATCCTCAGCTGGGGTATGAGCTCAGAGACCCAGGGGTGTTACCATCACTGTTCCTACCAGCTGAGGAGCTGCCTCTTGGCCTCTCTACTTAAGTGAATCACACTCCCTTTGCTTTTTCATTAGCTGATGTATCATAGTCTTACAGCTGTCTTCTCTCGATCTAAATTGCACACTAATACTGTACATTATTGATTAAATGAGTCTACAAATGTCTTTTTAATACTCTGTGGGTTGATCAGTCTTCTCAGTTAATGTACGGCTCCTCCAGTGGGCTTTAAAACCTAGTGAAGCAGCTTTTTACCAGATCTTGCTGGGGAAGAAATAAACTGCATGAGAGGCCGTGCTCACATGCACGCTGAGGCATGTGTTTTGGCAGTGGGGAATTGGTAATGATTTCACTGGCTATGCTAAAAAGCTCCCTATGTTCACAGGTCTGGATTTTGATAAACATAATTGCTGAGCTAACTTTTTGCAACTAAAACAATTCACCAGAGATTGTTGTTATATACTCCAGCGGCAAAGCTGCACTGCAATAGTTGAGGTAGTTTAGCAACTAATTTGGCCTTTCCCCGACATTCTTTTGGAGGAGAGGCTTCAAAGCTTTTCTTAACCTTTTTATGGCTTTAAAACAATTTTTATATGCACAGGACTGTAATAACTACACTTCCCAAGTATGACATCTGATGGTTAAGAAAATCAGTATTCTGGCTGTCTCAAGTGATTCTTTGCATTACATAAACGGCATTCAGGAATTACTCTACTTTTTGAATCAACTAGTTGATTATTGTAATTTTCCTTTTGCTTTCATTTCTTAAATCTAAACCCCTCTTTGTCACCCTCCATGATTCAATCTATACACAAATATTGGCACATTTATAACACCGTAGGAAAAACACGTTTGTGTTTTTGGGCAGGCATCATGTTTAGCTGGTTTCTTAGAATTATAGAAAATTGGACTGAATGTGCCTGAAGAGATCACCTAAGTCTACCTTGTTCTATTTTAAACAAGGAGATAAAAATGAGGTTTAATGCTTGCATTTCCTGAAATATGAACTTTACCTCAGATCTGCGTGTGTCAGGCACTGCAAAAATAAACCCAGGGTTCTAGTCCAAAGGAAGGGGCCTTATGAGGATATTTGTGATTTCTGTCTGCATTCACAGGATGGGCTTGGCCACAGAAACACAACCAAAATTAACCCCAAATCACCATTTTTTGTCGCTATTCAGATGGACATCTGCATTACTGCTGAAAGAAAACTCCAAACCTGTAAACAAACTGGGCCAGTATGGGTACATTTAAACAGTACAAAGCTTTCAAAGGCAATGAAGTAGTTTCAGTTCTTAAATGGTAACTGCACAGGGAGGTGGCAGCCACCCAGTGACTGGTGGATGAGCCTCCTGTGCTCTCCTTTAGGATGTTGTCTTGGTTCTGGCCAGGCCAGAGTCAACCTCCCCAAGCAGCCAGCACAGGTGAGCTTAGTCAGCCTGGGCTGTTTTCCACACCACCTGACACCACTTCCCCATAAAAGGGGCTGGCTGGGGAGGGGTGCTGGCTGGGTGTTTTCCAGGGCAGTCTGAGTGTGATTCAGGTATTGAATGGTTCTTGCCTTGTGCAGCACTCTAATGTCAGGTTGGTGAGGTACTTTGTGTTATCACTGGGTGTGAGTTGGGGTGTCTGTTGTTGTTCCACTTTCACTGGTTTTTTGGTCAGTAACCTGTCCTTATACCAACCCATGGGGGACCAGTCTGTCTCTCCTCTGGGAGTGAGCCAGTGGTGTGTGGTGCTCAGCTGCTGTTTGGGGCTGAACCACCACAGATGCTGAATATAGCTGTGAGGGGTTCAGAAAAACAATGGAGAAATGAACAGTGAGAAAGAGAAGAAGCCTCAAGACAGAGAAGCAAATCTGAATTATATGAGATGGTAGCAGCTAGACTGGAGAGGCTGGTGAATGCATAGTGGTGGGAATAATGTTGAGAAGGTGGCTGGTTGTTGTCCTGACTCTTGGGTGATGGGCAGCTCCAGAATCCACTTAAATCCTAAAAGACAGAAGACTTAACTTACATTTCAGTAAAGCAGCTTCTCCCAGGTAATCAGACACTTAGCTCCTTGTCAGAGCCTTTGAGCCATACGTTACCGATGAAAGACTGACATTGCTGCTATCATCCCTGATGATTCAGCAAGGAGCACAACATGATAGCCTTTCTAACAAGGCTGTTATTCAGACACATCACTCAGCGTCTGCACTCTAACTGCTTGCTGGTTCAGAGTGTTAATGCTCTGCATATTGTGCTTAATAGAATTTTAAATTATTTTGATTAAAGTGTCAAGGGATGAAGATTTAAGATTGATCAAAGCTACTTGCTTGTACTGTGCCAGTTGTTAACCACGCGCTTCCAGGACGGTATTATGCAGGCTTAAGTGATATAACATTCAGACATGAGAAATATGAGGAAATATTTCTCCGAATTTCATACTGAGGGACTGAAAGGGCAAGGAGGAAACTAAGGAGATATATATTTCCCATGCAGTGACTGACTTGGGTTCCCAGTCCTTCTTTCATGGAAGTTGATAAGACTTTTGCCATTGCCTTCTATCCAATGGCAATTCAACTGTGGATGAACAATGAAAAAAATGCAGTATGGGAAGCTTTCATTTCTTTGAGCAGAGACTATAAAGATAAAAATAGGATTAGCTATGGAGTCTTGTGTGGCTGTGAAGACAGGAATCTGGAAGTAGAGAGTCAACACTACCTTCTTGCTTTGAAGTTCACTCACTTGGTGGGAACAGAGGTCTTACCTGATGACTGTTTAATTATAGCAACAAAGAACAAGTAGGATGTTCCTGTGGCCTCCAGGTAATACAAAGTACTTCAGTGTGTGTGTAACTTTAAGTATGCAAATAAATCCATTGAAGCTTATGTAAGGAGAAGGCTTTGTAATTCTTAAAGGAGTACCTGTGCTTTAGGGCATCCTGTGAGTGAGACCAGAGAGCACACAGTGCCCAAACCATTGTCTCAGATGGTGTGTTTGTTAATATTTTTGACCTGAATCAGAGACCAATGGCCTGGACTCTGAATCTCTTCCTTTCTGAAGAACTTCTTGCTGCTCAGACTGAAGAGACATTAGCAATGCAGTGAAGCCATAATCTATTCCAGTCCTAATCAAGGTGATGCAGTGTTCTCTACTTTGCTTCTAAAATAAGGAATAACCTGTACAGCTCTTGCTATGGCATCTCATTAACAGATAATTTCTTAAATTCTCAACAGAGTTTGTATCCACATCTGTAAATGACCATATGGCACTTTATGGTAGACTATCCTGGGTGAGACTGGTTGGTATGCTCTAGCTATTGGTGGTGTTTTAACAGTGCAAACCAGTCATAAACTCACTTTAAGTGGCTGGGTAAATCTGGTCTACACCCAGCCTGAGGGACTGCACTGCTGCAGCCACATAGTAGGTTGTTTGAACAAGTGCTCTGGTGAAAGGACAAACTTGCTGTGAAATAATGCTGTCTTCTACTTGGTGTAACCTAAAGAATTACAATTCTTGAAGCTGCTAATGACAAGAATTACTTCAATAGAAGCAAATTTTGTTTTGGTTGCTGTTCTGTTCAACTCTTAAGTGTGAAATAGAATAGTCAAAGACCATTTGCTTAAAATAGGATTCATTTAGCTCAATGATGACCAAACTATTTACTGTTCACTGAGTAAATCTCTGAATAAAATCAGAATAATAGCTGCTGATCTGAAAAAAATTAACAGGTTAAACTAAAGAATATCCAGAAAGTTGAAAGAAGATGCTTCTTTTGGAAGATCCAGAAGTTGAAAATGAAAATGTGTGGTCCTCATTTTGTGTGAGTTGACACAACCACATCTGTGGTCTGCTGCACAACATGGAGAGAGAGGGGAAAGAACATTTCAAGTACAGCTGTGTCTTCCTGTAGTGCTTAATAGTTCCTTAAAGCATTCTTTCAGAGAAACAACAAATACAAGTACTTCATATCAATCAACAAAAAAATATATCTACCTATTGCTGCATGATACAAAAATCTCTGCTTATGCACTCCCCTGCAGCCGTGGAACAGACTCTGATGGGCTGAAGGTATCTGATGGATGAGTTGCATCCTGTTTCCAGTGGGGATGTCCAGGACTGCAGCCATTTAACAGACAAATGAATATACAGAACCATTAAAACATATTAAATACTCATGCATGTGTTCAACTGCAAATACATGACTAATCTTTTTGACTCCAGAGGCAGCAAGGCATACATCTTAAGCAGGTACTTGAGGATTCTGTTGAATGGAGATCATAGAACACTACTTCCTTCACAGGCGTGTTAGATGGTGTAATTGTCATGGGGATTATTGCTCTCATTTGGAGAGCAGGGCTGCAGTCACATTGCCCTCCTTGTGCACTCTCACTGTAGTCACTGTGTAGCAGTGTATTCTCCATGACCTCTTTGGAGCACCGATAGGTGCTTATAGGAGAGACCCTAGAGGAAACGTGATGATGCTCATGAGTTGTCAAAACTGACTGGACACTGGGAATGAGAACAGCTTGACTAAATGGAAACTGAGGGGAGGGGAAGGCACTCAGAGCTGGTGGACCCTGTAGGTAGAAGCAACAGTGAAGTTTTTGTGCTGTATTTCCCAGTAAGGAGGAACCACCATCCCTGCACATAAATCAGGGTGCAGTGAGCCACAGGTCAGGGTGAAGTTGGCAGTGTTGCTACTACTGGATCAATATGTTACCCTGTGTCTGCTGCTACTGAATATACTCAGATATCTTGTACAACAGGGCAGATCTGCAAGTGCCAGGTTGGATCAGTGAAGGTGTTGCCTGTCATTCATGGTCGTTGGCTCCTGGCATAACCAGGGTGCTAATGCTGCAAAGGCACAGAACTTTGCTAGAGAAAAGTTACATCATAATTGACAGAATAACCATTAAACTGTGAGGAAAAGGATTTTTCAACGAGACAGAAGGCGAAGACCTGGATCTTGTCGTGAAACTTTCCACTCCTTTTACTTCTGTCCCCATTTAAATGAAATAGGGGGACCCATTTGCAGCCAACAAAATTAGCTAAAAGCTACTCACATAAAGACAGAGACTTCAATGAAATCGAATCCATATATTCTATCCCAGGAACAGTTGTCCAAAGCTAATTTCCAGGTTAATAGGCTGTTATTGCCATTTTCAAATAAAGCAATTAAAAGTAATATTCTTATATTACTGTTAAAGAGGATAACGCTGCTTTGGATTGTCAGCTTATTTTGTTCAATGTTATCAGTCAAAGAATATCTAGAACAAATTATTTTAGTCAAAGGTGGAAGAAGTCTCCCCATAGGAAAAAAATCACTTCTCTGAAGTAAAAGATAGATATTTGTTACTAAATTTTGCAGTAATAAACTCTAATCCTTAACTTGTGAGATGTGTAAAAAGTATTTTCTGTCTAAAAATATTTTTATCAGTTTTTCTAAACTGAAAAGCAGAGGTAAAATGAGATGATAATTATACACCAGACATGCTTTGCTGCATGTTGAATGCTCTCCATGGAGTATGTGTAATATGTTAAACCATAATCTCTTCTACAAAAAACTTTTTGTGGAAACTTCCCAGAATATTTCCAGTTCCTCACTGCAAGAAGATCTACACCACATAGGCAAAAATCTGATCTAGGAGAAAAACTATAATTTCTCAAGGGGATTTTATGAACTAGAAAACATTACTTGTAAAATGGTGAGACTGTAGCATATGTCCTGCTCCAATTAGAAACTGTCTTTTTAGATTATCATCATGTCAGCCTGCACTTGTGAAAGCAATTTTGACAGATCTGGGGCAAATTTAAAAGGAAAGGAGACAGCTAGCCTTAGAATTTATCAGCAGGCATTAATTTTGTAGAGAGGATATTTTTTTTTTGTCTGTTTGAAGAAGACAAAGAGCTGAGCAAATCCCCCTTATTCATGCTCCTTCAGTGGATAAATGCAGATGTGCTTCACAACAGCAAAATAACCACACTTGGCTACTTTGAGGGACTTACTAGAATAGAGCAATGCAAAGTTTCTGACTTGACATTATTTCTGTCTGACGAAATCTCCTCCAAGCTCACTATTTCTCTAAGGTGACTGCTTTAGCAGAAGAGCTTGTAATTATCACTGTGCTGGATAAGTTTTACTGAACATGGTGATTTGATTTCAGCTGCAGTCGGCCATCAGTCACGAGCCACGCAGGGAATCCTGACCTGGGAATGGACCTCATGGAGATGAGATCCTGATGTTTCTGTATCTTCATGGATCTACAGCACAGATTTGGAGTGCTGCAAGAGGGAGTCAGTTCCTGACATTCCTGTTCACGGGCCTCCAGACAGTCTTTGGATTTATGGGAGACACTGCTTCAACATCCCCCATGCCAGCAAACCTTTTCATCCCTGACAAAACACCTGTGGCTCATGTTTAATCCTCAAGACCTGTGAAAGGTTTGACACGTGCCTAAATAATGCTTCACTCTGAAAGGTATAAAAATGACCTTGTAGCACAGTCTTCCTCCTCACTGGCATGTATTCACCAAGTGGGGCAACTTAAATAAGAAAGTGGCAAAGGTCTCTGTTTGATTTCAATCATTCTAGGATATGAAATCCTCAATAAAATTCATCCTCTGGGATCTGATTCAAAGACTCAGATGCAAAATACACCTCTCTTTAGAGGATTCTGGGTCCAGCCTGTGACAAGCAAAAATAATAGCAAAAAATAAGCACTGCTGATTTAAAGCACACGCTACATTGCTCAGTGGTAACTGGGGACAGAGTGGGGAGTGGGCTTCCCGATCCCAGTTGTGGGTACTTTCATGCAGGTAGCATGAAGTTGTGGGAATTTTTGGGTTGTGCTGCGCACAAGTCAGTGGCATTCCTTCATCCACAAAGAGCTAAAGACTTGTGCTTTTCTCAGCTCTCATATCAAACTTGCTTTGACAGTGTAAGCTCTAAGTTTGCCTTCAGGCCGGGACAGGCCTTGACAGAGGCACGGGATGGTGCTGAGCAGGACTCAGACTGGCTTCTGCTCTGCACAGGGCCTCAAGAGCACACGAGGCACATGAAGGAGTACTTCTCGCTGTCAGCAAGTGACACTTTATCTTTTAGATTAAATTTTTTAATTAAAATGGGCATTTCTGGCCCGAATATTGGCAACCACAGGACTGCTGAAATGTGACATCATTTATGACTCCAGCAGTAAGGAGTTCACTGTCTGTGATCGTAAAACAGATTCCAGTCTTGATTTGATATCGATTTAACAGTCAGCATAAGTTTGCCCCTTAATATTAAACAAAATATGTCAGGCTGAAGCATTAACAGTATTCTTCCTATGGATATTTCATCCAGTTCTCCAGGCAGTGATGCCCAGCAGAGAGTGGGCTTCAGACCTGCATTCTCTAATACCCGCACTGTCCCGTATAGTGCAATCACTTTCACAGCTCTTGTCCTGAACACAGACAAAGGCTGTTTCTGCCAGAAGTCATCTATTTCAGTACTTCCCTAAAAGACTGGTGAATCCAGTCTTCATTTCTTTCTGCAGACACTCTGCTAGTTTCCAGCCCTGTGCTCAACCTGCCTTCCCCGGCCGTCCCTGTTCTAACAGCTTGAGTCTGTTCTTACAAGTCTCATTTATTTTCTTGCTTCTTTTTGACATGGGTGATGCAACACATGACCTCTGATTTGTCTGTCTCCTTCCCCCATGTTTCTGATATTCATTAAGGAGATGTTCACTTTTCCAGCTCAGCTTTTCCCCTTAGTGAGCTATACCCGGCAGCTTGCATCAATGTCTATTTTAATGGAAGTCTCTTACTCCCATATCTGAGTTTAATCTCCAGTGTTTTTCTCCCTGTCTTTAACTGTGATTGTCCTACCATCTTTTGTCCTGTTGTTTAAACCAAAACCCCTGGGACCAAACCCATGCAATAAGCATTACGCCTTGAGACATCAGGAAGGACCTGGTCTTTTTGGGAAACAGACAATCCCTTGAGAACTCCAGAAGGACACTTGAGATGGCTCTCCTGGGATCAAATGAGGTCGATTTTGACAACATACTGCTGTTGTGAGCTAAAATATCCTTATAGCAGTATACATTTATTTTTTTTTTTTTCTCTCAGTACCACCAAGCCTAAAACCTTATCTTTAAAGGCAGAGGCAACACTGTGACCTGACACAGGGCTTGAATAGCCCCTCTCCATACTGTACTCTGGGAGGCTGTTTTGGGAGTGCTGAGGAAGAAAAGATCATTTCTTTTAATTGTAAGGATGAGGCAGTTTGGGAAATTTGTATCCATATTGTATTGTGCAGTTGTTGGGATGACAACTGTCATCATTGTGCAGATGGGGAGACTCTAGGCACAAGTGATGCACTTCAAATGCTTTTTATTTTAGTTTTTTCATTAAATATCAGGGTTACTGAAAGGACAAGATAATATTGTGGTACATCTATATCTATATTATAAATGGAAATAAACAGATGCATTAGCAAACTGCTTCTCTGCTTAAACATATCTTGCCCTTGCAAATGTCCATCCTTGCTACCATTTCCTTTTGTTTATCACAGTGAACTGGGATTAATTTGTTCAGACATTTAAATCCAGGGCTGGTTAGGAGTGCTGGCTTTCTGAGCACAAAAAAGTACTTGTCTCTGGGTCAGCATGCAGGAGCTTATGGGTGAGAGATGTGTAAACTCCACTTTGGTCCTCTGCTTATTCATTTTTTAAAGTCATAGGTGGAAGCAGCTGTCCTGTGATATTTTCTTGCCACATATGTAACAGGTCTGGGAAGTGATGCTGAGTTTAAATAAAAGCTTTGTGAAAAAAATTGGTTGATACCCACTGGTCAGGGTGGAAAACATTGAAATGGCAAAGAAACAAGAGTATCAGAGACAATATGATAGAGAGGAACTACTAGGTTTTAAAATTATTTCTAGTTTGATTCCCCCTGCTGTTAAGACTACAGAAAAATCCCTGTTGGTGACTGCAGTACAGGGTCAGCGTGTTTGCTATGCGTGTCTTGAGGCCTTTGCCTCCTCACCGCTTTTGGTGGCACTTGCTCATGTTCAGCCCACAGTCATTGCTATTGGAGCTGGAGCCCCAGAAAAGCAAATTGAGCTGACATATTTCATCCCAGACAAGGTTTAAACCCATTTAGATGAAACAGGCTTCTGGATTTAAATCCTGGTGCCCTGGAGTGATACCTTAGCCCCACTCCCTTGTAAGCAAACCAGGCATTATTTGATTGTTCTTCACATCATCTACATATTCCCCAACTGGTGAATAAGTTTAATTTTGTTCCATGGTTACCCAAAAGTGATTTGGGAAAGCGTGGTCTGATACTGGTATTTCCATTGTCTTGAACTGATGACAGCCAATGATTTACATGCAGCGATATGGTTCTGAGGGATCTCAGGACCAGCTGAAAATAAAGGTTTAACGATTGAATTATATATTCTATCTCTATGATAGAAAATAATATAAGACAACTGACTCGGCTATCAGACAGATTACATAAGCCCGAGTTAAGTGGTAGAATAAAAATGAGTGATATTCCTCCTTGACTTAAACACAGCACTAAGTAGTATGCCCTTGAATTCAGCATAAAGCAATTTCCTCCTCTTTGGTAACAGCTAGGGGGCATTCCGAATGCAAATAGAGTCAGCTTTGCATTTTTAATATTTCTTATATACATAATTCACTGCCTTGGTTTAGAAACGTTATTGCTACCTCTTCTGCGCATTTAAATTATTTTACACTTCTGAACGTTCATATTAACTTTAATGTCAGCTCTAAAAATGTATTTTCTGTGGGCGAGCTTGTGCTTAGAGCTCGCAAAACTCACAGACTGCACAAATGTGCACCCAGGAACTGCTTAACGGGTGTCATTTCACAGGGACATGATGGGTTTTTCTAACCACACGCATGGTTATACCAAAGCCCTGAAGATCAATAGGTAAAAAATGGGAGCAAACCAAAAGCAGTCAGTTTTAGCACATCACATTTGTGTGCGGTCTACTCTAGCTACATAACCGATGGGCATAATGAAAATTCTAGCTGATCAATAGCAAACAATGGTTTCTCTAAGTAAACAGAGAAATGCAGGTGGAAGAAGATACCCACAATGGGAGGAAATCCACCCCATGCTAATGTGGGATTAATTAATGCATTGCATAAAGCCAGGAAGCCTGAGGTGATTCTGAGCAGGCTTTGCTTCATTGCACGTTTCAGAAGAGAGAAGTGGTTGTGACCATGAATGTGCTTGAGAAGTTTTTCACTCCAGAGGAAATGGCGATGAAGATATACAGCGTCTTGCTTGGCTCATCAAACTTCCTAAATCAGAGGCTGGCATTGTCCACTGCTTGAAACCACAGATCTCAGGGAGGTGGCTGGGTGATGGCTTTGCTCATTTCTGCTCTAACTGTTCGTGAGGGCCCAGCTTTGTCTGTCACTTACATGTTGCATGCAGAAAATGGTGCCAAAAACATCCTCTCCATTGGTTCCACTCCTGCAGCCCATGAGAGCTGACAGGTGGGATCCAGCTGTGTTCCTTCTGTGGGGAGAGGCACCTTTCCCCTGCGACAGCCTGAGATGGAGATTGAATGGGGTCAGCTCATCTGCTTCACCCATGGCAGCCAGTATCAAATGTTTGCCTGGATGCCTCTCCTAAGGGTGGCAAAACTGAACGTGGTCTGAGTCAGTGACAGTGTTTTGAGTGCTGACAACTGTAGAGTCAGCACGACTGGTACTCAGATCATAAGCTGTGCTTTCTAACTAAGAGGGGCTGTAAACAAAAGG
Source organism: Porphyrio hochstetteri (assembly GCA_020800305.1). Taxonomy (NCBI): domain Eukaryota; kingdom Metazoa; phylum Chordata; class Aves; order Gruiformes; family Rallidae; genus Porphyrio; species Porphyrio hochstetteri. Next base: position 134,096,950 of record CM036906.1, on the reverse strand, counting down.
TATGGCCAAGTTCTTTGCTGGTTTGATTCTGCTGAATGTTTCTCAAAGCAAATTCAATTTGAAAAGGTGAAAATCAAGACCACTGCCTTTTGCATTGTACTTGATAATAATGTCCTGCCTTTAACTCTAATTTCCCATCCATCAATTTACATGAGCATAAGCCCAATGGGATGATGGAAAATCCACCCCCAGCTTCTACAGATTTTGTGCACTTCACACAGGCTGCTGTAGCTCTGCAAAGCCAATGCAAGGGCTATAATAGGGTTGACAGCCACGGGGGTGCTGGCAAAAGCCAAAAAGTATTTCCTGGCAGCACCAAGGCTGGTGACTGCTGTTACTGGCGAGGGGATTGCTTCTGGGCTGATCGTGCCTTGGCAGTCGGGAGCTTAGAGCCTGACCCTGTATCTTTTCCACTAAGTAGGGTCAGCCTCTGGTTTGATTTCTCCCCTTTCATCTATAATAATTACTACTGATGAAGTTACAGTGGGGAACGAATGAGTTCAGGGTTTACACTGATGTTACCGGTGGCACTGTGAGAGAGAAATAAACCCATTCTTCCACTTGCAGACTGGACGGCTCTGAGAAGTCACTAAGACGATGAGATGAGGGTATGGCTCTGCAAAGCCAGTCTAGCTGAGGCCAGTACTGGGAACATGTATGAAAATGGACTATGTGCACAAGGTTCCCAGCAGTGCCCACAGCAGTACGTGGGGACCCACGGCTGGAGCAGTGCCAAGAGCTCAGGGTGCAGCTGTGGAACCACCTGAGAAGCAGCTGGGGCTGCCCATGTTTGCATCCCACTGCAGTGCATTACCATCCTTGAAGTGGGGTGTTGTAACTGGCCCTGCAACCACTCCAGATCTGTTCCCAGGTAAATGAAAATATGTCAATTTTGATCACCCCCATGCCTGACACTGTTCAGCCTCTCTGATGCAATAGGTAGGGCAGTTAACTTTGTAATTGCAGCAGCTGTTTCACAAATGAATACCTGACTTGAGCCTAACGTTTTGGTTTGCTGGACAAACTAAATGAAGAAAAAGAATTCAATTTGGATTGAATCAGTGGTTACTATTATTACTTTAAATGGCAAAACAAGTATTCTCCTGCAACCTCTGCCCTAATAAAATAGATTCATTTAACACAAAATGTCCAACCTGAGATGCAAAAAGAAAACCTAAATAAAATAGAAGTAGTTCCATTTGTGGATCTTTTAAGAGAAAGCCTTGGGCTAGATTCATGCTGACTACCCAGTAGTGTAGTGGTTAGAACACTCAGCTAAAATGGAAAATCTGGATGCAGATCCACCCTTCTCCCTGAAGGCAGTCACCATCCCCTCTCCTCACGCTACCTGCATGGCTATAGGGCATGGAGATAATGCTGTATGCCATTCTCAAGGGGACGTATGATACGGCTTCTTTAGGTGATGCTTCTCTGTGAATAAACTGTTGAAAACAGGATCCATATCTTTCACCTTCAGGTGAATATCCTACCTGTCAACCCAGAGAGATGTTTGCTGATATACTTGGAGGAACATCTTCCATCTTACTCGCTATATAAGAACAAAATTGCTCAGCTAAAGATCCATATGAAATTCTGGACAAATTGCTCAGCTTCCTTGTTGGAATTGGTTGAAATATTTCACTCTGCTTTGCAAAAGCTTCGAGGATAAATTGCTAATTTTGACAATACTCAATGCAAACTTTGCTGTAAGTAACAGGGCATTGTTATTAGTAATTTCTTTCGTAAAGTGGCTTGTAATGTAGCATATGTATCTGGTTGTACTAATAGCCACTGTGTTGAGCCACAGAAAAGCCTGTATTTGTGCCAGATGTTAAGTCCCCCTCTGCCCATGTCTCCTCATTTCCCTCTGCTCTAGAAAAAGTTGGAATTCTTCAAAGAGTGACCTCCTAAGGCACCGTCTCTCATCTTATTTATTTCTCAATTCTGCTGTCGTTCATTACACTAAAGGTTATTTTTTTAATGAAGCGCTGTGGGTAGGGAGAAATAACTTTTACCTTCTGTTCTAATTGATGAATGATGTGTGAACTAATCAGAAAGCTTTGCTATAGCCACCATTAAAGCAACAGATGTATGTGGCTCAGGAGAGATTTGTTGAACAGCTTCACCCTTTAAGTGCAGAGGATAAATGGGTGGTGACATCATTATACCTTGACAAATAGAAATTATTCTCTTTCTTTTCATTACTGATGGATGATTTATTTCTACAGCTTTCATTTCATAAGATCCATTCATTGTCTCTAATGTTAAAACATTTTAAAATTGCAATAAACAACTAAAGTGGTTTAACATGGTCTGTGGTATGTTGACTTCTGAGCTTTTCTCCTGACAGCTCCAAAACAGCATATAAGGAGTCAGAGGACACTTGATGTGGTTATATGGCACCTCCATCAGTTGCTGGAGGATTTTATTTTTGCAATGAACTTGAAGCCTTAGAAGAGAGAGGGTTGTTCTACACAGCAGTTCTGTGCTATAATAAACAAGCAAATGTTCCCATCTCATCTGTATCTCCCCAGTATATTTTGAGCTCTTACTTTGTTTGATTGCATTTCTCATATAGTCACTGAGATGGATCAGAATTTCCCTGAAAATTTCAGTTATTACTGAAGATTGCATTTTCCCACATTTACTGCAGCTTACAAATCAGAAACTAAAAATAAAGTGTGCATCTGTTTGGATAATCTATTTCCCCAGAACAGATTAAAATGACAGAATAAATCTTGGAAGTTCTTGGGAGCTTTGAATGAATAACAAGAAGAGATGGAAACAAGGTGAGTTTTGCCTGGCTAGGGCCTAAATGAGGGAATTAAGCTGATGCTGTGTCAGGGCGAAGTTTGCAAAATAAGATAGGGGTCACTAGTGTGTACTACAGAAGAATAAAGAGCAGATTAAAGGTGACATTTCTGCTAGAAGGCCTTTATGTAGACTGGGGAAAAAAAGAGATCAAGGTTAGTTAGAAAAGAAAGTCAGGAAGACAAAATTCATATAGAAGATCTTTTGGGTGCCGGCAGGGTTTCCCTGCCCATGGCCACAGCCTGGAAAGCAAGGGCTCATCATGGTACCCTAGAGGGGTGCAAGACAGGCAAGACATGGGTAAGATGTGCAGGCAAATTCTCACTTCTTCAGGTTCCATGCAGGAGCTTTTAGGCTGAAACATCCCTCTGTGAGAAACCCTTAAAAAAAACCCAAAACAACCAAAACCAAATAGAGACCCTGAGTATGTGAGCTGACCCTCAGAAACACTGATGAGCTAATCCCAGTATGCAACCCCTCTTGAAAGAGTATGTGGCCCCGCTGTAAACTGGTGGCTGCCCCTGCAATAATGCCACCAGCACCACTGCTGCTTCTGCCAGGAGTTGTAACAGGAAAAGAACAGTGCAGTACTCCTCTTCTGGGGATGCTCTGCTGAACTTAAACTTCAGTAAGTATGGGTTTGGGAGTCAAATCTTAAGTGTTCTTGCTGTCAACCCATTGCCTTTAAAACGGTAAATTATCCTAAGTGCAAGAAAAGGAACAAAGATGCAATTTAATGTAAATATAGCAATTTTAAGCACTGTCACTAAACAAAACCAACTACAACTAAATCCATTTTGGAAAAAGCTGTGTTCAGCTTCACCAGAAGCAATGTATTTGCTTTAAGAACAGCAGTGAAAAAATTTGTGGCGTTTTTACAAGAGAGCTGGGAGCAGATGATCATTCAGGTCCCTTCTGGCCCTAAAATCTATGAATCTAGGAAATGATGCCTCATTTCACAATCTAAGTCATTAAAAACACACTTTCATTATTGAAGTAATCACATTTCTTGGAAATGTGGCTACTATCTGCTAAGATGATATACCAGATGATCAGTACTTTATTGAAATTCACAAAAGGAACAGTGTTTGTTACCAGAATTCTTCTTTTTTATTATTTCCACAATCTCGTTAGAAATCCAAAATATAGAAAATCACTCAGTGTTATAATATAAAACTGACATGAATTAATGCAGACTAAAGTAGCATCACTCCTTGGGTGACCCCTTTTCCCTGTAAGAGTAAGGAAAGCATGAAGCACTTTCAGAAAGGGAGAGGTATGTGATCGGGTGTATGCACCTGAATAACACATACAAAAAGAATACTTGGGGGAAGAGAGGTGCTAAGCATGAGTTAGTACTTTTAAATAATCTTAGCACACTGCAGAAGGCTTCTCACTATTTTCTGAATACCAGGATCACTCCCATCATACAACTTTCTAACTGGAGGTCCCCACAGCAAGGAGAGCTTGAGGCACTGCTGGGTTTCAAACAAGGGTTCTTCCTAAACTTAGAGCACTGTGCTGGGACAGACTATTCTTTCCTATCATGTCCTCTTATATTTTGCTGTGCAAGACAGAAAGGAACAACTTAAAGAGATAACGATCAATTCCTATGTGCTCTAAATGTGTCTTTACAACAGAACACACAGGCAGGCACCATCCTTAATCTTGTCTCTTTCAGTGCCTAACCCAAAGGAGGGGGGCTGATTCAAGCTGAATTTCTTGACTGTGCTGTAAAACATGAGTGGTTAAACACATCTGATGAGGCTCCTGATGAGCTCCGGTGTCAGTACTACAAACAAGCATTTACCTTCCTGTACGTGAGGCTGTATTGGCACAAAACTCATCTTCACAAGGGAACTTCTGGGTAAATAATAAGCTCGACCAGAGTGGATGAATAAAGAAAGAGATTTTTTTTGTACTGAATGAATACAGTGTAGGACTGAAGTAAATGAAAAAATTTTGCTTGAGAAAGTGAGTTCAGAAAGAAACTTCTGGTTTCGATAAGCTGTCTCTCCAAAGAGGTTGATGTGCTTTAACAGTATCATTTGTGATTTATCTGCTGTTGCCAGATAAATTTTCTTCTGGGGGGAAGACCAGAATTCTCTTTATTTAATGTACCATGTCTGGAATGTGGACTAGATTCAGCTACGTGTCGCTTATAATTATTTATGTAACTTGTTAATCACCAGGCTGTCACTCAGCTGTTTATAAAACACAAAAGAACACTTGAAGCCTGAAAAATTACATTTTTCCTCCCCTGCACCTCCCCAAAGGCCCCTTTGCACTTCTGAGAAGACCTCCATTTAAATGAAAATCTGTTGCCCAGTTGAAGTACCAAGGAACTCTGTAATGATAATTTAAAGAACACGCTTGTACTTTGTGCTTGGGAATCGAATAATTTGCTTTAAAGTGCTGTAAAACTTCCCTTTCAATTTTTCTGGCTAAGGTCCTTGAGCCATCATTTAGTTTTTTTCCCAAAGGGGTCATGGATAGGGTCCCCCACTTGCCTGCTCATCAACCTCTTTTTCCCATACTCAATACTTGGAAAACCACCGCGTCTCCCAGGTTGCTACCTGTGGGTCGTGCCTGCTTGGAACTGGTCAGTGCATTCAAATGTTAAGATGCTTATATGTGGACATGCACTCCCTGGTTCCACACATCTCATTTCTCTCATATCCTCTTCTGTGATGAGTTAATCTTTGAGGGTTTTTGCAGCTCACTCTCGAGCTCCTGTTCAGGATAGCTCACAGCTTGTGTTTCAGGAGAAATTACTGTGCCAGTTCACGGAGAGCAGCGCCCGGTCGTGTAAATGGTACACAGAAGAGCAATGACTCCATTCAGCTGAATTACATTTAAAATTTGATTATGAATGGCATCTTTGAGGCAGGCTATTCATCATTTGATGTTCTACGTGGGACTCAGTGTCTCGAAGCTTCATAAAGGCAATTCATTTAACAGCTTTAGCCAGAGCAGGAGGTGATTCAGCAAGCCAGCAGAAGCTGGTGCCTGGCACTCACCGCTGGCCGTGGCATTCCTGTGTTATTGCCTCCTATGGCAGGGAAGGTGCTTGTCCTTTTGGTCTCTCAATTTAGCCAAGGGTGTAATGGTTATACCGGTAGTTACCTGCCTTCTCACCCATTTGGTGGTCTGACTAGCAACATGTTTTCAATCTTTGCATGAAAGGCTCCACATTAATCCATGCCACGATTTGCTTTGTTTGCTTCTACCATTAAAATTACTTGTTTCCCCCAAAGATCTGCCATCTGTCACTATTCACCTTTTACATTTTTATGCTCCACAGTTGAGCAAACACCAATGCCTGAGTAATCCTATTTCCCATAATCAGCCCTTGGAAGTGCCCCAAGGTCGGGGCAGTTGCGAAGCCTCGCTCCTCTCTGGATTCTTTGGGACCCCAGGTCTCACCCTGCGGCCTTGTCCTCACAGCAGCCTCTAATAACACCCTGCTTTTGCCATCACAGGGCTTGCCCAGTCTTAAAAAAAAATACTTAGTTCTGTTTTCCTCCCATTGTCATAGTTGGACGTAATATGGAACTGTAGGAGGGAAAGGCAAAGAGATGAGACGTTGCCTGAGCACAGCTCAGGGGAACTGATCTGTGCTCTCTGCATGGGTAGTGATATTGGGGTATCGTTTGGTATCTTTGCACTTGACAAAGGAAAGGGGCAGACCATGGATGATGGCTGGGACATGCAGCTGCAAGACACAAGCCACTGCCTGAGTAGCCAGTTGCAAATGATTTTTGTGTTTTCATAACACAAATGTGAGTAATATCCTGTCAGAGACTCATCAAAAGTTATTAGTCCCTCCATAAACTGGTACTTCAATATGTAAACTTGCTTTGTAATTAATTTTATGAGCTGTGCCCCTGGCACCATAGAGCTCTTATTTCATTTTAGGAGCATAATTGATTAGGTTTCCTGTAGCTATGATGTAGACCAAGGATGTCGCCACCAAACAAGGATAATTTGTGACAGCTCATTTGTGAGGGGCTATCTACTGTTTGCCAGTGTTGAGCATACATAAGGCAAAGTAAAATATTTTGTATTGCTACTGCTGTGCCCTGCTTGAAGTTAAAAAAAAAAACAACAAAGAGACTATCTAATTATGCAGACAAATTAGAAGGGTTAATTAGTATATATTTGTACAGCAGCTTTCATTCTCCACTGTAAAGGTTTTTCTTCTCTACTGAATTCCTTTGAAGATGTTTGCTTCACTATAGCATCAGATGTCATTCCCTTTTGGGCAACTGGATTTTGCATCAATAAAGTTTCCCTCTGTTTCAGTTGTATCAGATACTTGTCTCTGCAACTGTTATGGCACAATAAAATCTCTCTCTTGATTATATGGCTTTTCACAGTTACAGAGTCCATCTTGATGCCAATGGTTTGGTAATAGCATTTCCTTTCTTGGCTCTCCCTGTTTAATATTTGAGTGAATGTTACCCGAGATAAATATGTTAGACACTTGGACTGTATTAGCTTAATTTATGGCTAGCATCAATGAGGCAATATTTCCTGTGGATAAGGTCAAAAGGGCTTTGTTTTCTATTAATTAAAAATAGGCTCGTATAGGACAATGCATGTAAGTAATAAAGATATGATGTGTATTTGTGTGGCCATAAAGAAAAAGGAGAGGGGTTATTCATAGAGCACTGATCATAGACCGAGTCTCGCCCTGACCCCGCCAACAGAAGCAAAAAAAAGAAAAAAAGAAGAAATGATTATTTTATTCTCTCTCACATATACTTAGGCTAGCAGGAGAAGTGAGATGAATGTCCAAGAGAGGCAAACCCAAGGTTGCTGCAGCCCCTTAAAGCCTGCAAGCATGAGGTTGAAACTAAAACTGCCTGGTGCTTACTGCCTCTCCAGGGGAAGCTGTGCACAGCTGAACTCAATAGGAGCTCTGTCTGACATAGAAAGAAGGCAAAACCTGAAAAACGGATGGTTTAAAAATGAAACCAAGAGAATTTCAGAGGGAGAGTCAGAAGAAATGAGAAATGCTTCCCTCCAAAACTGCAACAGAATGATAAATTACTTTTGCCTTTCTGAAGCCAAGCTAGAAAACCTCTGCTCACCTCTATTATCTACTTCTGGTCTCTGAAGATACATTACCATATTAATTCATTGCGTTATACAATTTGAGCAACTAAATGAGTTTACCTTATGGCCTCTTAATAGCATTTTCTTCCAATGCTAGCTTTTAGTGATACATTTTAGGGGATACTTGAAGCAGAATGCATCACAAAAATTTATTTAAACTCAATTTTGTTTACAAATTATGACTTATTCCTTCTTGATGAACCAAGTATAGAAAAACCCCACAGCGTCTCTATGGATGAAACATCCCTCGGCATCGGGACTGCTGCCATCTCCTGAGTAACACGAGGTTTCACTGGGGCAAAATACGTAGCTGCCATGTCTCAGGAGGGCAAGAGGGACTGTATGTGTTAAAAAACCCCACAGCATCACAGAGGAACTTAGGTGCATGGTGAATTAGGATGGTTACATCTGCAGCCCATCAGTATGGGTAGGGTGGTGCCGTGCCACACATCAGATCCAGCATGTACCAGGGTGGTTGAATGGCTGCATCGTGAGCTCACTCACCAGGCAGCAGCCTACTGGAAATGGGGCTTTGATCAAAGGCCACCCTGCAGCACAAAACATCAGGAAGTGTTTTCCAAGCATTGAGACTGTGGGAAAGAGGATCAAAAATGTGTTAACTCAATTTTTAGACAACATGATTCCTAATAGGACAGGAAGTTTATGTCTTGTGGCTGTGATACCAACCAAGGTCCTCCACCCATGTACTGGCTACAGTTTTTTTCTACTCGTGTATGTATTTCTACATAAAATGTGCCTACAAGAAGCCTACAAACAGAAGCAGCAGCCTGACCTGTGGCCTCATGACTTTGCTTGATCCTTCCCATTACCCAGTGGACTGAGGAACTTGAGTCTTGTGGGATTGCCCCAGGATTCATGAACTCACAAGCATATCTGCTGCAACGGTGACAAATTGCTTCCCTGTGTGGCACCTGTGAAGGTTTCAAGGAGTGAGTAGCTTGATGGGAGGCTCCTCATGCACCTGGTCCTCAGGTCTGCTTCTTGGGCTTCCAGCTGGTCAATGTCTTCAGCTGTTCAGGAAGATTTCTGTGCATATTGGAAAACTCTGAAATACTCAGTTTTATCAGAGGTGAATGTTTGCCAACATGACCATTGTGCAGTTCTCCTCTATTATTCATTGGGGGCTCACCTTGAAGTACTTTAGCTGAAACAGATACTTCTGTATTTTCCTGAAACAATGAAGATAGATGTAATTTCATCGACTAAGTCCCCATCTCAGTCATCCAGAGGAGAAACCAAGACAATACTGTGCAATCCAGACATCTAAATTTTTAACACAAATATTTTGCAAAAACCATCCATCCAGTGTAAGGGTTATCAACATGTTCTGACTATTAGAAATAAAAGATCAATTTGACCTCTGTAAGCAGAAGAGGATGACAGCTCCCCATTCAGTGGAGCTACTCTTACGTGTGAAGTTAAGCACCTGTGTAAAGTGTGCAGGCCTGAGGTGTATACATCTGTAATTATGGTTTTGCCTGTGAATTACTGAAACTCCAATCAGCATTATCACATTATTTCAAAGCCCAAATAATAGATACTACAAATGTAATTGCTTTGTCTCGCATTCTTTAAATGTCCCAATGTGATCAACCTGGCTGGCTTGGTCAGTTGTTTTGTTAAAAGAAAAAACATTCAGCTATTAGCTATTTACAATGTCTGATAGAAACAGCATTAACTTGCTGCCAACTGGAAATCAGTTCTATTTGACCTTCTGATATGGACTAACCACCTTTCAACTTTATAGGAGATTTTATCTTATGTTTGGGGGATTGACATAAATTAGTAAATAGAAAGTATCTTCATTTGACATTTTCCACTGCGAGTACATGATCAGCAGAGTCATACGTTCAGTGATTTTAATTTAATAGGTTTATCCCTGTGCTGGATATGGTATTCATTTAAACTGACCTTGCTTTATTTGAATTATTGCTCAGATTTGCACAAGTACAAATGACCTAATCTTCCAAAATACGTTTTCTGATCGACATAAGCAAACAGTCTGAGGAAGCAATTATGTAAAAGAAATGCTTTTAGGCAACAAATGGGTCTATAAATAAACAAGCACTTCCTAATCACAGGCTAAGAGAGTGTGCCATTTTTCCTTTTTTAATAAAAAAAAATTGTTAAATTCAATGAATTTTAATGTTCCTGAAAATGAGGGGCCAAGAGTGCTTTAGGAAACTGTGTACAGTGAAAGGAAAAGCTGCACCAGCTTTTTGCCAAAGTTCAACCAGGATAGCTGCATCTGACCAGTACTACCTCTGGCTTTCCAGGTCTGCACAGGTCAGGAAGAAATTATGTGGCAAAAACTGTCCATTTCTTTTAATTTGCAATCTGTAGGAGGGAAGAGGATTTTTTTTACAAGTCAAAAGAGATTTTTTTTCCTCATAGTGAAAGACTGAAAAAATATACCACCCTGCACACCTTTTTGTCTGGTTTTTTTCCCATTGCCAATGCTCTGGGTTCCCATTATTATTTAGAATTTGTGCACTTTTTTCTAAATAAAGAAAGGATGTGGGGGAAAGTATGTTCAAAATGTGTCTAAAGGGAAACTTTTATCTACTTTTAGTATTTGGGGGCAAAAGTAATTGTTAAAAGTTGGAAAAGTATTACTAGGGCATGTACTATAGCTGTGTCGGTGGGCACAAGAAGAAAAGCAACACATGAAGCTTGGTACTGGAGAAAACAGTATAGGCAAACAATTTTCTTGCAGTGAATAAACCAAGACTACTTAAGTAAAGATCATGGATAGTTAAACACTTGTACATTGGTATGAGAAGAGTCTCGAGTCTGGGAAGAAGAAGGTGGAGGAAAAGACAAGGGTCACTTGACATGAGGATAAATTGTACTGCTAAATAATCATGTATCAAGAGATACATATTCCCAGGAGGTGATATGGATTATCAGGAGGATCATCTTCTCAAATCTGTAGCTCTTTAGATACCTAGAAACAGGGATGTCTTTTCACATGCACTTCAGTGTTCTTCCATTACTGCAGGTTAGCATAAAGCTTAGGGCTGGAGACTCCAGGAGAACAGGTTGTTTTCACCTTGGTTGTGCTGCAGCTGCTGTAGGTGAATCACAAAAGGAAGGGTCAAGATACTATTACTGTGAAATGCAAGGCATGACTCTATGAGGATTAGTGGTGCCAGCATGATGCCACCATGCTGTGGTATCTGTCCCCAAGCAGGCAGGGTAGGCAGGTCCTTGTCAGTGGCACTGCAGTCCTCCAGGAAGGAAGGGACATGTTTGTCACATCTCCAGGTGACTGCCTACTCAACATGGGCAGAAGAAGAGCTTCACTGTTGGAAATTAGTACATCCTTTGCGTTGCTCGTGGCAATGTCTTTCTAACTTTGATGCATAAGATCACAGAATCACAGAATCACAGAATTATCAAGGTTGGAAAAGACCTAGAAGATCATCCAGTCCAACCATTCACCTATTACTACTAGCTCCCACTAAACCATATCCCTCAATACAACATCCAGATGAGAGCAAATGCAGTGCCCCTGGAGAAACAAGCGCCTTTTCGATGTACAAATAAGGCAGCTATTTACAAATCTGTCCCTGGCAGCTGAGAGGCAAGGCACAGCAGAGGCAGCAAGTTAAACAAATGTTTCAGCTTTGTCTCTAAGAGACGTTCTGTCCTTTCTAAAATAAGTATGCTTGTATGTTAGAGACAAAGAACTTTCAAAGTGCGAATACCTACAGGAGAAACGCGACATGAAGTGTTAGATTGCATACTTACTCATTTCCTCAGACTTTGGAGGTTCTCAAATACCTCTCCTTTGCATACTTTGGACCATAGAAGTTGTTTCCATGGTGACAAATAGCTGTTATGGTTATTTACTGGGCAGCAGGGAATGACAATGTCAGCAAATGACATTTCTGTTCCTTTTTTTCTTGTTTTTTCCAAGGGAGATGTGTTTTAGTTAATGAAACACGCAGCACTAACTGCAGCACTCCTTCAGACATCATTCCACTCTGAGCATGTCCATCGCTGTCCATGTGTGTGAGACAAAAGTAGACAGCAGTTACTGTGGCTGTGGGATTCTCTGATCAGCCCTCCAAAGCCTTTTGCTCTGGTCGGTACGCACATAGTTTTTTGTGAACAGCACTGCCTGTGAAGTGTCAAGGAGATTTCAAGCCTTACTCATGGGAAAGGACCTAAATATTTCTTGCAGTAGGTGCACGGCCTTTTCTTCAACTCTCCCACACATCTGTTCTTGTTGACAGCTCTACCACACTTCCTGTAAAAGATCTGATGCTTAAAACTCTTGTAGTTGATACCACTCTGTTAAAAATAGATAAATAAACAAACAGATAAACAGGTAACCAAATAAATAAATAAATAAGCTTCGTGTCTGCAGTAGACTCTGGAAGGCAGAAAAGAGATTTTCAAAGGGAGGCTTCTGAAAGAAGACACGAGGATCTGAAAAAAAATCCAGAGTTTGGATAGATTGATTAGTTTGTGGATCTTATTCCTGAGGCTCCATACAATGGATCTGCTTTGTAACAGCCAAAGGCTGCTGCTGAAGTGAAGGAACAATGAATTGAGTATCAGTCTAAAGCCCTCTGCAACCTCATGGTGTTTCTGATCAGCTCTGTAGGGTGATGCGTGTCTTGGTGGGAGAGTGGAAGCTGCTAAATTCATTCATTGCTCCTTCTTGCATCTTTCTCTGTGTGTGGGACTTGCCTCTCTGATCCCCGGATGACTATGATACTGGTGCCGGGCTTCATCTTGTGACCCCCTGGTCCCTTGGCAGGCAGCAAAGCAGGGAATGTGTTCCCACCGGGATTCAGGAGGGCCATAAAATAATTTCCAGGGATTTTTGTCATCAATCCTTTCCTCCCTCCCTCAAGCCTTATGTGCTTGAACCAGAGCTGGCTGGTATCTTGCTGTGTCTGTCAAAACAGCGGGACCAGCAAGCCAGTGGCTTGCATGCAGTATTAACAGGCTGGAGGTAGAAGCTGGTGATAATAGTCAGTGACAGACTGGGTGTAAGTTTCAATGACTGTCTTAAACTTTCCAGAGCAGGGAGCAGATAAACTCTTACTGTTTTGCTTTTTCTCACACAACAGTTTCACAAACTTACTTCAGTCCTGAGAGTCCTGTAACATCTCAAATTTGTGTAACTGGACAGCTACAGAAACATCAGGATCTAGGGGGGAAATTACTTAAAAACTAAATAAATGTATGGCTGGATGAAAAAAAAAGTCAACAAAATACCTATTTACACCCACTCTCCAAAAAAACCCCAACCCAAACAAACAATTAGTTCAGGAATCAAGGTGTCCTGCTTTTGGCTGGGAAGAGTTAGTTTTCTCCACAGTAGCTGGTGTGGGGCTGTGCTTTGGATCTATGCTGAAAACAGTGTTGATAGCACAGGGGTGTTTCAGCCATGGCTGAGCAGTGCTGCACAGAGCCAAGGCCTTTACTGCTTCTCACACCACCCCACCAGCGAGTGGGCTGGGGGTGCACGAGGAGTTGGGAGGGGACACAGCTGGGACAGCTGACCCCAACTGACCAAAGGGATATCCCACACCGTATGACATCATGCTCAGCAATGAAGTTTGGGAGGGTGCAGCTAACAAAGACACACTAAAATGATACCTGAATTTTTCACAGACTTAGCTCATCTTCTCAGCAGCCGTAACCCAGTCTCCAGTCAAAAGACAGAAATCTGTGCTGGTGGAAACATAGTCAGCACTTTCCTACAACTTTCTGTAGTCTGGCATGTACTTGTACATATACACGCACAGAGGAAGAGGAAGAGATTGGCCTCTCTGTAACCCATTACAAAATCAGTACTTCATCTGAGCTTGGAATTGTTTTATTCTTGCAACGTGTGTTGTAGTTTTTTGGGGTTTTTTTCTCCAAATGTTCTGTGTTATGGACTTGTCCTCACATTTCTTCAGCCACCCATCTGCCTGCTGGACCTTGGACCCCAGACTGGGATTTGCTGTCTCCACTCAAATTTGCAGGGAGCTAATATAGAAAATGTTAAATACAAACAGAGGCCATAGCAAAGACACACAAAGGAATATGTTCTCTCCGTTAAGACACCATAACCCTCATCATGGCTTGTTTCCAACTGCTGTTGAATTAAATTATGGAGATTTGATCCTTACATCTTGAAAATGCATTTGGTTGGCGTTTTCCCCCTTTCTGCCTGTTAGGTCAGGCCCAGCTAAAGCTGGCACATCTCTACAGTGACAGGAATGAAAACTAAAACTCTCTTTATGGCATAAATTAAAAAATGCGGAGTCCTATTCCTATCAGTTCCTTCAAAACTGTATTTGTGTGCTTTAGTGAGGAAGTCTTAAGACTAATGTCAGATGGATTCCTGGAATGGTCATTACATTCCCCCTATCATAGGATCAGAAGAGTCTGTGGAGTTGCCTTTGGCCCCAACACAAAAAAACCCTGTGGCATGGTATCAAGAAAAGGGAGAGAGAATAACAAGAAGAAAGAAGCTGGAGCCAAGCCAAAACCAGCCCAAAGACATAATTTGAACTATGAAAAGCCCTGGGGCAGCTGGCCCATTGCTTGCTGTGGGTTGGCAGGTGTGTAGTGGTGCTGGACTGGGGGAATGTGTCCTCCCTTTAGCTCTCCCAACCCTGTCCACCCTCACTCAGGGTAGGGACATCGGGCACCAACCCCAAGCCAGACTGGAAGCCAAAGTGGGGGAAAAAAATGCAGGAGAATTTGTGGAGGTATTTGTTTGGATTTGAATGACTCTGAACAAGTGATGAGGTGCCAGGGCTTTCAGTGTGTTTGAAGGAAAAAGCATGTATTTGATTTTGGGTTGTAGTGGACTTCTCTGGTCTCGAAAAAGGGTATCAAGGCCTCTTGAGGACCATGCATGGTGGGTGAGCTGGTAAGGGGAAGTACTAATGCAATCTGTGAAAGCTAACACTACCAGACAGGGAAGCTTTAGATGTTATCACTAATCCCTGTAGCACTCTCCAACTTCTCCCTCTCAGAAAAAAACTGTGCCTCTGGGAGACTGGAGACTTATAAGAGAATTATGTATTCCCACACTTAGTGTTTTTTAAGGGTCTGGTCCAAAGCCCTTGGAAGTCTTTTGATTGACTGTAATGGTCAATGGCTCCAGCTCACAGTATCTTTTGTATCACTTTTACCAATAACTTCATAATGATCTGTGGACACCTCATGGCATCTCTCTGAGGTTGGGCTTCATGAGGAAACTGGTCTCTTAGCTCATTTGTTTTGTTATTCACATTATTTTTCATGCTGAAAAGGGAGGAAACTATCTGCAAATCTAGATTTTGGGGGCTTAGTATAAAGTTAGGGTAAAAAAGAAAGTTGAAAAACTATTCCTCCTACTCCTCCCACAATAAACCTACAAGATCATTCATCTGCCAGTCTTTGGTCATCCCTGGTAGATCACAAGTAGGAAAGGACAGCTTCAACATAGAAAGACAAAGTGGGGAAATGAGGCAGAGGTGGGTGCCACAAAAGGAAGGAGGAGTGGAAGGCAGTCTCAGAATGGGCTGGCACCAGAAAGACCAGCAGAGGACCATGAGATGGACCTCACCATTGGACAGGGGCATGTTCTGATAGGAATTAGGATGGTATAAAATTAAGTGTTGCATGGAATAACTACTAGACTAGTCATCTGAAAAATTACCCATTCTCATCTGAGTAACAACCTCAGTACTCATTGTTACAAAGGTTTGTATTCTGTGGCATGAGATCTTACTGGCTGGAAGAACTTGAGCTAGAGGGACACTCAAGAAAACAGCTTGCCCTTACTAAGTGCCTAAGTAAGGCTTATGGAATCCAAGGAATCAGCATCACATTCTCTCTGTGACTAAGCCACAGCAGTTCTTGATCAATAGAGATCGTGGTTTCAAATCCTGGCCATTTATTTAGACCTAAAACCAGGCATGGAAACACCAAACTAGATAGGTGAGTGTTCTGTAAATCTTCTCACAAGGGAAAATGAGAAGGGGGAAAAAATGTCTTTCTATAGTATATGAGCTCTCTTTCACCTCTGCCTCGGCTCCTGCATTGGAAACTTAAGTCTTTGATGTGACTCTGAGATTTTCCTGTTGCTGTATACTGCTAGAGTCAATTAGTTCAAACTGACTCTAAGGAAGAGAAAACATTTACCAGCACAATGGGTAGCACAAACTCCAGAGACCATCCTACTGCATGTTGCCATTCACACTGGATTGTGTGCCTACAGGAAAACAGATCTCTCCCCATACAGACAGTTCAGTCGTCATTTAAAAGAGAAAAGCTTTCTTCTTAACCTAGCTGGTCTGATGAGGTAAAGTCTTTGTCAAGATGATGACTGAGGCTGGTAGGATTTGGAAAACTCGTACTCTCTCATAGCCTTCAGTTCAATCCGCCACTTTGGGCAGGAAACTCCGAATGGATGATTCAGTTTAAAGATGGCTTTTATTCTGTGCAGACATCTGAAAGATGACCATCTGTTCTTTTTCTCACATCCTCAACCTGTGACCTCCAGATTCTTAAACTCCTTGATCTTCACTAGGAAAAATAGGAATTTGAAGGTTCAAGATCCAAATGTGACTCCAGTTTCTATGCTGACGGGATTTTTTCTTTCCAGTGGGCTGCTGAGACAGATCCTTTAAAAACCATCTGTGTGAACAGAAGAATATATGTGCTGTTAGATGTTTTCCTTTTACATATCAGAAAAGGTGGTGCTGAAGGACCCAGGGGATTTCCAGGTGTCTGGATGTAACAGACTTATAGTGGCATGCACTTTTGGGCTGTAAGTCAGTGCGATATATGTGATGTATGACTGTCACTCGTTACTGGAATTGCCCTTTGATACGTTAGCAGACTTGTGACCCTTCTGAAAACATTCATTTGCACAGCAACTGCTGGCACAAATAGCCGACAGGAAGGGTTGAAACGAACAACATTTGGATTACACATGATCAGTCTGTAGAACAGGAAGTTTGATGGTAACTCATGAACAGATAGAGTGCATGTGCACGGGTTTGGATCCTTAAAAAACCCAAAACATCAAAAGATCTGTCAAATAACTTTAAATTCATAAGTTTTTTCCAAATGCATTTCCAAGAACAGCATCTCATCTCCAGCGTGGAGCTCACTGCTGCAGCAGTCATTTAAAATTCTGCTAAATCATTCTGCGACTCTCTAACCAGTACTAACGGCTTTTAGGCTGGCTGGCAGTCTCACAACAATGGGAAGCCTTGCACAGGCTTTCAGACCATTTATGTGTGCGGGTGAGTGAGAGGGAGAGAGTACCACAGATTTAATTTAGTGCCCTTGGTGGCTTTCAGTAGAATATATATGTATTAATCACTTGTGACTTCTGCTTTGGGGAGTGGGGGGTTTGTCTGGAGTACGGGAAAATCAAATGAAACTCGTAAAGATGAAAGTTGCCTTGATTTCATTTGCTGATTTTAAACAGCAAATTGTTTCTTACCCATACTTGCACGATAATCAGTAAATGTACTGAAATGGGTTATTTGAGTTTCAATGGACTCTCTGGGCACTCGGGCGGCAACTGGAGTTCAGAATGTGCCCTGTAGGTACGATCGCTAATCGCATTGCTCAGATAATGTCTGCCTGGGAGAAACACGTTGTATTTGGAAGCTGGCATCTTGCAATGAGGAGGCAGGGCTGTCTTTAGCTGTGTCTGGCATGGGGTACCCCAGCAGACAGGAGGCTGTAGCACGGTTCTGAAAATGTGAGCCGTTGACTCAGCTGCAGGAAGCAAGAAATGGGAGTAAATTGTGTGAGATGAATGAGACTCGGTAGGTCTGCAGGCAGCATTACTCTGCAGATGAGAGTCACTTCATCAGACATTAGGCTTTGAATATTGCACTTTAATTTGGTTGAGTAGTGGCTCTCTGTTGCCCTCAGAGGGCAATTTATCCTATCCTATCGTGTTGCTCATTGCCGGTCTCCACAATCCCACGCTAAGGACTTGCATTTCCAGAACACGAGTTGTCTCCTTATCTGTGGATAACTCACATCCTGCAGGTGCCTTTGAGAATGGATGGAGCTTGGTTTAGACTTGCACACCAAACTCCTAGGTGATCATGGCTAGGATTGGGGTGCTGTGCCAGGGGCTGACTTTGAACCAAGAAGCTCCAGGGCAGAATGGTGTGGTTATAAGAAACAAAATCTGGAGTGGGGACTAAGCTACAGGGAATCTGTGCTGGTGCAGCTGAGTGAAGATCATCCCCATAGTCTGCAGATTGCAACCATGGGGGGACTTTAGTATTCTTTTTATCTCGTGTCTACAGAAAGCAAGGAAGAATCACATTAAACAAGTGAAAATTGTGGAAGGAAGCTCAGGGACTACTGGGGACTGGGAGTGTCCTGTGCTCAGAGTGGCATTACTAATACCTGCAGCCTGTGGGTAGAGCTGCCTGAGTGGCACCACTGGCAGAGGGATGTCTGTCATTCTGTCCTTCTAACCCAGCAACACAGTGCTGTGTTTGAGCAGTTCTGCCGAAAATGAAGGAAAAAACAATCACCCAGCCACAGCTGGTGCCTCTCTCCTCCTCTCCCACGTAACTGCTGTTGCCATGGCAGCAGTCATCATTGTTGGAGGATGCTCTGGAGGGTCTCCTCCTCCTCCTCCTCCTCCTCCTCGCCTGCTGTTCCCACTGCCCCAGGAGCATCAGAATGTTGCCATGAAGGAGTCAGTGGCAGGTTCCTTCGCCATTTTCCCACTGCACTTGGTCTTCCCTCACCCAGGACCCTCTGCAATGGCATGGTTGTTTTGCTGACCATTGGCAGCACCGCACAACAGCGGCACATTGGCCTGCTCTGACTGCGCCAGACATGGAGTTAGTTCCCAACCTTTTGGTCCACTCCTGTGCACGTAACTGCTAGGCACGTTCTTGCACTTGGCATGGATAAGAGCATTTTGCAGGGTGACAGCACTTCTTTGACCCTTTCAGCAGCAGAGAACAAGCTTTCTATTCCTCTCAGTGTGACAATGTTGAAATATGCCTGCCTTTGCCAAATTTGTGCCTTCACCAGACAGTGGGAGTCAGTAAGGGTTGTACACCTAGTTCTCCCTGTTCTTCCTCAAAACTACCCAGACTTCTGTTTCAACTGAAAAGCTGTACTCCTGAGCCCTGAGAACTCTCAAACACCAACAGGAACATACAGGAAATGTTTTGGTGGTCTTGTTTGCAAAATTCAGAGTATGTGGGATGGATGGATGGATGGATGGATGGATGGATGGATGGATGGATGGATGGATCTTGTGGACCAGCCAACCCACGCCCTGTTAAGCAAGGCAAAACAAAGTATGTTCAAACTATTTCTGCAATTCAAGTCCAATCTTTCTCACTTCATTTCTAATGTCTTTTCACCTCTTTTCTAACAAGCTGAAGGCCTGGAGCAGACCTAAGTGTAAGTTTAAAGCAGACTACTTGGGGTCTCAAGGGGTTGTTGTGGCAGGCAGACATGTAAGTATTGTCTTCTTGCTCCCTTATACTATGTGTGTGTTTCTCATGCATAAGGGATGCGAAAACATTGACCTTAAAGTCCCGATGGCAGCTGTGCAGCATCAGAAGATTTCTCCATACAGGGGAAATTCTCAGACTTCTTGTCTTCGTGTTCAACTGTATTTGTTCTCTCTCTGCCCCCATGGAAATTTTCATTTCTGATTGAAAGAGAATAATTATAGAAGTTGGCATGATAAACTTTGACTTGGTTTAAAATAAAATAAATACTTTGAACAATATTTTCCTTTTTGAATCCAGACTAAAGCTAGACTGTACATTCTCTGGGAAATTCAGACCAAAAAAATCCCTCAAACGACTTATGAAATTCTCCTCAGCAGGGATTTTCTTAAAGGAAACAATTATAAAACTATCAAAAATGTCTCACTTCAAGGCTTTCAAAAGGAAATATCACTGGGGGAGTTCAAGCTCTGATATCCATGAGGCACCTCTTCCCCTGCTTCCTACTGTGGGACCCAGTTCAGCCCTGCGAGTCCTGGTTGATGACCTGCGTCCATAAGGGCTTTTGAGCTCATGGTCACCATCTGGGAAACCTGAAGCTTTTTCACCCCCCAGGATTTTGATGATTTCTAAGTTTAGCAGAAAGAGGAGGGGAGAGGATAAACTGGCAGAAAAGCAGACGGTGCTCTGCTGGGCCCCCTGCAAGGTGAGTGAAAATCACCATCCTTTTTTTCCTGAATGGGCAATTTTGAATGGAAAGTGTTTTTGTCGGGTTTTTTCTGCCCAGGTCTTCCCTGTGGGTTTTTAGTTCTAGTTCTCCATGCCCCTACCCTTCCACAAGGGCCTGGCAGCCTGCCCAGCCTGTGAGTCTCCTCTCTGGTGGACCCACTGCATTGCACAAGTCCAGGAAGGTGATTTTTCAGGCAGAAACGGGGAAGCTTTTTAATGAGAAGTGAGAGCTTTCTAACTGAAGTGGGAGCCTGGGGCCACAGGATACACCTCCAGCAGCACCCAAGAGTCACTGCACCAGAATTTCCAGCTAAAATAATTTTGGATACTGGACTGGGATGTTGCTCAAAGGTTCTATTTTTTTTTGAATGGCAAAAAACATTTAAGTTTTGAAGTTTTTTCCAAATCTATCTTTTTCTTAAGGAAAGGAAGTTTTTTTTCATGGCTATTTTTGTGGAGCCAAAAACTGGAAGGTATAAAGAAAACCAAATCTTTTCGGATTAAAATGACCATGTAGAGATGGACTGGATATAGCTTTAAAAAACAGACAGTGAATCTTTAAAGAAAACTTCTGTGTTCACTGCAGCCAAGGTTGTATCTCAATAATATTGTCTCGCACTACAACTTCATAAGATTTAGATGCTATCTGTACTTGGATTTCTGCTGCCAGTTTCAAACTGAAGTAAACCATGTTGGTGCAAGCCATAGGTAGCATTAACACTGGGTTTTTTCTTTGGTACTGAGTACTCCATTAGTGCTGCTACATCAATTTAGTAAAGAAGACACTGCAGGCAAGTAGTCATTTAATATGAAACCCAGAAATATTCAGAGGTGTCTTAAGCCAGAAACTTTCATTGCTGCTGCTGAAAGTGTCATCTTTAAAAGGAAAAAGAGATGGCATAATGAAATGTCTGTGTTCACTTAGTGTTGTGCCACAGTTCTCATGACCTGATGATGTCCAAAAGGTCTCCTGGCAGCTCCAGTCTACATCGTTCTGCATATCATGCTGTGGGCTGTTTGGGAGTGGTTTTAGCCCAGAAATGGGAAGGATGATAGTGGCCCAAACAGTGCTGATGTATCCCATGCGTCTGTCAGGCAGGAGCACTTGGTTGGTTCTTGAAAGAATTATTGTGAATGTTTCTAAAGTACTCCGTGTTCTGCAGATGGGTGGTGTTGGGAAGTGCTATTAAAACTGGTAAGTGTTAAAGCATGTGTTCTCTCATGTCAGCGTGACACTGACATTATCGTGGTGCACGTAAGAAGAATCAACAGCATGATTAAAAGTATTCTGATCCTGGGAACTGATAAGCTATATGGCAGGCTAGATATAAATTAAATTCATTGATCATAAAAATTAGCTATTTTATGAATAATATTAAAATTAGTGTGATACTAGCCAAATTAAAGAATACTCCATTTCAAGTGATGTTTAATGTTTAATTATGAAGCAGAAGTGCTGGCGAAATTATCTTCATTATTAGAACACTTCCAGCAGTACTTCTGCTCTGGATGGGAAAAAGTGGGAAAGCAGTCCAGCATATAGTTAAGGAATAGTTAAGAAATTTCTGGTTCCTTTGTCAGCGATCTTGAACTGCAAATTTAGATCTGTCTGGGGAAAAAAGACTGGAATAAGTCAGATCAGATGGGAATCGATAAAAAGGAAAAGACTTTTAGCAGCCTAGCAAAAAGTAAAATCATCACCTCAAAGGAAGCCTGCTCATAAAGTCACAGCTTCCACAAGCGTGGAAGCAGGCGAGGTCTCAGAAGAATTATGCAAGGTGAAGGAAATAAGTATATGAGGTATTAACATTAAGTATTCTCTTCTGGATCAGTCTTTCAAGCAGTTATATTTTAAAATAATAATTGAGAAAACATGGCTCATAAAATTAGCTCTCCTCTTGTGAACACAGTTTCAAGACCTAACTGATTTATTTTGTTTGCTTAACTTTGTTGTATTAATTGGTTGCTAATAGTCTGCTAAACCAAATAACAAGCCACTTGATGAGAATAAAGAATAATTTCAGACCTGCAAAACATTAGGCATCATTTAGTCCCCAAGATCAAGTCAATTTAGGCAGTTCTGGAGTACTGAACATTCAGGTGTTTGAGACCACAGCCTGGGCTGTGGGTACAAACATTACTCTGCATAATAAGTAAGCCTTTTGCAGAAAGCCAGACAGATAAATTGGAAGGAGCAATGGTGATGGGGCGGGAGATCAGGCAGGTGAGGCGAAAATGGGAGTCAGTACAAACATTTAATTTTGCACCTGAAATGTCTCACTCTGATGATGCTGAACAACACTGGACATGGCAAAAGTTCTGTTCTGAGCCCCTGAACTGTGATTTAGGTTTTAGACATTACCATTAATTATTCAAACTCAGAAGGCTGCAAAAACATCTTGATTCATTGGCAAACTGACAAACATATGGTGTGTTTTGCAAACCTCTAGGTTTCTGTTCAGAGGAGGAGAACATTAATTGCATACAAATTCTACTGGGAGTTCTGAAACCAGCCATCATTAACATTGTTAGACGTTGTATCAGGGAAGCTCAGTGCATTTTAAAATCTGAGTTAAAATTTCAGAGCCTTTGTAAAACTTTTGAGAAAGAAAGTCCTGAAGTGTAATAAGCTCAAAGAAGAACATAAAAGTATCTGGTGCTCTTTGGTATCTGGTGTTGGTGCATCAACAGCTTTGCTTGTTGATTGATAGTCTGGATGATAGGTTAATGTCTGTTAGTGCTTGGAAACTGGCATCAGAATCTGTTCTGTGTTGCCTGTGGCCTTCTACCAATTCTGCTTTGGCTATATGATTGCCTGTTTGACATCTGAAATCTTATGAACGTCAAAACTTCAAGTCAAGATTCACTGAACACAGAGTTTAATCAACATTGGCAATGGGCCTTAGATGGAGGAGATTGTGCTGTGATTATTGACACAACCCAGAAAGCGTCACCAGAGAAAGCTGCAACACATCATGTAGAAAATAACTTGCCTTCTTTTTCATCTAGGTTGTGATATGGCAGCCATTCTTCACCTGATGAAACAGCATGCTGTCAAGCCACCTATTTGGCTGAGGATGTGTACAGAGATAGACACTACAGATAGGCATGGAGGGACAAGATCATATAGGCTGTTTCAACCAAGAATCATTATGCCTAGTAACCTATCCAGCGGGTTTGCTGCACTTGCACTGAAGAAGCTAGTGGAGAACTCACTGACTTGCAGGATGGTTATTCTGTTGCTTACTTCAAAATCTGAAATGATGAGAGTTGTGATGTCCCTGAGTTAAAAGGAAGGTCCATCTGGGTGGCCCGTGAGCTTGTCCTATAGCCCCATCGTGCAGAGCCCAGACTAGCTCTGCATAGGAAGTCTCTGGGTCGTGCTGTGAAGCAAAGGACCTGTCCCATTCACCGGGTCATTCCCCAACATTGATTTGTGTTACTACTTCCCCACTTTAAAAAGCTTTATTTCAGAAGGGTTGAATTCTGCATTGTTTAGCAACTTGTGAATCCCCCTAATGATTTCCCTGTTAAGGGCTATCCCTGCTGTATTCAAGCCTCATATTTCAGTGCCAGTGGTGAAACTCCAGAGGCTAAGCAAATCTCATCGTACTTACGCATGCTCCCTCGAGAACACTCTCCTGCAGCAGACTTTGAAGTTGCGACTGCTGGGTGGATTTCCTTGTTTTCATCTTCCATCCCACATTCTTTATGTGTGTAAAATAGTTTAAAACTGAGCCCCAGCATGCTTATAAAATGCCAGGTCATTGACAATAGTGGCACTCATTTGCTGTGGTCAATTTAGTACTAATAAGCTGAAACTGTTCTGCGGGGATTCTTCTACATGGAACATAAACTCCTTTTCCCTCACTTAAGAATGCTTTCCTATAAAATGATTGCAACCTAATAGTTTTCCTCCTCATTTTAGTAACCAGTCTCAGTCTACATTAGTGCTATTTCCCCCAGCAGCTGTCCCTATAAGCTCTATTTCAAGGCTCTGAATCAATGATTACATGGTATGCAGTCCATTGCACTGTCCATCCTGACAACCCAGCATATAATACAGTCCCTAATAACCTAGTGCCACAGTAAAAGTAGAATTTACTGCAGCAGGTAAAATTCAGTGCTCAGACTCTTTTGGTTTTTAGTCTTCTTTCTTTGCATCCAGGTATCTTAAAGCAGGTGGGACATCTTCTCAGGTGCCTCTCAGAAAGTGCTGAGTCTGCACATGGGTTTCCTGACCCTCTGCAAATGCAATAGCAGCAGTGAAAAAGAGGTTTCACACCCTCCTAAAGTCATTATTCACTCAGCTCTGAAGACTGCGCTCTGCATATATTAATCACACTGGTCACTGCATCTCTTTCCCTTTTTTCCTTGTTCTGTCCTTACATCCAGTTCACTTCCCAAGTTCACGCTCCTTTTGCTCTTTTCTCCTTTGGTTCTGGTGGTTCTGATGTTTCATATTGTAGGAAATCGTTCTTCCACCCACGTTAGTCTGAATCTCTTTCAAAAATGCCCGCTATGCTTATTCATATGCTGCTTTCCTGAAACCTGTAATAAAATAATCTAAGCAGAACTGTAAACAAAACACAGACATACACACATGAATGCAATTCACTCCCTATCTTGTTCTGGTACTCCTCACAAGGTGTTACTTTTTTCTCTGAGCTGGTACAATTACATATATGCTGTCAATACTCTATGTATTCTCGCCAACTGCTCATCAGATGCCCTTGAACATATATTGTGTATATGTGAAGTTACAGCTCAATGGGGCTAGAACCCCTAGTTTAGAGGAATTATTATTAATAATCCAGTGTAATGCTTTCCAGCAATGAAGTTACCTTGTCTGATCTCTCTTTTACAGTCTAAGTGGGGTTTCTTGTCTCCTTATACTCCAGGAAGGGAATTATATCATTCCCTGATAAAATGACTCTTGTAATTTTATTCCAAATAAATTGACTCTGTGACATCATTAACTTCCCGCACATTCTGTCTGGCCATAAATAACCATCACTTCCACATAGAAAATGGAGAAAGCACCACCTTTCTGGGAGGCTCTGCATTGCTGCAAATATAAAAAAAACCCAAAAACCCCAAACCACAAAAACAAAACCACAATAAAACCCAACTTATTAATTTTGTATTAATTAAACTAGTACTTTAACAATAACATCATTGTCCTTATGTTTTCCTCAGCAGTAATCAGATTCCCTCATGTGATAAACTGCCCGGCCTTCGGCCTTGTAGCTTACCCACTTGGGAATTGAATTATTGCTTCATAAACCAGAGGGTTGATTATATAATCACTTAATTAAATGTTGCACTCCGTCATTGCCAAGCTATTCCTGAAATGCATTTGGCATCTGTACTCACTAGGCAAATTTGAACATTAGAAGAGTTATTTTTTGCAGATGTGCTTCTTTAAAGGTTATTATTTCCAGTGTTCCTTTGTCTGTGTGGTCTGGTTGTTTTCCATGTGTCAAGCTCACTCTTAATCACAACGGAGATGAAATGTTCTTTGTGTTCCTATCTGACTTGCAGATTGCAGTCAGATTCTTGCTGTTATCATTTTGGAAGCATTTTTCTTGCTTCTGTTTCTAAAAGCACTCAGAAGTAGAGAGTCACCTATTCGACAGCTCAGTTCTGAGCAGATATTCAGGACCTCACCAGCGACCACTGAGATTACTGTAATGCACTGTGCATCAGACCTTGGAAAGGAAAAATCCAGTATTAGCCCCAGCCCTGGGGGATTACCCCCTGCAGACAAACACAGGAGAGGTGCTGGGGGTTGCGCATGAGAGATACCCTTTGGTTCTGCTGCTCCCACCCAGCACCCAGACCTGGCCCCTTATGTGACTTTTCAGTTCCTAAGAAAAAAAGCAATGCCTGCATGCTCCAGCATGGGGTCCTCCATGGGCTGTAGATGGGATCTCTGCTCCCTGTCATCATCCATGGGCTGCAGGAGGACAGCTGCTTCACCATGGGTTTCTCCACAGGCTGCAGGGGAATCTCTCTCTCCAGCACCTGGAGTGCCTCACCCCCTGCCCCCCCTGCGCTTCTTCACTGATCTTGGTGTCTGCACAGTTTCTTACATCTCACCCCCTTCTCTGGCTGCAAAAAGCACCTGCTTGCATTTTTTTCCTTCTTAAATCTGATTCTCAGAGGCACTGTGACCATTGCTGATGGACTTGGCCCTGGTCAACAATGACTCCAGCCTGGAGTTGGCTGGTACAGTCCAGTTGATGTAGGTCCCAAGACCACAGGGGATATCACATAGCCCCTTGTGAGCTCCTGCAACCTTGCCCAAAGCTTCACACGGGCAAGCCATATGGTTCCACCCTTCAGGGACTCAGTGGCAAGGAGGGCAAGTAAAACACTGTCCGTGAAACTACACTTCTAAATTACATGCACACGTACAGACTAAGTAGTGAAAAGCAGATTTATGGGACAAAAAACCTGAACACATAAAACTTCTTGCTTTCCTTGCATTACCCAGAGATTTCTGCAAGCCTTAGATGATAAGTGCAGTGCAGAGTTAATTGACAAATTGCCTCTGCTTCAGCATTTCCATCTTCTTGTCTGTTTCTGCCTCCACCAGACTCAAGAGTTGCTCCTTACATTTAAAGATGTTTCCATCACAGGTTAGCATCACCGCATGCCCTGGCCATATGGTACAGATACGTTACTCTACCAGAGCAGGACAGTGTATGCAGAGACATCGACAATCAATACTTCTTGCAGGGAAGTCCCATCATCTGACCAGTTGTTCTTTTTCCCTAAAGCCTATTCCTAAAGGCAGCTGTCAGTTCTTAATCTTCTACCAGGAAAGAGAAGATACTCAACTTGTCAAAGTTCATAAGACTTTCTGTTCTGTCCTTTTCCAGCCTGAATTCTGCTCTGTGTTGCCTATGGCTTGAACGGCACAGAGCAGGGAATCTTACCTCTTTCCTTCAACACTGTCCCACTTTTTTTTGTATATATCTCCAGGCTCTAACTCAGCCTCCTGCCAGCTTTAATAGGACTCTTTCCGCTAACATCCAGGGGAGCAAGATCCAATCACTGCAAGAAAATAGGGCAGAAAGCACTGGGCTCACTCCATTTGTTTTGCTGGTATAAAAAGTGAATGTGAGAGCCTTTGCTCTCCCTGTTTCCATCCTTCTCAGAAACATGGGTATCTAGGACAGGCAGGCAGTAATATTGTTTATTGCAGAATGAAACAATTTCCTTGCACGTGTTCATTTTGCTTGACAATAGACAGGTACAGCCACTGGAATAGCATGATCACATTGCTGATTAAGACTCAGTATTCCTCTATTTATCACTTTAAAGAATTTCTCTAGATTGCAAGACTCTGCAACCAAAAGGACAAACTCCGTTTTCATTAAGCTGGATCAACCATGTTTTGGCTAAGCATTGTATATTTTCAAATATATTTTCCCCTTGATCTTGTTTAATTATTTCCACAGGATTAACTACTTTCTATTATGTGTCACTTTCCTCTGCAGGAAGCTTTATGCTTGGTAGTATGTCTTCTCTTATTATGCATTTGCTTGGAATATAAATTGCTTTTCAATCAGATCTTTGCATTTCTAACCACATCTTCTGTATTGCAGCAGGTGCTTTCCCTAGCGGTTACTTATATGGACTCTAATGGCATGTCATCTGTCTGTGCAGCCACTTCACTGCCAAATATGTAATAGAGGAATTTTCTACTAGCAGAAGCTTCTGGTAATTTTGGTTCTTTAAAGACTGAGACTTTTTATGTGTTTTTACATAGCTCATTTCACTGGGCTTAAACAAACTAAATTAGGAAGGTTTGAAAAGTTCTTTTGGAAGCCTGGTCTCAATTCAAGCCCCTTCCTTTTCTTCAACTTGGCTTCACGAGAGGGTTTAAAACTATTGGTGGGGGTTTTTTCCTATCCTATTTTTTAAATTGAGAGGTAGGAGATTAAAGCCAAATAAAATAACTACTTTTTCACACAACAAATAATCAAATCATGAAACTCCTAACTTTGGGCTGTTGTGGAGGCCAGGAATATAGACAGGTTCAAAACAGAACTAAACAGATGTCTGAAGAACAGACCTATTGGTGGCTTTTAAGTACAGGTGATGGAGGTGCAGCCTCAATATAACCCAGGATCCTTGAGGATGATGACTCAACATAACCCAGGGACAGGGACGGTTCTGAGAAAACCAACAAATAGAAAAAATGCTTTGGGAAGTATACAGTGGCATATATGGTGGGGACTTACTGGACTCCAGGTTTTTGTTTTGCCAAAAAAAGCTGCTTCCTTGGTGGAGCAATCGTGGCTGTTGAATGAAGGCAAAGACCTGCTCTCCTCCAACCAAAGCCAGGTGTAGTACTTGAGGGCATTGCTACCCAAGAGGAATGAATGGTTTGTCTGCTGTTGGACTGCTTCTTTCGACTTGAGTTTCATTGATTTCAGGATGTAAACTTATTGGTCCTTCAGTTAATCAAAGCAGTGAGATGATAATTGTGACAACGCTGAGGTCATGGACTCTGCAACAGTTTATTTGTATGACTGGAGGCAATGGGACAACTGCTTATGCTCTGCAGTGTAAAACCCATTTCCTCACCAGCAAATCAAGATCTACAATTCCTTGAAAATCCAAATTGATGTGGTTAAGAATATTGTTGCTTTTTCACAGTTTCTGTAAATGGGGTTGCTTGCTTCTCATCCCAAAGAGTGCCAGGAAGAAAAGAAAGGAGAGGTTTCTAGGGAGATGGGAGTAAGGCTGGAGGAGGAACACAAATAACAAAATAACAGAGCTGTGAGTGCCTATATGCTTCTATAACATCTCCCATATAAGAAAGGGAGTGAAAGAGTCTTGTTTGTGGCATTACATCAGCAATGACCACTGCCCTCTTCATCTCTTTCCTCTGATACCAGATCTCCTGCTATGCCCAGTAAAACACTGATAAAATAGATTTGGGCTCTACATGGGATTTTAGCTGCTGTGGCTAAGTTCACAAACAGAAAAAACAAACACCAGTTCTTTGTAGCACTAGGTATGCTCTTTTTAAGCCTCCTGTGATAGAGGAAGAAACATGTTCTATGTACAGTGAGACTTAAAACTAGCACAGCTGGGAAAAAAAAATACCCTCTGTGCATCCAGAATACCACTATCTCTCTCCTTCTCTTCCTGTATAGCTCCCAGAGCCCTGAGGCTGTTCGTATGCATTTTACGCCCCCATGGCTGGTGGCTGTTTGTGCCCTGTTGTACATCAATCCCCCTGTAAAGGGGGATCGAAGGGCAGGTGGGACTAGGCTAAATCACTTAGCCCTAAACTGTGAGGGGGAGGCTGATAGCAGGACCATGGGGAGGTGGCAGAGGGGATGCCATCACCACTCCGACTTACCTTTTATGTCTTGCAGGCATCAGGACCCCAGTGCCAGCAGGACCCCTCAGAGCTCCCAAAGAGCTCTGAGAATGTGTGTCTTGAGTCATTCACTTTGCCCTCCTGGGTTACATCATGTGTGTGTGTGTGTGTGTGTGTGTCTCTGTGTGTGTGTGTGTCTCTGTGTGTGCGTGTGTCTGTGTGTGTGTGTGTCCCTCTGTGTGTGTCCCTGTGTGTGTCTGTGTGTCTGTGTGTGTGTGTCCCTGTGTGTGTGTGTGTCTGTGTCCCTGTGTGTGTGTGTGTGTGTCTCTGTGTGTGTCCCTGTGTGTGTGTGTGTGCGTGTGTCCCTCTGTGTGTGTGTGTGTCTCTGTGTGTGTGTGTGGATTCACAGTTCATACGAACGATTTCGTAGCTAATGGATTCAGGGAAATAGGGAAGGACATGAAACAGTGAAGGCTTTGGGGACATGATATGAACCCCAACTACAGTGGCATGGAAGCAACTGGGAAAAGTCAGACCATGGCCAAGGTTTGTGTTTGGTTATATTCTGTGGCTGCCAGGCTGATTTCAGGGGGGTTGATTTTCATACTGCTTGAAATTTATGCTCACATACTTTATTTTTACTTGAAACCAGGGTGTAAGAAGCTAGGGCTGAGCCTCTTTGCAATAAAACAAGAGACAGATATGAGGCACTGACTTTATTATACTTTTGTGCTCTGGATCTGCCTTTTTTCATACCCATGTATTTCAGGAATAACTCCACTTGATCTTAACACAATTAGGTAAACACAACATGGCTCAGAAAAATATCTTAGAATAACTCCTTTCTGCCATTGTTATCTCTTGGGACGGTGGCTTTTAAAGATTTTAATGAGCTGTAACACAACAGAGCACGATCGGATGCTTGTAAAACAAGGATTCCTCTTAGTTCAGAGACAGAAAATCCTGATGGCTGGCCCACAATGACAAGCTCAAGCTGAATGTTATCCCTTCCCTTCATTTGCAACTTCACCTTATAATGACTGCTATTTCAACTATGTGGTCTTACCTATAAAAAAACCCCAAAATCGAAGCCAAACAACAAACATGTATTGAATCCAGTGGTAGAAAAAGAAAGGCAATTCTAAAAATCCCCAGGTGGTGGAGCTACTTCATTGCCAGTGACAGTCAGTACAGCTCTGCACAAGTTTTCCTTCACAAACTGCAGAAAATAATAGGCAGCAAAAGTCCCCGAAAGCCTCTGCCATCACATCCCAGATCTCGTCTCTCCTGACTGAAGGGTATAAATCAGTGTGCCTGGCTTTCTGCAGGTCTTTCTCAGGCAAAAGTTTCGACTCTTCAGAGAATGGGCTCTCTCCCTTCCAAAATGAAAATATTATTTACCTCTTCTTTCAGTAGCAGCTCTTTAATGAACTATGCACAGTGCACAGCAATAAGCGTTTCATTATATATTCTGTAACAACAAGTGCTAAGATCCATGAAATTATATATATTATGCTTTTAAATGCACTACATCAGGATGTTTTTGAAGGAAAATCGTTCCTCAAAATAATTTAATTCTAGGAAAAAAACAATAGGAAAATGGCAAGTTGGCTACAGTCACTGTGAGTTCCCTCAGCAGGAATGCCCAGCTACCAGTGCCTGCTTGTAAACGTGCAGCACACACCCCACTGTAGGGTACAGGCTCTGCTCTCATCAAGCTGAGATAACTGCAGACATCCCTAGTGAACCAAAGAGATTAAATCCTTAAGACAACAAAGGTTGAGGCAGGATCTCCACATGCTCCAAAGGTCTTGCTTAGATGGGCTTAGGCTTTTTAGTAGGTGCTGTGCTTTAAACACTTGCAAAGCAAACAGAGGAGCAAACCCAACTTTTATTAGGGCTGAGTGGTGAGCAAGTACCTGAGAGCACACAGATCTCCTGCTGCAGGTATGCCAGGATCCCCAAAATCCTGGTGTCCTACCAGCAAGGGCCATACCAGATGCCCACTGGGACTGGTGCCAACTTTACTAGGGTGACTGGGAAAGTTGGGCCATTTTCCTTTTCGCAGTGATGGCAGGAAAGTCCTCTTCTGCTCATTGGGAGCAGAGGATGGGAACCCATCTGTCCAGCCAGTGTCCCTCCACCCTTGTCCCAAGAGTCCTGTCATCTGAGGTCAGATGGGGTGGAGGCAAACACCGTGTCATGGGGTTTTCCAGAGGACCAGCTGAGATATTGCATCACTCTGGCAGGTCCCTGTGGGCAGCAGGAAAGCCTGGGGTACCTGCTGACTTTGTCTTTAGGAGTTATTAGAATTTATATAGTCATTTAAGGAATGGGCCCAGCTGGCTCCAGGGATTGGATATGGTATGTGAGCTTTTCATCTCCAGGTCAGCTCACAGCTCTTGGATGGTCCTATGTCATGTGTGACATGAGTGATGGTCTGAGGAGGAGACACAGGTCTACATTGCACACACACATACATACCCATAAATGCCTGTGCAATTAGCACTAATTGGTGCTCCCTTCGGAAACCAGCACCGAGCAGCCAGGACCAAGCAGCCACATAGGCAAGCCCAAACCGCTGTACATCTCTCTTAATAAAACTTGGGTATTTGGCTCGAAAAATCTATTTTGGAGCTCTTGTACTGAAAAGGTTAAGCTTGCCCTGGAGCAAATTTCATGTCTTCCTTTAGTATCAACATTTGGGGAATCAAATAATTGGGCAAAGGAAGACCGGGTAATTTCCAGAGAGTTTATAGGACAGATGATCTGAAAGCCGTCTATTTGCCCCTCAGGCTCCCTGCCATGTGTATAAAAATGAACAGATATTAGTGGCAATTAAAAAAGAACACAAAGAAACAAGCAAAAAATCGCAAGCAAGCTACCATTGCCTTGTGGTAGATATCTGGGGACATAAAGGGTGAACTTTATATTAACTTTAAAAATACCATCCCATAAAGCGGCTTTTCTGTACTTATTTCTAGACTGTATTTTTCCACAGCCTAATGAAGCAGCCAAAGCCATCAGGCTCTTTTCTTTCCACCTTAAATCTACCAACTAGTCAGACAGAAATATCTCCAGCCCTGGCCCTGGCTGAGCCCTGCATCTCCTCTCTTCTCAGGTTCCTGGGCTACCCTGGTCCGTTCAGCTCAGAAAAGCATCTTTCATTTCAAAGGCATCATGGCAAATTTGTAAATATTTAGCTCTTGCTGAGGGTCAGGAGAAACCAGGACTTGCAGTCTTCCACTCTGCACAGCACAGCCTCTGCCCCACTCTCACAGTGTTGCAGTTGGGTGTATTTTCTTGGGTGTTGCTTTGTTGACCAGCCCACCTGGAGCTGTAGCAAACACCTACCCACTGTCCCCGTGACTCCCTGCTGGCTCTGGCAAGGCTTGTCCCCAACTCCCCTTGTAGAGAGGCAGAATGGAACTGCACTCCGACGACTTCAGTAGTGCCTCAAACCCTCCCACCTCTCGTTGGGTTTACTGGGTCCCTGTACATGACGGACTGCATGAAATACAGACACAGCATCGTTTGTGGATAGATGACGTGTCAGGGATCCCCGAGTCCTGTGCTTTATCTGCTGTCCCTCTGACAGCACGCTTTCATCAGGTCACTTCTTTTCACAGTGCCTCTAATCCCCCTCCTATTTCATCCCAACATCAGGTCTAGCAGTGCACAGCGTGCTCCTCAAGTGCCTGGCGCAACTGCACGCCAGTATCAGGGGAGCTTCTGGCTACTCCTTTTACGTATACATTTTTTTTATATTTATTATTATTGCATTTGATATCATTTCAGTTTCCATTATGTTACTTTTCAAAGAAAATTGAAATATATTCGAAATTAATACCATTAGTGCCAGCAACTAACAATCCTATACGATGTTGCATACGGATGTAGTTAGGACATTTCCTTAGTTCATGTAAGGTGAAGGTTAATTTTAGTAAGAGTACCAAAGCCATTAAAATAGCATGGAAAAATGTTACCAGATGATAAATTGTTCAAAATAAATTAAAACCATGATTTCAGTCATGTCTTTCCAGATTACTTTGATACTAGGCTATATTTATTTTTTTTTCTGTATTCCTGCCAGAGATTTTCATAGCAATCATGCTTATTTCCAAGGAAATCATTCCTTCTTAGGTTAACAATCAGGACTCTCTCTCAAGGTATGTGAGGGTACTTTGCAAATGCAAAATATATCTCATATTCTGAAAAACCCCTTCATTTTATTTTGGTGCAACTGCTGATAAACCACTATATTATAATGTTAGTACAAACACAGTATGCTACATTATTCTGACACTTCTGGATGTGTTTCTTCATTCTCTTCTGAGCTTTATTATGCCACTGTCAAAGTAACTACTAGTAGGAAATTTTATGACTTGTGTGGCAAAGGATGTGGTGCCACAAAGATGAACAAAGAATGGGTCAGCTACAGTATAATCCATCTTGCCCCCTCTGGACTGCACTCCCCCTTCTTCCTCTCCTTGGCAAACTTCGAGGCTCTGTCAGGGAGCAGAGCGTTGCTGCAAGGCTCGTGGTCACATTGACACTGTGCTGGATACCTTCCCACACCGTTCATCCTTGTGAGGATACTCCTGATGTGACTGTCATTCCCTAGCTCTGATTTAGCACGGTCAGTGTAAAAGAAATTGTGGAAAATAAAGCTGGCTTTGTGTGGAAAATAAAGCTAGCTTTTTGTTCTACCTTTGTTTTTCAAGAGCGGTCCCACTGATTTAAAAAGGATGGGTAGATGCTTTTTGAGGCCAGGGCCCAAGCTCATCTGCCTGCATGTCCTTCTTCCCGAGAGACAAAGAAAACATTATTTTTTATCACCTCTATTGAAATTATCATAATCCCATATTTTTCTGCAATATTAAGCCTATTTGTTAAATAGTACAGACTACAAAACCTTGTCTGAGGATGCCAGTTTTATTCTAGTACAGAGCCTGGGCACTTTGCCCAATAGAGGCAGATTTTCATCTCTCAAAGTCTCCTCTTGCCTCCCCTGAGCAGTTGCACCATCAACAATCTCTTAAAAGAGACTGTGCATTTCCTTAAATCCCCTCCTGGAGCACAGTTGAGAGGGGCAGACACCTTTCCCAGCTGCTTTAGCCTCTCACAGAGGGTTGGGTGTACTTTACAGGGTAAGACATAAGGAAAAGCAGAAGCTGACGGTGTAATTGAGAGATAAGGCACGCAAACACAGGCTCATGGCATGAGATGTAAGGGGGGATACACTGCATGACAACTCTTAATGTATTTGTCTTCTTGAGTTAAAAGTACTTTAAATACTGAGGTATAGAAAAGCCTTGTCAAGTGTTGGCCAAGGACATTCAAATAAAGCTTCAACTTGTAAGAAATAATAAGTAGTCAGCAAAAAGTATTTATGTCCCATCATAGTTTTCTGCCTTGCCCTGGTTTATATGTATCAACAAATAGTCTGTGTGGGAAAGGTAACCAAGTATATCCATGGAACAATTATAGTCACGTTACCCATCGCTAGCAAACGTGCAGAAATGAGAGCAGCTAACTAAACCTGCCCCTTAATGCTCACTCAGAGCCACCCCAGCAACTGTGTTTCACATCCTAGAGAGGACAGTTCAGCAAAGCAGGAAGGACTTGACTCTCCTCTGCTTTCCAGCCATAGACAGGTCTTGACCACAGAATTAACAAGTTCATTTTCTCTATTTTCTCCTTGCCATGCTCTGCCAAAATGCAATTAGACAAAGGCGCTGCAAACAGAGCCTGTTCCCTGCCAGAGGGCACTCCTGAGGAGACAGACAGCATATATTGAGGTTGCTTCGGGAGTTAAGACTCAAGCAGTGATTTAAAGGTAAACATCTCACATTAAGAAATGTTAGGTACTGCTCTGAATCCATCATTTTGCATGCACTCAGTTATTCCCTGAGTGGCTCGAGCTCTGGCAGTTATTGCCTGCATTACTTTATCAAATTAAATTTGACCAGGGGAGGAAAGGGGGGGGGGGGGGGGGGGGGGGGCTATAATGAGATTACAAGTCCTTGTTCTTCTCTTTTATTCTCCCATAGCTTTTTGGCTGCAATGCCATCGTTCCTGATTCAGGCAAAACCCATCCCGCCGTCTTTTGCCCAAGGCCCTGATTTTTGCAGTGGCTTGAAGGGCTGATGTCCCAGGAAAGGTGGATGGGAGTGGTGTAAGCAGCAGCTGAGGAGGGAGCTCTAGCTCAGGAGGTGGGGATCTGGTCGTTCCTGTCCTCAGGTGCTGGGGGTAACCTTCCAGGTGATGACTGATGGAAAACAAAGAGCTGTCACTGGGTAAACAGGATGTGGCTAACTCTGAATGGTGCTATGGAGTTTCTGTGGTTTTCAGTGACAGCAGCTTCAATAGGTTACTGCAACTGAGTCCTGGATGAAATTTTGGGAAGATAGAAAATTAGGTTTTGTCTCAAAAGATGTGGAGAAGTTGCTGAGCACGTGAAACTCTTATTTTATTTCTGCAGAGGCTGAAGTTTCAAATTAAATGAGGTAGCAATATTTGGTAAGTTAAAAATCCGGGTAGACAAATGGGAAACATAAAAAATAATCACACATCAGGACTAACCTTTCGATTCCTCACATGTATTATTGATTCTGTATACAAAAAGGATGGAAAATCCAATGTACAGCCTCATCTCAAGGACATCAGACACTGGGCCAGCAGTGAAGACCAACTCCCACACAAATCCGATCTTGCACTGAGCTGAGAGAGAGGGTGGAGAATGGTATTCATTATGTTGTAGTATCAGTGGATATTCTTACAAATCATATTCACTTCGGCTTGGACTTGAAAAAAGTATGTTAGCAGAAATACAAAACTCAGTAAAACAAATATGAAACAGGAGTTGAGTTAAAGGATTAACAAGATAATTACTTTGCTTGGAGACAGTTGAGAAAGAACAAGGCAGATGTGTACAGAGAAGACTGGGTCATGGACCACTGTGTTTTCCTCTTTTTACTGAGGGTTTCTGGTTAAGAACTCATATGCATTACTGTAAAAACAAATAATTTACATGTCATAATAGCACAAAATCAGACACATATTCAATTACATTCAAGCACGGATATTTAAAAGTAAAAATTGAATTAGCACTTATATCAAAGAAAATCTGAACTCCAGGAGTGTGAAAGAAAATCCAAACTTGACATATTTAACTTATGAGGCTTTCAAGTAACAAATGACCTGATGCAAAGAGCTTAAGGAATGTTATTGTTGAGTATTTATGCAAACAACTAAAAGTATATGCAATTACTGTATCCAGGCTCTAAGTTCATGATGAAGAAAAAATCTTTCTTTTCAGCATACAGATCAATTGCTATCTGCCTACATTCAGGTAGGGATATGTTATTGCCAATTGCTCAGTGAAAAACTTACCGAAATTGTGAAGAATTAAAAAAGAATGAAACTCAATGCTCTATTGAAGTCAACTGCTTATAGAAGCTACAGAACATAATAGGGAATAGTCTCTCTGTGACTTTTCTGGATCTAGAACTGCATGGTGAGATTGTAATTTACAATTTCATCCAGTTACTCAAAGGCCTTTAGAAGAGGCTGAAGATTTTATTAAATTCCAGAGGATTTAAGTATAAGAGAATATGGAACTGCATAGTATACAGTCCAGTACTCCTATATATATTGTAATCACCTTTCTATTTCTGGCAGCATCTTCAGTCTCCCAGCTCTTGGACATATTTAGTGCTTCATTTTCAACCATCTCAAGCCCTGCTCCTTATTAGGAAGAGTATCTGTGTGTATGGACTGGGAAGACTGAATTTCTCTTGTTTAACAGGCAGTCCAACATCTATTAAAGAAAGCAGATGGATGCTCCCTGATTTTATGGAGAACTGAATCAGTTGCAAATCAGGATAAAAACAGTGCAAGCGAGGGAGAGTTTTGCAGCCTCAGATTCGTCAAAGCACTTGGAGCTGCAGGATCCATGTGAATGCCCGAGTCCTTTTCTGAACAGGCATTTTAAACCCAGGTCCTCAGCAGTATCTAAGCCCTCAAAGCATTTTAAGTATCTGGGACCTTCCTGGAGGTGAAGGAATTGCCTGTAGGGTAAAATGGTACTTAGTATCACAAATGCATCGCTCTCCTTGCTTATGCGTTATCCTTTAGCCTTCAGCAAGGTCCCTGATCCTTCCCAAATGCAGGTGATTTAGCATGTATCTAGGAAACACAAACCCTGTCTATTCTTTTCCCTCTTCATAGTGGCCCTGCTCAAGCTCACTTCTCAAGGAAACTCTAGTACTCCATACCACATGTTATTTGTACAGTGTTTTAGCTCATCTGCACAATGACTTGATGGGTATTTTCACACCTTTTCTAATACTAACAGCAGGCTGGTTGTCTGTATTTTAATATTCCTTGAAAATACACATGCCTGAAAAATCCGTGGAGCTTTGTGGGAAATGGTTTTACTTCTGTCCTAACAATGGGACAGTCTAATGGATACACAAATGATTACATTGGAGCTGCTGTGTGGCTTTAATCAGAGTGAGAATTGTATAAATCAGAAATGAAAGCAGATGGAAAGTATGACTCAGCTCCTCTCTGCTCCACTCCCACCACATCACTGAATTACTGTTTTCCCCTAGAAGTGCTTTTGATCTGAAGTACATCTGTGAAGACAGGACAAAAGTTTTGATTAATATTCCTTCCCCTGTGAGCAGAGGTCTCTAAGCAGAGACTTTCCATCAGGGATGACATGGGCAGAGTCAATGGCAGATCAGGGCATGGGAGATTTTTTCATAGATGTGGTTGCATGTGAATTCCTCACCATCCTCCCATGGACATATTCTGCTCTTGGTCCCTTCAGGAGAGATCTAGAGAACTTATACGTGAAGCACAGCAATTTACACCTTTAAGTCAGAAAATGTTAAGGTCCATGCACACTCTGTTAGCAATATTTTTCTTTGCATTGCACAAAGATGTAGACCCTGTTCTGACCCCAGTGCTAGTCCTTCACTGGTTTCTGTCTCCAGAGACCATGGTATCAGTGAGGGCAAAAGCAAGTTTAGATTTGGTCACAGGCTTTAGATTTGGCCACAGCCTTGGCATTGTTTCAGCATTGCGCAAGAGCTGGACCATTCTCTGCAGCCAGCAGCAGAGCATCACTGCCCACCTGCCAAGAAGAGCACCTCACTGGAAAGGAGCTCCAGTTCCACCTGCCATTGTCTCAGGTACCAGAGAAATATTTGTACAGAAGACTGACTTCTGCTTTGGCGATGCAGAAGCCTGGTACCCCTACACCCAAATCTGGTCCATGCAAGCTGAGGCCAATTCAGTGAACAATCAGGGGACCAGATCTAAACCCCCTGTCCTCCAGTTTAAAATAAAATCCACATTCCCATGAAAATTGAGCATTAAATTTGTTTTCTCCCAGCCTGTTTGCCTAAGCCAGTGATATTTCCCTGGTCTCAGCCCAGGGCAGAAGGGCTGTTCCCATCACGTAACAGATCCGTACCTTCTTTTTCACTCCGCGCTGTGCCCATCCTGTTTATCTCTTCTGAACTGCATATTGTTTCCACTTTAACAGCTCTTGCCAGCTGTTTTCTTTAGGTACCTTTTATTGCAGATAGAATTTCAAGGGCTTCCAGGGGGAAGCTGCTGAAAGCACTGCAGCTCTCGGACTCACTTCAAAGCAACTTTCATCATTTTTCACGCGCTCTTTTTAGGACTCCTCTTCTGTTCTTTCCCCAAAACAGATTCTCTCAAAGATCACACTGGGAGATAGCACTATTTATGGCACTTCAGCAGGAGACTTCATGTTTTTTGTCTGATTTGGACACATCCACTGTCCTGTAAAGGTTAACAACAGAGAGGCTTCCTCCCCCTCTCACTTGTAGTTTGTTGTTGGTAGGATTTTTTTCAGAGGACTGGGTGGGAGGGAAGGTTACTGTTGGAATTTAGCTGCAGAAGCCTGAGGGTCAACTTTAATTTAGTCAAACCTCCCATCATTAAAGAGACTGTAGCTTCTGCACTGGACCAGGCAGACTCATCTGTGGGAGGCTCTGGCTTCACACTAGCGCTAATTGTGGCTGAATTATTCTTACAAGCTACAAGGCTTTGTTGCTGAACTTAGAGGAGAGATAGCCCATCAGTTTCACATTTATCTTAGGCTGGAGAGCAAGAGGGAAGAGAAAATTCCCTCCTAACTCATACCTTTGATGAGTAGCCTGTCATCCTCTCCAGGCCAATGGGCACAGGGCAAGGCTGCTACCCTGAGGAACTGGAGGCTACATCCTGAAATGTGGTGGGGAAAAAAAGAGGACAGTAAGTCTTAAAAATAAAAAGGTTGAATGACTATGTCGGATGGGAAGGGCCAGATCGGGTCATAACGTAAAGGGCTGTGACCCTGCCAATTCAGTGCAGATACACTCCTTCAACAGGGGTGCTTTCAGGAAGACCAAATAGAAATGAGGAAGTGGTTGGAAGAACAGCTTGTGGCACCATGTACTGTTGTATGAATCTGCTTGAGTAGTATATCACCGTTTCAGCCACCATGTTAAAAAAAAAAAAGAACAGCAAAGCAGTTTGTAGAAGTTTGTCTATTTAAATCCTGGCTTTTTTGCATGACAAGTTTTCAAAACCCATCTGGGCACAACCCTGACCCACCTGATCTAACTGTGAAGCTTGCCCTGATCTGATCAGAAAGTTGGACTAGGTGACCTTCAGCAGACCCTTTCAAGGCAAAGTAATGCATGACCCTAGGAGGGTCATTTCCTAGAAACCATGTTTAAACCAATGCAATTCTTGAAGAACAGAAGATGTTGAAAAGGGTGGAGACTCATTTCCCCTCTTTTCTTTGTGGATGAGTGTCGCAAAGCTGCCTTCCTTCTCCTCTCTAAACCGCCTGTAACACCACTGAAACTCCAGTAGTATAAAAGAGAGGTTGGATTGGTGTGCTTGTGAGGGCTAGCACACCATAACCATTAGCACGGCACAGAAGTTGGCAATAGCAATGAGAAGTCAAAATGCTTAGCCCTCCTCTCCCATTGTGCATCCAGCATTTATCAAGGTGTCATTACCTGAGAGCACACTCCCACGTCTCTCTCTTCAACAAGCAAGGCTCAAAGTATCACAGGAAATACACCTCTCTGGTGCCTGCAAAGCCAAGGGTAGATTTCTGTATTTTGTGATACAAAGCTCTGCAAAGAACAAAGCATCCAGTCAGGACCCGGGTCCAAGACTGAGGCAGAACTTCATGGGTGCTGCTATTGCTCACCAATGGGCAGGAGGAACCATTCATGGCTGCTACTTCTTCTCTGCTCAGAGTTAATGGTTGCATAACAGCATAGCTGCCTCCACCAGCAGCATGGATGATGGTATCTGGAGATGCAGAGAGATCCTAGATGAGCTTTGCCCCAGACCTCTGCTCTTGAAGCCATGACTGCATGATGACTCATCTTTTAGTCCTTGTATCTTATTTCTTAAATAAACAAACAAGTGAAAAGCAATTTATATTTGTCCCTCCTTGTCCACTATTCAAACAAATGAGCTAAACAATTACAGAACTTCTTGTTAAAGCTGTCAAATGTTCCTGAATATTGCCCACACACCCAAGTGGAAGACTGCCAAACATATCATAGGTGGGGGTTTTTTCTTAAGCATAGAAGGCTGAAGGGCATATTCACGTTAGTCGCTGGATTTGTGCCTTTGGAGCACTTCAGGTCATTTGAAAAGCAAAGGCATATATTTTCCTGAATTATAGCTGCAAAGGGTGAGGTAGAAGCTGAACTTGAGACGTTTGTGATGGTCTCCTGGCTGTTTGCTGGCATGGAAAAGTGGTATGATGTGACAAAGGAGACGAGTTTCAGAGGAAGACCTGCTTGGTTCATGGTATGGAATATAGCTCCTGGGCTGTATTTGAAGCCTTCTACTGAGTTCTTCGTGACCTCAGTTAGACTCTCTGGACCAGCTACTCCATTGAGAATACTCTCTTACAACATGCTTGGTAAAACACTTTAAATGGTTTATCTCTCTAAACCTCAAACTGCAAAGAGATTTTATGATCATTAATAAAACATTGAGGACTGCATCATTTTAAGATTTTTTTTTTATTACATAGGCAAAACATTCTTACATAAACAAAAAATGTGGGTCCACAGTGAATCCACAATTTTCTGGCCTTTTGCCAGCCTGGAACAACCATCTTCAGAAACAATGACGAACCTTTGGCAGAAAGATTCTTTTCTCACTGTATAATCCCTGCATACTGTATAGGATGTAGATTACTGCAACTCTTTTCTTGCATAAAAAAACAGCTGTGGGCAAAATATTGCACAAAAATTGATGAGACTCACAGAAGCTATAAGCACACATTACAACTAATGGAGGCTTTTCCCAAGGAAAGGCAGCAGAAGTATCATACTGGCAAATCTATCACATCATTGGACTATGAAAGTTGTAAGAAATATTCTAGGATACGCTCGTATATTAAGAGGAGGCCTGTGGCAATTGTAGAGACTACAAGGGCTTGTAGCCTAAGGCTTACTCTGATTGCAAGGAAAAATGATCTTGCCTTCAATTTCTCAAGATACAAACCAAATGCCTTACAAATTGGTCACATTCCATTTAACTCATATTAATCTACATCATGTTGCCTGGGGGGGGTCAAACCCATGTTTTTGTTGTATTTT
This sequence comes from Porphyrio hochstetteri, assembly GCA_020800305.1. Taxonomy (NCBI): domain Eukaryota; kingdom Metazoa; phylum Chordata; class Aves; order Gruiformes; family Rallidae; genus Porphyrio; species Porphyrio hochstetteri. The sequence goes on along the minus strand of CM036906.1, from coordinate 134,054,801 downwards.
TCTTTTTTCCCTCTAGACTATATCTCTCTTTTTTTGGCCATAAAATATGCTGAAAGCGGTACAAGAAGCATTCACAAATATGCTTCTCATTACCAGCATGCTCTGTACAGTAATGCTTGCACAATCATGCTAATGTACTTTGCTTCAAGTTCATGTAAATCGAGTTTTGCAGATCAGCCCATTTTAGCTGTATTAGCACTGTAAGAGACCTTGGTCAAGGAAAGAAATAATATCAAGCATACTGACATTGCTTTTTCTGACACAAACGATACAGAAATCCTGTAAATGCAGCAACAAGCTCATTAACTGTTGTGTACAGAGTCAGTTTATCAGGGATTTCCAAGACTCTTATTGCAGACTGTGCATGGTCCCATAATTCAACCCCCAAGGAACTGGGGGGGTAGGATGGAAGGTAAACACTTTAACTAGCTTCCCTGCGAAGCCTACAAGGGATTCACTAAAAGCTGGAGAAAATGCTTAGGACTACTAAGAAAGGCTTTAAGTAATTTTGAGATTAAATTGGGCATATTTTGCATACTTGGTGGAAAAAAACCTTCACTGTTCTTCTTGCCAGTGAAAATAGAGAGAACCTCCTAAACTTGTCTTTTGGCCTATAAATATTTGATATAAGGAGGTCAGCTCCTATGCCCTTACTGAGGAAAATGTTGCTTCTTGCTATACCAGCTGGGATTTGTCTCTGGTGTGGTCAGAGCAGTGTGACTAGGACATGCCTTTACAGCGAACACCTGAGCATGAAGTAGAAATTCGTGGAGATACCCACAGCTCACTAGCACAGGCTTTGCCCAGAAATGCACATTATAACCATATGTGGAATGGTGCCATCTCAGACTCGGTGTCCTGATGTTTTCAGGTCCCTTCTCTGTGATTTCCAGCCCCAAGAATACCCTTCATATTTCAAACCACCCCTTTTTAATCAGATGCTTAGAAGCTGTGCTGGCTTAGACCCTCCCTGTCAGAGGCCTTCCTCTCCAAGCCAAGGATCAGTCCTGGTGTCTTGCTTCCATAGCTGTCCTTTCCAAGCCTCTGCAGCCTGGTGATAATAGAGATCATGGTTCTCTGTTGCAGAGGGAAGAAGGATTTCCATGGGGGTGGATTGCAGTTAGGGCTCAACTGTGTAAGAACAGCTCTGATGATGTGGAAACATCCCCTTTGGGGGCTCCAGGGGATGAAAGATTGGCTTCCCTGCATAGCCGTGAAACCCATTCACCTGGATAACCCTCCCCAAGAAATGGCTAGTTCGTGGAAAGGCCCTAGCTTTCCTATGCTGAAATGCTGCCAGGCTCTGCACACAAACAACAAACCCATGAGTAAGCCCTCCCCAACACAGCTCATGCTCTCATAAACAGTTCTGCACAGAGATGAGTACCCATGTGAGGTTGATGGGGCAACGAGCTGTGCAGAGGGGTGTACCAGAGGGGTCTGTGAGGACCCAGTGCTCCAGGGATGACCTACTGGATGCAAACATCCTGCCAAAACTTCATATGCCTTATTATGGCTTTTTTATAATACTTCCTGAGACACAAAATTGACCCAAGAACTTCACAAGAGGAATATGAAATCTCATATGGATTCAGTGCACCTTCACTCTCCTTTGCAAATGGCAGCTTGACAGAGTCCGGCCCTGGTTGTCTCCCTGCACACTAGTATGGGGTGGGGGAGAACCAGGCTTGTCATCCGCACGCTCAGTCCCCTGACGCGACAAGACGTATTTGCCTTTAACCCCAGCAAAGGTTTCACCTGCTCCCACTGCTTCTTGATAAAACAGCCAGCGCATGAAGCCATCGACGCGGATATGAACAGATGCAGAGAGGAGAATGGGAACAACAGCAAACATTATGTTCCTCCCAGAGCAGTGCTCCTGTCGCTGCCCGTGCCACATCTGTGTTTTTGAAGGGAAATGTCATAACATTGCTAATCAATAAGAAGAGTGACAGGACCATTTGTCAAGAGCAAGCCAGCACTGCAGCTGTTGCAGTCATCCTCTCCCTGGGCTTTGCGATGAGAAGGCAAGGGAAGGACCTGATTATTTGCCCGCGGCATCCCCCGCGCTTGCGGGCAGCCACTGTGCGAGGGCAGCTCCGGCCAGCTTGCGAAGGCGCCGCGCCAGCCTTGCGGCAGTTGGGCTGAGCGAGGGGGCAAAAAGCCTGGCAGGAAGTATAGAGTTTTGAACAATGGGATGTAAAAGACACCAGACACCCTGCAAGGGAGCAATGTTCCTGGGTGTTGGAGGAGTCTGTTGACCTTTAATCCCGAGTCCGCTGTTGCATATGCATCATGTTTGAACTGCAGATGTTCCTCGCTGCTCCGCCGGTCAGGGCGAAAAGTGATCTTACAGAGGAGGAAGCAGGGCTCAGAGAAAACTTAATGAAGACTTTAAGCTGTGGGTTGCAATTAAAATGGCCTGGCGGTGTAAGCATGGGGGTGGGGAGAGGTCGCTTAGCTCCTGCAGCTGCTCTGCCTGCAGTAATGGCCAACAGCTAATATCTGCGCTGATAGGCACGGCTCTCCTCCACAATGAGAGCAGTCGTGCATGCCGGGGGGCTGTTGGCAGAGGTGACAAAACTGATCTGCCCTTTCCCACCCCATCAAAATAATTCTTAAATTAGGAAATTTATCTTAATCTGATGGTCTATCTGTGGGTTGCACTGCCACGGATAATGCTTCATCACTTTCACCTAGACTGCTCTGGCCAGTGAAGAGAAAACAAATATCAATATAGTGAGGCACAGGGAAACAGCCCTTCTTTGTCAGGCCCTGACCTGCTTTTTTTGTAGGCAGAGTTTGGCCCTCAACACGATCCCCACAAGGAAAGAAAGCTGCCTCCTCAACACAGAGATCTGATTCTCTGTCCCTGAAATCAGCCAATTAAAATAAAATCCACATCTCACTCACGGTGCCTTATACCCAACTCTCAGGACACTGACAGGCTTAAAATGATCCGGGCTTGAGCCTGGATTAGACTTCTGAACTATCCCCAGCAAGGTACAAATATAGTATTGATCCCACAGGAGGATCCAAGGACCAGGACCCTCACCAAGTGTCACCTTAGCAGCAGCTAATGCCACCTGAAGGTTATGCCCTGACATTCAGGTTCAGACCCTGATGCTGGAGCTCAGCAATGCATGGCCAAACTCTTTGTTTTGTTACCTAAGTTTCTTCTAAGTGAAAAGTGCCATTTTTCTCTTATTCACAGTATTTTGAAAAAAATTGTCAGTTCTGGCAGTATGTTGTTTCCAGAACTTCTTGTCCCAAAACAAAGCATTCCCATAAGGTCGAAGTGGCCCGGGTGAACATTTCTGGAATGGAATCTTTTCGGTTTTCATTTGGAAACGATTTCTTCCCACATGCAATTCATTGTTATTATGTTCACACAAAAACACATCGACGGGCTTTCAAAGGGCAAACTTGGACCAAAAACTGGTTTGATTTCATAACAGCGGAAAGTTTTGATTGACCCGAAGTAACATTTTATCGGACCTCCATTTCGCTTGCACAGAAAAGTTTCCATTTTGTTCAGGAACATGGGAAGATCTGGTTTACCTTGATCTTACAAACTCTCTGGAGCTGGTTCTAGCTCCCAGTTTCTCCAGCTCAGGCGAGAAGCAGACAAGGCTTTGGCACTGCCCACCACAACCCTTCTACAAAACCTACTAGCACCGCGTTGCTGGCCTGTGCAGCCTCCACCAAGGGCGAATTCATTAACGCTGGTCGGTCTGATCAGAATGCACGAAGCGTTACAGAAATGGTGAGGCTCAAGAGATAATTCGTCAAAGTGTTTGTCGTTTCTCATCTTTTAAAACATGCTGCAGATCTTCAGGCATCTGAATTCTGGTCCAGCGGTCCAAGAAGTGGTCATACAAAGAGATGAAATTTTGAATAAAAGGGATAGGTCAAGAAGGTTGGACTCATTTTAAGGAATTATATAGCTTTCATAACAATATATCTACTGCCTGTAATTTATAAGCCAGGCTGCCATAAGTCTCCCATATGCCTGTTTGTTTCTGTGGTTCCAGTTCAGTGAAGAATTTCAGTGTAGACTTTGATTGACAGGGCAGATGGCAACATTGTTTGCCTTTAATCCAAACCTATTAATTAAAATATCAGTTAGTTTTATTCTTTTTTTTTAGCAGAGTAATAGTGACTATAAAGTTTAATTGACTTTTTTCCCAATAAATAAATCGTTGCTGGTTTCAGCAGGGATTCTATTTTTATCTGCCAATAAAAAGCAGAAGGAAACCTCTTAACTACAGTCCTTCCTCTTTCCTTTCCTCTTTCATCTCCTTAAGCCTCTTCTTATGAACAGCATCCCAAAAGAATAAAATATTCAAAGGTGGAATGAGCACCTCGATATATGCGTAAGTCAGGGTTTGCCTCGGTGAAAGAAATGGGGTTTAAATTGACCATGTGGTAAATTCTGCATCTTGAAGTCCTGACATGAGTGAAATGGGGATTTTATCCCAGGGAAATACTGGCTTGGTTCCCATCTTACCCAAACCGGGCTTTGAAACTTCAGGGCCTTTGATGACACACTCCAACTTCAAGCAGGTGGAAGGGACAGTGGATTCAGGCTGAATATATTAAAAAATGGTAAGCTTAAGGAAAATTGATCATGACTATGTTTGGATTAAGCTTGCCCCACTTTATTTATGGTTGAGTGGTAAAAAGAGTATTCTGCTTTGCAGATTTACATTTTAACGATGCATATGTGACTAACCCAGTCACTAGAGCCCAGCAGAGGCTCCGTGAAGAAGTTCGAGGGCATGGCAGGCTCCTCTTTACCAAAGCAGGCTGGTGTGGCTCCCGACTACTTTTGAATGGCTTGCTTCCTCTTGGTTGTCTTGCTCCCTGATTTAAGGCTATCACTCGGCAGATTTTTATTTCCCCTCTAAGGAATTAAGGCCAAAGCCATTAGAGAGCAGGAAAACAACACTTGGTTTGGTTATCTGAACCTTCTTAGTTAGCTGGCTCTGGAGGTAAGGCCATCCAACCAGAGAAAAAGAAAAGTCTCTTTTTCAAAGCTGTGCGTTCATTAAGGGAATTCATATGCAAGAAAAGTGTTGAAGCTGAACAAAATGTAGTCTTGCTGGCTGAGAAAGATTTCTTACGTTGTTAAAGTCACCTACAGCTAAACCACCAGATTTCCGTTTGAGTTAGGGGTTTTTTTGCATCTGCCTTCTTAAGGATGGTTTTCTAAGGGCTGGGGTTCATGGAAGGAAATTTTTAGCAGGGTAGGTAGGACAAGTAATGAAAAGCCTGTGACCAGGCATAGACAGCATGGTCCATGCCGCCATAAAATCATATGCCCTTCTGGATAGATGTCCTGACCTTTTTGTTCTGCCTCACATCTGGCACACTTCTGGCAGCTTGAGAAATGACAAATTAACATACATACACACACACATATTAGACATGCAGACCAAAGACACGCACAGCGTGAGAAAAGCCTACTAGGCAGTGCGATTCCCATAATTTAATTTTCTTTTCAATGGTCAAGCATGGAGCAGAACCATCATTTCCCCTGGTTTTGTCCCATTGAGTGGTGGAAACAATTAAAATCGAGGGTGACTTCACTGAAGGTAAATCCGGTGGCAGACTAACTTGAGGCCTAGTGAATGGGGCCTAGTACAGTTATTAATAAATTTTTGCATACAGTAATCACAAAGCCACATCTTTTATGGGCTGCAGGATTTTGCTACATCAGGTCAGATCAGACAGGCTACTTCAGGAATGGTGTTTTGGGGAGCTGGAATTGAGAGTTCCTGCTGCACCAACCTGGCTGTACCAGTGACTGCTCCTTCAGAAACCTTTGGTTTTCCACCAGACAGTGGAAAGACTCCTTGACAGTACTGTCCCAAAGAGAGAAATGGTCTGACACAGTAACACACAAAGCCCTTTCAGAGGTGAGAACAGAATTATTACTTTTTACTCTATCAACATTTCTGGTGAGAGTGTCAGGTAAACAGGCAGGGGTTGTAGCTACACTGGTGTTATTGTGGAAACCCAGCTGTGATGGGCAGCAGGGAGGCAGGGAGGATGTAGGAGCACCACACTTAGCCCTGCATGCAGTGACCCTGCTCTCATGGCATGCTGTGTTTTGCCACCCAGTTAATGATGCATTGGAAAGCAAACGTGGGCAGTTACGGTCTGATAGCCTTGGGCTAGGTTACACTCCCTTATAAGTACAATTTCTTCAAAATTCTTTTCAGTCTGATTGGAATAACTTTCTCTCTCCTATGGGCTAGGAATAATTATTCCTAAAAGTATGGGGACCCCTTTCCTGCATGCAATATTTCAGACTAAGTCAGTACCTCATCTTACCCTATTTGTAGAAAATGTTACTTGCCCTTTTTCCCTGCCGACAAACCGAAGTGATGCCAGTCTGGTTTCTTTTCTGTAGACCTGGAAGGCCTCTTGCTCTTGCAGATCAAAAATAATAACTTTATTTCTCTGCCAGAAATGACTCATTGCCTAACGTGCCTTAACACACAGGCACTATGTTTTTTTGCCACTGGAGTCTGGGTGGAGGTGTTCGGTCTCTCTTCAGATTAGGGTTGTCTCCTTTCATCACACTAGCTTTACTGCTTTGAGGTATTCCTAGGACAATTCATCCCTTCTTTAACATCATGTTATCCATTAAAAGAGCTAAGCAGAGATGGCAACCTATGAGAGCTTTTTCTCATGCCAAGGGAGCCAAATTAGAGGAGGAAACTGATTCTAGATTGAAGGTGTGGAGCTCATTGGACTGATGCACTAAGGCAAGAAAGCAATGTTTAGCACCAAGCACACAAGTACTTGACTTTGGCAGGACTATGCGAGCCTGTAACATATACATGCATGTGAAGACTCCCTGGTTCTCAAAAACTGCAACAATGACAGAAAAAATTCCACTGTGATTTGATTTTCTCTCCAACTACCTAACAAAATCTCAGTTCATTAAACAACTCCATGCTGTTATGGCAAGTGACATGATGTACAGCTTGAGCACCAGAGTCTTGAATCTGTGTCTGACTTGCAAGTATTTCTATTTCTGTGCTCAGCTCCACTTCACCTCCAGAGAGCCATTCTTTTTGTTTGCTCTTTTCTTTTTTCTGTGCTTCTCCTTTTTAGGAGCAGCTCTGAGACTTGTAGAAACAATGCACAAAACCAACAAGAGTTCCTGTAAAATTCCAGCTTTCCACCTTGCCAAAGTGCAAAAATAGGCCACAGAAATTGATATTAAATCTTTTTGGTTTATTTTACAGTAATGGGGAGGAGGAAGGCATTAAAAGACCAAGCTGCTCCTAGGAGCTGCCTGTTCTGACATGTCAGCTGGTTTGAAAGTAATGGGACTGGTGACCTCATGCCATTTACTTCAGTGAGACTCTGTCTGAATCTATCACTACACCTCATTAATGCTGCACTAAAATGCATAAAACATTTTGCCCTCCTCACACCTGCTTTTCACATATGAGAAAAAACTGTTTTACGTGGCTGAGGAGCAGCTCAGTAATTTGCTGCCATGAGGTAGCAAATATCGCTCTGGCTAGATACAAATTGCCAGAGGATAATTGCAATAACTTCCATTTGTTCCCCTGATGTGACTGGATAGTCTTTATGATGACACTGAATTTGATTCTGTGTTCAGAATGTTATCCTGTGAAGTTTCCCTCTGCCAGCCAGGATGACTTGAAAAAAACTCATCAGCTTTGCTAGTTTGCTCTGAGTAGCAATGGCAGCAACTCTCTTTAGACCAGTTACAGCTTTGGGCCTGTCTCCTGAAGATTTCCACACCAAGCGGGCATTTAGTGATCCACGGGTGTGTTTGTGAGATGCTTACATCAGTGCAGGCTTTCCACTGGATGATAATGTGCTGCATAAATTATACAAGAAGACAAGTGAGAGAAGTACATTTAAAATTAAACACATTAAAATTCGCACCATGGTATTTTCAGTCTTGTTATAGAGAAAATAAAGCTTTATCATAGAATCGTAGAATTATGGAATGGTCTGGGTTGGAAGGGACCCCAAGGATCATAGAGTTCCAACCCCCCTGTGAATGTTGAAAAGGTATGAGGCAAGGAGGGGAACACAGCACGGGAAGGACTTCAATGTCTTCTGCATGTGAGGTCTACTCTCCTCAGACTCAGTCTGTGCCCTCCATATGCCTTAGACTAACAGGTAGGGACATAGGCACCTGGCTGAAAATCCTGATCTGCAGGCAAGCTTTTCTAGTCTGGAAAAACAGATTAAATTATTCTTCCCCACCATACTGTCTCAGAACTAGCACATCATCATGTATGTGATCCAGTGAGTCATATCAGATTGTTGGGTGAGCATTATGTTAACATACATTTGACTTTTCAGCTTGACTAACTAGGTGCCTCTTTAGAGCTGGATCAAGTGGGAATAACTGTCAAGACAAGTCCAAAGTAAAGCTCAGATGGGTATGTTTGAGACTGTAACAAAATATCTCTGTCGTCATATCCCCCAGAGGGTAAAGCACAGAAAAATTTACTTTGTGAAGATGCAATCATGTACAAAACAACCCAAATGTCATGACTGCCCTATTTTGAGAATGTCTGTATCTTCAATATAACCATTTGGCTTCAGAGTTGCTTGTGCAGGAACTATTTGCACAGGAGTGTTACAGAATGACATCCTCTGTAGATACATAGGAAACCAACAGATAGTATAAGTGGTTGTCTGTCTTTCCTTTGCAGAGTACTCCTGTGGCAACAGTCATCAAACAGAGGTGGGGCTAGATGCTGACGCTCAAGGGTGCATAATGTTATTATGGGGCCTTCTATGGGTTGCATTTCTTGTACCTTCTATACTGCAAGCAGCTCATATGCAGGACTTGTATGATGTCCTTATGTCTTGACTCAAATGTGCACAGGAGGGAGCACATGGTGACTCAGAAGGGCAGGGAGGTGGGGCCTATCCTTGCATCAGGAGAGGCAGCTCATGGTGTCTTGGCTTTAGGGAGTCACACTGGAAGGCAGGTTTCACCAAGAACTCTGGGGTTTAGCTGCAAATGTGACACCAGCTGAGAGCTCTGCATCCCCCTGGCAGCCCTGCCTTCACTCTGCCTGGACAGCCAAGCCATGGGCTGCTGGTAGGCACACGTGGACAAGGCATATTGCTTCTTGTCAGTCAGCCTGGCTCTGATCCCACTTATGGAACAACACAAGGATCTTGTCAGTCAGCCCTTGAGGTCAGGCTTGATTTCAGGGGAATCTGGAGCAGCAGTCAAAAGAGAGACATTTCCTATTCCACTCTGGTGATGAAATTACTCAGCATTTTTTGCCCTTCTGCTAACTAAAAGACAACTTTTTGCACTTTTATTTGTATTTTCAGAAGTTTTCATTTGGGACACCTGTTGAATTTAGTTTGCCCTTTTGTTATCATTACCTTATTTATTCTTACAGTCCTGAGTTGTTAAAGAAAACAGCCCTTTGCCTCATCTATTCTCACACCTGAGTTGTTAAGGGAAACACAGCCTTATGTTTGAAAATAGGCTCTGCCCTTCTGAAACGCGGTGATGTGATTGATCCAAAACCAGGAAAAAAATACCTACAGTGATAAAACAATAGTCACTCACAAAGTCTGCAAAACAGAGATGGTACCAATACTCACTTAAATTAGGAAAGAATTCCTTGGGTCCAATAAAAAAATCAGTAGACAAAGGAAAAATCTTCACGCTTTTACAGATGTATTTCACAAAGTGTGTTTTTGTTCCTAAAGTTTCTGGATAAAGTTTGAGCTCACAGCTCTGATGAACTGCCCTTATGTTCCCAAAGGCAACATTTTTTTCCCTGGAGGGAAATAAAAAGTAAACAGAAGACACTATTGAACCATTAGATCAGTGCCCAGATCTAGCCAGGCTTTGAAAAAGGAAAGTATGCATCAACACTAGCCTTTAAAGACCTCCTGTTTAAAAAATTTCAGATGTAATAAGAATAAAGGTAATAGTGTGAAAAGATTTCAGTAGAGAGAATCAAATGTCTGACAGCAAAATGATAGTTAAAAATAAAGATAATCATGGAAAGATGATTAGGATGCTGAAAAAAAATTATACACACTAATTTGAAAAGGAAAAGCAATTCTTACTCTATTAAACTGGGCTTTTATAACATTTCACAGCGTCTAGATTTGCAGAAATATTTCTGTACACTTCAAATCCCCTGCTATTCATTGTCTTCCATGCTTGATGAAAATTGAAAAGACCATATAAACCTATGAATAGGGATGTTTGCATGTATTTCCTATTTCTCATTTCATTCTGTGCTGGTGAATTGTATAATCAGGATATTTCATCTGATTTTATTTTTTCCCAGTCAGTACAATAAGTACACTTCAAATCAAGTTTGGTATGCACTTCCTGATTTTCTTTTGGAGGTCATTCAAAGACAATATCGGCATTGTCATCTCATTTCATTCTTTGAGGAGATTCTATTTTGTTTGAGCCAACAGAGATCTCCCACTAAGGTACAATAGAGAAGAACATTGTCCTACTGTGATTAAAGCTGTGTTCAGGGCAGCAGTTCCATTTGGCAAAGGATTTTGAGACTCTGACCTTTATCTTCCACTCAAATTGAAATCACCTCCTCCCCCGCACCCGAATACATCAGTTGTCTTTGAAATAAGAGAAAAGCAAATCAAAACAGTGTTTTCAGGTAAATTATTGATCTTTGTTTCTTTTTATCTTTTCTTAAGATGTACTTGGTGCTGGATGAGAGTTTTGTGGAGCAGAGAAATGTTTGTGATGAAGGACTGGCTTGTGAAGAAACCAAGCCATGTCCCAGACAGGTGTCACTGGAAGAAGACCTCTACTATGGGCTCTCCTTGCCTGGTTTCCCAACAGCTTATTGGCATGGCTAGTGGGATACTGAGCCTTCCCATTCCCTTAGGGCAGTGTGACCTGAAAGCTGACTCCAGTCAGCAAATTGCAGAGTTTCTGTGCTCTGCAGCTTCCTTCAGTCCAGTATGGGAGCTCTTGGGGTGCTCATCCTCCTTTTAGGAACATCAGGGAAGCTCTTTCAGCTCCGCAGCTGACTATCTGGACAGTGTGAAGTCTTTGGCTTGCGCTAGAGCCATCAGGGCTCCTGGGGTCTCTGCCTGAGAGAGTTTTCTCCAGACAGAGGTGCAAGGGAACCAGGAGCCTGCAGGCCCTGGACCCCAAGAGAGTGAGACAGCTGCCTTGGGGAATGTGTTCTCTCAAGTGTACGTTTTGCTCTCTGAATATATATAACTAAAAGTTCAAATTATACCTAAATGAAACCCTGCCTGATAATCAGCAGGTAAATGGAATGACTGTACCTTTCATGCTGATAGGTATTCCCTTAATACCCCAAAGAAGGTATATTCATATACCTTCATATATATTCGTATACCTTCTTTATTTATATATCCATATTTATCATGGAAAGGACACTCTGACTTTTGAATGGTAATATTATAACTTAAAGCTCACAGTTTTAAAGAAGGCATCTTTTTTTTTTTTAATTGAGACATCAGAAAAGCTCATTTACAATGTTGAAAACATAGTAAAAAATATATTTCCCATTTCTCCTCCAAAACTTTACTTTGGCCAAGTCAGATCAGTTTTGCAAAACCTTTCATATTTGATGAAACTGCACATTCTGAGGGAACGACATTCTGCCAAAGTTTCGGGGTCCAGCTTTAACTGCAGCTCTGACAGCCACAATTTTAAGAAGGGCTGAGCCGGGCAAAACGCCATCAGTGGAAAATCCCATAGATTTCTGTTTCTTCCACGGGATTCGTCTGGCCGGCGAGAGGAAAGCGGAGCTCACTTTGTATCCAAGTCTAAGGGTTTGATTTACCTCTGCACAACCCTCGTGAATGTCTTTGGAGCCGTGTGGGTTTAAGTCAGTCCGGCAGGACAGAGATCGATCTGGCCCCTGCCCAGGAAAACGTTTAAGCACATGCTTAACTGAAACCATGCCATTAGTCCCCTTGCGGGGCTGCACAGCCCAGGCGCCTGAATGGGACTTTTCTGCAGCGTCTGGTCCTGGGGAGCACATCTGGGGAACACATTCGGCCGCGGGAGCTGTTACACTCCGTGCAGGTAGGGCTGCGGTGCAGTCTCAGTTGGAGTTGTCTCTAATGATGTACACGTATATCATCTAGCATAATGGGGCCACAACCTACCCTAATAACTACAGACACGCATACAGAGCCTGCATAAGAAGAACGTTGTTCGAGTTGCGGCGTAAAAGCACACAGAAATAACTTGTGGCGTATCCTGACTGAAGTTTCTTAATCTGCTGCCAGAGGGCAGAGGAGGTGTAGTGTAATGGGGTAATTTATCTTTAGCTGGGGCAAATCAGGCAGTAGCACTCGAGTCAGGCTGCCTTGAGGAAGCTGAGAAAGGGTTTTCTTTGCCCTTTTTTTTGTAAGCAACTAAGAACGGGATGTTATTTGTGAATTATGCCATGTTTTGTCCAGAAGAATGTCAGATAAGTAATTGCATTGCATAATACAGTCTGTTTACTGTACCAGTTACAGGCTGTACCACCCAATACTCGCAGGCTTTTTCAACCTCAGATTGCTAGGTGATCCTCAGATTATCTAGGTGATCCTGCCCTGGCAGGGGGGTTGGACCAGATGTTCTTTTTGAGGTCTCTTCCAACCCCTAACAGTTTGTGATTCTGCGATACTAGGTAGACACAGACTGCAGCTGTCAGCATGCTGTTCTCTCTGAGATTATGGTCTTCTCATTAAAAAAATACATTGCTGCTTTGCCCCAGCTGCAGCAACACAGATAAAATCAAAGGACAGACTGATCCTGTTCAGATCTAAAATTCATGAACACCAGATTCACAACTAGTTCTTAATCCAAAGACTTCTCACAGCAAAAAATGTTGGTTTAATGGTGTTTTTTTAATGTCATAATGATATCCATTGTGTCCCCAAAGCATCAAGAGTTCAGTCAAAGATCCATGGGTCATTGAGGCCCCCTCCTGGCTCCTAATTGTCACATGGACCAATGGACAGCACATGCTCCTTGATGAAAGAGCTTGTTTGGAAAATGAGTAATTGGCTGGTAGGAGCTGATTGGAAGCAAGTGGTGACTTGTGGATACCACTCCAAGGTATGGTCATGACCTGCTGAGGTAGGAGAGTCATCCAAGTTACAGAGCTGTTCTCAAACGGCTCACTGATCTCAAACACATACACCCAATGCACCCCCCTATGCTCTTCATTGCATATAGCCTTCTCTTTGCTGGGAAGCAGTGATTTGAAATGTAACCAAAATGTCACTAAAAAGCATCTTTCATATTGGTATAACAGCTTTGTGATGCAATAAACAGGGTCACCGGAATAATTTTTGATGGGCTATGGAGACCTGCTATCCTAAACAACTGCTGTGTCAGAACTGCACTCTCAGCACATGCAACCGCCAAGCCACAACCTGGAACCTGCATGCTAGTGAAAGTGGAATCTAGAGAACAGGACAAAAGTATTAAAGGCTCCATATTTTTTCATAGTTTTGATTTCAACGGGAGACACAGATGCCCCCTTCCTGTCCCAAGGTCCGTCCCACTTTGTTTTAATATTCAATAGATGCCTTGTAGAATTAGGATTGTCATTGTGGCTCTTACAATGAAATGTCAGCAGAGAGCCTGTGAGAAATGGCCTGTTAGCTCACCACGTGGCAGTCCCAGCTGCTTGGAATTGGCTGGAGACATTTTTAGCTTTTGAAATTAATAATTTGAAAATTATGCTCTCCCCGTTCGTAATGACTTCATTCTGTCTCCAGAAGTAAAAGAAACTGTTCAAAACAGCAGTTGCTACATCTAAGTAAATCTCATTAAGTGATACTGTAATGCACAAGCACAGCTACTGGTGTCACGGATGCTATTTTATAACTACTTAACTGCAGAAGTAATGATACAGCAGAAGGTGGGAGTGAACATTAGCAGTGATCTTTATTCAACTGGATGTTCTCAGGTTATATCAGATTCTCTCTTTGTTTCACATTTTGCTGCAGTGTATTTCAGCAAACCTCAAAGGCAAAAATTAAGAGCAGCTACTGTCACATGCATAAAACATTGAATGGATTTATTTTTGACAAGGATGAGTTTATAAAAAAAAGTATTATGCTGTGCCTACAAAAACTTAGTAAGCTCTCGAACCGGATTCAAGCCAAGCTCTTCAGCTGAGAGAAAGACTTGAGGTTGCCATGGTTTTTTCTTAATTGTCTTAAATTAGAAGGTAGTATTAAAAAAGAGTGTTTCACATTTAACTCCTTCTCTGTATAGATACAGTAACTCCTTGGCAATGCGCTATATTAAAGACATCATTTTATAATGAGATGTGAAGCAAAGGGAAAGACATTTGCAGAGGTTATGGGAAGAAGACCTGGAAGGCTCACATGGAATTTCAGATCCACATCAAACACTGCAAGCAATAGAAAGTTCTCTATGCATATTTCACAAACAGCCAGTAGCTCCAGTTTTCCAGTGCCCTGGGTTACGTTTTAATCCAAAGGCATAACACTCTCACTGTTTAAATAGATGATCAATCAGAAAGGCCATTCTTGGGTTCACTTACACTCCACATAGCCATGGTCAACCATTCAGTACCTTTGACCTGACCTTTGAATGGAAAAATGCAAAGGCAGCAAGAGCTGGGTTTAGAAAGAAAAGCACCTAACAAAAAGGCAGAGAAACATTTTCATAACAATAGGAACTGTTTCATAAAATGCTGACTGCAAGCTAGTCATAGAAATTTGCCTGCTACGAGATGAAACTGTTCAAAGGGTTCGTTAAATGCAAGGAAAGTTTTAATATGCAGCAGCTGCTGAAAGCAAAACTTGCAGGGGTTAACTTACAACCATGAAAAAATTATTGGGTTAATGACTCTGGCATGTAATAGAGACTGCCTTGCTGTTGTGACTATGCTAGGATATTGCCTTTGCCATTTTTAAAGGCAATGTTCTTGATCTAAAATTGAAAATACTACATGCATGCGGCACAGAAGTATGGAGGTAATTCAGTCGGTCACATACTGGCCAGCTTTTCTTAAATCAGCACTTTGAAATGAATGTGTCTTTCAGGTCTGGCATGTGTTTGTTATTTGTGTGGCTTTCTAGAGGTATCGTGATTAAAATACCTGTTTGCCAATTGCCTCATTTGTCTTGCTTTATCAGATTACAAGATTAAATTACAGTCTTCCAGCCTTTAAGGGGGTTTAGATGTAATTCACTTCTTCTCTTTCCCTCTCTCTCTCTAGGATTACATTAATTTCTAATTCTATGAATAAACTTTGAATTTATTCCATGGAAAAGTAATCAAGCTGCTGCTCACAAATGAAATATCTAGGAAATTACACAGCAGATGTTTTCATTAATATGGGCCTTGGTATGGATTTGGAAACTAGTGCATCTTTTTGTATGTGCTATTCTTATGCCGTAACTAATTCTACAAACAATTAAGCTATCACGTTATTGAAAGCTGGGGTCCAAAATTACTTCTCTCCTGTAAGAAAAAAAAAAGCAAAAAGTTCAATAGGGCACATTTCTTACAATGCTGAAACATGCATTTGTATTTCTTAGCCCAGTTTCTGGGAAGCATATGATGATACACTCTCGATTACATGTAAGTGGTTTGTACAGCTGGAATCTCTCCCCACCCTCCTCCCCCAACCCACCCACCCCCCCCCAAAAAAAAGGGAAATAGAGTAAAACCAGAAGAATGCTGCAACGCACATAGTAATTTAAGATTTAATGCTATGGCACTCAAAGAGTGTGGTGGAAAAAGAAGGCAGCTTAAAATAAATCTTCTATAAGCCATCTTCAAGGAGCACTCAACTGTTCATGTTTTACGTAGATACATATTGTTGCATTTTGGGAAGGATTATTTACTTCTTGCAACACATGCAATCGACATTTTTCTCTAACAGAGTTGTTACATACATGGATATCTATGCTTTGCAGGCTATATTTCAGGAACTAATCTGCAAGTTCTTCAGTCTACCCCCACCATGAGCAACATGAACACCAGCTTCCCCAGGCTGGTCCATTCACAAAGCCGAGCTTGTGCAAACCTGTGTATGTGCACACGTGGGGCAGGGCCATCACCTTTACCAGCCACTTGTGAATGTGCATTCCTCTTCCTTTGGACAAATGGGTACATCAGCATTATAGACACAACATGTTTATTCCTCTCCCTCTGCTTGACTTTGCCCTGCCTGCCTCTGGGCTCAGGGCTCGGGTGGCGTGGGGGAAGTAGTCAAGGTACTTTGCTCCCAGCCCCTGCTCTGTGGCATCCTCCCCTCACATGGGGCTGCTTCACTGGAGCATCCTGATGAGGACAGAGTGGGGATGGTGGCATGCAGCCCATGGGTGCCTCCTCTCCATACTGGCACCCTGTTGAGGTTGCTCCTGCAGCAGCTGGCCATGGGGTGTTCCTGGGTGGTGCCATCCAGAGTGTCCCCTTCTTTCTGTGCCATCAGAAGCTGCCTGTGGGACAGCAGTGCCCAAGCTACACAGGGATGACCAATCACCCGGAGAAGCTGTGCAATCCTGGGAGCGTCCTGCGTGGTGTACAGTGCCTGCCCATGCACCAGAGCAGGAGCAAAACCTTGGCAGCCTCAGCGAGCAGCAGGGCAACACGTCTTTGTTTTGTGGTCAGCATGCTCTGACAGTCTCTGACAACTCTGTCCAAACAATCCCATTGGACAAAAATGCAAACAACTTGACCCACAGGAGGTCTTCTTAAAAATGCCTTTCATTTCTAGAAGAGGAAATATTTGGGATCTGGGCTGTGGTGAATTAACATGCTGACCTTTTATCTGGAAAGGCCACCAATGTTTGAAGACAGCCCAGTTCTTGAATGAAATTACTTTGGGTGGTCCTGGGCTGCTTAGGAAAGAAATATTTTGTTGTGCTGAAAATAAGGGCATGAAGGTACACAGACATAAACACTGAATTCAATCTATCTGCAAAGTGAGGGAGGGGGCCTTAGGCCAAACCAGAGATGCATTAACGAGCTTACATCAACCAAAAGAAATGACTAAGTACCTGTGCGTTATATTGGTATTAACCGAGCTTGTCATGTATGGCTCTATTGATTTAATGTAATAGAAAATGCACAGTGTGATAAAATAAGGTATTAAAATCTTTTTATCAGCCAAAAGTAATTTTCAAGCATGAACATATTGTGAGTGTATGAAATTGAAACTCACTGGCAAATTCTGAGAAAATTACTCTTATTATTGGCAATTTCAAATAAAAACAGGAATAATGATGTGTTTATGTCTGTGTTTGCAAAGCTGCCCCCACCAGAAACTTTTCAAACTTGTAACAGGTAGGAAAAAAGAAACTGTAGTAAATCCCCAGCCTTTATTTTCTCATGAAAGAGAGAGTATTTAGGAAATAGGAACCTCTGAGACATGGGGTAGATCTTTGCACAACCCAAAGCACCTTTCCCTGTTGTCAGATGTTGGGGCTTCTTGTTGTGCTTTCTTGCTCCCCCTTGCCATGATGGACCTGCAAAGTGCTATCGCCTGATCACATTACTTTCTGTTGCCATATGTCACTTAAAAAACAAATCTTAGAAAACCTGAGCGGTACAGAAAGCCTGCTGTCTTCTCAACCTGCTTTGACATATGCAGGAGAAGATTTAAAGCTGTCAGATTGTTGGATGGTTGCCATGGGATTGCAAAGGGGGGAGAAAGAAATCCCTGGGCAAGATGCAGATGGACTGCTGGCTGCAGTGGCTGGCTGACCTTGTTCTCAGGGTACCCAACTGAGAAAGTACCCCTGAAGATCTTCTTTAATAGTATTACCTTTAAGCCTTATTTACCTTGACATTTTGGGCAACTTGGATTAGGAAATCAGCATAGGATATTAGTCTAAATCAACATGCAGACAAATACCTGAAGCGGCTGAATTGCTGTCTGAACTCTGCCTAACCAGAGCAAGTATAACTCGTTACCCCGGGGTAAATACACTGCACAATACACATGGGAACTGTACATGTGTGCCCTTGCCATGTCTGCTTTCTATTTGGCTAAACACACATGAAACTGTCACCGGTGCTCCTGCTTTGGTTGACCTCTGTGCTATTTGAACTATTTGTCTTGCCGGTTGGAAATTTTCTGAGCAAAATAGACTAATTGGCCTTGATTAACAAGCATCTGGTGTGAGTACAAATGGTTATTTGAGCAATAATGAGAAAGAACATGGGGAAGCGAGTTGGCAGTCTAATTTCTGGCAATTGATCCATTCCCCATCCCCAGGCTGCTGAATTCCTTTTTCTGGCAAGGTGGGGGAGGTGTTTCTCTGCAAGCAGCCTGTAGTTTGGGTTTTTTTTTTTAAACCACACTGCTTGGCATTGCTCTGCCATGCAGACTGGAGTTTATAGCCCAGCCCTTCATGGTGTGTCCAGTGTGAGGGCATGTGAAACTGGGCTCTCGTTCACAGCCATGCTCTTCAGAGAAAATGGTAAATAATGAAAAAGCAGGAATACTTTTGCCCTTATCTTTGGACCTTATTTTAAGTCTGTGTAATGGCTGTTCTTAAATAACGCCTAAAACACATGTGCCTTGGATGATTAAAGCTTGGGATTTAGGATTATATACGTGAATAAGCTGTCTGAAACTCCCTGCACAGCATAGGTTCCAAAATATATTTATTTCCTTTAGCTGGGTGGGCAATTTCCCATTCCTTTAGAGCGGAAACCACTTTATTTTCTCACATATGCACAATATTTTTTAATTTTTCCAGTGGAGCAATTATATCTAAAAGTTGTAGATGTTCTTTGTGGGACAAGATAGGCCTTTGCACTACCCTAAGCTTATATCAAATTGTTGGCAGGTATGACACAGAAGGAACATGATGTCTCTGAGTTGAATCTGGTGATGTATCCAGCTCCTATATGTATATAAAACCAGTCACTTTTGTCAGACACAGTGGCCACAGGATGATAATCTTTACTGGGAGTCATTATGAACGTGGTATTATAGCGTAGGCTACCAGTATAGACATATAGGTGCTAGCTGGCTTCATTACCCTTCTGCTCAACAACAGAGGCATAGAAAAAGAAACTGGAGAAATTTCTGCTGTTTTGCCCAGCAGAGCACACAAAATCCCAAGGTCTCTTTGAGAAATGCTGGCCTTTTAAAAAAAGGGATGATGATTTGATTTCTTGATGAAAGCCAAAATTGAAAACTTTAAAACCTGGCACTGATGAGGAAAAATGAAGTTTTTCTGAACTGTCAGCACTTCAGAGCTGAAGCACATCTCCCTGATCAGCACTGATCTCGATGTTCTCCTCCTTATAGACTCATAGCTTTCATTATGGGCCAACAGACCCATTATGGGTCTGAATTACATTTCTGTAGCTGCACAGGTTTGCTATTTTATTCTATTTTTCAGCCAGACTAGGCTTTTGCAATGTGCACTTATAACTTTGTTAATAAACACAGTTTGCATTTCTGTTTGGTTTACTTAAAAATATAGATAAGAAGTCAGTTTGAGGTGCTACATGGGAGGTAATATGGCAAAGTCCAAGCTTCAGCAAGTACCATATATCACCCTCAATTTACTAACAAATATTAATCTTATCATAATTACTTTGAAAAAAAAAATCTTTTTTAAAGGAATATTTGAAAAAAGCTATTCTTCATATATCTAATGAATCTCAAGTTAAAATGTTCAGGCTTAGCATGCTGGCACTAAGGTTACACTGAGTATCCAGCCAGCACAATGTTGTGCATGCTGGCATGCACTTCTTTAGGTACACATTTTTTAAAAGCATTTGCAGAAGTTGCTCTATATAAAATTCCAGTAACTGGAACTGAGAGCAGATTTTCATCTCACTTTTGCTAAATTAAATGAAATCCAGCTGCATGGAATGAGCACCGAAACGCGTTACTCCTACGGATGCTAACTGGGGTGCATATCTTTGTTAAAGTATTTCTTTAATTATTGCTTGCCTTGAGTCAGGAATGGCAACTAGTTTCTCTCAGGAAGTAGATGAATGCAGAGGTTACCAGTGTCCCCTGCGGGCATGGAAGGACATCTGATGCAGCATACACAGTGTCTCATCTGGAACATCTGCCTTGGTACAGGGCAGCTATTGCTCCGTGTTGGTAAGAAAACCTGAGGTGAAATTTTTAATGTCTGCGAATTTGATGCCGAGCTAAGGGCTCTTGGATTCTCTGCTACAGCACTGTAAGTCTCCCCATTCACTGCCACCCCTGTGCTCTGTGGAAGAAGCTGACAAGTAGCAGTTGCAGCACCACACGATGATAACCCCAAGTGTAAAATTGCCGCGATAACATTTAGTCACGGTAGGCCTACGAGAGACAAAAATGTGCTTCTGTGTTTGGAAGATTGCCAGCTGTGGAAGGCAGAACTGTCAAGATAAAATATCTAAGGAATGAGGTGTTTAAAAGAGAGCACGGATATCCATCTTTCACTAAGATACATTAGGAAGCCATTAAGGAAGAGGTAAAGAAGTTTATAGTAGAATTTGCTGGAGACAAAAATGTGTAAGCCCTACCATTTAAGCCTGATAATTGACAGAGCAGCACATCTGCAGCAGCTGAAAGATGCCTTTCTAAACAACAATTCACTAAAGGGATGGAGGGGCTGGGAATTGAACTAAATGGATCACTTCAGGAGCAAGCATTTTGGGCCCTTTCATTCACTCTGCCTCTTACCAGTCAAAAAAAGGACATTAAGGCTTTTCAAAGAGAAAAACCTGCCTCTCAAAATTCTTTCTCAAAAGGCCTGAGGGGAAATTTGGAGGGTGTTTTGCAGTTGGTTCAAAAACTAAAGGAGATCAGCATCAGCTTCCAGCTGGCAACCACACAGAAGCAGAATATGAACTTTTGTACACACAAGACTTTCCTCAGCTACCTTCCCAACCTTCCAAGGATATAATATATGAATTAATTCACTTATGTGTAATTAATTTGCTTCTGTACACATTTATGCATATGTATAACACAGGTCTGCTTTAGACAGCAGAGAAACCCATGCAGATAACAGAACTTTGCCCCTCCAGCACAAACCTGCCCATGTTCTCTCATTCCCAACCCTTTTTAGCTCTAGTAATGCAAATTCCCTACTACCACACTACTTTTTTTAGCTCACGGATTTGGAAGAATCATATTTGATTTTCATTGTTTCCTCTAACCTTAAATCCCAAGTGTAATGTAGCCTCAGCTGTCCAGGGGAATCTGGAAATACAAGGAACAAAGTAAAAAATGCAAGTAGTGGTAAAAATCTGCCATCTTTCAGTAGGGAACATCTGTCTTTCTGTTGTGATCCTACAGCACTGACATTGTCAGGGGAGTCAAAAGAAGAGGATGTTTCTCTCTTCCCTGGCTCCAAAATTCACTCCCATCTTTGATCAAAACCAAACCATCACATCTAAACTTCAAGAGCATTTTTTTTTGCTCAGACTGCTGGATAGCACTGAAGTACATACTTTGAATTTTAACTACCTAAAGGCTGAAAAGGACCCTAAAGTTTTCTTTAGTAACAGAAGTAAAATAATAATATATGTATTCAAGCCTCACTCTGGTAATCACCATTATATTTTCTTATATAGCTGAAAAACTCAATATCACTTAATCACCTGAGCTATCCATTCCCACCCATTATTAAAAGAAATGGTTCACAAGTCCGAAACGTGGGGAATTATTTGTAATGGAGATTGCCTGAGACCAAGAAACCAGAATCAGAGCTTAGGGAGCTGACCTTGTTTATCCATGCCTGAAATACAATGAAATTTAAATGACAGCAGGCTGAAATTTATTTTTACATTTATGTATTCTTGGAATTAATTATTCTTCCAGGATTAACTTCCTATCATCTTACTTCTTTTTATTTATATCAACTGGAGCCATGATTAAGAAAATATTCTTATCTATAAATATCCTTTCTGAAGGACACAGCCTTTTTATTTTTGACCTTGTGATTTTAATTTTGCTCTAGATTTTTAGGAGACCCAACTATCTGATGAACGCCTTTCAAGCAGCAAACTCCATCACTCCAATTCTGTGCTAAGATATCACCATGCTGATGAATTTCCATCCATTTAATTAACTATATTTTTCATCTTCAAGATGCTCCCTGGGACAATTCCTCAGCTGAGACAAGCAGAGCCCTGGCAGCCTGCATCAGTTGATGTTGGGTCATCCCCCCAAAACAGTGCGGTTCAGCACATTTGAGTTTAGTGTTGCCCCAGCTTGAAGGTTCATCCAAAGTCAGTGGCACCAGGGGAAGAAATGTTGGGCAGAGAGTAGCCTCAGAGGATTTGCTTTCTCTTCTTCAAGGTGGGGAAAGGCTCCATTTAGATTCAGCATGTCACCACATCTTCTAAAACTACTGAAACGCTGCAGGGCTTGCTGGAAGACTTAAAAGATGAAAGCAAAGGCAGAGTCTAAGGTATGCAGCAACCAATAAATTGCCTGATAAAACAGCAGCAAACATGATTAGCTACAGCAGTTTGTGGGGCCACTGCTACGAAGAGAGGTTAATGACAAATGCAGCAAGAGGGAATGACTCGCAACAGGCAGGGCTGGGAGAGGAGCCATCATCAAGCTCAGCGAGAGGGAAAAAACACCATGAGTGATGGGTGATGAGCACACTTAGCAGAAACTGCAGTTGGGACCTCCCTTCCCAGCAGCAGAACAATGTCTGCCTTGATTTGGATAGTCCCAGAAACTAGAGATCCTCCTCTTCTGCAGCGCAGAGCATCCCTCCCACTGGTGGGAATCATCTGCAGCAGCAAGCAGTGGGGAGGTCATATGGGGAAGGAAGGTTGGGGGCTGGTTTTCTCTGCCAGCCTCCCAGCAGCAGGGAATCCTTGCCCAGGCTAAGCTTTCCAGGGGCTGCTTGCCCTGTGGTGTCCAGGCTTCCCAAACTGATGTTATTGTCCTTTCCCTTTTCCCCCCCTTCTGATAAAGATCTCTCCGTTAAACCCATTGGCTTAACTCTCTGCTTGGGACCAGAGACACAAATCCAGTCTCAGAGAGTGCTGCACAAGGCCTGCCTGAGACAGTGGTATTGATGTTTGGTTATTTACTTCTAGGAGGAATCAAAAAGTGAACTCCATCTTGCTGCTGTGCACCAAAAGGATCATGGGCCTGCAAAATAACCTCATGGCATTAAGAGAGATTTTTGGAGAAAGAAGCTTTGGCCAGCACTCTTTAGAAAACTATATTTACAGTCTTAAGACCAAGGCCAGGTCTAGACAGAGCCAGGGTAAGCAGCTGCTCAGCTGTGGGAGGAAATGAGCCCACATCCCACTGCCTCCTTCGCCTCTGCCAGAGGGTTGGAGAGCCTGGCTGACAGCTCTGCTGTCACTGCTGCCACTGCTGCCAAGAGAGCATTTGGGATGTGTGAGGGGGCAGCCGCCACTGGCACAGAGGAGCGGAAGGAGGGACCAAGCACCTCCTGTAACCCAAGTATGTCCCCCACGTCTTCTCACCTCAGCCAGAGGTAGCAGCAGCAGAAAGCCTCAGCCCCCATGACTCGCGGTGGGTGCTCAGCCCAGGTGTGCTGGTACTTTTCCCTTTCCTTTCTCCTTGGTGGAGGGGTCCCGTGTTCAGAATCGGCATGGCTGAGAAGTCTTGAACCTGCCTCACAGTGAATGTGTCTAAGGCCTGGCCTAATCCCATGTGCTACAGAGATGCCCCCTCCTGCACGAGGAGAAGCAGCCTGGGCAGCATGCACCAGAGCTGCAGCCTGGCTCTCTGCTAAGAGAAGCTCTTGTGGGCTCCAGAGAAGCTACACTCAACCAGTTGTCCTGTGGTAAGAAACCAAGGCAAAATCATTGGGAGCAAAGACTTGCTTTTCCTAACACCACTTGTGCATTTGACTAACTGCATAGGTTCCAGCAGAAGGACTCTTGCTTTGCACCACTCTAAACTACAGCGGAGGCAAAGGGAAAGGGCCAGCTCACCAGCTGGTAGCTACAGAAATAGCTCAGTTGGTAACGGTCAACTCCAAGTGTGAGGTGAGCTCTGAGAGGGTGGGATAGGCTGGCATGGTGTTTCACACTGAATGGCAATGTCAACTTTCCTGAAAACAGCTCTGAATTTCCACCCTCAGTCTGATGTACAGGAATGACTGCCATGCAGTAAAAACCAGCAGTGTGGTGCCTAGTCTGGAACACTCCTCAGCAGACAAATCACAGACTTGCCCAAGTTACTTGGTTGGAGATCCTTTGTACTCTTTGAGCAGAAGCAGACAGCATCCTAAAGAGATCCACTGCATAAACGAAGGGTGCAAAGGAGGAGCACTTGGCTTTGGGACCTCACTTCTGTAGGAAGAGGCTGGTATAATTTGGACAGTTTCCACCTAGGAGCAGCAGAAGCAATCTTCCCTGGGTGCAGTGTGCTGAACCTGGACAGTAGAGCACTAAATTGAGAACAAAAGGGGAGAACAAAAAGAACAAATGAACATTCATTTAGCACCAGAATTAATATGTCAAGACCAAAATTAATCAAGACACTCCGGGACATTAAGAGAATAAATTCTTTAATTGCTTGTACACTAATGCCAGGGAATTGCAGAAGGAACTGGAAATGATCTTTTATGAGCATATATTCAACTTCAAGATGGCCTTAATGAAAGTGGGGGGAAAATTCTACTTGATCAGAATGTTAAAACCATCGGATACAATCCGTTTCAGAAGGGTCAGGTTGTGAAAAGTGGCATTACAGGTTCTGAATCACTGACAACTCAGCAGCAAAGGATCGTCAATATCTACGGATCAGTGACTTGAGACACAAAATGAGAGATGAAGTATAAATTGTAATCTATTACTGACCATGAAATAACACTAGAGACAGGGAGACTAGCTCTTTAAGCTTTTACTGATATCCTGCACTGAGGAAAACCAGTATTACCACAAAAGAAATCACTCTGAGATCCACAGACTGAAAGTTTCTTGCTTAAACACTGAGTTGGTCTTAGAATTTACAAAAACCTCTCAAGTCAATAAGTCTTTCCTCTTGCCTGGTATAATTCTGTTTTAGACATAATTTTGGGAGAAGAAGACATATTAAGAGATGTTAATATAGAACTGGTATGGAATTCATCTTACTGTATTTTGTTTCTAAAATAGATTCTAACCTGCTTGTGACTTACCTAAACTAGACATTTTGACTCCTTTTACAGTCAAAGAGTGGAGCTAGGTATCTCCCAGAGATGATTTATCCCACTCTAAGAGAGGTATATAAACTACAAGGAATAAATTCCCTCTGGAATGACCAAATAGCATCAAGCCATCCAATTTTTGGGGCACACCTAGTCTTCAGAAGGCAAAATCTCAAGGAGATAAACCCCATTCAAACAGGGCCCAGTGCCTGGGTGTGCCTATTGCTAGTGGGACTTTGTCAGGATTTGTTTTAAATCCTGCTAAGAGAAAATAGAATCTCTTTAGTGATATTTTGCCTTTTTTTTTTTTGTGGCTTACAGGGAACTTTGGTCCCCTTCTTCACATAAGTGAGGGTGACAGATGATAGTTATAGTAGCTAAAGTAAAGAGCATCCCCAAGTGCTCAAAAGTTGTGCAGAATCACACTTTTTTTTTTTTTCAAAACTCATTTATTAAAAATGCAATATTTTTGTGTTAGGAACACAGCTGAAGAATAACATTTCCTCTAGCTCTCTGGAAACATGGTGGGGGTTATTCTTATCAGTAAAGATAATTTTGCTGCTTTGTTTGTTTGTTTGTTTTACTTTCTACAAAATCCCAAACCTCTTTTCTGTGGTCTGATGCTTTACTGAAAAAATAGCACAAGGTTTTTGGTTGGTTTTTTTTCAGAAACCTCAGAAATCAGAAGGGTAGTTTAACTGTACATGTCATGGTAACTTCTGATTCTCTGATTTTAGCATTTGGCAAAGTCTCTTAACTGGGGAAAGTAACTCTGTATTATAGTCTGGTGGCACATGCCCCTCAGAGAGCCTTGGGATCTTCCCTCTCCTTACTGGTGGTATCTTGGAGCAAAGTGAGAAGGTTTAAGGCTCCTCCATTCCCTGATGCCATTTACACACTATTTTGGGCTTGTTTCAATCCAGTCAGCAGCGGGATAACAGAGAGGCTGCTCTCCTGCAGGTCTGCAGGAGAAGCAGGGGAGCACTACAATGGGGTTTATACTGTATTTATACACCATCTCACCACTCCAGACCAGGTGCTCCCCAAGCTCTGTCCTGCAGAAGCAGGCAATGTTGAGCCACAGCAGACTCTCAAACGGATGCTTAATTTTCCATTCTCTTTCATCTTCACCTGTTAAATTATCTGCCATGCCAAACTGCCATGCTTTGGTTTTGCTTGCTTTAAGAGAAACAGGAAACAAACATAGAAGCACGTATGTAATTGGTATAAAAGGCAACACATGGGATTTAGTTCTCATAAACTTTTGTTTGGTTTGAGCACTGAAATAACAGGGACCTTTAGGAGATGGGGTGATGGGTCCTCACACCCCCACGAAAGAGGAATGAAGATTTTCTTTTTGTGACGGGGAAAATTCAAACGTGCACCTGGTTCCTTATCTGATGAGCCCAAGTAAGGCACACTTGTCTTTCCATCTGGACTTTCATCTCAACTTCCATCTGGACATTTCAATTTCCCTTTGAAGTTGAGTCTGTGTCTTTTGATTTGTAGTGTTTGAACAGGAACGCCACTGTTGTATCAAATGATTTCAGGGAGGGAACAGCACAGCGCTTGGGCTTACCATCAGTTCAATAATAGCAACATCACTCACGTATAACTTTGTTTCACTGGCTGATATTAAGAAAAATGGTTGCTTGCAGAATGATGCACAGGCCTGTCAAATATACACACACATGCCCTTTGGACTGAAAATGATTTTGTTTTATAGCACCAATTCGATGATACAAAGTTCATAAATTTGTATTAGGAATGTGATTGCATCATTCTGATCCTGTGGTGTGAAATCACAAGAGGAAAGAACCCAATTACTGCAAAAAACCACTGGAAGTTTTGCGTAAAAATCAATGGCAGGATATGACCCATAGTTTGAAAACTTTAAGCATGTAAAAAGGACTTAAATCTTTATGATGAAGATTATGGGTCTGGCCTCTAAAATAATAGCAAGTATTAACTGCACCATCTCAACAGTTTTACGAGACAATAATCTGTTTCTGAAGTGGATAAACTATGAGGTTGAAGACTGGGCAGTTTATCTGTGAGAGACCTGGAATATTGCCCACTAAAACAGAAGGATCGGTAGTATTATCAGCTGACTGTAATAAGTAATATATATTAAAGTAAAATTCTAAGTAATTCAGCAGGAGCTGTTGTAGGAAAAGTAGCTGTGATCATTAAAGTAGGCAGAAGGACAGGTTTCTGGTTTTGGACACAAAGCTGAAGGACCATTAAATTTGTAAATATCCACTAGGCAAGAGGCCACACCAGAGAGCTGATTTATTTGGGTCTGCTACAATGCCCCAGGTTTGTCTTAGCCTGCAGAAAATATTGGGAGGTGTGTGATGGATATACTCCATGTAAATAGAGGATTAGAGGCCATGAAAGGAAACAAGTAAATGATACCTATGTGACTAATTTTCTTTGTCATGCTGTAGACAACGCACTGCTTTCCCACCTCCCTGGGTAACACACACCACCCCTCGTGTACTGAAGCAAGCAGGGTTCAATCACTGAAATTATTTCAACAGAAATTCCCAAGGAAAGGAAGGGAAGCCTTAAAAATGAGCTTGAGGTAGCAAGAGGTTATGCTCCGTGTGATAAGTCTATTATAACATTTCTCTTTTGTGGCTTGAAAATACAGCAGGCATTAAAACAAACAAACCAAAAAAAGCAATCACTGTAGAAGCACTGGAACAAAACTTCTTGAATGTGAACTTTGTAAGACTTTTTATTTGTTCCTAGGTTCTGCTTTTGTGTTGGTTTGCCTGCAGACTTGTTCTTTACATAAGGCACGTAGTAAAAATAAGTTTAATGAAAAGGTGCAGTAAAATTCCTGAGAATGCTGGATGTGCAGCAGTAATCAGATACAACAAAACCACAAAACCTTCTGAAGGTGTGAGAAGGGCTGTGATTTTCTATTTCCAGCATGTTGAAATAAACCAGCACTATTTTATTGCAGGATGAGAATAACATCTAAAGTGGATTAATGTTGCTTTTCAACAAGAAAACAATGAGGCATTGAAACAAAAGGGGACAGGACACATTTCTACCCATGCTACACTACTCTTACACTGAAGAGTCGGGTTTTGGTTCTGTTTGATGGGAGAAAAGACATTTTCACGGTGTCTTTTGCTGAAGTCAGTAAACTTGCATCAGAATAATGAATAGCAAAGGACTGGGATCCCACCCTGCATCTCCAGCACAACCTGGAAATGGTACCATGCTGTCAGGGGTCCTGGGCACAGCACTGCAGAACTCCTACTTCCTTCCCCTGCAAAAATCCACAATTAAATATGCTATTTTATTGCTTGCACACTGAGAAGTATTTTGAGGAAGCTTCCCTTTCTTGCTGAGCGCTGCTGCCGTGTTCCAGCGCTCACTGCTCACTCGAGGGGAAGGCGAGTAAACATGGCAGTAAACATGGCAGCTGCACTGCACAGCCCCAGAGGCAAACTGGGACCCTGGTTCCCAGTATTAATAGCATCATCCTTCTGCAAGCAGGAGAAACGAGGCGTGGAGCAGCAGTACAGCTCTCTTGTGCCATGCCTACTAATTAGCTTCAGTAGTGGATTAAATGATTATCATTAAAGAAAAAAAAGATTAAAAAAAAGAGACCTTGTTGCTTTCTGTGATGGTTCATTCCAGGTAACTTATTACCAGGAGCACCTGCTGGCATAGGCATTCCTTGGCATGAACGTGGATAATTAAGCCTGAAACCAGCCTAAGTCATTATGAGTTTGTTAGGGTATTTATTATTTTCTTCATTAATGTTGGTGGGAGTCCCATCTGCACATGGAGAGGAGAACAGACCCTGGCTTGAGTCTACTGCTTGGCAAGCTTCCAGTTAAGTTAAACTTCAGAATTTGTCTTCAGACTGATACGCGACAACCCCTTCAATAATGACCAGTTTCAGCTTCAGAGTGAAGCTGAAGTTGTACAGCTGCATTCCTGGCATCCAAAGAGCAGCTCACATGTGCAAAATATATTAGCTGCAATAATAGGAGCTACTCACATTAAAGCATCCTGAAAGCCTTATAGGAAACCCTGCCTCTAATGTTAGCAAGATGATTTATATATCTATCTGCAATGTGTCCCTAAGTTCTCTTTCCAGGAATCAAAGTGTACTAAAGTTTCACATTCCCAAGCTCCTTTTATTTCAACATGAAAGTGATTAAAGATGTTTATCTGAGCTAGAGAACCTTAAGACGGTACCGCTTTCATTGTAGGAACAATTAAATCGATCCCAGGGGAACCTCAGCCACACAAGTGAAGTATTTGAGAACTCTCCATTAACCCACTTGCCATTTTCTTAACAAGAGCCCCTAATGCATAAACAAATAGCATAAGTGTGACAGGAAATACAACTGAAGGAACAAGGAGATTTGCTAGAGGAACTGCTTTGCTGATGTTAATGACTGTGCATGACCTTATAAGGAAGCCTGTCCCCCCCCTTAGGATAAAGAGAAAGTACTCAGCTTCTTTGATTTAATAGGAAATATGATTTGGTGCAAATTAAAGACACCGTTTTTGCATGCAGGAAAACTATGTATTTGCTGCTAAATTATTTGTTGTGCATATTATATTTCCAAGAACAGAAATCGTTAATTTTGGCCATAACAGTCAAATCTTACCCACTGGCCATGGATTTTGGAGGAAAGCTGAAGCTCCACTTCACAGAAGGAATGAAAATTCCTGTGCTAGGTTTACAAACAAAAGTCATATTACCCAAAAAGGTTGGGATTACAAGTGCTAAACCACATTTTAGGAAAGCTGGGTGCCCAAAAACCCCTCTCCCTGTGGCACAACAGCCACCTCGTGGCATGCCCCTCTAGGCTCCGGCAGCTGTGTTTCCAGGGTTTGTGGAGAGGCACCGGAGAGAGGCCAAGCACGAAGCTGAAACCCATGTCCTGCACTAAAATGGACAGTAGAAATAGCCTTGCAATGAGCTGGCAAGCAAAGAGCCGGCGGAGGAAGGATGTATTGCTGAGAGAGTGCGGCAGCCCTGGGACTGCTGCAGCCCAAAGGCTCGATTTGTAATCACTCTGCTGCCTGAGTGTCAAAACCATTTGGCCCTCCAGGGTTTATAGAGTGATAAACAACTCTGTTTTGTCATTTCATGCCAAATTCATTGCGTTTTTACAGCAGAGGCTATAACTAATATGTAGTTAAAGGAGATGGAGACACTCTGGTCTCTTGAGTTGGCGGCAGGAGTGATTTGGAGAGCAAGCTCAGCTGGGTGGGAGGGTGCTCTGCGACCTCTCCAGCTGCAAAGGGAACAGGACGAATGGGCTGTCAGGGACGCCCCTGGGAATCAGACCTTCGAACAGGGTGTAACTTAGGTGGATCTAAGCAACGGAATACGGAGTCTCTCTCTTCATCACACAGCCATTAGCAGGAACCTGAAAAACAATAAAATTAAGGTAAATAAATGCTTGGATGATATGAGCTTACCTGGAACCTAGTATAAGGGGAGAAATAAAGTGAAAGTCACTTCACCTGGCTGAAAGTCAAGGCCTGCTTGCAAAGGCTACCAGATGAGAAAAGCAGCAGGTGGTTGTACTATCTGCAGTAGTCACTACAGGACAGCCCAGCTGATAAAAGGTCAGCAGGGCTCAGCTTCTTGAAGGTACATCAGTCTCTACTGATCTAACACAGTCACTCTGGCTGATGCTCACTTTATGGGATTTTACCAAATTTCCAGAGCAGGATGGGTGCCTAAGTTGTGCTGAGTTCCCTCCCATCTACTTCCGGGGCAGTTAAATATTTGTCTTACACTGGTGTTTGTATCAGTCCCAACAGGGACCTGTCTGCAAAGCGGAAAGGAGATTTTACTAGTTCATCCTCCCTCGATACAGGTTCAACGTGGTGACTGCTACGATGTCGGGGAAGCTAGCTCCATGCTACCATCTCAATTCATAGGCACCACTGAATAACGATGCCTGGCAGCGGGAAGCACCTGTGACCTCTAGGACCCAGCCACTGCTGCCCACTGATGTTTATTAAGGCCTTGCCAGACTCATAAGCTTTGTAGATTCTATTTTGTGAGTAGGGATGTGTTTCCTTCATCAGGTTTCTGCAAAGCTCTTACAGCTGTAGATTGTTTCCTAACTCTTATCTCACTGGGGTGTCTGTGGTGCTACATTTAGAAAGTAACAACACAGGATTCATCTGTTATTGCATTGGGCTTGATTATTTTGCACGGAAGAAGTTGAGTGCTTTTCACCATAGGATAAAAAATTTTGCTGCTGCTCCGTGTAGCATGATACTTACTGATTTGGGGGCAAGTAGCAATCCCTGTATTCACCAGACATTCATTTAGACTCTTTTATAAAGCATTACAATAAATTGGTCACTAGGCTAAACGCCAATAGGGCCACAGGCTTTGAGCAAGTATAATTCACTTGCATTTCAGGGACTCCAGGATTTGCCCCAGCATGACTAGCAGCAAATGAAATCAACTCCCCATCCAACCCATTCACTATGTTGGTAATAAAGACAAATACATTTGATCAGATTTCCAGCTGGATCAATAGCAATTTGAGTGGCTGGGAGATCTCACCCACCTTGTTATTGTGAGCCCAATTTCCATGGGGATGGCAGTCTGACTTCCCTCAAGCATGGAGAGTTTTGTGTGCCCAAAAATCTGCTTCTTCATGGGTGCAGGTGGGGAGATCACACACTTTAAAATTAATCACTGAAAAATCATTTGGATTATTTAAACCTGATTTTCACAAGGACTAGACAGATATAATTCCATGCCAATCAGTTCTTTTGCAGCCATTTGAGCTACTTAATGCAGAATTGGTGCTGACCTGTAAGGAAAGGCTCTACCTGTACCAGTATGTTAGCTCAGCACGCAAATTCAGGCTGAGGCCCAAAATCCCTGATTGTCTGTGGGCTGGCAATTACCCTTGCTTTAGCCACAAGTGGATAAATTGGCTTCCAGGGCAGGAAAAGACCATCACTGGGGAAAGCGTGTTTGCCTTTGAACTCTGCCTTTACTGGCAGAATGACCACAATTGCCTTGATTTAAAACTTAAGCACAATTTCCGCACCCAAAATGTGGATGTCAGTTTAGGATCTGAAACTGTGCTTTGCCCCACCTCTATATTGCTAGTGTCCTGTGCAGACCAAAAACTCTTCCAATTAGCTTTATTATCAGTTATGGGTAAAATACAGAAGAAGCAAATAGAGCTGATCCAAACCCCTGTCAGGCAGATGATAGCAATCACAGCAAGAGTAGAAGGGGTTGTTTCTTTGTTTAAGTTTTCCCTGGCTAGTTTGTTGGTTTGGATGGGGAGAAAGGAGAAGGAGAGATTGTGTCTCAGGTGTCACAAACCATTAAAATTGCAAACTCATTGGTTTAGCTGGGGGGAAAAAAGAAAACGAATCTTAGGAAAATGTACAGAAAAAGCAAAAATCTGATATAGCTCCACAAATTCCCAAAACCAGAATTTCAGAAAAAGATTTTTCAGGCACTTTACATTTTGTGATTCACTAAGTAAAACAGATTAAGAAACACCAAAGAATTAAAGGTACTGGTCAGATGTGTGCTACTCATCTTCTGTATCAGCTATGCCTCCTTTGATTTGGCTGTCATAAAATGCATAAATTAACTTCTAAAAAAATCCCATAAAATATCTATAATCATAATGAGTATTATTATAATGGCATAATTAATATGATTTTATATATATGTGTCTACCAGATAACAGAAAGGAGCCCAATTCTGACTGGATCCTCTGTCCTTTAGGATGAAAATAAGTATTAACAATCAATAGTTGTTTCAGCATCCTCCTGCCAGACAGTGTTGCCCTCAGAAAATACCTCCAAGCCATATCTCTTGGCTTGGACTAGATTTTTTCAGCTTTTAGTCTGACTTTGAAGCCAGAGGCTCTATGTTGTTCAAACTTTTGTAAGTGCACAAATGTGCCTGCTGTGGGGCTGTGTATCCAGGTTAAACTGAGATTTCATGACAGCACGTTGGCCGTAGAACTACTGGGTGAAAGTCTGTTTCCCATTTCAATTTTGAGCTCAGACATAATCACAGCAGGGCTGTCTTTTCAGTGCAGGAACAATGAACCTTAACCATTATCTCAATTGCCCTTCCTCTTCCTAAATGCTCTCTCCCTAGGCCAAAGAGAAATTCTCCCCAGAGAGCTCTTGTAAGTTTAGAGTTTGCTTTCCTGTCTTTGGCAGATGCCTGGTATAAGTAAGTAAAGAAAAAAAAGAAAACCTATCTTGCCCTTCAAACATCAATGGCTCAACATCCAGAAATGCCGTATGTTTAAACAAGGGACCCTGAAGCCTGGAGCACGTGTAAGACATTCATATCCATTTGCCTCTGACCTGGGGCTTACAGGAATTTCAGTTTTGGTACCAGCAAACACGAGACAGCTCTTACCCTCATAGGAAGTGAAGCAAAATTCTTTAGTTGAGGAACTGAAGAAGCAGAAAGGCACTGATTTACACAAGCACAATGCTCTTTTTACGAGGAAGAAATGGAGGCCCCTGAGGATGTCTTCAGGTTGCCTCCACAGCACGTTCAGCACATGCATACAAGCTTGAGATGCCTTGAAGGCTCACTTCTTTTCAGCAACCATATCATGCTCATCTTAAGGGAAATGGCACTTTACAAGTGACCACTTGCGCAGGCTGCGTGGCCTCTCCAGCATGCTGAGCCTGCCCTCGAGCATGCTCCCTGCCAGGCCCCAGAAGGGGAATGGCCTCCCCAGAGAAAGCTGCCCAAATTATTCTCAGTGTATCACAGGATTAGACCATCAAAAAGACACAGGGGTGGCAGAAGGTCAGCTACACAGCATTCGCCACACTGCCTGCACACTGCTGTTTTATGCTGGCTCTATTGGTGGGCAATGAGTGGGCATCTGGCAGTTTTTAATAATACAAAAATGATATTATAAAGTAGATAACAATATTCGAATACAGCTATTAAAATAATATTTATTATTCTATATTTCTAACTTTTCAACAAAATGCAGACATCACAGTAAGTTTTCAGGAAATATTTTTATTAAATTTTCAATCATCTCACTGTAGAGGGAGACCGAGGGATTTCTGCTGTCATCCACAGGTCACAGTACAAATAGAAAGTATCTGTGTTTTCTCCAGATGTTTTTGGTGCCTGTGCTTCTTGGCATTCCCAAAGCAACTGCTTTGTTTTCCAGCTGGGTATTTTGAAGACTGTCATCATTTGTTAATCTAAAAAGCTAGAATAACCTGCCCCTGTCACCAACACTGTCACTGGTGTTTTGATGTGTCAATATCGTATGCTGCAGATGACTGTCCTTAAGAGACAGCTGCAGTTTTACTCTGTGCTGAATGCAAGCTACTCCAGAGACATCTTTATGAAACGGCGCTTAACAGAAATTGTTCCCAAGTGATGCTCCATCTAGAACACAAACACCTTTAAACACTTTCTTTGAAACTTTTCCAGAGTCCAGCTTTTTTCCCCAGCTTCCTATTAAAGTCTTTACCTGAAAGGGATGAATTGCTTAGCCCATGTTCTGGCTGCTTTAGTATACAGATCAGTGTTTACATCTCTACTTGCACTGAGTCTAATTTATAATTTAACGCTGTTGAGACCAGCCTGACAATGTAAACATGGTATATTGATGACCTGCAAAAAAGAGAAGCTGTCTTCTATGCCAAGTGCCTGTGGCTCTGTTTATGTTGGAAATGCATTATTAAAGAATGTGTGTGGTCAAGCTATAACCTTTCTAGCACTGAGGTATCCATTTTACTCTGGGTCATTTCTTTGTTTCTCCTCACATGGTCTCCTAATCCAACAACCGATCAAGTTTCAGCCTTTCACTTCAGCTCCCCCAATTAAGATAGCATGATACACAGTGTGACAGCCTTTTTGGGCTCTGTGAACCATGTGTGGTGTGCCTTGTACTCGACAACTGTATTAGTCTAATTCTGGGAGCAAATACACCATCCAGGTAATGCCAAGCAACTTATTATCAAAGCAGCAATTTATTGTCATTCCAGCCTCTGTAAAACAAAAAGAATGGATCATTTATTCTTCATTAAAATCAACATGACAACTGCCTGAGGATATAATGTCAGTCACACTTGGACTTCTAGGTAGAAATTGCAATAGGGGAAATTGAGATTCTATTTCAGTCCTAGCCAGACCATCCACTTCTCTATACTTGGTCCTGGATCACCCGTTTTTCTGAGCAGCTGTGGCAGTCAGCAGGCTCAGTAATCTGCAGACCTCTGCATGAGGGTGCTCACTCCCATAGCTTGCGTGAAAGCTGTAGCAGTCTTTGGTCACAAATATACATAGGGGATCTCCTAAATAACCTCTTCCCTTTTATTGTCCTCAGAAGATATATTTATGGTGTGATGACCCATCACAGATGCTCAGGGAAAAAGAAATGCTATAGTACTAGCATGGAAAAACTGGGCTCTGAATGTCAGGAACAGCAACCTAAAAGCTTTTGGCAGCATTATGCCATATATCAGCAGGTGAGAAAGAAGAGTTATTTATCTTGCCTTGGGAATCTCATGCAATGAGCCATCCTAGAAAACCAGCAGAACTCCCTTTGCCTCCTGAAAATGCATGAGAACATCCTATTTGACCTTTCTTTCCAAGCTGAGCTTTTTGCCATGCCAGTGTGCTGGTGAAAACATGGAGTGTTATCCTGCAAGTATTCCTAAGAGATCCCAACAGATGTTTCACCATCAGCTGAAACAGCTACTTCTTGTTTTTCTGAAAAGGGAATCACCAGCTGACTGGAGAAAGGAGTGAGGGAAAGAGGGAACTGGTGTCATCTCCTGTGGCTGCTGGGGTTGCTTTGCTTTTTACTCGGGAGCAGCGACATGTCACCGTGCATCAGGAGGTTGACAACTGTCTGCAGTACCAATGCTGTGCGGTGATCGCTCCTGTCCCACATCAATTTTATATAATTCAGTATTCTGATGCACATATTTTATAACATAAAGGGATTTATTTTTTTAAAGGAAGCCCAAGGTGTACCAAAGACGTGGTGTGAGGAGTGCTCAGCCATGTTTAGGCAGAGCCACCTGTTTAGTTTGTCTCCCTCCAGTGATGCACACAGTCCATTTTGATCAGTTATGCAACAAACAGGCTTCACTTCACAGCTCTGAACCACAGAAACTGAGCCTGTTTCTACACTTCTTGGATATTAAGAAATGTCTACACCTTAAGAAATTTACCCTATGATATAAATAAGATTACTAGGAGAGGAATGGTCACCGTCAGTTTTACAACAGTGTTTGCAAGCAATAATAGAAATCTAGGGTATTACTGCAAAAGCACTTTTTCTCTGTGTGTGTGTGTGTGTGTGTGTGTGTGTGCAAGCATATTTAACTCTTCTGACAGAAGGATCACAAGCCAACAGTGAATTACCCTTACCAACATATACCCAGGTTCCCGGGCATCTGAATTAGTAGCAACCCATTCAGCAGCAAGGGTATCTTTTTGGAGAGGTTGCAATATAACCGCATCCTGGTTTTGTTGTTGTTTACTCTGTGTGACATCTATTGACTCAAATGAGCCATTTTTTATTCCTTTGTAGACACAAGAGTGAATTTAGCACAGTATGTTATCACAGAGCTCCTCACAGACAGTGCTGACAAATAGCTATGTGGACAACCCATTCAGGCTGTAGCACTATCCATCAGCAATGACAGTAGCTGGCAAACCAGTGCTGTTTATATCAATTTGCTATTTTCTAGGAAGTTACCCAGCTTCATTATTATTGGGGGAGATAAAACTAAGATGAGGGGCCAAGACCCTCATTTGGTTCTTAATGCACTCCTATTGCTTTGATGTATTACAGAGAACAAAATTGACCGATGTCGTAGCTCATTACACAGGGAAAAATATACACTAAAATAACATATTTTCTTTACCATCAGTTCAGCAACAACTAACAGTGCTCTAGGAAGGATTCAGGGCCAGTTATTTAAAATATATCCTCCCTACTTGGTCCTTAAAAAAACCCTGAGTTTTATGACGTGCCCTAGTCTTTAACTGCAGAAAATTCTGTAAGATACAATGTCTAAAACAACAAGTATATAATTTTAACACCTCCTGTGAGCCAAACCATTTCACTGATTTTTGCACAGTGTTGTGCAGTACTGCTACCACCACGCTTCTTCAGGACATTCTTCCTGGGTTGCTGTGATACTTGAGCAACAAATCCTTCCCATCTCTTGCACAGTAGGTGGAAAGCGTAATTGCTACACCAGAGATGGGGAGCACGAGTCACAGAGAGGTTAAGTGACTTTCCTGGGGACCCGTGAGACTAAAAGACATATTTGGAAAGCCCAAGATTAAAAGATTAAATGAAGATTCTGACCCACGTTACACTCTGGGTTGAGGGGGCTTGTAACTCAGGGCATAACTTATTTGTTATTAGTATGTCTTATCACGCACGTGGTAATATCTAGGAAAAAGAGGTTACCACTCTGTGACAGGAGTTGGATCCCAAGCAGACAGGGGGTGTACAGCTGGGCAGACAGATGAGAGATGGTTGGAGGGGGTGCTCAGAGACACGCACGGTGGCTACAGCAGTAGCACACAGAGACCCATTCATGGGCTGTTCACACTGTAGGTAAAATGGCAGTTATGTTTCATTATAATTAATTGTATTAATTAGACAATTAAAACCAAAGTTATAATAAGTCTGAATCTATATTAGCTTGTTTCAGATTTAGTTCATAAAGCCCACGTTGTGTTCGTCACGTACACATGTTGTCAGACTGCTGGTATTACTCTCTTCCAGCATGACGGGTGACAGAATAAACAAGCAAATGGGGTATTTGATTCTCTAGGAGTTTCCTAGCAAGTGTGTGCACTCAGTTTGGGCCTACAAGTCCTCAGAAGTGAAAGGCTCTTTCAACTCATTTGATTCCTATGTTGGAATACTGGGCTTCCAGTCCTTGCACGTGGGATTCATCTTATCTAACATTAGACTTGAGGAGAACTGGGACAACACCTAGAAACGTAGGCCATGATTCCTCTCTCCTCCTTTAGATGTCCACCATAGGATGCATTTAGTCTGATTTTATCTCATTTTATCTGTTCTCAAACCCAGACCTATCTCTCCATTTGGGACTCAGACCCAGGATTCAACTTCACTAGTGTTATAAATAATGTCACATCACCACTTACGACCAGAAATACACAAAGCCTTGAGTTTGCCTCTGATCCCAAAGTCACCCTCCCTGGCAGAGTAAAGTCCTGAAATTCTTGATTCACTACTGACCCAAAGAGAGAAGAGCTGCCTATTAAACCACACACATCACTCCCTCATGCAATGGGTGTTTCTCGAACCCTTACACTGACACTGGGACTCACTCTGTACCTGCTTATTTGTAAGAGACAAGAAGCTCAGAGTATGAGGTTAGCTCAGATGCACAGGTACTGCTGCTTCTTTCAGCTGTAATTAGGCAGCTCTCCTAATGCAGGGACAGAACCATCCTTCCAGCTGTAAAATATTTGTCTTTCATTATCTGTCACCCTCTGACTTTTAGTTAAGGAGATTCTCCTCTTTCCTGGAACATGCACATAGTTAGGATCAATATCATAATCCTGTCTGACAGCTACTCGAAAGCTCCTGCGTTGATTAGGTTTTGGCAGCTGTAAGGAGCTGCCACTGCATTTTCTTTTAACAGTGACTAAGCGATAGGCTTGACAAGAAGTTTTTTTTAAAAAAAAAGAAAGAAAATAAAATTCTCTTAAAAACAAAACCTAATTATCCCTTTTGTTACTCTGTTGAAGTGGAACAGATACCTCAGCTGCCGGTGGTGGTACAAGCAGAAACCTGCTCCTAATCCCTTGCCACCCTCCAAGGACAGATGGATGAATGGTAGCGGCTGGCTTAAAGATGTCTTCATCTGTTCAGTTAGGAAGGAAAGCGGGGTTTTGGCACCAGCTTTTAAAGAAAATAGAAGGTGCTAAATTCACTAAACTTTATTGGTTCAAATGTATAATAATGATAGTTTAATGGCAGGAAAGAGGCAGATAATTAGAAGTGAGTAGCTCTGATTGCCCTTGTACACTGCTCCAGATAGCTTCTCAACACTCCTGAATCCTTGTTTGCTTTGTCTGAAGCTGAAATCCCACAAGGTCTGGATGTTACCAGCTGTCTAGCTAACTAACTGCCAGCACTTTCCCTGAATGCGAGCTATCAGCTTCCACAACATCAGCCTCCTCCCTTGAGCTCTTCCTCGCTGTCTCTCCCTGTGTGATTGCTTTTATCTATTGCTTGCAGGAGCTTCTTCTAATCATATTGCTTCTTGCCTCTGAGGGTCAAACACAAGACCATTGCTACCTACACAAATGGGGAAAACTGTCACCTTCGCTAGACTGATAAGCATTTGGCAGGCAGGACACTGTGAAGTAGAAGAGCAAACAGCCAGCAATCTGCAAACACCATAAATATGTTACAATCTCAGCAGGAAGATGGGCACTATATGTACCAAGAGGCCTTTGTTTAATGAGCTGTCAGAAAGCAGGCATGAAATTATGTTTGAAAACATGTGCAAGCTGCAGAGACAGAGCCGGGGCACTAAAAAACCTCTTTGCCTTTTCTGTGGATGTTTGAACGTCTTATCAGTTTGAGAACTGTCATGCGATGAGAGCTATCATTAGCAAGGTAATAGTGTTTGAAAGCCTCTGATTTTTCTCTCTCAGCTCCATTTTGTGACCTAAATGAGTGAGAGAAAAACTTAACGCTTCTTCTTCCACGGAATTTTTTGTCCTTAAAACGTCGCCAGAAAACCCAAAGTCAGGAAACTGGTAGGAGGTAAATTAAAAAAAAAAAAATCATTGTAAATCATAAAGGACTAATCATAGAAGTCAAGAATATCGTTGCCAATCTTGCGGAGACTGTGTTTGCATTACACTAATGTACCTCCCACCACTCATTTATTTCAATCACACCCACAAAAAGCATCGCAGCGCAGGTGACTGCTACATGTGACGGCTGTACGAGGGCTACCAGAGGTCAGGGCAACAGTCTGCAATTCACTGGTAGTCAATAGCGGTAAAACTCTGTGAAAAATATGATCGCTGAAGTCTATTAACAGTGTCAGGGTCACTTTGGATAGGTGTAATAGGGTGTGCAACAAAACAGAGCTTCCATTGCTGTTAAATCATGCAGAACAAGTTGCTAAAGATTTAAAACAAATCCTCAAATATCCTTCGGGGTCACAAAGCTCGCTCTTTCTAGGATAAATTGAATGGTTTTCTCCATGCCAAGCATCTGTGTTTTCTTTGCTTTTAAGAAAACTTTTTGCTGATTCTTTGGCTGCTTGAGCATTCGTGGTCCACCCAGAGCTGAAAGAAGACTGTGAACACTGAACTGAATCGGTGTCAGCCAGGGAGGTAATAATTCTCAAAAAGGGCTTCTTTCATTTCCTTTCTTTTCTTATTAAGGATGTGGATCAAAATCCAAAGCTTCTTGGTTGGATCAATTTATAAATAAAGAGAATATTTTGCAGAAGGGATTTACCCTCTTTAGGTTTTGCCTATTCACTAGCTAAATCTGGAAAAAAAAAACCAAACAAACAAAACAAAACAAAACCCAGATATTGTCAATAAGCAATGAAAAAAATGTTTCTGCCATGAAGTGCCTCTGTGAGTGTCATAACATTTGTTGTTTGGTGAGCTCCTTCGATATGGGGTGCATTTAGCTACTTAACTATGTGTCCCATAGTCTGCTCACCCCGTCTTGCTGACCCTCCCTGTTGTACCACAGAAATGTGGTGCATCCCTAGCAGCGAACCATATTCTTAAAGGGTAATACAGCTGTAAGCCCCCTGCACTTCACCTATCACAACCCTGAGTGTTTCCAGATAGAAGGATTCAAGCCATAAATCTCTGGGTTTGGATTTTTCCCTTAACAGTCAAATATTTCTGTGGGGAAATGTTTAATGTTTTTCAAGCAGTTTTTTCAGTGTTAATACTTTGCGAGTGTAAAGCAGATGAGGACAATAGAAACAACAGATAAACCTTCCTTCCTCTCCTTTTCTGTTTGGTGATCTGAAATAGGTCTGGTTCTCCAAACGTGTTTCATTTTACCCCTGGTAATATGCTTCAGTGCATAAGCCTTCTAAAGCAGTGTTTGATTATACAAAGATCATAAAAGCATGGATACTATAGAAACCAAAAATATCCTGTTAATTCATCCAAGAAACTATTTTGTCTGACTTTGAATAGATCGTATACTACACACAGGAAATCCTTT
Source organism: Porphyrio hochstetteri (assembly GCA_020800305.1). Taxonomy (NCBI): domain Eukaryota; kingdom Metazoa; phylum Chordata; class Aves; order Gruiformes; family Rallidae; genus Porphyrio; species Porphyrio hochstetteri. Next base: position 134,013,393 of record CM036906.1, on the reverse strand, counting down.
GGTACTGTGGCCTTCTCAATGATGCAAGCTTTCATAAAAGCCCACACCATTTATTTCCTTCTCCTGAGAGGGTGTCTGGCTTCCAAAAAGGTTATGCGCTGTTTGAATCTGAGTTAGTTGCTGAGCTTCAGGGAGGTGTGGAAACAGCTCTCAGGACCAAAGGAAAACTGAAGACCTTTCCATTGTGCAGTTTTGAAATTGAAGCATTTTACACTGTTTTGTAAGGTGTTCTTTTCCCCACTTTATTTTCTCTTCTTCATGCTATCTTTGTTACTATGTTCAATGTAATAATTAACACATACTAATTTGCTGAATTTTGCTCTCCCCCTTCCCCACCCCCATCTTTCAAAACTCATTTTGCAGGGTGTTCAAAGGAAAAACAAAACTGTGATCTGCAACAGGTACAAAGAAGGATATTTAAATACCCTCAATTTTTGACAATGCCTAAAACCATAAAAAAGCTTTGCAAAATACTAAAGTGAGAATCCTTGGGCAAACCCACAACGCACCTCCAAGGTAACTACCCCTGCATGAAGAAAGGAAGTGAAGGGGAGATGCTGGAGATTGACGGGAAAGAACAAGGGACAAGCAGAAAAAGAATTGTCATTCACAAAGCAGTGTTTGCTCCCCCTGTGATGCTGTGGCAGACAGGAACAGGATTTCACAGAATCACAGAATCACAGAATCACAAGGTTGGAAAAGACCTTAAAGATCATCAAGTCCAACCATTCGCATTCTAAACTAAACCATATCCCTAAGTACTTCATCTACCCTTTTTTTGAACACATCCAGGGAAGGTGACTCGACCACCTCCCTGGGCAGCCTGTTCCAGGCCCTGACAACTCTTTCAGTAAAACATTTTTTCCTAACATCCAATCTAAACCTGCCCTGGCACAGCTGCATGCCATTCCCCCTTGTCCTATCACCTGTAATTTAAGCAGGAACAAGAAGTAGATAGTGAACTGAAGCGTTCAATCCCTGAAAAAGATAAGTTCTCATATTTAGTTACACTGGAGTAGCTGTTAGTGGAATAATGCTTGAGAACTGGATTTAGAGAAAGGATGTTGCAAGGCTGGAGCATTAATGAGAAATGGCCTAAAAGAAGTAATGAGAGACCAATACCTCAGTGAAAGGTGTGAGGAGCTCAGACTGAGAAGTTATTTTATTATTTCTAATAGGGAGTAACTGCCTGGTACAAAAAAACCCCAAAAACAAACAAACAAACAAAAAGACTATAGGGAAAGAAATTGTAATGGGAAACTGTAGCTGGAAACAGAAGAAAAAAACATTCAGAGGAAAACTTGCTCAAGGCCCCGATACTGAGGCAGCAGTTCTGAGTGACATCCATGATCCCTTTTTGTCACTACGGTGATGGTCCTAGCCTCTGAATAATAGAGAATAACTATGAACCTGCCTCTCAGAAATCTTCCCACTTGCTATCAGTCTTGTGCAGAGGGTGTTTCAACAAGCTGAACCTCGTCTGACTGGTTGGAGATCACCCACTGTGAAAAATTCCAAAGGTAGCTGTGTGATACTAGGATTTTCACATGCACTTACAGTTATTCCCTGGGCACAGTACCAGGTGAGTGACACCATGTTTCTTTCCTCATGGTCTATACCTAGCTTTCATAATCCAGAGGACAGCAAGAGGGGACAAAGTGAGACTCTTGTGCTTTGAGTAAAACATGTAGGCAAAACCAAGCAAATTCCCATATACTTAACTGAACTTCTTCATTCAGAAAAGAAGACACAGCTGCCCAGAGTCATCTCACCAACCCGGTGGGCTGGATGAGGTTTTGTCACCAGTTGGAGACAGTCCAAACTTGTTGAAGTTGTACTATGGAGCTGATGCACTTTCTTACCAACCCACGTCAAGGGACCACTGCAATTGTGTGTTGTGCTTCAGCCAGGCAGGACCAGAAGAAAAGCCTGGCCATGAACGGAAGAGAGGAAATTATCAGGCATTTTAAGGATCATACATTATGTGGCTTGGCAAATATTAACAGTTGCCTCTTGACCTATCTTAGATGCTGCAAGCTGGCCTGTAACCTCACCTAAAAGGTATCAAGCATGGTGAACTGGGACCTAGTTCACTGACTAATTTCTCCCATCAAAGAAGGGAAGACATAGCAAAGGGGCTTCAGTCCATGGAAAAATGCACATTCCCATGAAGGCACAGACTCATACTCTGTGGCTTGAAATCCACCTTAAGCCTACTTGCTTAGTCAGTGGAAAGCTAGGTGCCTTTGAAGGCCTCTGAAGAGAAATTCGAGAGCCGAAAAAAAGTGCTGACCGGGGAGCCAAGGGTGCAGGGACTTCAGCAGAGGGAGTTTTCCAGCCTTGCTCTGTGTCAGGTATTAACCAGCTTTGCCAGGAGCAGGGCCAGACTCCCCCTCCTCCTGCCCTCAGCAAGACAGAGCATGGCTCCACAGAGCAGGTAGTATGGTAGGAAAGCCTGTCGGGAGCCTTGGCCAGTGGGGACCATGCATTTCCCCCATCCTGCTTTGAGAGAATTGGCCAGGGTTGGAGGCATCTTTCATTTCCCAGTTCTGTTTTTGCTGCAGAAGACACAGCTTCTTTCTATTTTTCTACACTGGCTGATCCCAGCATGCTCCAAATCCATGAAGGGAAATAGGAAATGATTTTCTTAGTCCCTGAATTGACCCGTGGGCCTGACGATCCTGCTAGGCTCGGCAGTTTCTCTGCTGGCTTGAGGAGAGCATGTTTATGCACCTGGGATCATGCAGCTTGAATTATTCTTTTAAACATTTTCATAGAGAGTGGCAGTGTAACAGAAATCACTAAACAAAATGTACATTGTGTGTGACATTTAGCAACGGGCCGGTTCACAGATTGTTAAGGGCTATTGAAAGTCACGCTTATGTTTTTCTTCTTTAACATTTTTCAAGGACAATTTGATTGCATTTCCCATAAAGGTTAATATAAACAATCTGCTCCCCTCATTTTTATGAGAAGCATTTAAAAGAAAAACGTCCTGCTGTTATTTCACTATTGCCTCTGTTATTGATGGCTGAAGATTCCCAAATAGGTTCTGAATTTTTGCAGCTTTGCATATTTCTGGGACAATTGCTCAAAAGTCCACTATCTCATTCTCCACCCACAGCAGCATTGAGAAAGACATACGTTTCTTCAACATTTCTTTGAACACAGAAAGCTGTGGCTGCATGAAGGATAGACATCACCTCTGAACCAGTTGTTTAAATGCCCTCAACAGCCACCAAAGAGGCAGAGAAGAAACTCTAGGCATCAGTTTGGCTTATCTGTTGTAGGTGCCAATCTTCGGCAGAAGAGATTCACCCTTTGGAAGTCACTCTCTTTATCTACTGAAAATACAGTCAGTCAAAGGGACTGACTCAGCCTGGGCCAACCCTAACTTGTCCTCGTGTGCTCCCTGCCTACCTCACAGATGGCATCAGTAGGACCCCCTCCACTGTCAGTGTCTCCCATAGTGATAAACTGGCTCCAATGCTTACTCATGCACTCTGCACTTCTTTGGTTGGTTGGCGCTTTTTTTTTTAAATAAACGGAAAAACAAGGTGGAAATATCCCCTTAGAGAGTAATTTCTGAATGCTAGCCATCACTGTTTGCAGGCAAAATTGGCAAGTCCGTCCTAAGTCTAAAACCACAGATGGGTTTTCCATCTTGTCAGTATCTCTTTGACCTTTCGGATTAATATTGATATTCAGTTTATTTGGATGCTTTAAACAGGAGCTTGGACTAGGTTATCTCTAGATGTCCCTATGATTTTCACATAATTGAGTGACCTTGTAAGGTATTACTTAACCCACCAGTCATTCAACACATACATCTGAATGTCCAAGTTGGATGTTATATTGTTTTTTCTATATTTAATTTCATGTGCTTTTTACATTTACAACTTCACAAATAGAGCTCAGATAAAAATGTTCCCTCTCCCTAGTCAAGTGTACAGCCTCCCCACTGCTTCTCACCCATAAAAACAACCTGGACATGTTGCATTAGACCTCACTGTTTGCATTTTCAGAACACGTTCAGGTCTGTGTCCTCACTGGTGGCTAAACTGGGAGACTACCCTGATAGCTAAAACGTCTGATAGTGAGGTCAGTAGCAAGCATGTCACTGACTTGAATGGGGATAGACTCTGGGCCATTTTTTGAACATATGTGACAGCAAACTACCCACCTTTCTGCTGTAGCATCCCCCAGTTTCTGTCAGAAATACCTTCATACCAACTAGGCAGTTGCTGCACTGGAAAAGCTGATTTACCCAGCAGAGGTGCACAGATTTCTGAGCAACACATAATGATCCCTCCACAACTTAATCCTTTAAGCTTTAGCCAAGTCTAGCAAATTGCTCTACTTTAAAAGCAACACTACTTTAAAAGGGCTTGGTTCTCAAGGCGTGTACGTGTGACAGAGTCAGGACCTTTTTGAGGGTCAGGTCCAGGTTTTGCTCTCGGACCCACATGTGCATTTCTTCACATTTACCTGTCCTTTACATTCAAACAGATGCCTACAGCACTTTCACTCAGATTTGCTGGGGCGTATTTGATCTCACTACCGTGGCCAATGGTGCATAACAAAATATTTTGCCAGTTTCCATTAGACACTTGCTGGCTGCAGGCACTCGAATGCAATAGATCACTTTACATTTAAAATTACAGTGTGTGCAGGCACGCGTGTGTGCACTTTTTGTGGAAGGATGCCTGATTGTGTATTTAAAAATGACCTTTTTTAGGAAAGGAAAATGTAAGTGAAGCAAAAAAACCCACCGAACCAAAGCCCACCTGCTCGCTACCACTGCCTTAGAGCAGCACCTACTACACGCCTCCCACACAAAAAGAAAAAGTGATAAAAATCCAACCCCCAAAAATCCAGGGGTGTTAAATTAGCAAGGCAAGTGGGAGCCAAAAGGGCTCCCTGTGTACAACATGACTGATGGTGACACACCTCATAAGCCTCTTGTGACAGATCCCATGATGACACCACAGCCTGACACAGGGGGTGGCAGCAGGGTGCATGTATGGGAGAATATGAAGGGAACAGCGGGTTTTGCTGCAAATCTTCACTGGGGGACAATGCCACATTGGACCTTTCCCTGACAGGTCTGACTCAGAAACATATTCACTCCAGCGCTGTCGGCAAAGCTCTGGCATAAGCTGTACAGCACAGTTAGCCAAACAACACGAGCTGTCTCCTGCACACAACACGCCTGCCTTGCAGCTCAGCCTCCCAGCAGCACTTCTGCACAGGTTAGGTGTTCACAGGTGGGGGGTGAGCTTTGGGTGGGCTCAGCCTCTGCCTCCAGTCTTCCTGCTGCCCCCTGACCCAAGCTTCCCACCTCATACCTCCCTCATTACTCCCCTCCACAGCTGCCACCTTGGTGGTGAAGAAGGAGGAGGAGGAGGAAGAGTGCTTGAAGGAGGTGGTCAGGCAGTGGTACAAATGCCGGGTCCTTGGAAATCATCCTTCCCCCAACCCTTCCCAGGTGTGACCTTGCACCTACCCATGGTATCTCTCAGATCTGGAAGCTGGTCTTCCTCCGTGTGTCCCTGAATGCAGGCATGTCCATGTAGAAATATACCTAACATACATGCACACTCAACACGTAAGTGTGCAGAAGATATAATAATTTGCTCTTGTTAGATCTTGCTTGTCTAACAGCTATCTTTAATAGCTGTTAGACAAAGTACTCATTAAACACTTTCTGTAAAGAATGTGCCTGGCCACTCATTCAAGTCCTAAAATTTTCAGAAGGGTCTAATGGTTTCTGATGCCTCCAACATTTCGGTGTGTGGCTTGAGGCACACCGTAAGAATACAGCTTTCTGAAGAGAGATGTCGGTGTTCTCTAATAATTAAGTGGCTAGAAGAGGCAACCCCAAAATTAACAGTCATTTTCCAAAATATAGCTCTCCAACAACTATAGAACCTTCAAGTGGAGAAATGGAAGATCTTACTTCATGCTGAGATTATAGCCCACATACTGGTGAGAAACTCAAATACATCTTGGTAAACATTCCCTATATAAGCAACATTTTCCAGAGTCTTTCACTCACTGTATAAAAGCCCCACTACAAGACAGCTAACATATCTAAAATATACTCCCAGCTCTCCACGACTTACTCACAAATCATCAGCTTTAAAAGTGCACTCTCCAAGTATGCTTCACAAAGTTTTCCATTTTGCCCTCCCAGGCAGCCTAGCAACATCGCTGGCAATAAATAACACTGCAAAGGAAATTCTGTGTCAACTAGGAGGGTTAAAAAAAAAGGCTGAAGAAAATGTACAAAAAAGTATAATTTATTGCCCCTTAGCATCTGCTTTTATCTGTATCCTTTTGAGAGCAAATTAACAAGTCCTGTGTATCTCCATATGTTTCTTTGTGCAGAGCGTCGTGGTTGTGAAGGTACATGTTCACTCAGTCCGTAATAACACGTATGTTTGTTATACGCTGGAGAATGTGAGGATTATATGTTGATGATACTTTTACAATATGATAAATCACTTAAAGAAAAAAGAAATATTTTAAAAGCCATAAGGATTTTTTTTTCTTTTTTTCTTTTTTTTTTTGTTGGTCTACAGAGAGCAGCCCGAATCTCAGTGTTTCATGTGTACTCTTCAGGTCATAAAAAGAGCTGCTTTCAAAGTGTAGATGATCCCCATATGCTTAATGAAATCACCCTTTGAAGGTCAATAATGAATTTGCTCTGTTTTTAAACAACTGTAAAATTAAATTTTAGTGTCAGAAACAGAATGAGAGTGACCTTTATTCCAAATAAAGTTTGTTGGGTTTTTCCCCTTGGATATAGCCTTTGTATATGTAATTATAAAAGATTTTGACAATTCAGCTGTAAATTCACTCCAGTACTTGAACTGAAAAAAAAAATCTGGTCTGTATTTAAGGTGCAAAAAACCAATATTGAAGATAACATATTTCCCCATAAATTAATGATGAACAAATTTAAGCCAATCAAAATTCGAAGAGTGGTAATTTTTTGCTAAAAATAACTTTGTTTTAGCTTTAAAATCTAATAGTGATATAATTTCTACAGTAACAAGAGGGGAAAGCAATAGAATATTTAACCAGGATGTAATATTCAATTCAGTTATCTTAAGATCAAAGCATTGCTGAAACATGGCTATATATTACTCTTATCAGAGAATAAAATACATACCTGTATTTTAAAATGTGGGTTATATGTGCCAGAATCCCAGCCCAGGATAGCTGGCAAAGCCAAGGGAGTTGTATTGAATTACACCAGTTCTGGATCCACACCTGAACACAAAGAGTTGGGGGGATCATTTACTTGAGCCAGACACGAAGGACAATTGCAAAGGAGGCCTTTAGCCATCTGAGACCTCTCTATGATGTTTTGTTAACAACTGTTACTCCTGCTTGGTCCTTTTAGCTACTTAAGCATATTTCTGTACAACTATTAACATATGAAATTAACATACAGCGGTGGTAGTGCCAATATGAATCATGCCGAATGCAAAATTAAGACCACCAAACTTATGAGACAGCTTTAAAAATCATAAAACTGGATGGAAATTCATTTTTCTAATTTTTTTTAATAAGGTTTAGAAATGGTGGAGGGGAGGGGTATTCATTTGTTTTTTCCATAATGAAATCTGCCGTCCTCAAACAGTCAGATCCTTCCAAGAGCACGATAATTAAGAGGAAATATATCACATGTTGACAGTAATTGCTTGTAGATACCCTGAGTCAGTTTGATTGAGTTCTGTGACAAAGTTGTTGAATATGAGATGATAGCCAGCAAATTATTTTTATTATGGAGAAGGAAAGCAGCCATGCTCACAAAAGGGGCTGCAAGTGCTAAGTAAAGTTTGATCATGCACTCATTGGTAACCACAGCGATGTCTCCTGTCGTTAATGATTCCAAATCAAGAATTACTTTAGCAGCTCTAGGAATTATACGCTTCAAGCTTTAAAACACATGTGAGGCTTTCCATAAAGCACAGATGAGTTAGGAATGCCATTAGAAATTTAGCCTGATACTTTGCTACTTCAACTTCCTAAAACATGAGGCTTTGAACTAAATCAAATAAGTTTGGTTCAGCTGAAATTTTCTACCCTTGTCCAATATCTCAGAATAATATTTTTTTTTCTGGAAATTTCATTTTAAATGGCCCAGATGCCTACAAAAGGGAGAGGCTAATTGAAAATATAATGTGTGCTTGAGTTACAAAAGAAAACCTTTCAGCCACTCAGCTAAGCTGCAGCAGGACAACGCGCTGGACCATGTGTCTGAGACCTGCTCCCATCTCACAGGTAGACATTTCCTCAAAATCTGCCCAATTTATCAAGCCTTTGCAAAATATAAACCTCTCATTTGGTGTGTGTTTGGTGTAGACTCGTTAGGTTTGGCAGTTGCATCCTGGCCAAACTCCATCTGTGCCAAGCCCGTGCCAGCCGCTCACCGGGCCAGCAGCCAGGATGCTGCACGCCTGCCACCCACCCTGGCTGCCCCAGTGCTGGCTCTCTGCAGCTGCCTCCCATGTGCTGCAGTTGTCATAAGCTTCCCACCCGGCTCCCAAATATGGGGAGACTTGACACTGCTGTTTCCTTGAGTGCTCTTCCTTCATCTTGCCCTATTTGCCATCTCTCAGCCCATCACTGTAAAATCAGCTCTGCCTGAAAAGGGCTGTCGTGAGGTTAAAACCTCTTCCTGGGTGTTTTGATGGTACTTTTCTGTGCCTGCAGCCACAGTGGGAATATGCAAGGAAGGAGTAGGAAGGAGCCTTGCATTTGAGTCTCTTGGCTGGGTTTGAAGGTGTCTAGAGCTTCTCCTTAACCTGCCACAGCTGTGTTGGCTATGCTCCTCTGGCCCCATTGTCCTGTCCCTCCTCTTCTTTCCCCTTGTACCACGGGACTGCCAGTCTGCCCTCTAGTCCCACACCTGCCACAAGAATAGGGAAATGAAAACTTGTGGTGTTTTTAAGGGAATATAAATACATTAAATGCAGGAGGTTTGTTTGCCATCTCCACATGAGATTTTTAGGATGTCTTAAAATTGGATGTACATAGCAGGGCAAGAGGGCAACTGGGATCCTCCAAATATGTGTCCAAAGACAGACAGTCTTGTGTGCACACTGCCTGTCTGTGCTGGAAGCTCAGCTGGGATGGCCACTGAGGACACTGGCCAGAGAGGTAGTAGCAGCTCTTTTCCAGGTGTCCTCAGCATCATGGAGCACTGTGAACACAGAATAAAATATACACAGTAGCCCAGAACAGAGGCAAACTCTCTTAGAAGAGGGAGTATCTTTTTTTAAACAATATATTAACATTGAAGAAAAAAAACCCAAACAAAACCAAGAAAACTTTCAGGCTTACAAGAACCTTCAAATTTCTGACAGAAAGGTAACAGACTTCCAGTACAAGTTGGAAAGGAGTATGCTAACTAACTTATTTTAATCAGTAAGATTGAGAAAAAAGGGTGATGTTTCTACCTCTCCCTACACAGTCTATGCTTTACTGAACCATGCCTACAACATGGTATATAACATGCTATGCATTTAAAATGTATTTGTATGAGGCTCCCACAGAACAGGGAAGCATTGTGCAGTGGGGAAGAGGGAGTCTTTACACACAGCAACAGCTGGCCTGGGGGAACAGACAACATCTGTGCATATAGGTGTGTCGTTTTCACCCAGGTGTTGTCCTGCAGACAGCACAAGTTGTGCCACAAAAAATCAGACAAGGGAGCTTCCATCTACAGCATCCTTCTTTCCCCTGCTCTGCTTTTCCTTGTGATATTGAGACACCCAGGGCAGCAATAGACTCTTTACACCCAGCTGACTTCAAAACAGTTTCTATCTCAGATTACCAGAGTCTGCAGAATTCAGCTGTTTTGAGAGCAGTCAGAGGTCACTGCAAATCAGCAGTCTTTGAAAAGTAACCTGTCAAGGCATCCACTTCTCATGGCTTACCACATCTATCTAAACATATCTATACACAAAATGGATGACGTCTCCTGCTGCCCTTTCGAATGGTTTAGTGTAAGACCTCTCTGTTTTCTCAGCCTTTGTACTGCTCTGATACATAGGGCCAGCCAGTAGTTCCAATTAAAAGAGCAGGGGGAAAAAAAAAGAGTGGGTAGATCTTCTTCCAGATGGCTTAGAAAAGGCATCAATCTGCTATAGAGATTCACAGGACCCCAGACTTAGATAAGCCAAGACTATGCATTAAGGCTAAAATCACAGCATTACATCAAACCCAAATGTTTTTTCAATATATTAATTACCACAGCACTTTGGCTGCCTAGAAAAGATGAAAGCGTAAACTTAAACTAAAGAAAGTCAAGGACAGTGCCAGTAAGTTTTAATACTTTCCCATTATCCCTATTGGATGCTAGCTCATCTTATCTTCATTATCCCCTAATATTGCCCAGCAAATGCAGGCCTGTACACACATAAGTGTGCTCTATCCAAAAGAAAGGCAGGATAAAGAGCAGAAGCCAACATTCTCTGACACTGTGCGTAGCAGCTGAACAGCCGCACAGCATCCTACCTCTGATGGGTGCATCCTCTCCTGGCTGATCAGTAATGACAAGGCAGGGATGTCTCTCCTGGTGCTGGGTTTTGCGGGTTAGATCTCTAGTTGACTAAGAAAACAACAGCATTCAGCACCAACATCTTCTGAGCTGGCTGTTCCTGCCATGGCCATGGATAGGCTAGACTGGAAGTTTGTGAAAGTCCCCTGCACAGGACAAGTGAGTTCTTATGCTCCTTAAAAAATAAATAAAATAAAAATAAAGTTTGTTCTGTAAAACCACACAAGCTAGATTGTGCATTCCCATACACGTGCATTGCTTAGTGCAAATACAGAGACAAATCTGTGTGTTCAGGCAGACAGCAGACTCTTACCATCCAAACACCTCTCTCTGTGCAGAACCAGACACGATTTTTGGACACACGGCCCTGCCAGTGACTTTGTGTGCTGCAACACTGTGTTACTGGGGCAACCCCACACTGTAACAGCTCAGTGGCTCCATGAGAGCATCGCATGGATCGCTCTGTCCAAGCATCATACTTCCCACATGCAGTTACACAAGCAGGAGAAGGTCCTCAGCTCAGAAACAGTGCGGACGCTTTGTGACCATCAACGCTGGTCAGTAAAAACACAAACAGTGAGCTCTGGGGCAGGAGGGAGGAATTTGCAGACCTCAGCACTTCCCAAGCCATGCCTGCGCACGCTGATTCTGCAAGCGGCTGGGGGAGAGCAGCAGCAACCACATGAGCAGTGGGAGCCCAAGAGGCCGTGCCTGCCCCCAGGTTGCCCTCAAGGAGCTCGGGGGGCAGTGGAGGCTGCTGCCACGCTCACCCCATGGAGAGACAATTTCCCCGCTCCGTGCGGGCTGCTGCAGCCGCCGGGGAGTTCCTGCTCCAGCAGTGAGGGCAAGGGGTGAAGGGGGCTGGTTGCTTTTGCAAACACGGTTAACCAAATGTTGATATTATGCTTAGCCGTTGTCTCCTTGTCACTAGTCACTTGCAGTTATAGGGCCGGATGTTAAAAATCCTGTCATGAGGTGGAGCTGATGAACACTGGCGTTATGGTCTTCTTCACCTTCAAGGCTTTCTCTCAGCTCATGGGACTGTGGATGAACGTCTAGAGGGCAGGAGGGGATAGCTTTGGGTTTTATACAGAGTGGTTTGAATTCATTGCACAAATACAGGCAACTTGTTTCGTTCTAGCCATCCCAGGGTAAAACCAAACAATCCTCAAGAAGATCACAGGTTCCCCACAGGTCTTGTGCTGCATCTGCCAGCCCTAAGTGGACATCCCATATACCACAGGGTATTACAAATGGCCCTGGGCATCTGTGCTTCAGGAAATTAGAGGAGATTGCTAGGTACTCCTCTTGTCAGATAGCTATCACACAGTGGTGGAGCGGTTGCCTAGGCACAACAGAACTCAGGGAAAAAACTTATTGATTTTATTGCAAAATACAAACAGAAAGAGTGTGATTCCCCTGAAAAGTATGCTGTTATATCACCTTGGATTTGTAGCCTGTGCCTGAACTACAGGTGAGATGTTATCCACTATAAAACTACTGAAAGACAGACATGTCCCATCTCTTCCTCCTGATACTTTTGAAAAAAATTAAGAATCCAGATTATAAGAATGAGGATAGAAGGCCTCCCTTTAGGCAGAAATAGAGACTACATACTGCTTATTGCAGAGTAATATAAAATGACTGAGGAAATGTAGTAATTTAAAATCACATGAGGAAAAAAATATTTCCCTTCTACCCAAATTAGATCTGAAGGAAAACACATTTTTGGCATTTCAAGAAGTGCCCTGTAGCTCTCAATAAAGCCAGTTTTAGGTTCTTGTCTGAGAAAAATTAGTTGGAAGAAATGTATAAACTAATACATGTGTTAAAAAAAAAAAATTGTGATGTTTAAAAATGAAGTTATTTGGAATTTGTGACTTTATCTAAGGGGTGAATAACTCCAGATGAAAACTCATCAAAGGCAATCATTTTCTGGAAAAGGTAACAGAGTCAAAGTTTCCCAGTAAGGATGGAGCTTCATCATGAGATGAAAAAGAAATTCTCTGATCCGATCAAACTCCTCTACTAGACATCAGACAGGATCCACAGGTGCTCCAGTTCCTCTTTGTTCCATGTATATTTGGACATACATATATATATCTTTCTATCTGCTTCCCTTTGGTTTTTTTCATCATCTTGCCTAATCATTCATCTGTGAGGAGGGAGATACTATGAAAATACAAGTAACAGAGTGAAAGTTATGGCCTGGGTTATTCAAGAAGTCAGACTTAGTGATACAGTGTCCCATCCTGGCCCTGAAACCTGAGGTCTTTTCTGACTAGCACCATCAATTCACTTGCCCGAGAAGCCTCAGGGCCCAGGGGTTGGTTCATCTTTCACACTACTGCACACTAATTGGCAATAATGAAGGTATGTGTCAGTCTCTGCTGGATCATGTGTTTTAAGACAACTTCAGAGAAATCCTAGCAGTATGGATGCCATCAGCCCACAGGCTCACCTTCAAAACCAGAATGAGAGATGGACTTTATGTCATTTTGTCTCATTGTCAGTAAAGGTTCCTAGTTTTCTGGATGAAAATTTCCTTCTGTAAATAAGTCATCTTCCATAACAAGTTGAAGGTAAAAATGCAAGTTTTCAGCCTGAGAGAAAAGCCATGAAGTCCTCTGATGGGCTATTATCAACCCCAAAATTATGGATATCCGTTTTGCAGGCAATAAGCGATGCTAAATTGTAAAAGAGTACAAAATAGAGTACCATCTGATCCTTCCTCACCTGTCACCATATTTACATCAGTCCTCCAGAAGGAACTTTCCTCAGAGGAGTATTTGCAGCATGGGAAATTTCCTTAGCAGGATGAGAATGGGTGCAGTGGCCAATCTTGCACCCTCGTAACCCTTTGTGTAATGCCCCCGTCACAAAATATCAGCGGGACAGGGCATTTTTGCTATTCTCTATCTCATACGGGTGATATGGAGAGCATGAAATTTAATTACAGCTTCCTTCAGGCTATCCTCCAACTTGTGTGGATGGTTAGCTTTCTAGCCAGAACTGGAGTAACAGAAAACACAAGAGTGATATTAGCAAAGAAGCAATGTTAATCAGCCAATTAATTTCTTTACGAAGTGTGTACAACACTTCCCCTCCCTGCTCCATATACTTTCGGTACTCTAAAGGAAAGGCCAAAAGGGGAGTAATAAACACACCCTTGGGTACTAAGAAATTGGCTCATAAAATAACTACAATAACAATGTCAATTATTAGCTTTACAGTACAAGATAAATATAAATGGACTCTATCCCCAAACAAGCAAAATATGGGGAATCAATCTCAATAAAAAGAAATGTTAGGGTAAGCTATTTGGGAAGCAGATACAAGCCCTGCCTGGCTTAGAAACATTAGCTTGCCCTTCTCTGTAGTGATTAATGCCTTCTGCTGCCAGATGACACTGAACTTCGCAGCGAGTCAGGCTTAGAGGGAGGTATTTGTAACGCCTGTCTGTAAACTCCAGAAGCATTATGACTTCTGTGGAGGATAAATGCTCAAATCTCTGTGTTTCTCCTAGAAAATAGACTCTTCTAAAGCAGAAATTAAGCATATTTACAAGACAGTGAGTTATGATAGAAACCTGACCAGGCATTTCTCAAACTGGCTGGAGTCATCCTGTGCTGACTGTGCCACACTCAGAAAGCTGATCTCCAAGCCCCTTGCAGGAAACGCAGATGTTATCACAGCACAAAAGTGTGGTTTTCCTCTGGGAAAATGAATTTTTTTTTCTTTTCTTTTCTGGAGCAAGGCTAATAGGAATACTTTTTGAAAGGGGAGGTAATGGTGGATTTATACCAAAGTTAGTTTCATTGCAGGTCAACTCAGAATCACAGAATCACCGGGTTTGAAAAGACCTTTGAAAGCATTGAGTCCAACTGTACCTGTCCTCTACTAAACCATATCCCTGACTTCTGTGGCACCTCATGGGTCTCATCATGCAAATGTATCATCCCTTTACGCGCATCTCCATCCAGACTATCTCTCCCATGCCAGCTGTAGTCTTCTTTCTGCTTGATCTGCTGTGAAGTGGCTTGAAAGATGACTGCACAGCGTGTAGCACAGGGGATAAATGCCCACAGGGAGACCTGTTGAGAGATGACACAAGCCACCTCATTTCTTGTTCCATATGACACAGTGAAAAGTCCATATGCTTCTGCTTGAGTTCACATCCCAGTTAAAATTTCCTAATCATTTCAGGGTCATGTCATGGGTAAAAAATGCACGAGAGACGGAAATTAAATTGAAAGCTAGGCTGTTCCTTGGGGCATTACTATACTACTAGAGAGGGAACACAGGGTTTTTTTCTTTTATCACTTATGGTATCCTTATTTCTCAAGAAAGGAAGGTCAGCTTTTCCACAGCATCCTGCTATGCTGCTCTCTCTCAAGACATTAAAATACACCTAGAGATGTACCCTCTGGACTTGTCTGGTGATCTCTTCCCTGGCTCCCAAGGTCTTTGGAACAGAGATTCATTAGCCAACATCCCAACGCTGCATGAAAATGGTCACCACAGGCTTGACTCAAATAGTTCATTGCCCAGTGTAGCTATTAAAAAGCAATTTGTTAAATTGTATGACTAGAAAAATGCTTGAACTTGTCAGTTGTTCTATTTTTTTCAGGGGGGGAGGAGGAATATGTTTTAAGGAAGGTACATAAAGCACATAAGAATACATGATTTTAACCAGATGTCTTCTTAGTCTCAGGTAATTGTTATGATCAAGACATTACATTTCTGAGGCACCTCAAGGACAATTTCTCTTCCAAGCACAACCAAATTATGTAGAAACAGAAGGCAGTATCTGTGGCAGGTGAGATTCACAACTCTTTTGTGTCATTACAAAGATCACTAAATGTAATGCTATGCTGACTTAAGGAAAGTATAACAATGACAATTATGATTTAAGAATATAAACCTAATTAAATTAAAATAAAATAATAATAATATCATTTATGAAGAGCCACTTCTGAAGAGCGATTTTCATTCAGAACCAGTTTTTCTATTCTGGGAAAAAGTCCATCCTAATCACATTGAGAGTCAATACATTGCTCTGACTAGAGGCAAAGGCACATCAGTTCTTTGACACCTTTTGCAGATGCTCCGTCCTTCTGAAAAAAATCGCTTTGGTGTTTGGGCAGGGTGGTTTGGAAAAGGGTTTAGTGTCACAGCTGTTAGATAAAGTATAAATTCCACCAGCAGCAAATGCAGTCATCCTCTGCAGCAAGATAGTTCTCCCTTTTGCGCATGAAATGCATTTCTAACTTGATCTGAAGCAGTCAATGGCTTGAGGGACTGCTTGGTTTGTAGCAGAAGCTCTGCAGACACTTTACCATGGGGCTCTGGCATATGAAGTGGGGTTGTGACTTCCCTGGGTTTGTTATCTCAACCACTTACAGCAAGGCTAAGCAAAGTCACCTATGTCTCCCCTTGAGAAGAAAACTCTGTTCAGACACACACCCTATTATATGCCATTTCCATCACCTGACAGCCTAGAAAAAGCAGCTACAGGGGAAACCCAGAAGTTTCATCTTGTCCACAGCCAGCAGACTGTGCAAGCTGTGGGGTGCTGGGCAGCACTCTCCAGAGGACCGCAGTTTGTCTGCCCTGTCCTCACACATGGGTCTTGGCCAGAGGGAGACCACCAGTTGGAACAGACTTTAGTGCACCTCTGCAGCCATTCCTGTGTCCCAGTGGACACCAAGCTTGTTCAGAGCTTATCTTTAAGTACCAGCACAGCGCATCTGTGTGTCTCAGCTCCATAGGTCACATGAACCAAGAAGGTTGAGAAGTTTCTGAATGAGTTTCTCTTCTCTGACAGCTTTTCCCATTCATCTTCCATTTTTTTTCATTAACATCCTGCATTAACATGCACATTGTCCCCTGACCCCACCTATGGTAACAAAGTGATTTGCCTTGGCAAAGTCACCCCAGAGATGAAAGCATAGGCACAGGAAGCTCCGTGGCTCCCAACCACAGCCAGACCTGAAGAGATGGCAGAACAAAACCGATCCATGTTAACAAAACGATAACTCCACCCCAAAAGCATATTTGCTAATGCACAAGCTGTTTTCCAAACCAGGCAAGCTAGGTTCTGTCCCCAGTGCACGGAGACAAGAGTGTGGAGTCTTGGTGTACAACACTTCTATGAGAAAAACGGGGGAACAGCACAGGGAGTTAAGAGTTGGGACTGTTTGCTCAACGATTTTTGTAACGAACCTGGCACAGAATGTAATCTACACAAACTTCAGCCCATATTCATAGCACCCATCCTAGAAAACAGCTTTTCATATAAAAAGCTAATGTTAGAACTCTCTTTGGCAAGAACACTCTTGCCAGGTACCAGAGCTAATGCTGAGATGGGGCTGTAGCCTGGCTTCATTTGAGTGTGTGTGCGTGTGTGTGTGTGTTGTATGGGTAGCAAATTATTCTTCCTGCTTTGGAACACAGATTCATTTGCTAAATATCTTCATACCCATTCAAGTCACACACCACCCCAAGGCTCTGAAACATAACAAATATTTACAATTTAAGTCACATCCCACAAGTTAGATTATATTGCTTTTTATGCCTAAACGTGAACTGAAAGAGACCAAAATAGTCTTATGAGAGAAAGCTTGTAAGGATGAAGTGAGGGTTCTGAAGTTTTAAAAATTTACAGAGAAAGAAAAGGAAAAGGCTCAAAGTGGAAAAACATCTTGTCGATATAGTAGCCAAGTTAAACCAGACACTGTGAGGGTAACCTACCATTAGAAATCCCAGAGGTGGCTCTGTTTACCAGGGAAGGGATGGAACGGGTAAAGGAAATTAATATTAATTGGATTTATTTAACTTGGCCATTGGCCATGAAGTTCAGATAAAGTGCATTTCCCAGCCAACTCTTGTACATGTAAAATTTCACCAGTCAGATGTAACTTATTATATGTTTTGTCACTTCAACGTGAAAAAGAAAGAAGTACAAAGCTGTGCAAAGGAGCAGTTTCCCTGCTTCTTTTGGCCATATTAGATGCTCTCATTGTGCAAACATACCTGTAAGAAATATTTTTGTAGCAATCTTGCCACTGGCCATCCAAAACTAAAACTGCAAACATGGCACTCCTACTCCTCTGTAACTAAAGGATCTGAGCAAAATCAAATTCTTCAGAGACCTTAATACAGCAAAGCCAAGCTTCTTTTCAGTATAGCATTTTTTAAACCTTCTGTGATTGCTGGGGCATGAAGGCTTAAAGGTGAAGTGGAATCCCGTTAGCAGAGCACTCAGTGGGGCTTCCTGCAGACTCGTGAATTGTTGCTAGGCTTGTGCATACTACTTGTGGACAATCAGGCAAAGCTGGGCTGGATGCCATGAGATGCCCTAGATCGTGAGAAAACTGTAGTATAAATCTTCACCTCAGAGCATGACACATGAGACAGCAAATTTCCAATATGGCAGAAGGGATGGGATGGGATGGGATGGGATGGGATGGGATGGGATGGGATGGGATGGGATGGGATGAGATCCGATGGGATGCAATCAGATGGGATGGGATCAGATGGAATCAGATGGGTGCTCATGATTCCACTGGCCCTATAGCTTGCATCAGTACCCTGTCTGCTGTATTAGTGCTCTCTCTAAATAAAAGTTGGGTGACTTTTCTCCCAGCCTTTTGCTGTAGGCTATTTAGTAAACTGTGTGCTGCCAAGAGGATACAGCTTTGGGGGGGGCTGCTTTTATTATTCTAGTTTTCAGAATGTATAGATCAGTGACTCATGCCGAAATGTTCTTCCCTTCTCTTTAAATTGGCTTCTTGTCACTTTTATGGAACGGAATTTATTTGACACTTTTAAAAACATGCAAAAATATCTCCGTGCTGGTGCCCTCATTATATTGCACTGTGTTATCTCCTGACTTCATTTTTCTGTGTCTGCTCTTGAAGTGTGATGCCAGTGGGAAGCTGCACTCATGACATAAAAGGCTTTTTAGGGGTGAAAAAGCCCCTGTGCAAGAAAACAAACTGCTGCCTGTTGTCTGAGAGCACTCTTGAGAAAACCTTGGCAAGAAACCCGCTCAGAGAGCAAGAGAAGAGCAGGACAAGCTGGAGGAACATCCAAGGGGTAGTGGAACGCATGGGGTGAAGTTACATCTCCGACAAGTTGGGCTTCAGCACAGAGCTGCAGTACATTCCCCTGTGACAGATTCTCTGCCTGTCACCTACTGCAAGGATCTTTTCCTGTGCCATTTCCTGGAAAGGAGCAATGCAGCTGCCTCATTTACTCAGTGGATACATTTGGCATCCAAAGAGGTTGGACAACAAAGTTTCCCTAGCTGCATTTCCTCAGGCAAGGGCATTTGGCTGTCAGTCCACCCCCACGCTACGTGGCCTGTTTGTTGATCTGGCCATGGGTGGTGTTATCTTTCAGATTGTTGGAGCCATGACTCACAATTTCCTTTCAAAAGGGGGGGTAAAGGAAAACAAACCCCAGCAATCTTTCTGCTCTTGTACTTGATATGCAAGTACTAAGCTGCCTTTTCCAAGAGATTTATCTGTTGCACATGGGTCTTGATCCAGTTTTCGTTCAACAAGTGGATGGATAATAAAACATCATGGTAGCTGGCAATGCCTGGCAGCTTTTCTGGCAACCTCAGCTACCCTCTGGCTTCCAGAGACATCTTTGGCTGGAACCAGCCAATGTTTTCCACTCAAGACTTACCTAAAATTTTCCCAACATGAAGCCACTGTTTTCAAAGCAGGAAGGGGGGAAGAAGAGGTCTGACCTTACGATCCTGTGTCCTTCATTGGATGTCTGAGTTAAGTGTATGACTTTCCAAGCAGACTAAATAAGCCATGTTTCCAGGTCGAGCAAGACCTATTTAGTCCAAAGAAGCCACTCTGTTGCTACAGGAACTCTGGAGGTAGCTGGAGAAGACAGGGAAATGCTTTGTTGGCCATCTCCTGGAAATGAGATGAGGGACATGTCTAGGGGAAGATGGCTAGTCCAGGCCAAAACCAGGGAATGGATTATGACTAGACAACTCCTGCTGAGGCAGAGGACCTGGTAGAAATCACTACCTGTCAGTATTTGCCACGGTAGTTGTCAACTGTCCAGAGGCCTTCACTGAAAGACATCAGGTTTATGGCAGTTTCTTTCCACAGTGCCACCAGAACCTCATTCCTCTTCCCACTTCACCCTCCCTGCACCTCCTCAGCTATGGCTCTGCTCCCCAGTGTGCTCACACCGGAGGTGTGAGTGGGAACACAGTGGTGAGATGGGGTCTGCATGGGATGTAAGGAGGAAAGCTTGAGAGGCTCTGCTAATCATGAAGGGAAGACAGAAAAGCACAACAGGTTTAGACATCTTTGTCTAATTGCATTTTCACATGTGCATGAAGCACAGACTGCACCAGCATACTCATTTCACAGGTGGGGCATGGAAACGCTGAAGAGCAATGGCTGTGCCCAGGTCGTGGAGTGAGGGGACAAGGTGAGAGCCCTGTTCAGTCCCATGCTGCAGACACCAGAGATGGCTTGGGAAATGGGTTCAATCTAGCCTTCCCTGAAACTCCAAGACTGCAGCCTACACCAGTATCAGCCTGGCACCTTCAGTCAGGCTGACTACTCTGGTTCAGCAAGAAACTTAAGTATGTGCTCATTACTAAACAAAATAACTGGAACCAACTGGACTATTTGTGTGCTGCCAGTTAGTTGTGATTTCCTCAAAGTATCTCAGGCAACACTTGCTACAAATATAATCCATACTAAGAAGGAAAATGTCTGGACCCAGGAGGCAAACTGCCGCATGCTAATCCTAGCCTGTGTGCTTCCTCCTGCCTACTGAAAAAGTTATTGAAAGCACAAGGTTCAATAAGTTGCCTGTGACCCACACATTGCTCAGTATTCTACTCTGAGATCATATCCACAAAATGAGCACAAGAGGAAAAAAAAAGGAAGGAAGGAAGGAATTCTGCATCCCACCACATTCATCCAAGTCTTTGCCAGCATCTCCAAAGAGGAGAGTTTGTTAAACAGAGATTTAAATTACTAGTAAATTGGCTTGGAGAAAAATAGAGGATCTTCTGTCCCATCTTTGGACGATGTTCTGCATAGTCCTGAGGCAGAGTGGAGATTTCAGAGGCACTGCCTGAGGAGTTAAAGAAGAGGAAAGCAGCAATCTCTTCACTGAGCCTCCGAGTGAGTCAGTAGGATTTATTACTCCACTGTATACACTGCTTGTAAGTAGTTCATCTTTCTCCTTCTGCCTGTTTATTTGTCTCTTTTATTGTCCCTGATGAAGAATCCCAATGCTATCTAGTCTGAATTACAGACACTTTATGTTTCTAATGTTTGTTCTGCTGATCTCCCTTTTTTCTGGCACTGTTGGCTGCTGAGATGCATTTGACCTACTGTTGGGAGGAGATACAGCTGCTGACTGCATTCTTCACTCCATCTGCTTTCACTGATTGGTATAACTCCACTAAAATCAGTGAGATAGCACTCATAACAAGCTGGTATGACACAGTTTAGAAGGGGACAGTAAACACCAGGCAGTTCGGATTTTTCCGATTAATTGAAATCCACAATTCAAGTTTTTCTACAACGCTTCAAAATCAGCCAGCAGTGTTAAGCATTATGTAGGTGTAATTTCTTGGGCAGATGGAAAATTGCCTCCAGAAGCAATTTGGCACAGGTTTGCAGGCAAACAGCACGCTTCGGTATATGGCTGGCTCTCAAAATCCAGTACCTACATAGTCTTTGCACCAAGAGTGAAAGGGGGTATCTGAAAAAGCATGTTTCTGGAGCTTCTCTGGATGCTCAAACTTGACGGGAGAGTCCCCTTGACAGGAGATGCTTTGTGGAGCCAGCAGTAAACGATCCAGAATTTTCTTCAAAGACAGCAGGACCCCACAGGGCAGTGTCTGTCCCTTTCAGGATGGCGGCTGTCTTGCTTTCCTCAGTTTTATGGTTTCTAATCTATTTCCATCCCTTACCCTATTTTATGGTTGTGGCTGATAAGATAAATTAATCCCTTTTTTTGGAAGTGTCACAGTTTAGAGAGCGCACGGCTGTCAACCGGAGCCCAGTGTTGTGTAGGCTTGTCCACTCCATGACCTCATGTAGCATTAAATAGGAATTAAAATCATTTTAGGACTTGAAAACACACATGTATCCCCATCAGACATCCCTTCAGAGGCTCATGTAAGATCAGAGCTTTTTTTTTTCTCTTTTTCCTCAGCATCCCACCCCCCACGGTGCTCACTCGCTGTGGCCTGTGTGCATATCGCCAGCACATGTGCATGCACGGGGAAATGTGGCAAGGGGCAGGTAATTAGCTTTTCTGGAGGGGACATGCCTTTCTCCTGAGAGCACAGCAAGCGAGGTCGGAGGATGGGAGGACAGCAGATGTAAGCTATCAAGGAGGTAAGCTCACAGACAGGACATGAAGGTTAGCATCTGACCAGCCCGAAGCTGGAGGGACTAGTACTCGTTTCATCTGAGAATACTGAAATGCCAAAGACAACTGATGGCTCAGCTGAGCTTTCATGAACAGAAAACTTTTCAGACTAGATAGGTGATCTGAATGTCTCACTGAGACAGGATTTCTGCCGTATGCATCGTTTTGCTCTGCTTATGCCTAGTAATGTCACAAAAATGGCTCTCCCCAGAGTGCTGTGGTGGGGTTTGGGGACGTAGGAGCTTGAAGGGGATGGAGGCTAACCATGCACTTCCAGGGCAAGCTGAAAGCACAACTCGCAGCCCTTCCAAATACGCTCACCCCAAGCTGCAGTCCTGTTACACAGAAGGTCCTGCATGACGGCTGCCAGGTTTTTTCCAAGCCTGTTCACCCATTCCTAATGAAAATGATAAGTTGAGGACAGTAGTTTTCTTTATAGCACAACCATTCCTTTCCCTTTTCCCCCACAGGGTTAGTGCTTGTGCTGACTGTTGAAAAATCAGTCATTAACAGCCAGGAAATGACTTTGCCATCAATCAGAATATTGCTCAGCCATGTTTCAGCTTTTTTCCCCTTTCTCTGCGTAATTATTCTCATCCTCTGCTGATTACAGTTTATAATAGCTATAATTCTCTCAAAATCAATCATTACTTGACTTAACCACAGGGTTACTAGTAGAAACATGAAGGAACACAGATATCCTGGACTTTTTTAATTATTATTCTTATTTAACAACACACAAGCTTTTAGGTGGATCACATTTAACCTTCCTCTTGGCAGTATTAAGCAGCAATTATTTTATTTTAATTTTGTTTTAAATCATTGAATGTTTGACTACATGTCTGTTCCAGCCACACCAGGTGTTTTGATGACATGTTGCTAGCATGTTATTTTGACGTGAAATCTCAGTGGTTGTCCAAAATTAAACCACTGTAAAGGACAAATATGCCTTGTTTACCAACACAGACTCCTCAATCAAAGTAAAGCCCGAGTACCTTATTTCTTTATTAGGATTAAAGGTAAACAGAGTTAAATCAAAGGTTGAGTTACTATTCTGCAAGGCAAATTTTCAGCACACTAAATTAAAAGTAGCACTGAGATTTAAAAATCACAGTTTTCCTGAACAGAGTGGAAATTTGTAGCTTAGCAAACACACAATCATATTCCTACCACAGCTGAACAACAAGTTTCTGTTATTCCTCTTGCACCGTGTGTTAACTTGACACCAGTTCGCCTCCAATCATTTTCTCTCGCCCATACATCCAGTTAGTTTCCCTTACTGATTATGTGGGTCTCTCATGCAGCAAAAGGAAATATTTAAAAATTGAAGGAAATAATTATATGGAATAACCAAGATTGGAAGCTGGACTGAAGAGCAGGTGTAGAGTCTGAGTTGACTTTTAAGTCAAAATGAACACTTAATTTAAAATAGATTTTTTTTTAAATGGGCGAGGAAAAGTAATTTATGAGATTATAGCATTTGATAGGTAATAGGAACCAAGTCAAGTGTTTTGGACCTCCTCTGCATAAGGGTATGGCATAGAAATACACAAAGGAAACCTTTTTCCACACAGAACATTATGAACCTACAGTTCCACATATATTCTTGCAGAAAACCTCTTCAGATATTTCTTGTGAACTACCTGCATAACAATTTCCTTGTGCAATGGCCATGTCATACACCTGGCTCTTCTTTATCTACCAACTTGGATTGAGTAGCATACTATTGCTAATTTTGATCTGATGAATGGGACATCTATATATTTTGCAAACCTGGGAGGAAACTAACAGCATTAAGCATACAAATATGGTACACACATGAACTGTGCCCTTTGTACCTGTCTGCACCAAGGAAATCAACCACTCTGGTGTGTCAAAATAGAGTACATGCTTCAGTGGAGACAGGTTGCCAGTATCAGAACTTGAATAGCAAACTCTGATATTGACTAGCTAACTGTGCTGGCACTAATGCTCCCCTGTATCACCTCAGAATTGTTCATAAGGTTGGTAGAAAATTTTGGAATAAGAACTAAATGAAAGAGTTCCATGTTTATCTGCTCTTTATAATCATGTGGTCTCGCATTTCACTTAAAACCCCTCTCTCAGCTGCACCAAACATGGGTGCAACAGGGAAGCATCTTGATACCATTTTGCCAAAAAAACCCCCACAAAGGACCATGTTTCTTTGGCTGATCATGTGGCCGCAGGGCTAGCCATGAGTAAAACGTTACTTGGACTGCATGGCCCATCTAGTAAAATGCTTTTTCTCAGCCTGGTCCAAATTCTGATCAGGTCGCTGAAGCTTCCTACTGACCCCAGCAGCCCTCAGTGCCAGAGGTGAGGACGGTGTCCAGCCAACCCTGACTCTCACAAGGAGCTCTGACACAGCCCAGGGGTGTCTTGGTCGCATGAGAAATGGTTTGCAGGTTCAGGGCCCCAGGGGCCACTATTTCAAAGTCGCACTGCCATCATGTAGCTGCACGAAGCACCTCCTGCCGTGTCTGTGCCTTTAAAGAAACAAAGCTGTGTTGTGAACTACTGGCAATGTTAATAGCTTTCTTCCCTCTAGAGGTTTGCTCCTACTTTGGCCCCAAATATTTCAAAATAGCTGAAGCTGGCAGTAAGAGCCATGGGAAGAAAAAAGTGATGCATGTTAATTTCTGGTTTAGACATGATGAGAATTTCATTCTCTTCATTAAAATTCCCCAGTGCCAATGGGATGCTCCTCTGATTCATGGACTATACCTCGCAACGCTCCTCTGTGAGAGATCATATATGCAGCCTGATGTCTTTAAACAGTTTTGTTTTCCTTGCTTTCCAAATAACCTAGTTATCATTATCCTGATATATAACATGCTCCTTCCAGTTAGATGGTTGTGTGTTTGTGTGGAAATTTCAGAGCATGTTTTAAATTTCCTATCAGAAGACTGAAGTTATCACAAACTGCAGCATCATGTTTACTCATCGTGAAATGGAAACACACTGAAAGGTTTGCAGAAGGACCTGCCTCTGGTAAATACAAACATAAAATGCAAAAGCACACTGGGATTCAGACTGTCATGGAGGTGGGTAGGGGGAGCATGGAGGAGAATTTATATGCTCCACAGAGCAAACAAATAATCCCACCTAGTCCCTCTGAAGGAATACCTGAGGAGGACAGACAGAGGGGCTCGATCAATGGGTAACACAATCAGTTGTTAAATGCCTATTAAAAATATCCCATCTGTGGGAAGCTATGGTGGTTTACTGCTCAGAAACAACAGCTATATATGCTTATGCTATTTTTGCTCAGACAAAGAGTGGAAAACTTGCATTTAACATGAGCAAAAGTGAAATCCTTGTAACACAGCACTGTGTGGTCTCTCCTTAACCTGCTTAATCAACTCAGACCATAGCAACTGCTTTCCAAACATACAAATAGAGCTCTTCAATATCTAGAGATAGAGGAGACAAAGGCATCAAGGATTCAGACTAACAGGCTGAAGAGATTAATGTTCCCTCCCACCCTGCAAAGAGTATTTTTATTCTGTTGTGATTTTTAAGATAAACATGGAAGACAAGCACGCAGTACTTTTTCCACTGAGGAGCCATTTCAGGAGCACTGCTCTCCCTGCTCCATGAAATGGTCTTCTCAAAATCTGAGTAGATTGAAACAGGAATTGGAAACTGATTAAAATCAGGATCAGACTCATTGCCTGGTGAAAAGGCAGCACACTACAAGTACACAACCCACTGATCATGTATTTTGACTGTAACAATCTGAAACCAAACAGCATTCATCCGTGGAAAATAAGAAAACCAGAAAACCACTATGGTCAACTGAATGAGGAGCTGACATCAACACAAAAGTCCTCAACACCAGTGCAAGGGATGCACTAAAATTCCTCAAGAAAGATGCTGGGTCAGGTGAGCAGAGAAGAAGGGTAAATATGGATGCCACAATGACAACTTCCAAATGAATGTGAAAGATATTTGAGGTTGGGTATGCATTTCCACTGCCTGAGTACTTAGCAAATATTTTAAAACAGAGGACCAGATCACTAGTAAATAGAGACAAGTGAGGTTCTGCTGATTACTTATGTGTTCATTTTTCAATGAGCATGATCCATCATGGCAACCCCACTGCCATGAGTGTGTGGTGTAGTGTCAGCCCTCACCACCAGCCCTTCCCAGGGAACAAAGCTGACTGAAGGGATCACAGTTGTCCTCATAAGTCTCCTGAAGGCTTCCAAAGAGTAGCATGGAGACCTGTATCTGAACTCTATGTTCACTGGAGAAGCAGCACGCAGCTTGTGAAGCAACAGGACGAGATGTGAACAGTAATATTGATTGATTTTTGTACCAGACAAAACTGGTACACATGAGCTCAGCTTCACTGCCAGGTATGAGGAAGAGCAAAGCTCAGCAAACTGGGAGGTCAGCATTGTTCAAATCACCATGCAAGACAAATAATAACTGCAGCAGATCCCATAGGAAGTCTTTTTCCCCTGTTTTCTGCCTTTCCAGGAGACGCTGTTCACTCTAGATGAGCATGACCTATGTGACTTAGTACAAAGAATAACCAAATAGACCTCTTAGTGCACCGCTCTCTTTCACCACCTCCACTGTCACTGTATACTCTGCATTTTAAGAAAAATACACATCACACTGGGGTTTAAAATGCCATGTTGAATCTCACTGTGATGAACTCCACCAGTGCTGGGAGAAAGCTGACTCTTTCAGCCTTTTCAGACTGAGAAGCTATGCTGAGAGCCTGAGAGACCAAGCCCAGGAGCTTGGTTATCAGTGTCCAAAGCTGTCATCATGCAGAAAGGTATCACTGAATGATACATCGAGCCTGTGAAAACAGAGTTTCAAAAAAAATTCTATCTAAAAAAAAAAGAAGGGAAAAAAAAAGTAAATCAGTGGTAGCAATCACACCACATTATTCTTTAAGTCACCTATTTAAAGTAACTTCTTTTTTTCCTAACTACCCTAGGGTGCCGCATATGTTTTCAAGTCTAGCTATAGAGTGAGGGTGTTTTCATGCCAAGTACTACAGACCACACAGAAGAAGCTGCAATTAATGGCATTTCAGTGTTCTGCATTGCTGATGTACTTAACAATCCATTTTCGAGGACATTTTAAAAGTTGTTTAGCTGACTGCCAAAAATGAGGATCATTAAAAATAGATTCGCAGCTGTTCGGGAAAGCTGAGATATAATTTTGTCCTCATTATGCCTTATTGCAGATGTTATTGATTTAGTCTCACTGCATTTCAGTGGGCAATATCAATTCACACTGTCTTTGACTTTGGAAACTGGGAATTCCATTTATTCTTATTTTGAGAGCTCACTGTGTAGAAGGAAAGAAAATAACCACAAAGTAAATTTGGGAGAGAGCCCCTTTGTGAGGCAGCGCTATTGTGCAGGTGATTGGAGCTGATAAGCTCATCAAATCATCCTGACACAGTGAGCCTCAGATTGCAGCAGAATGTGTACAAAACATGCCCTGAAACTAGTATGTGAATCTTATACTAGAAGGGGGTACAGTCTCAGACCCGATACCACAAATCAGAGACAACAAAGAAAAGTGCAAAAGTGATCATACGCTCTCTTCACAGCACTACTGCTTTCTTTCATTAGTAATACACTATTTTCACTGCAAGTTGATGCTATTCAGAGTAATAATTTATAATGAAATATCCACACACATATGATATCTCTGCCCAACAGAGAAGAAAGTCACTTTCTGCTCCAAGGAACTTCAATGTAGTGAGTTTTCACATGCAGCTGCAGAATCACAGAATCACAGAATTACAGACTCATAGGGGTTGGAAGGGACCTCGAGAGATCATCGGGTCCAACCCCCCTGCCAAAGCAGGAAACTGCATCTCCAAACATATAGGTATATGGAAGTTTGTGTGTATGTATATGTAGGATCAAATGCGGCACATGTGACGATTCAACTCTGTCATAATCAGCTTAACCAGGAGCAGAATAATAAATTCCCTGGTATTTGATCACTAGTGTAGCCTTCCTCCAACAGGAACTGAATAAATAGTTCCTGGAATTTTAAATACAATACATATATAAAAGTGCAAAGGACAAGGGGTAAAAAAAAAGCGAAAAGGTAATAATAGCGTAACTACTGAATGATGCATTAAATAAACCTCTCAGTCACCCATTCTCAACAAGTACTTTGCATGCACGGTTTTGATTGTGTAACACTTTTAACATTGCCCTTTTGGATAGAGACCAATCTGCAGACACTCTTCCTGTGTCCAATCAGTTACTCTGTAGAGTTGTGCCTCTTAGCACCCTCACACTTGCACCGAGCCTTCTCACTCAGCCAGGCTTTAAAGCTTTGTAGCCATTTTCTATGGCGTGAAAGACAACTCATGCTGCAGCCCTCTTCTTTATTGTTCTGAAGAGGACCCGCACATGACCAGTGTGTGGGTTGGGAAAGCAGCTGTGGCATTGTTAGCCAGCACTTGCTTCCCACATACAGTACTACCCCGGGATGAATGAACCCACCACAGACAATTGTCACCCACAGCATCTCTAAGGAGCTCTTTGTCTGCTTCCATTGCTTAATCCAACAGACTTCCTAGGCCAAAGTTAGCATTGTGCACACTGCCAATTTTTCACCTTAGGAGTGTTCATCTCAGAAACTGTGGTGTGGGACAGTCTTGCTGCTTCCCTTGGATACAGATCGATCTGCAGCAGAGAGAAGGGACAGGGATTTTGCACTGATGAACACCTGGGTTTGCTAATCCCATAAAATACCATTTTTCTCCAGAACTGCTGAGAAAGCTTAACTTCTCACACCCTGCAGAAGGCTTTCATAAAGGGGACTGGGGACTGTAAATCCGACACTAGTATTGGCAAGCCCTCAACTACAGTGGGTCTATGCGCATGAGTAACTGCACACAAATGCAAGTGAAGGAATTCACAGATTGTCTCATAGCGTCTTAAAAGGAACCCAGAGCTCTTTACAGACCCCAATATATCTCACACCCACAGAAGGATTTCTCTACAAAAGGACTTTACACATTGAAGTCTGAACTGGGATCATTTCAGAAGAATCGAGAGCTGAATGAACCCTTGCCACACTGAGCCCTCTGCTACTGCTGAGACTAGTAATCCAAACCCCGTGCTTTGCTAATTTAATTCCTTATCCAACAGAGCAGTGTGCACAGGCTGAACTTACAGCATAGGAGCTTTGAGGGGAAGAAGGACAATTCATGTGCTTAGGTTTATGTGATTTTACTACTTTGGGCTTCGGAGGTATACATGGCCTCAGGAGATGCTGTAAGCTGACATAGCTCACTTCGACCGAAAGACAAGTGTGCTTTTATTCCTCTCTGGCCTTGTTCTTGACCATGTGCTCCCATCTTTTACTCTGTGCCAGTGCTGGTGCTCATTGGACAAAAACCTGCATGACAGAAGGGTGGAATGGCATGATCAGGGGAGGAAGATAGGCAGGTAAAAATGGTTAGGGAAGGAGAAAAGCGTCTTGTCTTCCACAGGTGTGAGTCTCTTGCTGGACTTAGGTGTACTTTGAACATATGCTGACATGTGACCGTCAACAACGAGACATGAAGAGAACTGAACATCAGGATCAGCATGTTTAGCATTTTTTCAACTAAATATGTGAATTCTGACCAAATCCCTAAACCTTTACAGAAGAAACTCTTGTGTTTCAGCCAAGGCATACAAATGTGTAAGAAAGAAGGGATGTATAGAGCCATACTGTGTTTGCAGGAATATAAATCCTTTTAGGCAGCCCAGCCTGCTTCCATGTCCTTTGGCCAGGAACTCAGCTGGCTTGAAGATGATGGAGATGGTCCTTGCTTGTTGGCTGACATGTAAAGGATCAAACTAGCACTTAAAAACATGATCTGCTATTGCCTTAACATGCAGCTCAAGGCTATAACAACATTGTCTCTGCTGCAGATTCGTGGGCTGCTAAATGGCATCCTGTTGGCCCTTGCTATATGTTACCTTTCTAAGCTTCATGAGACAGTAATAACATTCTGACCTTGGCCCATAAGACCAAATTGGCCATCTAGTCCTACTATTTACTGATTTTTTTTTGTTTTGTTTGCCCTTCACCGTTACTCTAAGCCTGTGAATATCACCAGTGACACTGCTGCATAGGCTGTGGCCACTGTTTTGGGTCCTTATTTGGTGATTGGATCCTGACCTGTTCACTTGTACAGGTAAGCCTAAATGTGTGGCTCTTGGGAGACCTGTGCAAGCGTTTCCTGAGAGCTTCTATTCAGTTGAAAGGCGTGGACTTTCCCTTCAGAGAAGTATCTGAGGTTCTCCCATCCATCCATATTTGTGCTGAGTTGCTATCTGATCTCTGAGGTCTCCACTGCAGTGTTCCCACACTGTCAGTCAGAGCTGACTTCACGCATGTTTTAGACCAGTGGAGTAGAATCTGACTGGAGGCCTGTTACCAGCGGTGTTCCCCAGGGCTCAGTGTTGGGTCCAGTCCTGTTTAATATCTTCATTGACGATCTTGATGAGGGAATAACATCCACCCTCAGCAAGTACGCCGATGATACAAAGCTGGGAGGAGTGGCTGACACGCAGGAGCACTGCGCTGCCATCCAGAGAGACCTGGACAGGCTGGAGAGCTGGGCAGTGAGAAACCAGATGAAGTTCAACAAAAGCAAGTGTAAAGTCTTGCACCTGGGAAGGAACAACTGTTTGTATCAGTACAGGCTGGGGGATGACCTGCTGGAGAAGAGCTCAGTGGAGAAGGACCTGGGGGTCCTGGTAGATGACAAGTTGGCCATGAGCCAGCAGTGTGCCTCGGTGGCCAAGAGAGCCAATGGGATCCTGGGATGCATCAGGAGGAGTGTAGCCAGCAGGTCAAAGGAGGTGATCCTCCCTCTCTACTCTGCCCTGATCAGGCCCCACCTGGAGTATTGTGTCCAGTTCTGGGCTCCTTGGTATAAAAAGGACAGGGATCTCCTGGAAAGAGTCCAAAGAAGGGCTACGAAGATGATTAAGGGCCTAGAGCATCTCCCCTATGAGGAAAGGCTGAGTAAGCTGGGACTGTTCAGCCTTGAGAAGAGAAGACTAAGGGGGGACCTAATCAAAGTTTATAATTATCTGAAGCAGGGGATGCAGGGGGAATCAGCCAGCCCCTTTTCAGTGGTCTGTGGGGATAGGACAAGGGGCAATGGCTGCAAGTTGGAGCATAGGAAGTTCCGCACCAACATGCGGAAGAACTTTTTCACAGTGAGGGTGACTGAGCACTGGAATAGGCTGCCCAGGGGGGTGGTGGAGTCTCCTTCACTGGAGATATTCAAGACCCGCCTGGACGCCTATCTGAGCAATATGAGCTAGGGAGCTGCTTTGGCAGGGGGGTTGGACCCGATGATCTCTCGAGGTCCCTTCCAACCCCTACAATTCTGTGATTCTGTGATTCTGTGATTCTGACTCCCAGCTTCCCATTACTTTCCCAGTACTCTGTGTTTGAGTCCCCATTCAAAGCTGAACCAGATTTGAGCTCTGCTGAGGAATTCTGTGGTCCATTTTCTGTGCAAAGACACACTCATGACAGCCAGACCTCGATTAAGGACACCACAATGTCTTATTCTCAGTTCTTGTCTGAGTATCCTTCAGGCAGCATCATCCTTGCTTGGAAATGGAGTGAAAAAATAGTATGTCTAATGGCACAATGATCAAAATGGCCTTTATTCAGGAACAAGTTTGTATCTCATGATGCAGTCAAGTGTCTCCTTTCATGATGTTCTATTCACTCTGCTCACACTTCACTGTCCCTAATCTTTCCTTCTTTGAGCAATCATGCCATGCCACTGGATCATCTTTTGGTCTATCACCATCAGGTCTTTTCTTGGTGTGGGAAGTATGGACACACCACATGGGCAGAAAACCTTTCTCTCTGACATTTAATGCAGGTGTATAGACATGAAGTAGTCCCTTGCAAATCCTTGCACATCCAATTGGAAGAAATTAAAAATACATCAAGTTTGTTTCAAGAAGTACTTTAAGATAGGGCAAATAATGACCTACTGTTCACTGTCAATGTTGACTACATCTTCTGTGAATGAAGAGTCTGCCGGATGAGGAGTTCAATGAGACGACCCCTCTCGTGACACCAGCTCTGAAATTCCTTAGTTTTTTAAAAAAAACCCGCATCTTGTGTTCTCATCTCTCAGCAGATTGGACTGACTCATCTGCTGCTACATTCGCAGCTGATGACTATCCCTGTCCAAAAGTACTATTTTACTGCCTCTGGTACCCTGTTGTGTTTGATGCATCATTTGACTCAGTAGCACAACCTTTGGGAAGGGCTTTTAGGTGAGTCGATAGATTGTGTCTTTTATTGCCTATACGATTTGTGAAGCCTCAGTATAGACAACAGGCAATGTTATTTTCTCTAATTCCAGTCTAATGTTGAGCACAATCCACAACGGCTTATTTGAAACACTGCTTGTTGTCAGAAGGCACTTTTCACTAACAAACTGGCAAGAATGTTCCCATCAAAGAAGCACAGGGAATGGGGCATTCTCAGCCCAGACATTTCCCCTTTCTGTATTCATGTCATCTCTGCTTACAAACACTACAGGCTGATAGCTTCAGAGCAGTGACGCTGCTAGATTTTCTTTCCCACTATCATCCTTTGCCTCATGTTGCTCCAGAGTAGCAATGTTTCATGGTATGCATCTGGTGTAAGCAATCTTCATGCTTTCAGATGCCCATCCAGGGGCTCTGACTAACCTCACCACACAGCAGCTGTCTTATGGTTTTGCAGTACCCTGCTGGATGTGCAGAGCATCTGGAAATTTCCACTGATCAAGACACTTCCAGAATGAGCCCGTGTCTCAGAGGGAGAATGAAGCTCAGCAGAGACTCTCAAATGCCCAAATGAACCGGTCTTGTATTCCTCTGCTGCATGCAGTCTGTGGTCAGCCTCACACCCCTTAGCAGCAGCCACACCTTGATATCATGACCCCAGTTACCTCTTACTCAGGTTTGCCTTTCTCTGGTGATATGATTTTCATCATATTTTTCATAGCTGTTGCTGGGCCTACTATGGTCCTGCTTGTGCAGGCTACCTGCCGTGGGTACAGGAAACCCAATGGATCTCCTGCAACCTGTCGGGACTGGCCAGGGGATTTATTTCATCGCTGTGCTCAGTGCCTTAGGATGAGCCCACTATACATCTCGCTTCCCACAGCTCTTTAAACAGCCCACATGAGCATTGGAGAACACAGCCAGTTCCAGCTCACCACAGGTGCTGGTATTACATTGTAGCTGATCCCAATCCAGTTGGCACCCAAGTGGCCTCTGAGCCCATGGGGGATGGATGGCAGGCAGCCCTCTCCCCTGTCTGCAGTCCCATGAAAGCCACAACACAGTGCTACTCATCTCCAGTGGATGTCTGTCTGTCTCGTCACAGCCAGAGTTGTTGTTTATTTCCTGAAAGAGGAGTTGAGCAAGGGTTCGAAATGATCCTGCTAGTCTCACTTCACACCTGACAGGCCTTAGATGAGGTCAGTCTGTCTCCGTCCTGCCTGTGGTGAGGCTGTACGTCCACCTGGCGTTCAAACAGTGAATTGATGGTCTGGTTTCACTCCTCAGACCCTGGTCAGTGTCTCACTTTCTCCCTGAACACAGCTTTTATGCCTGTCTGTCAGGGAAGGTACCCCAGCTGAACTCTCACTGCCGGTTTGCTCCTTTCCAGATCACCTTCCCTCTAATTGTAGGAAGTGTTTTTCAAGGATAAAATATTTTAACTGCAAAATACCATGTAGACAGACAGGTCCCCTGAGCAACAGTATCTCTCAACAGGGCCTTTCTGATGTCAAAGTTGCAAGGCAGAGTTTTGGACCTATATATATGTGGGATTTCTCCAGCCACTCAGCCTGGGGTTATGGTGGTCATCAGCTCTTCCTCACCTGCTCCAGTGCTGAGAATTTGCTTCTGATGACCGCATGTCACTGACTTCTCATCCTTGCTTATATTTTTTAATCTCTGATCACTCTTTCCAGCACATTTGGTGCAATCTGTTTGCACTTCCATTGTTTCCATGCCTCTCAAAAACTTCTTAATCTAGAAAAGCAGCATTTTCTCCGGTCAGAGGACCAAAACATGGCTTTGCCCTTTGTGCAGAGGACTGCTCAGAAGAGCTGCAGCAGGACCCCTGCTAGTATTGAAGCTGGGAAGACCCTAGCCTGTCAGTCTGGCTCATGGATCTCTCAAAACGTTTCTTCCCCCAGAGCGTTTCAGGGTCTGTGCAGGTGTTACCCAGGCAGTGTGTGTCCTGCTCTCCAAGCTACATCCCTGATCTACCGAGGCTGTTCTAGCTTTAGCTACAGTGATTTTTCTTCCCCATTTGCAAACATATTTACTTCTCATTCCCCATAATTAAAGTGGCGGCAATCCTGGTTAATCGCCACCACACAAATCCATGCTCCTCAATCAAAATGACAGCACTTCTTAACTTCAGCTCAAATTAAAATCGAAGCCTCGTTGCTGCCTGTTTCAGAAACCCGAAGCCCCGACAGCTACAAAGATTAAGCTAATTAATTAAAAAATAAATACATCAAAACCGCGGCGGCCGCGTTTTGCGAGGCGGCAGAGGTAATAACTCCCCGCGGGGCAGGTGGGTGCACCGGGGGTAGAGCCCACCGGCGGGTAGAGCCCGCCGCCGGCAGCCGCGTCAGCCGGCATCAAGGAGCCCCGCGGCCGAGCGCTGCCACCTGGCGGCGGCCTATCCCTCGGCGGCGGCGGCGCGGAGCCACCGCCCCCCGGTGGCGGCTCAGAGGCGGCGCGGCCCGGCCAAGCCCGGCCAGGCCCGGCGCGGGGAGGCGCGGCGGAGCGCTGGCTGAAAGGGGAAATGCTTGCCTGCATTGGCGGCAACTGCGTTACAAGTAACCGCTTGGATGGGGGGGCGCTTTCCAGCTCCAACCACGGGCACGGACACCCTCCATTAGACCGGCTTGCCCTAAAGCCCCGTCCAACCTGGCCTTCCTCACAGGGAAGAATTTTTTTCCTAAGATCAAATCTAAATTTACCGTCTTTTGGTTTAAAGCCATTACCTCTTGCCCCTTTAAACAGCCTCTCTCCAAGCCTTCCCCTTAAAGTACTGGAAGGCCGCAATAAAGTCTCCCTGGAGTTCTCTCCAGGCTGAACAACCCCAACTCTCTCAGCCTGCCTTCATAGGAGGGGTGCTCCAGCCCTCTGATGATCTTTGTGGCCCTCCTCAGGACCTGCTTCAAAAGCTCTGTCCCCTTCGTATATGACACATCCTTCTACTATAATGGAGCAGAGGGGGTAAATCACCCCCCTCAACCTGCCGGTTACACTTCTTTTGATGCAGCCCAGGATATGTTTGGCTTTCTGGGCTGCAAGCACACAATGCCAGCTTGTGTTGAGCTTTAGGAGTTTGAGTCGATGAACCTTCTGGGTCCTTTCCAACTCAGTACAGTCTATGATTCTGTGATTCTATGATTTTCATCAACCACCACCCCCAAGTCCTTCTCCTCAGAGCTGCCCTCAATCCATTCTCCATCCAGCCTGTAGTTGTCCTTGTGATTGCCCCAGCCCATATCCAGGACCTTGCACTTGGCCTCGTTGAACTTCATGAGGTTTGTGTGAAGTTGTTTGCATTCCCTCTGTTTTATATGTTTATTTGCATTTTCCTTGGCTGCAGTGCTCTTAGAAATCTGCGTGTGCACATCTAAATCTGTGGCCTGTTACCATAACTCTTCCAGTCCACTGACCAGGCATATCCGGAATTTACACCAGTGGTGTAAAGATTTTATGGAGCCCTGGCTCCAGTCCAACCATTTCATTAACTGCATTCAGGTAAAATATCTGCTTTAAAAAAGCAGGTATTATCTATTGCTTAAGTTCTGTTAGGAAACACCATACCTCAAATGCTGACAAGCAATGACAACCCCTATTATATATATATTACAATACTGGTAGTAAAACTGACCAGTAAATCAGCACACACAAGACAGGACCACTGAGGTACCAGAGTAACTGATTAGGAGTTAGACTGAAAAACAAAATAATTAAGTCTGGCTCAAGCCTCCGGCCAATTTGTGTTCCAAACCTTTTATTATTTGTGCAAATATAAACACAATAATTACATCAGCATGGGAAGGAAGCTCCATTTGGTTCCTCTCCCCACCAGAAAGCTTCTTGCTTGGGCTGGAATTAATAAATACATCATAAACCCAGCCTTCCCCTTTCCCCCTTTGCCCCCCAAATCCCTTGGCTTTTTGAGCTAGCATCGATCAAGCAAGGGTCTCAAAATGCTCTGCAAAGGTGGGCAGGTAAATTATTGCCTGCCTTGCCTGCAGATGAAGCTACAGGTCTGGCAGGGAGCCTCTTTGGAGGTCAGGGGAAAGCAAGAGGTAGAGGAGATGAGGAATTTCAAGACGGTGAAGGCCCTTGGGGCTCAGTCTCACTGATAAGTGGGAGGAGGAAGCAACATGTCAAGAGAGGGGGAGGATGGAGGTGAGAGAGTAGGGCAAGATCGAGTGTTTATGGGTCTCCCCCCTCCCTGTGCTGCAGGAGCCAGCTGCCTTACGTCCCTGTGTGATGTTCATCTTCCTGAACCACCTGCGGAAGGTTTTGCTGATGGGGAAACAGAGGATGTAGAGGTATTGACCAGGGTCGCAAAGGCAGCCTGTGACTGGACTGGAAATTGAACTCTGGCTACTGGAACAAGGTAGATAAGGAAACAGGGAAAGGCAAGGAGGAGAGGAAACCAAGAAGCTGTGAATTTTAACGGTGCAAAAGCACCTTGGGGCCTTCTTCAAACAGCATGGGACTCTGTCTTTTGCCAAAAATATTAGTTGAAAATATTGGCATTCTTATTTCACTGCAAAGAGATTCGTGATCTTGATCCCTAAACCACAGCAAAAAACATGCAAGAAAAACAAAACCAACCCCAAGTTTACCTGGCAAGAAAAATCTCAACCACATGACCCATAGGATGTCGAGTATACAATGGTATCATCATGATTTCATAAGTGTTCGGGCCCATTCAGCACAATTGAAGGTGACCTTACCCTACAAACCTGTGGCTGACTCCACTGGGGCAGGCTGAGCAAAAGAAACAGCCATAGGGTAATAGGCTTCCCTCCTTAATACTGAGCCCCACACACTATGAGGGGCCTCTGCACGCGTGGCTGAAGGCAGAAAATCCCTTTCCCAGCCCACCATAACAGAGACAACCGGCACTTCTGCAGCCATCTCACATCACTCAAACATTTTGTCCAGAGGTTATTGCCGCCTGGCTGTGCACGGGTGCAACGCCAGCAGCACACGGCATGCTCCTTTGTGGGGTGGAAGGTTGGGTTGTGGTTAGAATATAATGCCAGGCAAACTGATGAGGGAGGCCTACTCCCCCAAGGCTGCCAGCAAGGCAGGAATCCTGCTGCAAATGTCATCACTGCACAAGGTGAGCGGCTTTCAGGGTGGCAACAGAGTCCGTTTTCTGTTGTCTGAGCAGCTGAAGTATTTTTTGGTTTTAAATTGTTTGTGTGCTGTTAATGTCTCTCTCAGCGGAGCTGCTTGCTCCATCTCAAGAGACATTGCCAGAGAGGCATTTACAGGCGTAGCAGAGCTGTCTCTGGTCAGGAGGTAGAGTGTCGGTCACACCAGAAGGAGATGAGAAACCAGAACAGTCACCAGATGACATGACACATCACTGGAGACACTGTAAAAGGCAGCCAAAGGTTTCCTTCTTTCTTATGAACTATAGTTTATTTTTCAAAGGCTTGGGCTACTCCAGCTACTGCAGTGGCGGGGCGGGGGGCCTTGCCCCTGATCAGGCTCATGACATGCAAGTCTCCAGTTGGTCTGGAGAATTCACCTCCTCATTTGGCTCCTCCCCACCTCCAACTTACTGATTTGGAAAAGCTCTAGCAAGTGCCTTCATTTTTTTTTAATATACTTTTTTTTCTAGAAAATAAAAAGCATCTGCCCACTCATTGTAGATTGGATCTTCTTGTAAGTCAGAGACCCTGCAAGCTGCTCATGCAAACATTTGCAGTGACACTAAGATGAAAGGAGCCGCATCTGGCCCATTCCACAGCCTATTGTTTAAACAGCAGCATACACGCTGTAGTTACAAAACCATAATGTGCTTTTAATTTG
Organism: Porphyrio hochstetteri; assembly: GCA_020800305.1. NCBI lineage: Eukaryota > Metazoa > Chordata > Aves > Gruiformes > Rallidae > Porphyrio > Porphyrio hochstetteri. The sequence continues at coordinate 133,975,239 of CM036906.1, read as the reverse complement.
CATGGAGTGAACCCAGGAAACTATAATTAGAAAGTTTCTGGAAATGCAACAAGGAAATATTAATACAGTGCAAAAAGCAATCCAAAGCCTCCAGCCACACAGAGATGTGTTGTCTAAAACGTTGCATTAGCCAGTTTTTCTCTCTTAATCCAATAGGACTGCATCTCCAGAGCAATTCTTCGTGAACATTTATCCTCCTTGACCATAAATCTTAGCCATTTGACACCCAAGTTATTAAATTATATTTGTGTTGTTATATCACAACACAATGCTTAGCCATATATCATGCCCCCAAGGATAACACAGAACCAGCAAATGGTAAAACAAAGCTCCTCCTTCCAGACCCTCTTTAAAGCTGAGAGATGCACTGTAACCTGCTGGCAGGATGGGCCTGTGCTTGGATTTGTGTTTGATTTCACTTAGGAGTCAACCATGTTACATATGCATATTGTCTAGGTCATTAAAATACGGCTGCTTTTATAAGGAAAGACAAATTGCCAGCACTAGCACACAGTCATTTCTTATTACAATTCTTAATTGGGATTTCAGAGGGGTCATAAATGTTGTGTCATGAGTAATAAAATATAGGGCATCGAACAGAAGTGAGAAAAATAATCATGGCTTTGAGTTATTTAAGGTTTAAATTTCACTGCACGGTCCATGGAGGGTCTTCAGGAGCAATCTCTCTCCCAGTGCGGATGGAGGGATGTCTCATCCAAACACCACATCTGTCAGTTTGTTGTATGCTAAGGGCCAGCTGTGGCTGTCCAGCAGTTTCTGCCTTCTGATTGACCTTCCCTGGGGTGTAGCACACATGACACACAGAAATCCAAATATTCACCCCAAGTAGGGCAGTGCTCATTATGGTGAATTGCAGAGTCAGTTATTTGCCTCCCGATATCAGGGATGAATAAAACAATCACATCTTGTCTCAAACAATTTTATGACTACTTCTTGTGATCGGTCCCAGTTGCTCCCACACCTTGTGCTTCATTTGTGGCTAAGGATGTTCTGGATCTCCAGGGTTTAAAACTCTCCATGGTTAGTGCTGACACTTCCAGGTTCGTTTTTGGCTGTGGTGACAGAATGCGCATGGCCACGGATGTTTGATGACTGCACCTCAGGAGAAGCCTTCACTAAAAACTCCTGCCAGCTGTCCTTCTGCCCCTGCAAAAGAACGAATACAGACAACTCCTGACACTTGGCAGGGCAGTACCACACCCAACAGTTCTTACACCATTTTCTCATTGCTCCAGCTTTGTACATGCAGATTTCTTGCCAAGTAATTTCTCTAACAACTTCAAATCTGAACTAATGTTTTAACAGAGTCTTCCTCATTACTATAATGTCTTTCTAGTCATCAATTCTTGGGGCTTATTATGTGAAAATTAGAAATACATTATTACCAGAAAAGCTATTCTCTCAACTGCGCAGACATTTACAACCTGACATAATCTCTTAAAATCTGAATTGTTTGCAATGAAAAAGACCTTTTTTTTTTTCTTCAGGAAGATGTGAGAGAATTTCAATTTCAGCTAATTCTTGCAACCCTAATGAGCTTCCTTCTCTAAGGAACTGGCAATGGTCTTTATGCTATAATAGTTCCAGGAACAATTGGAAACTACTTAGATAATAACATAAGGTTTTTTAGATCGATATCACTTTTGTAATGTGAAACTTTTGCCAGATCTAAGTATCTAAACTGTTCTCTTTTTTTTCCTCCTTTTTCTTTTTTTATGAGGATTTCCCTGAAAAGTTCTTGTGCAGTGAGAAAAAGCTTGATACAATTATGCAGACCAAGAGGTGACAAGTAAGAATTTAATGGACAGAGTCCATAATAGGATGCCTAGAAAGTTCTAGCATTCTGGCATCGTAGGGATGATATCCAAATAGAAGACCACTTCTTTCACACATTTTGAATGTTTTACTTCATGTGCTGTAAGGACTGCATGCTCAATGAATCTGATATCAGGTAAGGGAGTTTTATGAGCCCATTAGAGACATTCCCTTCTGTTCATATTAATCAGTTAATATGTTAAGAGGTATTTTATTAGTGTAGATTGAAGCTTGCATTGACAAAACATGCTTTTTTGGCTGGCAAGTTAGGCTGACTGAATTATACTGTGCCCAAACAGATAAACCTTATTGTTTTGGGCCAAGCATATGCCCAATTGAAAAGTTCCATCAGTCACTGTAAGGAATTCCTGGACTTCAAGAGGCTTCATATTTGGTCTAAGGAATGAGGGTACACAACTCCTATTGTGTATATATGAACACAAATATTTCCAAATTGATTTCTTATCCTCCACATCAGCTCTTAGCCTTTTTTCTTTCCTCTGCAGAAATGTCAAGCTCCCATTCGTTTCAGGATTTCCAGGGCTCTGGAGTCAGTTCCCTGGGTGGTACTGCAACATGCCTCCTGGCATTTCAACCACACGCTGGGCCTTTCTGGAGAAAAAAATGTCAAAGTCTACATGCATGTGAAACCTTTAGCATTTCATTTGAACTGTTATGGAACTAAAGAATGCCTTGGGTGGTTTTCAGATATCTCTATTCTTATGTGAAGGAAAAGCATGGGCAGTTCCCATAGGCATCCTTCTGAATGGAGGAAGGGTACTTCTGAGGGAAATGTCTGTAGTCTGCCCCAAAGCTATCGTAGATTTATCAGTGCTGCACTGGGCAGGATCCTACTCTTCTGAATGTTGCCCTTTATATAGGAGGAAGAGGGTGGGAGTGTCATAATGTCTTTGGGAAAGGTGCTGCCTTTTACCTGGTTCTAGTAGTTCTTCAACTTTTGAGCACTATAAAGTAGCTGTTGAGTGCCTTGAAAGATGAGTATCGTTACTTGCCCAACCACAAATATCCACATTCAGGCTGACAAGTTCCCACTGTTCTAGCAGTCTGGGTTCAGCAATGACCTTGGGTGAGCACGCTGGGCCTGACAGGGCTATTGTTATAATGCTGCTTCTTTCCATGCTGTTTTACACCCATTTTTCTGTTGCTCCTCCTATTCACTGTTCTTAAAGCTGATGTAAGGTTGCTATTTCCTACCATCACTTTTAAACAGGAGTGTCAGAAAATTGCTGTTTCCAGTTTAGCACTTGCTCAAAACTTTAAACTCCACCCCCACCCCTCCACCTAATTACACTTTAAACCAAAATGCACTAGACAAAAGCAGCAAGCATGCTCTGGCTGTGTGAGGTTTCCAGATCAGTGTTCATTCCAGTGTAAAGGGTGCCTGAAGGGGCTCAAGTCTACCTCTACATGAAGGAACCTTAGGGCTGTTGGGTATGTCTGTACAAAGAGTCACAAACAGTGAAGGACTGTGGTTCCTGCTCCACTTCCAGGACAGCATGTTCCTTGTCTGCGAAGCTGAGGGGGCGGAGAGGCCTGTCCAGTTTACTGCACCATCTGCTAGGTTCAGCCAAATTGCTTGATCTTAACCAATTTCAAAGGGAATGAGGTCAAAACTTCAGAGGTGACCTTAACTCTTCATAAAATATTTGCTGTCTCAGATGTTATGAAGAAAAGGTTGTTTCAGAGGAGAGGGGATGACTTGCCAGGATTCCTCCTGACACCGAAATGCACTTCCTTCTCCCTCCACAAATACCAGAAAGCTCATCACTCCTCTGTCCCTGGCAGGAATAGCAACCCAACCCTCGTGACCTCCCCTAGCTTCCTCTGCACTGCAGCTTCCATTGCACCCCATGTCTCTGGGTTGCATGCCCATCTCCTGACCCATATCTTGTCTCATGAGTCTCCACAACTCAGCTCTGGACACCTAGGCAGCTGCAATTCCCCAGGCATCTCCCACTGTTGTACATTCTATAAGCACCATCCCACCTGGACCACTCTGGGGCTGGAGACATTTGGGACCTGTTTAGTGCTGTCCTTCATTCAATCTTTCCTTGCTCAGGCCTTCTCCAGACATATATTCCAAGTGGCATTAACTGTCCCCCAAATGCTGCCTAGCACAAAATTTTCTCAAGACAGGGACCCTCCTTCTCTGTGGGCCAGATGCACACTCTTAGAAAAGACTGCTCTGTAATTTACACTTACAGAAACCCTGCTTCTTTACACATCATGCAGAAAATCCTCAACTTTACATTTATCCAGAGCTCTTCAGGTTCGTCATGCAGTAAAACTGAGAATCCAGAGCACCTTTCTCTTTCTGCCATTTGTGGCAAAACAGCAAGTGAGAATGGAGTATGTTGCTAGAATCATTATTCTTCTGAGAATCTTCACCTGGATCCTGCTTTTCATCTGTGGCTTCTCCCAGGTGTGGATCTGCCTCAGCTGGTAAAGAATGATCTTTCCATCTGCTGCTTGGTCCATGAGGAGGAGGACTCAGCCAGCTGGGGTTTCATGTAGGTGCTGAGATAGAAGATGATAGCAGCCCAGTGAGGGTTTGAAAGGGAAGGAGCATTTGATCATACAGACCTCTGACCTCCCCTCAGAAAGTGAAGATGGGAAATATTTTTATGTTCATATTCTTTCAGAAGGAGGAGAGTGCCTAAGAATAAGGTAGATCAGAGACAACCAGCAGCATAAGTACAGTTGTGCTCCACTTGTGCAGGAACAAGAGAACAATATGTGCTATTTTAGCACCAGGCCCTGGCTTGAAACACAGCTGAGAAAGACAAAGGATATCAGCAGAAAACCTGTGGATGCAAATGACTGTTTTTCATTAGCCTCTTCACTGTCATAAACTCAAGCTGGTTCAAACCTGGATGGTGATCCACCAGGATTCTCTGCCCTTAAAAACAAATGTTAACTGTTTGCTGCTTCTTTGCCAGGAATGATGGAGGAACTTGCTTGAAAGTTTGTCAGTCTTTTCCCATGGTCTCATAAAAGGCACTGCCTTTTCCTGTGAGCCTTGCTTTACTCTGAAACTCAAGAAATTTTGCTTTTAAATTAATCCATTCTTGATGCCCTGAAGTCACTCTTTCATGGCAGTAAGAGAGCTTAAAAAACTTCTTTGATTAAGCCCATGATATGCAATCAGGGTTCTCTTCAGGACTTGTTAGTCCATGGTGGCTTTTCTTCAGCTTGCTTAGGGTTTTTAACAGGGAATACAACTGCTATGTAGGCTGTATGAAAGGGGAATTGAGGGTAACTTGGCATTTCTATTTAGGCAAGTGTGTGGGTTCAGATACTTTGAGATACATCAGTTACCCCCACAGAGGGGATATTAGGTCTTGAAAGAGTGATGTCTTGCAGAAGGGAACAAAGCTTGTTGCAAGTGAAGAGACATGGTGGAGTCTAACAAAAAGGTCAGTTTGCTGTGTACTGTGCATTAGCTGCTCTTTGGACAAAGGCTGCTGCTGAACAAGACTTTTCCAGTTTGCATGATTTTTACTTTCTATTGGGACATCTCAGCTCCCACAGGAGTGGAGTACAACAGCAATTTGATTTCCATCAAGCCCTACAAGACCAAGTCAAATAAGAGTCCAGAGCCACCAAGATCCTCTGATGTTCAGTGCAACAACAGAAAAGACAGGGTACCATTCCCACAGGGGGGGTGAGCTCTTTTCCTGTGGCACACCCCATCTCCTCTCCCAGACAAGCTCTCATGAATGCCATACAGCATCAACATCAACACAAAGCCCATTGACTCCATCCCCTCTGGCACAGAGCCTTGTGCCAGGCCCCCCGCAGTTGCTCTGATTGTGCAGAGTGCAGAGGAATGAGATCACTATGTTGAATTTTGAGGAATGGCCAGCAGATGGGAACAATCAGATAAAGCCGGTAACCATCACGGAGGAGGAAAAAAAAATCCAATTAAATTCTCCTGAGAAACATGGGAGCTAAGAAAGACCTTTGTTTCTGGTGCTGTCCAGTCACTGCTTCAGATCTGAACCTGAAGGAATGGAGCAACTGTGCAGCCCACCTGCACGAATGAACTATCACAGCGGTCACTTCAATACAGGCTGGGAGAGGCACATCCTTCTATCATGCCTGGGGTTGATTTGGCAAACAGCTACCTTGGATCTCTCCTGGAACACCAGTGTGTGTGCCTGAAAGGTCTGTGATGCACAACCAGCCTGCAGAGCTGGGCTGTTCGTTTTGGTCAGGCTGGCAAAGGTAAAGAAGGGATTGGTCAGGGGGAGAGAAGCTTTGTCATGGTGTTTTGGAGGACAGGAGCAGGGCCAGCTTTCAGCCCTGCCTCCCTTTCTGGGAAAGACTGGCATCAGGAGCACAGCAGTGCTAGGGGGAGGGGGTGGCAGGAAGGATGCTGAGGGGTTCTTCATGTATCCTGGGAACTCCATGACCATTGATTTTCTGAGGATGTAAATAGACCTTGGTATAAATAAAAATTTTAGTGCCAGCGCTGTAAACTCTTTGCAACAGGGACCATCATTTTGTCTGGTCTTTATTCAGCCCCTATTACTGCAACTGCATGGTCAATAATTGTGTCTCTTCTACACAGCTACACTATTAAATGGCCTGGTTATTATTAGTAAGGTAGTAATAATCACTAATAGCAACAATTTCATCCCACACAGCATGAACTAAGACAGCGACACCAGAGGTCCCTATTTGCTGCTATGGAGTAATGCTCATTTCTATCCACCATTTCTTTCTATTCTTGAATGCAACTTCATTTAAAAGAGGGTGACTGATTATTCCTTGAGGGCCTTTATTCTGTCTGTGCTTGACACCTGCAGAAGTCTCAAACGCTCCCATAAGTGATGTTACTATGTAAGCTACTTAGTGCTTTTCCACGCTGCAGCTCCAGCACCATCTTTCTGGCAGAGTGCTCTGTCCCCATGGGGAGCTGCACAGAGGACCACAGCCACACACAGAAACCACAGCCAGCACAAGGGGAAATTGTGCTCTTCTTCACAGTCAGAGCAGATCACCACTCAGACTTTAAAAACATGCCCTGTCTTAGGACAAACCTAGACAGGGTCATATTGAGGACATCTGAGGCATGAGCATCTCCTCCAAACTGAAGTGCTTAAATTGCAACGAGGGTCTTTAGTCTCAAACCCCAAATCAATTTATGTCACCATTATCAAGGTACAACTTTTAAAAGAAGCAAAGGTTGGAAGTTGGTTCACATGCAGAAGTTTGTCCTCAGTGAATGGCAGTGTACCCTACAGGAAAGGTTAGTATCATCATCGTCATCACCATCACTTTTTAGCTGTGACAAAATAAGACAAATTACTGTAGTGATTTAGCCCAACAGAGGCATGGCTTCCATAATGGAGTGTAGCAGCAAGCAACACCTTTGGTTTTAAAGAAATAAGATGGGGGAGGGGGTGTGGGAAAAGAGCTGGAATTTGAAATGGTTCCTGTCCAAATAACATATTGCATCTGTGACACTTTGTTCTGGTACTAATTTCCTGGCAACACTCAACACACACAATTCCTGTTCCCTGGCAATAGCTAACAATACTACCTGTGCCTTTGCAGATGGTTCAGTGGTGTGTGTATATCTTCCTAGAAGCAAGTAATTTGTTTTGTGGATGGGGTGTATTTGCCAGAGATTTTCAACTGTCAAAACAACCCTCTCCCTAGCTCATGACCTCACCACTGTGTACCCATTAGGCTCCTGTCCAGCCCAGAAAGACCATCATGACAGTCATTTCTGAGTGCTGGCCTGTGCTCTCATGATGAAGCGCTAAGTTGAAGTTGGCTTGAGAGAAGCAGTCAGCTTGGAGGAGACCTGGGAGAGGTTAGCATCAGAAATGTTTATATCAGCTATTTCTGTGAACTAATGCAAAAATGGGGCTGGCTGGGTCAGGATTTGGCAGCTGGGGTGCAGAGGAGGGTAAAGAACATGGGGCTTTTTTTTTTTGGCCTTTCACATGAAATGAGATGGTTACTCTGGCCAGGATCTTCATCCTGGGAGAAGGACAGGACAAAGAAAGTAAGAAATGTGGAGTTCTTAATCTGTTATGTTTGTGTTAAATTATATATGCTCTGGCTTGAGCTCACATGGCAGGAACAAAGCCTCTCAGGGTAACGTTACAGTGTGTGGAGAAGTGGGGTGGCACTGTCACTGGGGCATGTGCCTGGCATTCAGCAAGCAAGTCACATCCTCAGGGCTGCGTGTACCAGTGGAGCGTAGGGGACTTGGAAGCAAAACCCATTTTTGAGAGGGTTCAGTACAAAATCCCACCAAAGCACATCATGTCATTCCATTCCCACCATTGGCTTCATCCCTACTGGGGTTTTTTTTTGATAAAAGGGTTGATCTGGAAAAACACCCATCTGTGTTAAACCTTGAAATATTTTCCAGTTGGATTGGTCTCCCATTTGAAAAGTATTTCTTGGGAAGGGAGAAGGAAAAGAAAATGTTTTTAGATGGTTGAAGTATCTCATGCCTGTGATTTCTGAACAATAAATTAATTTTCTGTTTTAAAAGTATACTTCTTGTTTGGAAAATGTATGGTATTGAAAATGAGGTTTATTTTAAAAATTATTAACATTTAAACTAATTATTCAGAAGTAAAAAACCATGGGGTTTATTAACCTATCTTAATGAAGGAAGTATCTTTTCTGCCTATAATCGTGCTGCAGAATTTTTTTTCTGGTTTTGACTTTTAGTCCTGATTTAAGAAGGGCCAGGAAAAATGTAAAAATCCATGTGAATATTTTCAGAAGGACTGGGGAGAACATTTTCCCACGCAGCTCTATGATCAAGCCTTTCAGATACAAACAGATTACTGATTAGGTTGTCTTGCCCTTGACTTGGGATCATCATGTTGCAGAGCACTTGGGGACAGAGCAAAAAGCACCTCTCACCATGCTGTTAATGATGTTTTTCCACACACAGAGCAAGTACATTCCCAAGAAATGTCTTAAGTGAAAGACTCCAAAATAAAGAACAACAGTGGCATTAGTAACCTCTGACTTTCAACCTCTGGGACTCATGTTTTCAGATATCATTAAACTGACTTTTAAATTACATGAATAAAAAAAAATAATAATTCAAATATTTCACGTGCCTTCCTACTTATTTTCTAAATTACACGATGATTTTCAAGCTTTTCAGTAGACCCACCAGCACCAGAAATTCAGCTTTTTGCACATGAAAGCCCTGTGTCTCATGGAGGGTAATTACAAGAACTGGAATAGTCAGAGCATGTAGTGCTCCAAAGACAAATCTGCAGGGGTGGGGCAAGGGAGAGGGGGGCCTCGGTACACATTACTCTAACAGTAGCCATCATTTAGGAATGGCCCTCTGAAGATCTCTGAACATCTCTCTGAAATCTAGCCCCCATAAACAGGCAGCCTTCTCAAAGGGAGTGCCTTAGGCTATCTCCCAGAAGTACCCGCATCTGAAGAAAGAAGAATGCCAAAACCTGCAGCAGAGGATATCCCTTGCAAGGCAGTGTTCTCTTCCCTGTATCCTACCTCACCCATTTTTAAAAAGTATGACAAAGAAGGCTTTGACAAGGATAGGTCTGATGTTAGTGAAAAATGGGTGATGACAGTGAATCCCAAGTGAAACGGTTGTTCTGGGTTTTCAGATGAGAGAGTGGAAGAAAGATTCACTTGGCTCTTATCAAACTGTGGTAAAAAAAAACAGGGGAAAGAGGCAAGCCTGAGACCTGTGCACCTCTGTCTTGTCTCAGCTATTTCATCTTCAGTTGTAAGACGCCAGAGCTGCAGGCACCCTTGTGGGATCCTTGGTGGTTTTAGTGGTGTTCCCTACATAAACACTAGATCAGAGAATGATTCTCTCCAGCAATAAAGAGGCTGTCCTGGTTTTGTCTGGGATAGAGTTATTTTTCTTCCTAGTACCAGATGGTGTGCTGTGTTTGGGATTTAGGTTGAGAATATTATTGGTAATACACTGATGTTGTGGTTGTTGCTAGGCAAAGTTTAGACCAAGTCAAGGACTTCTTGCCTTCCTACACCACCCAACCAGTGAGGTGGCTGAGGATACACAAGAAGCTGGAAAGGGACACAACCAGGACAGCTGACCCAAACTGGCCAAAGGAAGAGTCCATACCATATGATGTCATGTTTAGCATATATAACTTGAGGAAAGCTGGCCAGAGGCTGAACTGCAGCTCAGGAACTAGCTGGCCATCAGTGGTCCTTAGGTCGTGAGCAGTTGTGCTGTTCATCACTTGTATATTCTTTTATCACCATTGTTTTATTATTAGCATTATTATATTCATATTCTTATTTTTCTTTCTCTGTCCTATTAAACTGTCTTTATCTCAACCCACAAGTCTTCCTTTTGTTTTTTCCGATTCTGTCCCACCCAGGGCAGGGAGTGAGTGGTTGTTTTAGCTGCCTGCCAGGTTAAACCACAACACTAGCTTATAGCAGTAACTAACAACACAGGTATTTAACCAGCACCCAAACCTGATTTCTGTTCACAAAACCCTCTGTTAGCTTATGACCTTTAAGGCCATCTCAAGGCCAGGCAGTATAAAGGCTCAGATCTTCCTTCCCTTTCTTTACAGATCAGGAGAAGAGAAGGCAATAGCCTCCCTTTGTCACTAGGAGGAATGGGAGCTGACACAGAAAGTATGGAATCACAGGAAAAAAGGAAGCCACCACTTTTGCAAAGGGAGACACTGGCAATTCGCTGAGGTTTGCTGTTACTGTTTTTGAGTCAGGGTCCTTTTTGTCTTCAGTGTTTATGAAAAGAAAAAGAAAAGAACAAAAATGTAGCAGTTGCTCTTTGGAAAGAGCTACAATTTACTGTAATGGAGCACGGTCACTCGGCTGCATTTTTAATTAATTTCCAGATCCAGGAAATCCATTCATCACAATTCTGGAATGCTGGAAAAATCACTGAGGAACTACAAAGGGCAGGTAAAGCAAAAGCATTTAAAATAGTTGCAGATGAGCTGATAAGAGGCTCAAAGAAACAGTTAAATTTGTGTGCAGATAACTCAACCACAGTATCTGGAATGTATAAACATAGCACTTTTTTTTTTATTCTGGCCTTAAAATTTGATCCAAGTCTGGGAGTTAAAAAGTCCCATTTTGTGTAATCAGGTTCTGGTTGAACATGATTGCTGAATTATTTTAAATTGAAGACACATGTCTGGACGTTGAGTTCTGTATATTATTCCAGGATGGTGTCCATTAGGTCTTATCCATAGGGGCTATCTTCATTCCTTATGCATCAGGATTAGCAAATGGTGAATCATGAATATGGAGACAGTGAAAAGAATGTGGTACTAGTTAACGGGTGATTTTGGAAATTATCTTGCATGCATTATTCAAAACTTTTCAGTCTCTCTTGCATAGAATCCCCACGGCTGTTTAAAAGTGTTATTTTAAAACACACTTGTACAAGGCATTTGCATTCTTTTATTTTGAGTCTTGAATTTAGCAATGAACCAACATTTGCCTTTACCCCTTGTCACTCCTAAAGCATTCTCAAGAGTATGAGTTGCTCATCTAATGGCTGCATTGCCATATGCTGTCCTTCTATAATAGATCTGCCCCTGACCTCTGTGTTTTTATATTGCTTCTTTTACTGGCAGATGGACCATTACATAAATTGAAACATATTTTCATGGATATTCCCAATGGTAAGAGAGTATTGCCTCATTAGTTCCATGGGGAAAACAGAGTAAACCCCAAGCTGAGTAGCTCACCTATCCATATGGTAGGTGAAAAGAAGCGTCCTTATAGTGTACGCTATAGGCAGTGATGCCTCCTGGATTACTGGAAGATTCAAGTTCTGAGGTTGCATTTTTCCTATCTGGACTGCCCAAACACTTGAGTAGCTCCCTGCCAGCTTCTGAAGGACTGTACTGGGCACTCTTTTCATCCCTTGCAGAGATCAATCACTGCAGGATGCTCTACCCACACCTTTTTCCTACTGCGTTTCCCTAGACAGAACTCCTGCAGGCAAGATCTCTCAACATATTCTGCCCACCAGAATTTTATAATTAAAATGACACTTTTTTCTTGTTGTTGTTAAATCAAAACAAAATTGTCAAAGAGAAGACTGTCCCTGTCACTCACGTATTTCAGTTTTTCCCATGTTTGTAACAACTGTAATGGGAATCTTATCCATCCCTTAATCAAAACTATTTGAGAAATCACATCACCCAACTTCTTCACAAGGGAAAACACTTTTGTCAGTATGTGGAAGACTTGATGACAGAGTCAGCAGTGATTCTGATATAACATTTCATGAAAATTGAAAGATGTCCCAAAAGCCTGCAGAAGCGAAGTGGCCACAAAGTTAAATACCTTCACTGTTTGCAAAATGCATTCCTCAGTTTTTCAGGCCAGGAAAGAACAGAGTTTGTCAGGCAGATGGGCTTTCTGATTCCATCGCGATGGTATCTCCATATAACGCCTCCCTCCCTTCCTTCCCTCCCTGCTTAGGCAGGGTGAATCTGCTGGGCTTTAAATCTTTCTCAGCCAGGAGGAATTCTGAAAGGAGGAAAACAGCTGGGAAACACATCCATGCCTCCTGCAAAGGTATGTGCCTTAAATATTATTGCGAGGCGCAGCATCATTTTCCAGAAATCTCTCACTCTCTTAAGTAACACACAGCCTATTGTTCTGAGCTGAGCAAAGGTGGAACTGGCAGCTGACGTGTCTGAGGTCATTCGATAAATGGGTGTAATGAAGTAGTCATGGCTAATATGTGTTAGAAGCTTAATATGAACCTGAAAATCCCACAGAGGAGACATAATATCTTTTAAAAATGACACTGCAGTAATGGCTCTAAATCCAACAGCTTACAATAGTGTTTAACTGTTTTCAGCGATTACCATATTATTCTAGGGATTTTCATTACAGTAGATACTTACATTAAAATTACGCTAAAGTAGATAGTTGCCAGACTTTGCTGATGCCTTACTAAGAAACACACAGCAGACCCTTGTGAAAACACTTCCCTCTGCCACATGCAAACAGGTAATTTACAGTATGGCTGGAGATGACAGCTTTAATTGGATTTGTTTCTAGGAGCTCATTCTGGCAGCTAACTTTATGCTGGAAAGAGTATGGCATGTGTTGTGTACCTCTTAACGCCAGAATCCAGGAATGGTCTTTTCTCTGGTGTAGATATAAAAATGGGTAAATATCATCTTATGTCTGCAAGTTAGGAAAATGGGGCCTAGAAGTGTAATGTGTTTTGGACAGCACTACCAGTCTTACACAGATTGAATTAGGGTAAAAGCAGAGTCCTGTGCTGTGACCCAGTCTGTACATACAGTTCATCTTCTTCTTTGGCTCTTATCTTCCCCTTATCACTTCATCCCGCCGCTGCGCATGTCCTCAGCATTCTTAGGTATGCTTTTAAGCAAGACCTGGAAAAAAGGCACTCTGTAGCTTCCCCCAGACCTTGGTACCCCAGGACTTCGATGCATAAATTCTCTCTGTTGTACTACCCTGGTGAATGCTTGTGTTACCATGGCTCTCCAAAGGTTGGCTTGCCAGTTTCAAAGCTGGATGCACCCCCAAGCTCTCCTCATTGCCTGCCTGCTCTCTTTCCAGGACACCTCCCAAAAGACCCATGTCGTATCCTGCATTAGTATTAATCCTTGACATGACAGAGCCACACTATGATATAAAATAAAATAAATTTTTAAAAAAAACAAACAAAAAAATCCCAACACAACAAGAAAAAATTATCTCAAAACAAGACCAAATATCACTTAAACAAGAAAGAGCTTATTCCAACAGGTAAACAGGAAGGGAACAGACTAGATTACATTAGGCTCCCATGTTAATAGTGTTTCATATTAATTGTTAAAGAGGAGTATTTACACAGGATCCAAATGTACCAATTGACTCAAGATAAATTAGCTTAGGGGCCCAGACTTGACTGTCTAAAAATTTAATCAGCAGACAAGCAAGTGAAGAGGAACATAAATAAACATGGCACACATCCCAGTTTCATCCACAGGACCATACAGAAAGGGTCTTCATGTAGGCTTGGAACAAAGAAGTCTCTGTCACAATGGGATGAGGCTATCGGAAGGGAAAATGGTGGCACTTCCCTGGTCCAGTCAGGGTGTGACCCTTCCTGCCCCAACGCAATTCATCTCTTGTGCTTCTTGTATATGTGTGGGCAAGAGAAGAAGTATCGTATATATTTATATTTTCTTTTATATATATATATTTATATGAATCTGTGTGTACGCATGCATGTGTATATATACCTATGTGTATGTATATATACACATAGTAAAATACACAGTACAACTATGCCATTTAGCTGAGCTAGGATCAGCAGCTGCTTTGTTTGGAAAACTTGCCACAGATCCATCTGCACTGACATGTTTACAATGAAATATTATTCTGTGCCATAAAAACATTGAATGTGGCCTCTTTGATGCAGGTTTGCCCTTTGCTGTGCTGTGTGGCATGCAGCATCATCGGATGGAACTATACCTCTTTCATTAAACAAACTCACCTGGTTCACTCACCAGTTTATTCCCCTGATTTTTAGCACAGATCTTGCAAAGGAAGTTGAAAATCCCCTCAATACCAAGCACATGCCTTTGCCATCTCAGTGTTTTCCAACCAGTGTGTATGCTTCCTATATATATTCTATGAATGTTTGCTTTCTTGCTCTTACAAGTTTTAATCTCATCTAACTCCTGCCTTGCTAACAAGTGACATCACTTCATGCTAGTACCAACACATATCTTTTCATCTGAGAGTGAGGTTGAAATCCTCTAAAAGAAGGAGGAGTGGGGTGTTGCTAGCTGCATTCAACATGCCTGCAATTGCTGCGTGAGATGCACCTCCTTCTCTCTGGTGATTCATTCGGTCTGGCAGCTCTGGCCAGGGAGCTCTCCATAGATGCCACAGCAAGCATCTGGAGTTGAGCAAATGAAGCTGACAGTCTCAGTGCAGCTCTATGATGCTTCTCTTTCCTTGAAAAAATCCTTAGCCAAGATTTTCCTGACTTACTTCTGGCTTCCAACCATTCTCTGGGCACAATAAACACCAGGAAAAAAGCAGGATTTCAGAAAACCTCTTGCTGCTCAAACTCAGGCACACACACTCCTTATATTTGCCTGTGATGTTTCTTATTCCTGACTAAGCCAGACTATCCCTGATGCTGCTCATCGGACTGGCAGACAGAAGAGGACTTCACAGAACAGATTGACTGTTGTTCTCACTATAACACCCCCTCCAGAGAGATGAGAGTAGCTCTGGCCCCTCAGGACACCTGAACCCACTGAGGGCCTGCAGACAATGTCTGGTTGGCAGTGCTGGTCATGAAGCACCACTGTCTGTATTGTTAATAGTGCAATCCCCATCCAAAATATCACTTTCACACACAATTCCTGGTTAGGGGTCTGGGACCATTCCAAAAAAAGTCAGCATCCTTTTCTTTGAAGGCAAAAGATATCCACTTTCCATCCCAGTTCTCAGAGAGCGCTGCTAAGCACATCGTATCTGCAAGGATACACTAAACTCTCCAGCGCATTGGTTTTCTTTTCCTCTGGGCCTTAACATATCCCCTCACCAACAGCCAGGAAATGTGGAAAAACAATTTCAAGAGACATCATCAACTTAGTGGTAGTCTTAGTAAGTGCAGTACCAGTTGGATTTGGGACATTTTAGGTATCACTGTATGGCTTGAGCTGAAAATGCACAACTGTGCCTTAGATATCAGCTTGCTGTGCTAGCACAACAGTATAGGTAAAATATTTAAAGGTTTCCTTGAGATAAATATATATATATATGTGCTGTTCAAGAAATACAGTGAAGTTGCTGATTATGTACATTATGAAGTTACATACTTAGGTTCTGAAACATTGTCATCTCTGGAGATGATCTCTTGTTTTATAGACCAGCTTGGTCCTGCTCCTGTTCTTTGCTGGTTTTGCTCTTTTGGTGGGAAATAAGAGCTGGTCACAGGTCAGGCAGAATGACAGGATAGGAAACACAGGGAGGGCAATTACAGAGGAATTCAATATGCAAAACAGGATACATGGTACTACAGAAAGTTTAACAAATTCTTGTATCATTCCATTTTTATCCATCAGTTATGTCACAGCCTTCTAAGTTAAAAAGGTTCATGTCTACCAACAGCTCATTACCATGTCTGTAAGAGACTCTTTGGTAGCAGAGCAGTGTGAAAAGTCACATCCAAGGTTATTCTGTTCAGCAGAAATCCTTCTCATCATCTGCCTCTTTTTCACTGAGCTCTACAGAATAGGAGCAGCGAGAAAATGATGCAGCAGAGCAGTACGGCAGCTGTTGCCCTGTGAGCCCCCTGAAGAATTAGTGCAGCCGGACCGTGTAGAAGTGGTGTGGAGATTTCCTCTTTCAAGCAGCAAAGCCCTTCACTGAAGCGCATTGAAGTCAAATGGCTTTTGTTTCCGTGGGGTTTGAACCAAATCGCAATCTCCTCCTTGTGCTCCTGCAGACGGCTGCAGGCAGCACATCTGCCTGTGGGTCTCCTGCCTTAAGAACAGGAAACACTTCTGGTCCTACATTTTGGGAACTCTGTATGCTGCTAACAATAAGAACTAGCTCTGGAGAATGAATGTGTGCCTATTGTCTGAAGGCTAAAATTAGCATTGGGGAATCTTGCAGTAATCCAGACAGGATCTGGTTTTGTGCATGCTGAAGACCCTGTTGAAAATCTGAGAATAAATTGTCCATCTTCCCTCACATCCCAGAATCCCGAATCTCAGTTTGTAAGGTCAGGCCTATAAAGAAACACTTTGACTGTGCACATACAAGAGGAAAACTCTTTACCCCTAGCTGACTTAGCTATGCTGAGGGGGAAAAAAAAAGGGGAGGGGGGAAACCCCCACCAAACACCAAACAAACATGTGGTAAACAATGAAACCCGCAAAAGTCTGCCTCTTGCCAGTGTAAATTAAGTCATCCCAAGAGGTGGTCTAAATATGCAAGCAGAAAAACTCCTTTTGCCAGTAGAAGCTGTATCTCCACAGGGGCACTTTGCTGCTTTTGCTGGCAAAGCTTTTACAGTGTAAACCAGTGTTGCTGATCTGCCTTGTAAGCACAACTGATAAAAAATAACGTACAATTATCATTCCTTTTGTCTGTCTGCAATGGTCATTTCCACCCTTCAGCTGGATTCTGGCAAGCCACATATACACAAGTCAGGATTTGGATCGCAATGGGGTTGCGGTGGCCAAGGGGAAAGGATGGTCAAGGAGCTAGAAAATCCCAAACTGAGGAAAAAAATATAAACCTGTGGCCACACTAAACAGCTGTCCAGGTGTTGTTTAACAGAATTTGTGTCATTGAGATCATTCACAAAAAAATATTGCTGCTGTAAATGTGTTGGTGTAGATAAAGGAATGCCATTCCATGGGTCATATGGCTATTCCTTCCTGAAAACACTGCAAAGGATGTCATCTGAGGAGAAGAATTTGACTGATCTGGATAAAGAGATGTTAAAACTCTGTTTCATCAACCATAAAGCTGCTACCTTCCCTTTACCTAGATAATGGGTATACCTGGTTGAGGATGCCAAGGGCTGTTCTTTTGCCAGCACAACTGGGCTGCAGAGGTGTCCACACACACATCTGAAGAAGTAAAAGCCAGGTCTGATTTTGTAAAGCAGAATTCTCATATCTCTGCATACTTAGACTACCTTAAAAAGTTTAGAAAGGAAAAAAAATTATTTCTCTTGTGAGAAAATTCTCATATTTTCCCTACCCAGGATGTAGGAAAACTCTAACTTTGGGGGAGAATCTTGCTTAGACTGCAAAAAGATCCAACTGAATACAAGGACAGAGTGCAGATTTGAGCCCAGGTCTAGACTGACACATATAGCAGTGATTTCACATGATGTCATTACAAGGAGGTGTTGTGAAAGTTGTGGCATTAATGGAGTCTAGATAGCTTAATATTCAAAGAGATCATTCCTCCAGCCCTGGGGTGAATTGAGTCAGGACAGCACCTTCTGCTTAGCAGGGGGATCATCAAATGGCAATGCACATGAGCAAATATTTAGCAGCCTGCCTCCCTCTGGCAGAAGTATCAGCTGAAGCTGAGAAAAGTACTTTCTCTTGAACACTCAAAACAGAAGAAACAAATTAAAAAGTATTCCCACTCCCACTGAACTCAGCTAGGTTGGGTGGGTGAGTTGAACCAGGACAGAATCCAGCCCAGAGACACCAAGGAAGAAGAGAACATTACCAGAGCACGGAAACAAAAATACAGACTCCTCATATACCAGTCGAGGAAAAGGAGGTGGCAGCATCATGCATGCTTCTTTGTTGGCATAACAAGCAAAAAGAGGTAAGCTGTGTCTGCATCAGGTGATAATATTCAGTTGCAACCAATATATTTACCATATTTCAGTTTCCATGCAGGAAATGATTAATTGTGATGATGCCTAGCAATTATATAGCATGTTCTCTCTTCAGAGCCTTACACATACGATAAGCAGGTGTGAGCAATTTGCCATTGTAGTGGGTGTCTGTAGCTAGAGCCATTCTTCTTTACTGTTAGAGATGAAATGGGTTGCCTGCATACATTAAACAGTGCAGTACTAATCACATCTCCCTTTTTAGCTCAGGTTTGGTTGATGACCCGTAAAAACCATCTGTACATTCAAGATTCAGAGTGTGAAAACCAAGGATCGTGGATGATGGGTTAGTGGTCTTGGATGTCCTCCATATTTTGTGCAGCCAAGGGGGTCCCCATGGCTGGTCTGTAAGTGTCAGGACCACTGCTCTGTATCTTGTACCTTTTGGTTCTGCCTGGTGCTACCCAAAGTATCCCTGGAAAGCCTCACAGTACCCACATGCCAAGTTGCTTGGACCTCCTGTTTGGAGAAACCAAGGAGAGCACAACCCATCACAACCTAAAATAGTGGGCACCAGAGTCTCAGCTGTTGTTCTGCCCCTTCTTCCACCCTCCAGGATATCTGTGTGCGCCCAGCAAGGGAACAGCTGTCCTTGTCACAGCATCGCATGCCCAGGAGAATCATAGTGATGGAGCAGAGCCTCAGGGGGCCTCAGGCAGTGCAACCCACAAAAGCTGCAGGAGCACACCAGCCTTGCCAAAGGAGAGAACTTCTGGGAGCACTGACCTACACCTGAGAAGAATCTCAAGGGAATTATATTAGACTCCTTTTGCTTCATAAAATACACAGAACAACAACAAGTTAATGTGGAAACTGATGTTTGGAAAAATGAGTCTCAAATGCAGATGCAATTTCTGCCTTGCCTCTGCCTGCACCTCTGCTCAGTGGGTTGCAGTATAGAAGAGGTGGTTTCTGAGGTACAGCTACAAATGTCATCTTTGTGTCAGCAAAATTTGGTCCCAGAGATTGGAAGGTCAATTCACAGATGCACAGAAAATACCCACCTTGCTCCTAAAAATACTCATGGCACAGAAGAATTAAGCCTAGAAGGGAAAGAAAGATCAAGCAGATCTGTATTCCTCCTAGATTTCAAATACAGGAAATACTGTCTTAGACACGGGGTGTATATGTCAGAGCTAAGGGTAGGTGGTTTAGATGCCTCTAGCTCACTGTCCATTAGCTGCAGACTGTGGCTATTGAAGAATGATGGGCAACATAAGCAGAAAATAAATACGAAAGCTATTTCAGCCCAATGTAATTAAAAGCCCTATAACCATGTAATCTGCCTTCCAAGGAAATACACAGTGTCTCTGGGGGGCTGCATCAGGGTGTCAAAACAGTCTAATGCAATGAGGCGGCTCAGGGTTTTGAACCACCCCCTGTGTTTCTCCCCTTCCTCGAGTGCCATTTCTGCCTGGCTTCGCTTGCTTGAATGCATGCTATCAGGAAAACACTCCAGGAGAAAACTTCCACTCCCTTATATATGTTGGCATATATAACACCGCCATGCCCGTGGTATACACCTGCATTTGCCATTAGTTGTTCTCTTAATAATAAATTATTGAAGACATATTTCCTTTAATGTTTATCTAAAGAGGGAGCGGCTAAGGAAAGCCGCATGCACTAAATTCAAGACGGGGATATTTCTTTCCTACTATAAACAGAACTGATTATAAAACCAGAACGCAAACTGAGCTCCTCGCCCTTCAGTTTTGTATGAGGTTACATTTCTTTACAGGTCTGTAATTTCTTCAGTTTTTTACTGCATTCCAACCCAGGGAGATATAAACCAAAGCAAACAAAGTACCCCCCAAAGGAGTCTCTCCCCCTTAAGCGGGACTTCTATTTTTAATTCTCTACAGCTTTTAAAACATTTGAATGGGAAGCCTCCATCAGTCTTTGGTGGAAAAGAATTCCTTCTGGTCTCTCAGGACGTCCACTCCAGATAATCTCTACTGGCAGCTCGATATAAGACCGATATCTCTTCTCGGAGGGGTTCCTTGCAGTTGCATTTCAGCACATTCTGCCTTTGCAGAGAAATTCTTTAAACAGTCATATTTTCCTCTCTCAAGGATAAATTAGGGGGGAAAAAAGAGGGGGAAAAAAAAAGGGAAAAAAAAGGTTGACCTTCTTGCTTGTTGGCAGTGAATCTTTCGCTCTTTGCTGGTGCCTTTCTCCAAAGCTGGCTCTCAGCAAAACACTGCACTGACTTCGCCCTGGCCGACAGCAGGAATGCGAGCAGGCACTGCTGAGAGGAGCTCTACTGCTGTCTTTCCCCATCACATCTCCAGGAACCTTTTCTCACCGAGTCCCCAGAAGCCTGGACCCTTCTCCGAGCTGGCAGTGATGGACTAAGTGGAAAGCAGGAGAGCTCCTACACCCATCGCAAATATGAGACAGAAGAAAATTGCAAAAGACTGAAAAGAATAAAGATCCCGTATTTCCAACAGCAAAGGAACAGAGTGGGAAAAATTTCAAGACATGTGCATTGTGTCTGAAGTATTTACATGAAGGCTCCTTTAAAATGCTTCAACTCAAGCGATTTATCTGTCCTTCCAAGAATTTCAAGGCAGGAACTACCTCCCTGTGCTCCCCAAGGAAGGAACCAATTGCTTATCAAGAATGAAACGTGACTGAAATCTGATAACAAAAAACAAAACAAAACAAAACAAAAAAATCTAATAAATTAGAAATTCTTTCTTGAACCTTTGGAGCACAGTCTGCCTGGAGTCTGGTTTAATCTGATGCCATAAATAAATCTACTGGGGGAATTTTCCATAAGCTTTATCAGACAGCAAAATTCTGCAAGTCACATCACCACATGCTGCATGATGCCTCTGGCAGATTCAACCTGGTTAATATTTATGCTGCAATCACCAGTGACTTCTTGAGACCTTAAAGGCAATATCTCCACAAAAAAAAAGCCCCAGAGCTCCTGCAGATGGGCTATCATCATAAATTCACCCAAAAGTGGAAACTCAAATAACAGATGTGTGTTTATAAACACGGAAAATAAAGTAAATTACTAGATACACTTTCCAAATGCTTAGACACACAAAAGTCCATATTCACACTTGCCTACACCATGAGAGTGTTCCTGCTTACCTGGGAATTTGGATTGCAATTTCTATTATCAAGGGGCAAATTCTTGACTGGTGAGAATAAATCATAATATGCCTTTGCTCTGTGGAATGATCTCCAAGTGATTAACACCACCTTTTACCTCCTCATAGCAACAGTTGTTTCCTATTCCCAGTCGAAGAGAGCACAGAGGCATGTGGGAAGGTTGTGTAGGATGTGGCAGCTGTTGACAAAACCTTAACTTTTTAGAGGCCACCTATCTACCTTGAAATATGCTTGGTGCCAAAAGGCAGATAAGGGGTTAAGACATCTCCCCCGCCTTATCTCTTGCACACCCTTATCTGTCCAATGGTCCCTAATAAATCAGAGAAACTCTTCTTCCATCTGGCTCACTCTAAATTCCTCACTTCTACATGATTTGGGAACATTTTCTGACCTTTCGTGACTTCTCTGATATTGCACAGAGCAAGAGTTTGGAAGAAGTGCACCACAGACATTTGGCAGGTGTGAAATATGCCTGTAACTGGGTGAAGTTGTCAGCGAAGCATCATCACTCCTGGGATCTCTCCTGGTCTTTTCTCTCTGATGCTCTTTCTGCCTTTGGAAGGTTATACAGTCCAAGGGAAAGGCCCAGCATGGACCCACTGCAGAAGGAGTGGTATGAGAAAATAAAAAGACTAAACACCGCAGAGCCCAGGCACTGCTTCATGCTCTCCTAAGGCCCTTCTGACATTTGTATATCATTATCAAGGAGCATGGAAGAGCTGTGGAAAAGGCAGCCGGCACCTTGGTCATCTTCAGTAGCAAACATCCCTGATATTCATCCTTTCCATTACAGCGGGCCCTTGATGTTGAGAGGTGACAGTTTGTATGAAAAAAGGCAAAATTACTCCCATTTCCCAGTGGTTGCATTATATTTAAGGACTTGCTGTCTTTTCCATCTCTCTTCATCTTTCTTTCCCACTCTTCCCACCAAGCCCATCACCTGAAGCTGAGCCACTACCCTAATTCAGACCAATGCTATAGGTTAATCACCTCCTTTAGATCCCATCTCCACTCAAAAACCTGTCCCACACCTTTTCCCTGTACCAGATCTTGCTCAAAAGGTATCCGCCATACTGAGCCATGATTGCTTCCTGAACTGAAATACCACACTGGATCATTTTGGTTTGTCCCAGAGAGGGAGCTGGGCAGGTTTTCACTGCTGATTCTAAGTCTTTTCTGCAGAAGTGGGTACGTGGTAGTAGTGCAAACCCCTGACTAGGAGATGGGGTTCTCTGAGGGTGATTACCTAAATGCAGTCCTACCAGTGGTTCCTGCTCCCATTGTTTCCTGACCAAGATGTTTTATGTTTAATAATCGTTATGTCAAAAATACATTTTTTTTTTCTGTATTTTGAAGTATTTTGAAAAGCAGCAGAATATGCACACACATTAACAACTGCCACGTGGTAATAATATTTTTGCATACCCACATGGTGACACAATCCCAAGTGTTTGGGTCAGTGGACTTCTACTGTACCCACAATAAATGCGCATGCGTTTGCCTTTGTGGTATAAAAATGGCTGAACACAATATATACAAGACATACACATGAATGAAAATAGTGAGGCAAATTATTTGGTGGTGTAACTGCATTAACTTCATTCAAGATACCCCTGCATTGAATCTAGCTTCTTATCTCTGCTTCATATATATTTTTTTAAAAAACCCACTTTATGGTTTTCAAGGCAGATGTCTTTCACCTCAATAAATATTACATGAGAGAGTATAACCTAGAAGGAAGAGATATCTGCCACTAGCTAAATTATTTCAGGGAGAAAAAAAAAGGCAAAAAAGGAATAAGAAACCAACCCTATACCTACATATGGTATTTAATACATACCTCTAATGGAATGAGCTTCATAATTTATTCTGGGGTTTACCTTTTCATGAACTCTGTCTTGTCCCTGTTCATGAAAGATTTTCTGGTGCTTCGGATATATTAAAAGCACATCATCTCTGTCTCCCTCCTCTCATTTCTGTGTACTCACATATTGATATATTTTGCTGGTGCACATGGCACAGTAATAGCAGTAATACTCTTTGCTTCTGCTCTGCTTTTTGTCTCAGGATCTCGTGCCAAGAGTTATAAAGTGAAGAGCCTAAAGTTAGGTTTTTATATTCACGCTGAGGCCCTTAAATTATGGCCCGAGTTTCAGAGGTGCTGACTTCAAACGGAACTGGTGCTTTGCAATACCACCGCTCAGGTCACTTAGCGCCAGGGTAAAGGTTTAGCACACTTGTGTCTGACCATGATCCGTGAAGGCCTCATGGCCTTGGCTGCTTCTGCATCACCATGCCAGCTCACATAAAGGTTTTGGCCGGACTGAAGGAGGTCACATCACTGCTGCCATGAGGGGCAGACATGGCAGGGACCGGCGGGGTCAGGCAGCAAAGCCTAACACCCCGTTTGGTTAGACAATCTTCATCAAGCCCTTTGGAAATGTCACACACCAGGACTGGGATTTTCAGGGGCTTCCAAATACTTGGTTCACACTCAGGCACACTTTTACCATCCAAACCTTTTGTACAAAGCACCTCACAAGTTACTCTCACCCTCACATTAATCCTACAGCTCTTCTTAACATCCCATCAATATACTCGGGGTGCACAAAGACTTCCCTGATGCAGCCTAAGCAGGGATGCCCTGCGGAGGGGCAGTGGGACCAGCACAGGAACAGGGCAGGGGGGTTGTGGGGGGGCATGCTGCTCACCCCAGGAAAAGACGGGTGTCTGCAACCTGCCAGAGTTTATTTTTGTTTTCTTAACTGAAACAGCTCTATTGGTATGAAACATGTGCTAAACTGGGCCTGAATCTTCTAAGAAAATCCCGGCTCACATAGCCCCTATTTTATTCAGCCATCCATCTCGTGTTACAGTTAATGGGAATAACATGTGATTTTCAAAAGAAAAACTTTTGCCCAACTTTTCCTGTGTATATGTTTCCCTCACATTTCTAGATCTTTTTTACATTCTTTTGCTTTATTATTATTAAATGTTTTCTATCATTTAATGGCAATTTGTCCTGTTTATTCAACGCACTCTGCAAAGGAAAATGGAAAAATGCACACACCAGTAGAAAAAGCCCTGGTTGCTTATCTCACTGCACAAATATTTTCTTTTATTTTTTGAAAGTGTGGTTCTGATAGAGCGAATTATTCTGCCAACCTTCTCTCTCAATTTTTCTGTTTCCCTTTTCATCTCAGTTTTTCCCTGCTCTATGCTTTGAGTATTTTATTGAGAAAACAAACATCCTTTGCAGTCCAAAGGCTGGATAGGATGCGTTCATATGAGAAAACTTCAGAGAGCATGTGGTTTATTTTTTGTGTAATTGATTTTGTAGTAGATAGAAGCTGCGGTATAAACTAACAGGATAATGTTTTTGATCACTTTCCAATGCTTAATTACAAGTCTGCTATAACTAATTTCCTTCGTGTGCTCACAGCTGCTATGCTTTTGTCATTGGCTTATTTTTCTTTGAAAATCTGAGAGGCATCAAGTTTTTCTGCGAAAGTCGTCTGCCCTGATTGACTCCTCCAGACACCTCATTACCACAGTCATTCTGCAAAGTTGTATAGCTGTTTAGAACCTTTCATTCAAATATTTTTTTTTCACTTTTAATTAAGAAGAAAAAAAAAAAAAGCTGTTTTGATACACCACAGAGTATCTAGCTCATTAGAGCATTCAGACCAGTTGGATTTGCAATACAAAAGGCCTTGTGGGAAGAGCAGCAGAATTTACTGGACTGGCTACACCACTCATTTGTAAAAGCTACATATTTTGAAAGAAAGCAGTAGGTGCTGTTGGAATATTTGTTTGTTTCTTCAATTTACAAAGATAAATGAGATGTCACCTTAAACAGTATATTTAATAGGGAAATCTACCTAGTGAAATCTTACGAAATCTTCACATTAAAATCATATTTATATATTTATGCTTTTGAGGGCTTTTTTTTTTTTTTGGGGCAGGGTGTAGATTTGTAGCTTATTAGAAGCTATGGTCTTAAGTTCAAGGCATAAAGGCTGGGAGTATCACACCAACCTCCTGAGGAAGATCTGGGGGTCAAATCCTGAGGAACAGAAGCTGGGAATAAATCTGATGATCCTAACTCTCCCCAAAACTGACAGATCTGCAACTCCCCTTGAGAGATGGAGATGACATTGTGGTCTGGTAGGTATCTTTGGGCCCCTCTCCTATGGCAGACCAACACAAAACTCAACCTGCTGGCACAGTGAGGGTTATGAGTTAAAGGTCAGACTGGGTAAACTCCCTACCATTGGTAGGACTGGACAGAATATGACGCACCTTAGGTGTTTCCCCCAAACTTGTTCTTAATATCATCCTGCCTTAGCATATGGTGACCCATCCCTTAATTATTCCAATGAAACCTAATTTGGGTTTATTCTCCCCTGGATCTGGATGTTCAGCTCTCATTAATGTCAGCGGCTCCTTAGTAAATCTTCAGGCACTTGAAATAATACAGTCAAATGAGGAGAATTAAGGCTGCTTGATAGGTTTAAGAGCCACCAGTCCTTATTTCAGAAGAGGCAGCTAAGCCATGGATTGGGGAGTTACATATATCTCTAGCTCCTAATGTTAATGAAGACAACATTTTATATCAGTGATTATATGCAAATGCAAATGTATGTAGATTGTTTACTTAGACAAGAGATTTCATACATCCATCTCTGCATTCCTCCTCCTCCCCCTATCTTTTCACCCAGGAAGAGATACTATTGTTATTCTAGTCATCTTTCTCTTGATTTTATTATCTAACAGAGCCATAAAAATGACAAGAAAATGGATTTTTTTCAGACAACAGTCTCCTGTTCCTGGTGTAATTTCACGTTGAGCTACAGATACTGACAACATCAGATAGTTTATACATTTCCTTTAATTGTATACCGCAGCCCCAGTTTTAGTGAGGTGCTCACCACTACATAATTAAGAAAGTGTTTAAATCGCCTGCCTGTTGTTAGATGCTGGATGCAGAAAGGATTTCAAGCATGAGGCAGGCACAGCTGAAGATGTTGTGCTGGGGAGAGTGGCCATTCGTGAAGCTGAGGACACAACCTGGGACAAGGGGGAATTGCATGAAGCTGCACCAGGGCAGGTTTATATTAGACATTAAAAACAATTTTTTTACTGAAAGAGTTGTTAGGGTCTGGAACAGGCTGCCCAGGAAGGTGGTTGAGTCACCTTCCCTGGATGTGTTCAAAAAAAGGGTAGATGAGGTACTTAGGGATATGGTTTAGCTTAGGATGGGATTGGTTGGACTTGATGATCTCAAAGGTCTTTTCCAACCTTGTGATTCTGTGATTCTGGGTGCAGACAGGGTGACCATGCAGTGCTCAGAGTGAAAAAGAGGTGTGAGGGGGTGGCAGAGGACAGTTTCCCCATCACAAAGCCGCCAGAGATTCACATACTGGAGAGACCTGGCTTTGGACTTTTCCAGAATCGGGCTGAGTTTGGGGACCTTGTGCAGCTTTTTGTGATAAACCTGATCCAGATAAAGTGTAGATAAAACCTGAGAGCCAAGCGCACTACCTCATGACTACAGGGGTGGCTGAAGACTCAGAGGGAAGCAGATAAATTGCCCTCATTGTCTCGGTGTTCATACTATATTGTGAGGGGTTTTAGCAGGATAAAAGTGCATCTCATTGTCCTAGGCAAACAAACAAAAAACTTAATTATGTAAATCCCTCCAAGATGCAAGAAGGAAACAAGAACCCAGCCTTATTGAACATTCATAATTTGGCCTTTTCTGTGGAAGGTTGTGACTAATGTTTCAGTGCCACGCAAGGGGATTCAAATACCTCACACCCCGTGGTTTTCTCTCCCCAGGGCAGCTCTACAAATCCCAGCATAAATCAAACTAGCTAGCAGCGAACATCATTTAGCAGATTTGCCTGGTGGTCCACTGATGCACTGCCACAAGGAGGATCAGGGCTGGGCTGGAGAAGAAAGCAGCTAGGGACTCTTTCTGGGGTGGCGTGTTGTAGTCGGGTGCTGCGGGATGCAGCATTTGCTGGGGTGAGGGTAGAGGAAAAAGGGGGTGAAAGGAGGAGAATAAAGGTCCAGCTCAAAGAATAACTGAGAAGCATCTCTCCCCTGGGAAAAAACGTTTCTTAAATAATAAATATTTTCATTTATTTGGAGTAATATTTAACAGATGTGGACAGAATATTCTCTCCTAAAATAAGATACTTTTAATTGAAACAATATTCCTTGTATCACTATCCACAAATTCAAAGAGCTTATTTTAGCTGGGGGATAAAATAAGCTTAAGCGATGGGAAGGATAGCCATTTTCTCAGTTGGTTTTTTTTTTTTAAAGCTACTTCTCATCTCATCAGAATTGTTTGTTTTAATAAGAAATCCTGTAGTCTGAAGCCAATTTACAAGAAGCCCAAAGCTGTGGGTTGCAGTCACTTTTGTAAGGGTATTTATTTTTTTAGCAGCTGACAATAAAAAAAAAAAAAATCTTAAAAATAATCCAGTCTGTTCCATATGCAAAGCAAAGAATTAACCAGAAGAGGAACACTAATAAATTTCTCTCCTTCAGGAAGGAGCCAGCAGAGCTGTGGCTTCAATTTGATTTAGCCGAACACCATTGCCCGTTGCTTCAAAATACCCTGCACCCCCACCGGCTGGTATCACAAGGAGCATCATTTGCAGGGAAAATCACATGCAGAATCATATCTACAACTGGCATGCATAATTACTCCATGTTTTCTCCAGAAGGGATTATCCTGTGGCAATAATTATGTCAAAAACATGCCCCAAAGAATAATATTTCAGACAACTGCAGCCATCAAACAAATACGCTGTATAATTATGTTATTTTTCCCCTCTGAAAGCTCTCACTCATATTTGTATCTTGCCTGCCTGAGACCTCCTCCAAGGGAAGCACCAGATTGTTTCCGACGCTAGCACATCTATCAAAGCGGGGAGGGCGAAGCCAGCCTGGCTGGGCTCTCGCAGCAGCTCCTGGCAGGTCTGGCTCAGATGCGGAGCTATGCTCGGACTTTGCCCTGAGCTAAAGATGCCACCTCTAATATACAGAACTGTCATGAATTTGTTTTTTGTCATAAATGAAGCATGGGTCTGTGCTTTAATTTTCCTCACTGCCCTCTGTCAGGTAATAACCATAAATATTGTCCTGAATCATTAAGTCACAACCTGAAATGTGATCCTGCCCAGTTCCCAATCAGACAGCCATCTGGAAGATGAAAGAAGTCTATTTTCGTTTTAGAATGATCCAGACTCTAATTTGTAGTAACAGTCTTAACAGGCTGTTTTGGAGACATTAACCAGAGACTGGTCACGGTTGCTCAAGGAGGGGGCATTGTATATGCTGCCTAAAGCATGTGTCACAGGCAAAATACCCCGTGGCTGCTTTGAGCTTGCAGCGTCTGTGGCTTTTTATTCCAGCGCCATGTCTGTAAATGGGCACAGGTTATGCAGCCAGGGTGACTGGAAATATACAGTGTCGTAAAAAATGCCAACACGTTTGTGGGAGACAGAAAATAGTGTTTCCACAAAGCTAACAGTGGTACCACAGGTCGTATAAATGCCTCCTATCTTAGGGTTAATTCCATGCTGAAAGCAAATATTTTTCCTATATATATAAATGTGTTTATACGTACATATATCTTATGATTTTCTGGCTACTGAAAAAAAAGTCTCTCCACCACCAAAGTACTCTCTTACTGCAACACCTAAATCCTTTTTTGCTCTGCTGAAAGCAGAGACAAAAACCTGATCAAGCAATTGCATGGTTTAGCAAAAGCACTGTCAGTCAAGAGCTTCTCATTGCACATCTGAAACTGCTGCCCCCTCCTGACCCGTACTGCCTTCAGTTAGTGAAGGACACTAAAGAGCAGCTGGCCTGCGATGGCACCGAAGGAGCCCACCAGATGAGACGTGAAGCATGTGCATCGGCTCTCCCTTGCTGGGACGCAAGAATGCTGCCTTTCCCCACTCCCCTGACAGCTGCGGGTTTGGGTGTCCCTGAGCAGACCCCACAAGGGCTCCCTTTTCCGACTTGTGGGATTAGGATAACGCAGCAGTCTGGGAGCACAGGGGATCTGTTAGCACATGTAAGCCAGTCTGTGATCAGTGTTTCTAGGCTTAAAATTAGG
This sequence comes from Porphyrio hochstetteri, assembly GCA_020800305.1. Classification (NCBI taxonomy): domain Eukaryota; kingdom Metazoa; phylum Chordata; class Aves; order Gruiformes; family Rallidae; genus Porphyrio; species Porphyrio hochstetteri. The sequence continues at coordinate 133,945,717 of CM036906.1, read as the reverse complement.
CCCAAATTAGATTATTTCAGTACAAAATATTAAAAATCTACAGCCTTAATTCTGAAATACAGGTAACTTTGTAATAACCCTTTTTCTATTTGCTTCCAAAGAGGGGTTCATCATGTCTGCCTCATTCTTAAACAGTGATGGAAGTTTGTCCTTGCTCTCAGTCCCTTGCTCTTGCAAACCTGCCAATTAAAGATGGGTGCAGAGGCACGGAAATGCAAGTGCATCTAACAGCAGACATGTCTCAAGCAGAAGTTCAGAGGGGTGATTGTTTGGCTGAGTCTTCTGTTTTCCTTGATGTTTTATCATCCTGGGTTATGCTTCCTCTAAAGCTTACGGGAAAAGCATTTGCGGTAACAGATGTGTGTACGTGAATGAGCTCTGCCTAGAGATTTGGAAATGGCAACACAGGGGTCTCTTACAGGTAGAGATAACTGAATTAACATCCTTCTGAATAAGCCCTTCTATTTTTCTAAAATGCTGTGAGTTAGAAGTGGTGCAGAGAGAAGACAAAGGGCAAAATAAAGGCTGCTTGCCTGCATCTCTGCACTGCAGATGATCAGGACTATTTTCTAGCAGGTAGGATTGAAGCATTTCTTGCACAGGAAAGAGAAATGGTAAGGAAAGATAAGGATTCCATCTTATGAAAGATGTTGCTGAGGAGGAGCTATACCCTAACCTATGTCCTGCACCCTGAAAAGCAGCTTCACCCCCTGTGAGCTCTCCAGTCCCTGGCCTGGGTTACTCTTTGCAGCCTCTGTGCAATATGGAATGGTGCTTCCCTTTTGCATACCATCATATGCCTGGGGGTCTCACACATTTCCTATCAGACTGCTGAATTATTGGTGTTTTCACCTAAGCTCCACAATGGAAGGAAGTAAAAGACGCTGTGGGTGCGTTTGCCCCATGCCTCACTGCATGAGGCTTGCTGCAGCAACTATTTGTATCCCAGCAAGGGATCAGTAATCTCTGGTGCTCAGAGCTGCATGGGGCAAATGGAAATCTCTGTTCTGGACCTGATATATGAATAGACAAAGCAGACATATAGCAGGAGAAAGGAAATTCCCTATCGATTTTCCACCCCAATCTCCAGATCAGAAACTGATGGAAGAGTAAAATCCCGGTAGTCCTGGCACCAGAAGAGTTGTCTGTCCTGACCTCTATAGGATTCACATTCAGTCACGGAGGTGAAGAGATCTGTGGAAAAGCCAGGCTTGGATCCCTATCACTAGGGCTGAGACCATTTTTCCTTCCCTATTGCAAAGTAAACGTGTCTGAGTAGCAGCCACCAAAATCCATTGGGAGCAAAAAGCACCAAAAAATTTACACACACACACACACACCTTCCCCTCCGCCCCGCCCCCCCCCCATTGCCTTTCCAAAAAATACCTTGAGGAAGCTTTTTTTTCATTTTTTTTTGAAATGTGAAAGCATACACACTATAATACACACAACAGGCCAAAAATAAAATCGCAAACATCACCTGGTGCATTATACCGTGTCTAGTGAAAAAAGTCTACTGCAGCCCTTTAAAATTGTTGGTAAGTTCTTATTTTGCTTTTTAAAAAGTCACATAATTTGGACTAAGCACAGTTGTGATAATAGGGAGCGTGCTGGGTCTTTCTACATTCCACGGCTGTAATAATGAAGCCATTAAATTACTAGGTCAGAGGCCCCAATTCGCAAAGAAATAATACCAGTTTATTATTTCTAATCTTATTAAGTTAGAAAATTGTCTCGAGATGTAACGTCAACCTGTAATGGCTGAAGTATTGATTATATTAACCCAATGCTCATGGATAATTCAAAGAGCCTGATTTCATCTAATTTCTGTAATTTTTAAAACAGTCCAGCCCAATTTCTTTATGGCAAACTAATCCAGAATTATTTCTATAAATAATGAAAATGTATTACAGGATTTGCTAGGAGTAAGCCAATAAAGCATTTTATGTGATGGCTAGCAGAATAGGGTTTTAATCCCTTTCTTCTTTATCTTTTTTGAATCATGAATCTTCTTTTATTTTTTTCCCCTCATTTTTAAATCTTCTGTTGTCTCTCTTGGAAATATACACCTGCATGTTTCAGAAGTATCCATGGACTTCCTTTGTTCCCCTTTTAACTGAAATTGATGGGTAGTGGAAGATTTTACCTAGACCAACATAACAATATAGTTTCATCGCTGCCCAATTTGAATCTTCCCCAATTTTGTGCAACAGCTTTGCTAGGAAGGGAGACAATGTAAAATTCCAGAAACTCCAATGCCACTTTGTTCCTGAAGCAATTTTTTAAATTATTTTAATTTGCTCTGAAGTTTTAAAGAAATACACAGTAGTGCATATGTGTGTACAAGTGATGCACACACACTTACACTTGCAAGCACACCTGGATGTGGCCCAAGGTCCATTAAGCTCAATGGGAATCTTTCCATTACTTCATTGAGCTTTGGATCAAGCCCTAGGGGTCTGGTTGATTTTAAATAGACTTTTTCATAGTTTTTTTCTGATCTTCCCTGCTGACCTTGCTCTGCACTGCTTCCCCAGTTTCCAACCAGAAACCCCAGCTTGAGGAAAAGGGATTTTTCTGCGCCTCCTTTTCTGCCTCCATCCCTGCGGCTTTCCTATCAAAGCACTACATGCATTAAGAAAATTAATGTGACTTAAGTTACTGAACCAACCTGAAGGCTAGTTCACTCAAAAATATTTCCTATAACGATATTTATTAGCTCAGAAGACATGTGTGGGCAGAGCATGTTATTTAGTGACCTGTAATGCCCAAATAATGATCACAATAAATCAGTACTCATTACTATGTAAGGGAGGTCTGGATCGAGTGACTCAATAGGTAATGAGGTCTAATTTAGTGCCACGGTATTATTTTACAGAGTATTTGGGGCAGAGGGGGGTGGGGGCAGGGAAGCAGGGGCTGAAGGGGGTCTAATTACCACAGATTTCTCATGTGATGATGAGCTTCTAACTTTGGCCGGTTGATTCGGCAAGGTGTTAGAGGTCAGGCCTTTAATTGCGATTGGCTGCACTTGGCTATATTAAGTGAATAAATATTTAAGGTCTAGACCTCTAACACTGGGTTAAATGGAGCAAGACTGGGGCTAAAAATCAATATAATGGGATATAGAGAGGTGGGGGGGAAGAGCATTGGTGTAGAAGATAAAGAATTTAAGTCTTTCCTTGTGAGTGGTGAGGATTTGGGAGATGGTGCCATGACCTGCAAACAGCAAAGCCCAGGACCTCAGAGGGAGCAGCACAGCCCATAGCATCTGGGCTGAAAGGGCCCAGTACCACATATTTCAGCCTTACTTTGTGCTGACACCCCAGAGACATTACTCCTGCTCTCTGGCCTCCCACCGCTGGCACTAGTGGGGTATCTCTTTGTCATCCACAGCACAGAAAAGGCACCCTGCAGGCGACACAGAAGTGTGGGGGGATGTCTCCTCAAGGTCCTCCTTTTTCTGCCCTCCTGATGTCAAGATAGTCTGGGGGTTCCTTTATGATGCACACATGCATCTCTGGAGCAAGCTAGTCCTTGCGTAGGTACATCTTCTGCAATGTGTTTACACTCTTCCTTCAAGTTTTTAACAATGTCTGGAGTGTAGCTGCCTGTCAACTACTAAAATTAGTAGTGGACATGAGGTGGTGAGCTTGCCATTCCCTGGGTCCCTATGTGAAGTTCTTTAACACTGAAATCTCTTAAAAGTTAGCAACTGCATCTTCTGGAGTGGCCTTGGGTGGTTCCTGTTCTGGGAATTCACAATTTGGAAGCAAAGCTGAACTCTCCCAAGTTGTAGCCCTTTGAATTTCAGGGATACGTGGAGCTTTGAGTGGCACATGAGGATCCAGACCCCAGGAGCCAGGCACTGAGCTCAGCCTATCTCCTCAGGATAACTGCTCAGAAAAAGAAAGGCATATTCTTTAGCATGGAGGGAGCCAAATTGTCATCCACGGAAATGCATACTCCTTCTGGTGGAAAAGAGACTGGGCCAGCCCATCTCCAAGCCTCTGCTTATACCTGTTATGTCTGGATGTTAGGAAATGATGAGGCTCATGGGAGACATCATTACAAATACTGCCTGGAAGATTCAAGTGGAAACTAAAACTTTTTCTACTCTCTAATACCCAAAGGAGCAAAGAAAAACTCTCAAAACTGATTCCACATCCCAGTTTTCCCTCTTTTTTCCCCATCTTCCTCCCTCCAGCCAGCCAGAGTGAGAAGTGGTGAATCACTCAGTAACTTCAGTCCTGCTCTGCTTCAAGACTGACCCTCGTTAGATGGCTTTGAACAGATACAACAGAAAATCTCTGTTTCAGAAGTGTGGAAATGGCTGTGAAAAATAAAAAGAAAATAAAAGAAGTAAGAGAGAAATGAATGTCCTGAAAGTAACACGATATGTAAAAAAAATAATGGGGGAGTAAATAGCAAGAGCTATGCAGCAGCAACCATTGTGTGTGGAACAATATCATGTTTCTGCATATTTCAGAACAGGAATGAGCCATTTCTCTGTGGTGGGCATCACTTTAGATGGGAAGGAGAGCAGACAAGAGACTAGGCTGGCTGACTGAGAGCTCTCCTACCACCCGCTGGGGTTACTCTGCAGGATAATATTATTTGCTGCACAAGGCAGGCTCCAACAAACGTGCTCTTCAAGCCTTGTCCAAGGAACACCACTACAGCTATATTTCAATCCCCAAAGAAGGGCTAGCTACTTAGCAAGTATCCTCCAGTTTCCTGAGAAAATGAGTTCTGTGCAATGGTGCACAATACCAGAGCATCCATGTGTCAGTGCCTTCTCTCTCCCCTACCTCCATGAACTTAGCAACTGATTTTAACTCAATTTGACAGAGCAGCAGGAGTCTCAAAGATGCAAAATTCTGCAAATTTCATTAAACAGTCAGCCATGTAGAGGAGACAGATCCCAGTGGTTCCCATGCTGGCAGAACGGCTGCCAAGTAAGCACGACCACACAAACTCACAGTTACTAGGCATTAGCAAATGCACAAGGAGAACACTATTATGAATTTCTCAACCATATCTAGAGAAACACCTCCTAGCTTATCAGACAGCAAAGGCTTCAAATACAAAGTATAGAGCCACTGGAAATCAGATTTCATGGATCCTACTATTCAGAGTTGTAGTACTTTGTTTTCACATGTATAGTCCGATGGGACTCTGCAAGGCAAATGAAGAAAACCAGGAGAGATTGAGGCACTGAGCAGAACTCCAGGACTGCAGATAATAAACAGAGGATTTTTATTCTAACTTCCTTTCCATTCCCTTCCTTGGCCTTCAAGTCCTCCCTCTGCTCTTCTGCAGGTTATCTGAGTCCTGATAACTCTCAAAGGTTGCAAGTCATAGGGAGGCCATGTGTCTGATAGTGTGGTATTATTTTTGGCTTGCTCTCCTTCATGATTTTGTTTCCAAATAAAAAGGGGCTGCTTTGTTCTAGGTGTGGGTACAGGCTGAAGTGAAATACCCGAAGGTCTGGATGCCTCTTTGACATGTCCAGTCAGCACCGATTTCTTACTGTCTGGAGGCCTTTGACACAGCAATCCATTATTTCTTGGTTTAATTCTTTATGCACAGCTTTTCATATTGATTACCTAACATCATTAGTTTTGGTCATTCCATACAAGAGACAATGGAAAGATCAATTTTAACCATATGAGCTAAAGGAACTTGCTCTTAAAGCATCCAGGGACTGGAATCATTTATCTTCTGCTCTCTGAATCATAAATCTTTTACAAGTGCAGCATTAGATTCATTGTTTGCTACAGCCGCATGTGATGTAGTCAGGGATCATTGTAAAAGTGTCCTACATTGCAGTGTGAGGCTGTACCCATAAAGCATATTAATGTACAGTATTGTCATGGAAATTGTCATGAGCTGCTGCAGAGAGCATGGTTTGCACAAGAGCTGTGCAAATCATCAATTGTTTTTAATTTGGTGGCTCAGCTGTAAACAGAGATGATTTTTTTTTCTTTTAGACCTAGAATGGAAAATATTTCCTTCCTCCACTAATCAAAAAGTGTTTTGCATCCAGGAAAATAATATTTTTTCAGCAAAAGCAAAGGGTACTTGGAAAGGAGGAGTTAGCTTTACAAAGGGATTTCAGTGACATTTACAGAATTGGGCAGAAAATGAGAGGTAGTCCATTTACATGCAGTAGCTATGCAAATAACTGTGGATAAGGTTCTCACGCAAAACACGGGAATGTACTGTTCTGGCTCACTTCTGCCTGTTCAGGACTTGGGAAAGAAGGGCAAGTGTTAAGCTACGGGGTCTCTCTTAATCACATCCATAAAAGCTGTATTGCCTTTCAAGATAATTTATACAAATACAAGAGGAAGGCTTTGAGCCATGGCCTCTCCTATCCTAAGTCCCTACTGCTGGGGACAGATGGAGGGAGTGGAAAGACAAGACACATCCAATCTTCTGCTCAGAGCCTGTACTGAACCTTTCCAAGCAAAGTCTAAAACAAACCATTTATCATCCTTGTGTAACAAACTCATGGCGTCCAAACTCTCGCAGATACTGCGGCAAGAGAGGAGTGGGACAAAGCGTCGTCAGAAAGTTCAAGCCTCGATGCCCTGAGTTAATGGGGCTCTTCCGCAGCACCGTTACTGCGGTTGGGGCTTGTCACTGGGAGGGGACACGATAAAAACCAATGGGCCAATCTAATAAAGGGATATTTCTGAACCGGCTACTTTTGACCAAGATCAATAGAGCTGCACAAAACCAAGAGGGAAGGTAGTTTTTATTGGGTTTGACCTAAGAAATAGTCATCTGGACATTTATGTGCATGCATAAGCTCCTGACCTCTCCAGGCATCTGATCCAGTTTTCCAGTCTCAAGAGATATGAGTTGGGTTGCTTCAGATTAGCACACAATTTTGAGCTTTTGGATAGTTTGCCAAACAACTGGATGAGTTGGAACTTTAAGGATATTTCATATTCAGGCTTCATTAACAATAAAAGGGAGAGGGAAATATAAAAAGTACTTTTTTTTTTCAATCTCTTTGGAAATGAGCTGTTTGTTTAAAAAAAAAACAACAAACAAGTAAATAAACATTTTCAAACCAGGGTTTGACTCCTTCTCCAAGAGTTTCAAACAAGATTGTTTTATCCTTCCCCAAATTTTCACTATTCTGCTTGGAGCCTTTTGGGAATTTGCTGTCACAGATCTCTGAACTGAAAAGTGCTGAGGAATATAACTGAAAAATAACAGGACAGATTTCCTTCAAAGGTCTCCAAAGTCATAGCATGTCTGCTTTACAGAGAAGTAATGTCATGTTGATAGTTTCACTACTCTCACAAAGGACCTGTTAGTAATTTAGAGGCTTTAGAGAATCTGGACAATGCTTATCTGGTGGTATTCAATGGAGCTTCAAATTCCCTTCAGGAGACCTATGCTGAGTCACCAAATTTGAAGACCTAGGAGGCAATGAGAACATGGTGTGGATAAAGTGGTCATAAAAATAACAGGAGAGCCTCAAAGCTTTTGCTTTATCTTTGACCATGATACATAAGAATGTAACTTCAGACTTGCTCCCAGCTGAACGTATTTTCATTTCTTTCTTCCAACCGTCCCAAGTCAGTGATAGATAAATAGATAAGTGTGATGATGGGAAAAAAGACCATGAAAATTAAGAGCTGAGATCATCCAAGCAAGCATCCTGCTCAAGATAGTGGGTAGTATAGCAAAGCCACACATGTAGTAATTGCACAGGGTGAACTAACAGAGGGGGTACAAGAGGGTGTGTAATGTGGCATTCTGTCATCAGATATACCACAAGTGTGTCTGTGAGCAGCCAGAAGGACCCCCTCTCTACCTCAATGGGTTGTAGCGAAAGGTTTTACCTGTAAAATGCTGGTCTCGGCTATCAGAAAGCTCAGCCTTTGTAGAGCTGGTGGCAGTGGTAGACAATACTTGATTCATCCCCAGTAGCAATATGATTACAAGATGGAGGTCTGGTGTAAAGAAGCAAATATATGAAGGGCAGACCCCGTGCGACCTACACCTGGAGCAGATAATAAACTATCTGGCTCTGAGGGAGAACATTTTATTCCAGCATGGCTCAAGATGATGTATGAAACCACCAAAGATTACAGTCAGTGATGTCCTGGGAGTGATTTGATGTTTATGGTTAACCCTAACATTGCTTTTGTTTATGGATGCTATTTCTAGAGTAATCTTATTTTGTACGGCTTTTATGGAAACAAAAATTATCAGGCTACAGCTTTTATAGTACTGAGGGTGACATGGGTTCGATTTACACTTCATTACAAACCAGTCCTAGAAACATTGCTCAGGTGCAGTTCTTTGTTTCCCAGTGAAATTCACAAAGGAAATGAGATATTTTTTAGCTTGTGTGTATGGCCACATAACCCAGGTCAGACTTACCATATATATTTGATATTTGTGTATCCTTAGGCATCAGAATCTTTTGCGTGGAAAACCCCCTCCAGGAACAGGTTGGTTCCTCTGCATTAAGTTACACTAACCTTAGATATCAGGGCGTGGACCTTACAGCCTCTCCTTAAAAATGGAAAAGGCGATACTTTTTCCCACCCTTGAGTACCTCACACGTTGTCGCAATGGGCCTTGAATGCAGTGAGTGACACAGATTAACCACAGCCATACCACTGAAAGGGAACAATCAAGAACACAAAATGGAGTATATTCTGCATAGTGCCATGGTGTTAGAGCTCCTCCCCCCAGGTACCTGGGTTTTTTCCAGGCAAAGGCCTACATACCCACCTCAGTGAAGTCCTGGGAAGTGCCATGTGGCTGTAAGGAGTAATTGGGTTTAGATCCTGCTGTGTAGATGGGAAGTTTCTGAGGTGAGCTTTGGGTGTCACAGTATCCAAAGGATTTCCAGGGAAGTCTATTCCCAAATTAGCCCACCTATATAACTGTCAATGCTTCTGAAGAAGCATCCAGAAAAAAACATGTGAAATTATAACACTGAACTGCAGTCAGGCCTACAGCAACAGTGATGTCCATCAGGGAAAAAAAAACTAATACTTTTACCTTTCAAGGTAAATCATTAATTTACATGCATCTGTTCAAAGCAAGGGGAGAGAGAGAGAAAGAGAGAGAGAGAGAGTGAAAGGGAGAGAGAGAAAGGATGAGAGAGAGAGAGAGAGAAAGGGAGAGAGAGAAAGGATGAGAGAGAGAGAGAAAGGATGAGAGAGAGAGAGAAAGAAAGAAAGGAAGAAAGAAAGGAAGAAAGAAAGGAAGAAAGGAAGGAAGAAAGAAAGGAAGAAAGAAAGAAAGAAAGAAAGAAAGAAAGGAAGAAAGGAAGAAAGGAAGAAAGGAAGAAAGGAAGAAAGGAAGAAAGGAAGAAAGGAAGAAAGAAAGAAAGAAAGAAAGAAAGAAAGAAAGAAAGAAAGAAAGAAAGAAAGAAAGAAAGAAAGAAAGAAAGAAAGAAAGAAAGAAAGAAAGAAAGAAAAGAAAGAAAGAAAGAAACTAACTGTATTTTACAAAAAAATTTTGCCAACTTCTTAGCAAAACCAGCTTTCCAGAATAAAATGGCAGTTTCCCTGCTGTGAAAAAAATCCCTTTGTTTTTCCACAGGAATTTTAAAGAGAAAAGTTGGAAATATTGTTTAGATTTTTTTTAATGAAAAACTGTAAAAAATATATTTTCCATCTGCTTTACCAGAGGTGAGAATTTGTAGCTACACACATCTCTTCTGTGGCTACTTGAGGAGTCAGATGGAGATCATTTGGCTGCCTTGCTTTACTGTTGATGCTGTCCCCATCTTTCAAGTGGTTCTGGCAGCTGCCAGCACAAGGGCGACAACCATCTGTTAGCACTGTTTGCTGCTGGGTGGTACCACAACATCGGCCCTCACAGCTCCTGTCAGCCTTTCCCTGTGCCTGAGTGGGAATATCACTATGTTGCTGCTGGCCAGTGTGCACACCCAGTAACTGCTCCAGGCATGCCACCATCCTTCGTTGGGTGCCACCTCTGAGAGGTCCATTTGGGAGATCCAGACCTCATGGATACAGATCAGAACCAGCCCAACACTTTATTAATGGTAGATGATATTTGCATTGCAGCAACGTGAGATGATTGTGGAAGAAGTAACTCCATGCAGAAAAACGTAGACATGAGCATGAGATGCTCCAGGTTCTGGGAGCAACTTCTGCCAGGAGCAGTAGATGGGATCTCCTACTAGCAACATCATCATCATTCATGGCTGCTATTGGCCCTGCACAGAAAACAGCTTTGTGAAGGGATTGCTGGAAAACTTCTAGTCCTGACTGGACCTGAAGCATCACTGGAAAACAAAAGTGAAGCACCAGAGCTGAACCTCATACTGTACCATGTTGCATAGATGTTAAATGCCTTCATTATGACCTGGAGGCTCAGAAATTGCTACTAATCCTCTTTAGTGCGTCACATACTTAGAAAGCTATCCTCTCTTCATGGTATCAGGCATTTGCTGTGGCTTCTGGGATTTGACACCTCTGGAATAACCATGGGGCTGAAGAAGTGCATGGTCCGGATGCCCACAGTAGCCTGGACACACTCCAATAAACTGATGGGAAACAACCTGCCCTGGAAGCAGGCACACAGTAAAATGTCAGTACCACATCTCTGAAAGCCAGGATGTTGTCTGAAGGGAACTGCTGGAATTCTTCTAAAGCTAATGATACATAGCATGAAATTTCCATCCCCTTGATTTATGGTCCTTGGACTCACCTCCACAAGATGGACAAGTCAGGCGTATATTTAGGCCTGGATGACCCCATGTTTCTATTTGGGTATTGGTATATGGTTGGGGGAGAGGGAGAAGGGAAAGGTTCACGTTCAGAGTTGCTTGAGTATTCATAAAGTTGGGATCAAGTAGGAAAATAATCCTCTATCAAGGAACCCTGGAATTAACTGAAGAAAGTTTCAAGTCTGATTATGGAAAGCGCAGGAGGTGACTGTTTCTGGTTGCTGTTAGCATGCAGCAAATTGAGGTATTGTAGTTTTATCTGTTACCAGAAAAGCCCTCTACTTAAGGAAAAAAAAAAAAAAAAAGTAGGAGCCCCACCGTCTCATTTTTAACAAGGACCAGCTGAAAAATGAAGGCAAGCAGCACACAGACCATCTTATGTCTGCCAATTCATTTCCTGGCCCTGAAAAAAAAAAAGAAAAAAAAAGAAAAAAAAAAAAAGAAAAAAAAGAAAGACAGAAAAAAAAAAGAAAAAATCCTCTTGTTTCCTCTCAGGCAGGCCAAACATGGCAAAGCACCAGGGGAATTCTGAATGGAATCAATTGCACTTGTTACTAACTGAGTTTTCTTTTATTCTTATATTACCAAGGCCTGGATATTCAGCTGCAAGCAATTATAATGAAGAGTTACTGAGTAATGGTTTCCAGATTGCTTCATGATGGGGCATTAATTGAAAGGGACAATTTAAGAGCTTAGGCCATGTAAATGCATTTCTTATTCTGTCAGATCGAGAAATTTCTGTGTACAAGAGGCTGAAATGCTCGGAACTGATAAATACTTAATAGTAGCCACTTAAGTGAACATTTGGAAAAGGGATTTTACATTTAAGAGATCAAGAATAATTAAAATAAAGTAGAGAGTCAGGATTTTATTAGGAGTCAGAATATGAATCTTATCAGCAACTTGGTAACTCTTCTTGGAATTACACCAAATTTGTGCAGGGGAAGATGACAGGGGGGTTTGGCTCCTTATCTTGCTGTCTGATCTCACTTCAGTCCTTGACTCTCCTGAGTGAAAGGCCCTATTGAGTCCCAGAGAATCAAAGGCAAAATTCCCTATAAAGTTAGCAGGATGAGTTCAGAAGGATAACATTGCATTGCTGGTTATTTGCCCTTCTCTAAATGCTGGCTAAGAGAAAATACTTCCATACTGGAGAGCGGATTCCTGATAGAACGAACAGCTACAAGTGTAACAGTGGATAAATGAGATTTTTAGTTCTACTATAGCCAAGCAAACGCAGAAGAAAAATATTCCTTTGACTATGCTAGTAAAATCTGGGGTTGGTCGTTGCAGTAAAGGGATGAAGTCCTGAAATTTTCAGCTCTCCAGGCAATACTATTTCCAGTATGATATAACCAATGTTTCACAGGTTTGATGTAGCTACATCTCTGCGCTTAACTATGAAATCATACATTTCTTCTTTTCCTTTAATCAGTATTTTATTGCCCTAGTAACTGTTACAGAGAATACAAATGAAAAATACATTTCGCCCTAAGTTAGTGAGTCTTCCTAGTTTTTTTGCGAATTCATGTGAAACCAAAAATGGCTACTAATCAAGAGAAATGTTTCATTTCCTAAAACACTGAGCCACTTATAGGAATAATTCGGGGAAGAAGCAGGGGGAAGCGAGTTTATGTCTTGGGCGTCTGCCATTATCTACTTTGAACAGATGGAAGCTCAGCCACTTGTGATTAGATCACTGGAATGAAGATGGACATCACTGAAATGGTGGTCAGTCATTTGCTCAATCCTATGTGAAGAGCAGCCCCCCCGAAGCAAGCCACAGCCTGCTGCAGAGCTATTACTAAGATGCCTGAGGTTGAAAATATAAACACCTTCAGAGTGGGTGGTCAGCTCAGGTCAGGCTTAGGGTTGGTTCACAGGCACTAAATTAATCTGTAAGAAGGGATGTTGCCAGACTGCAGTCTGGGGAGGAGGGAAGCGTGGTGTGTGCCAGTTACTGGGCGCTTAGAAATGAGCAGGCCAGGCAAGAGACAGTGTCTCACCATCTGACACAAAAGCAAACCGAAAATGAGGGCAGAAGTGAAATACTGATCCTGCTCAACCACATGGCAAAATCCTCCAGGCTTCAATGGAGAACCTCTCCCCTGAGCCCCCTTTCTCTCCACTGTCCCATGCCACCACACACCTTCCCCTCACATTTGCAGGGAGAGACTTGGCTCAGGGCAGACAGGGAAATCCCACACTGACATGGGGGCACCTCCAGCGACTGTGACCAGCTACATGGGATCCTGGAGGCCCAATATCATCCTTCCACCCTGCAGCTCTGGGACCTCACTGATGCAGCTGGTGGTTGCCAGATAGTTGCTCTTCTCAAACTGTTCTCAAGATAAAATTCAAAATTGCATCGAGATTCATCCAATCCACTTTTGGACTTGCCCTGGTAAATAGTTAGAAGGATCCTTTAGAAGAAAAGCCTGGCAAGTGAAGCAAAGTGAGGCATCTATGCTCTAAGTCATGCTCTAGGTCATGCAGAAACTGGCAGGAGCCAGGACTGACTGTAGGTATAGCCAAACCAGGAGATACCAAATAAAATGCCCTTGTTCATGTACCAGGTGCTGGAAGAGCAGACAGGGACTGAAAAGGATGGCTAAGTGACTACTGCCAGGAGAAAGGGACCATTCACTTGTAAGGGATAGAAATTATCCCCCAACTTCTCTCCTGATCACTCAGCCTGGTTGTCTTACTTTGGGACCTCCAACCATGCTCCATGAATTCCCTGCCTCCTCCCTGCACCTCATCCTCAGGATGGCAAAACCCAAAGTTGTCTGCACTGCTGAGGAGACCTGAGTGAGCACTGTGGGAGATGCATGTAGAAGCCCTGTGAAAGGGCAACAAGTTTAAAAAATCAACAACAGTGCACCCCATCCCCTGATTCATCCAGGTCTCTGCACCAGGGTGTGAGCCAAGGAGGCACCTAGGGGACAGCTGGCTGCATATTTGGCTTCTCTGCCTCTCCCCCTGGCACCCTGACACAGCGGAGGAGCAGAGACCCACACTGAGGGACCACAGAAACTATGGAAGAAATATCTGGGAAATGTGGGATGAAGCTAGGGTGGCCTTCCTTGCAGTTAGAAGAAAAAGGCACCACGATTAATCAAATATGTCTTTATTCAGTTAAGACCTGGAGAAGAAAATGCATGCAGTGTGACTTTACAGAAGCCAGGCTACCACAGACTAGGAAATTTAGGAAAGGCTTTCCCCGTTCCCCTCCAAAACATCTATTTATGTTCAGTAGGAGGGCTTCTCTGTACATCAGTGCCATTGCTTTCTTCATTGACTAATAAACTTACACCTGGAATTGCTCCGATCTACAGTCGGAAATTTGTCCAGCAATCCCACACATGCAGAAAATAAATGATAATATTTTTTTCTGCATTATTGCTGAAAGGAGAGAAAAACATGATTTGGGAATATATAATAGCAGCATTAAAATAGCTTGTGGGAGATTAGAGGTCTGTGTGGGGTGCGGCTGTTATTGTTTATCAGTTTATGTTTCCCCCACCAAGTCCAACTCTGCTTTGAAATGTTACACATCATTAAAGAATTTGTAGTTACAAAGTACAGACACTTGCTCCTGACAGTAAGCATGGCCACTTCTGTTAACAGAACAAAACCATAACCACTCCCCCCACCTTGTCCCTACTCCAAAACAGCAAAAAACCCTGATTAACAGCCAGGATAAATATGGCAACCAACCAAAACACTATCCAACGTGAAGTTTGGTCAAGCTATAAAACTGCCAGCAAAAAACCCAGAAGCAAAGCTCGACGCTGAATTTTAAGTTTAGAATAATAGTCTAACCCAAAGAAATATGAATCTGATAACCACTAAGGAAGGAGCCTGGGATTTTCATTAGTGACTTGCATAGAGGGGGTGGTGGTGCTGGTGGGAGGCGGGATGCATAACAGCACAGTGGTGAAATGTAGAAAGGGGAGGAATGGTTCAAATCCTGAGAAGAAAAAGGGCGGTGGGGGGGAAGTGTATTTGTTTTTAAAGGCAATTTTACATTAAGTCACACAAGTGGTTGAAAGACTCACTGTTCTTGCAAGTTCTAGGTTGGTACACTCTGATACAGCATAAAAGTTCTTCTGTTTATGTAAGGGGAATGGGTCTGTACTCAGCGCTCACAGAAATTAATGGACTGTACACAGACCCATTTCTCCCTCAAACCCTCAATTTTTTAAAATTTTTTTTTTCTTTAAGGAAAAACCCATGACCCCCATCATATACTGGAAAGCCAAATACCTCAAGGCAAATAAAATGATTAGAAGGATATTTCCTTTGCTTTAAAAATTTCATTTGGGAGAACAAAAAAAAAATACCAAAAACCACCAAACCAAAAAAAAACCAAAAAAACCCCCTCGAGCTTCCAAAACACTTGGAGGTGGTTTACTTGTTTTTTCTGGCTGAAAGGATTGTAGCATAGCCCTTATGTGTCTTGACTTTGTGACACTCAGGTTTTAGTCATGCTTAGCCCTTCTGAAAAATAATAGTAGTAATAAGAGCAGTGGCAGATTTAACCACAAGCAGACGGGACGTTGCCTCATGGCCCCTTCTCTGTAATGAGCATAGGTTATTTTGGTTGCTATTTTCTGCTCTGTGAAGGGCTTGAAAGCACTTATACATAACTCCTGGCACCAGTCCCACGCCTTAAGTGGTATTTCCAATGGAGCCAAATACGAATTGCTCACTGAGGCAGGATTAAACTGTTCATTGTCTACCTGCTGCACGTATGTGGATCGATGCATAGATGGAAGTGCAGAGGTTGATTTTCTATGCATCTGCATATCCTTCATACAACGGTAACATGCTGGTGGTAGAGAGCACGGTTGTTATCTGTGGGTTTTGCAGCAGACCAGAGAAGTCCCCTCTTCTTCATGTTACACAGCATTGTGCCAGACTGTTTATGCACAATTTCCTAAAGCCCTAAAAGTCAGCTCTGGTGTTTAAAAGCCAAAGAAAAAGCTGCTTTTGGTGGAAAGAAGCTGACAAAATCTTTTTATTAAGATCTTTTAGCTATACTTTGAGGGTCTATTTAAAACCAAAATCCATTCACACCTAATTAGTGAGATTTTTTTACTTGGATATAAAAGGGGGAAAGAGTAATACAGTGTATAAAGGGAAAGAAATCAAATCAAGGCTTTTTGGTCTGTGATTTATATTTTATGTAGTTTTTTCCTTATAAAACAGGACCTCACTGGATGCTCACTAAGAGGAAACTAGGAACTAACAAGATACGTATGTCAGATAACATGCCGCATGCTGTTGTGCTGATACACGGTGGGCTCGTGCAGCTGAAAGGAACCATTATCTCCCTCTCCCCTCTGAGATCCTCAAAGGAAGTTATAAACAGATCCCCAGATTTCTGAAGATGCAGGTTTTTGATGACTGGGTACGAGGTAATGGTACCTGTAGAGCTTCCATTTGCCCCACAGTGTCTGTTCTGTAAGTGTAGGTGTAACTTGCACAAGAGGCAATTGGTTCTGAGCAATCAAAAACCATATAAACCACTATATTTGGATTATTTGGGTTTTATATAACCTGAAGTTTCAGAGGTCTCTGTGTAATCCCTCATGGTAGTCACTCATGCTAAATAATTTCATTTTTATAGAAAATTTATGAAAACCTTTTCTACAGCATTTTCAGAGCCATCCTTATGGAGTTTAACAACATCCCACTATGGACTGTTCCACATTAGTTTATAGATCCTACTCATCCACTATCTTGACAGAGAACTTTTCAGTAGACAGTTAAGCAGTGGTTTCTGTGTCAGTACGGTCTCCTAAGTGGGCATTTCACAGCTTTACAGGTGCAACAGGAAAACAAGCTGTAGAAGATGCTACTGCAGTGCTTCTGCCAAAACCCTGACCATGGTAACAGCAGCAACCACCAGCAACACTCCAGAAAAAGTGAGAAATGGAGGAAAAAGTAGAATGTGTCCCAGGAAGACAGCTTGTCTCCAGGGTGTCATCTGGCGCTGTACTTCTCCCCTAGCCTGACACAGAGTACAGGAAACACAAACAAACACCTGGGAGCCCTGTCATGACGTTATACTGCCTTTCTTTCCTATCAAACTCTGCTTTCGAGCCCACGGATACTTTGCAGGAACGATGTTTTTCCTGGAACATCTGGATCCCACCAAAGCCTTTCGAAGCAGAGCTGTGACAAATACATTATTGACACTGGCAGCTACAGAGATGTGAATGTATTTCTGTCAGAGGGCTGCTGGAGATGATCAGTGCGATAAATCATTCCTCATTACCCCAAAAGAGAAAGAAAGAAAGAAGACTTTAGGTGAATGTTCAGTTCTTTCATATCAGCAGGGGAAAAGTGCCAGCTTGAAAGGACTACTACTATTAATACAAGTAAAATAACAATTATGGTAAAAATGTGTATGACTGTCCAGTCATGCTTTGGCAGTGAGATTACTAAGGCATCAGAGACAGTTGGCCGGCACTGTCCAGGTTGGGGCACCACGCAGCACCTGCCTGTGGGCAAGCTATATGTCTTCCTTAGCAGCTGCAGAACATCTCCAAGATGTGGATGTTCATCATCATTCTGCAGGAATTAGGTGCGAGTAAATCCAAAGATTTGCAGAAATCTTTGGGCATGTCTCTCACCACATGAGAAGGTTTTCCCACACCATCATCTGTACAGCTAGGCTGCTGGGCCTGGGTGAATTTACCCCTTATTGTTTCGGGAATAAACATTAAGAATAGTATTTTCCTTTTAAAAGCAGTTTGGAAAATATCCCCCCTAGTATATACAACTGCAGGCTGCAGGGACACTAAGTATATTAACAGTGAGTGAACAACTTTCTTGGAAAACATCTGTGGATGACAGTCATTCCACCCCACCCCCTGAAAACCTGACACTTGGCTGGCTACTTCTCAAATATAACCCAAAGCAGCTGCAAACCAGATAGACTGAGCTGAATGTGAGCTTCTGCTGAACCTACTGGAAACTCAGTCATTTGACGATCGCCTGACTGAAGGTAATTTTATAGGGGGAGCTGCCAGCCCGTGTACACTCACACAACAGCTACCCTGGGGCCAACATTTGCAAAAGACACAGCATCTGAAATTCCCATCAAAGCCTCTATGGCAGCAGGGCTTACAGAGGTTATTAGCATGGTCTTCCTTTGACCGTGGTAAGACAGGGCTTCGTATGCATTCACACTGTCACTCTCCCTAAATCATATACGGGGCATGCAGCTGTGGCAAGATGCTGAAGTAGAGAAGTCAGTGAGGAGGCAGGTCTCTTCCTGGGGGCCCTGCAAGTAACTCATGGACTGGGTGTCATTTACCAGCTCCCTATTCACACCAGGGAGACATGCCACTGGAAGGTGACGGCAGAAGCTCCCCATCCCCTGTGGGGAGATTAGTGTCCTGGGTGTTGGGAAAGAATGTCTTAGATGTAGGTCGTCCTGTGGGCCCCTGAACTGTGCTTGGCCTTGGAGCTTTTGCTCTTTATGGAACAGCACAACAAAAGCCTACAATATCCCATATTCTCCTTTATATCACATAATATTCTCCCTTAACCCACATAATCTACTGAAAGCATTAGTAGGATCATTCAGAGACAGCTAGAAATGCCAGAATTTGCTGACTGCTGGGGTCTGACCCTGGACCTGGGAGACAGTCCCTGCTCTCCTCACAACACCCAGAGACCCACTATGGGCTGTATTAAACAGCACCACGACAACAAGGTTCACTCCCACATTCCACCTGGCTGCAGTAACAAGTGCTGCATCTGTCCAGACTCAGTGGTGTCCTTCTGTAACACACATCTCTACTTTCCACCTGACTGAAGCACAGCATGTTCAAAGAGCAGAAAGGTTCTTGCAGCATTTAACCCCCTCAGCTAGTGACACCCTTGACAGACTACATCAAGCTTCCCATGATGCCTTTATAACAATTAGCCATCGTTGAAGCTTTTTATCCCTTGCTTTGTTCCCCCTCAGAAACATCCTGGAATCATTGACCAGAAGATGTTCAACTGCTATTGATCCTGACTGCTATATGAAGGAAAAGAGATAAAGACAGTTAATCTAGATACATCTGTAAACCCACCTGCACTTGCCAAGAGTATTGATGTTTCACTCCTTGACCAAAACCAATAGTGCATTGGGGGGGGTCCCCCCCCCAGTTTGCCTCCATGTTCTATTTTCTTTATAAAAGGCACATCTTATACATCACAGACACACCTGTATATGTTTATGGTTCTTCTTTGTTTGCAGAGATATTTCTGCACTATGCTATTTCCTGGTAATGTATGCTTGCAGTACAGTCCATACATTGCCCTCTAGATCCCACCAGTCTTTCAGTTGAAGCAACTTCATCCTGTAAATTGTAAGAGAGTTAGGACAGGCCTCCGTGTTCCACTTGTGTGAAAGTACAGTGGTGGATTTAAACTTTTGCCCTGCAAAATCTCAGCTTTCATGAAGTTTTGCTTTGCAAACGTTCCAGCAAAAAATCCAAATTCAATCATGTATTTTAGTAGGTGATGACACAACTTAAGTAATATACCTTTCCAATGTGAAAATAGTGTAATAAAATATTTTTTAAAAAGGCTTGCTATTGTACTTTATTCCTCCAATGGAGAAAAATATCAGAACTTTTCTTGCCCTGTTCTACTCCAAGACTGTTGGTTGGTATCATGTGTGTTAGAGATTTATCAGTCTCCCTCAGACAAATATTTTCTCTGGTTTTAAATTTTTAAAAAAGCTTTTTCAGGCCTGAGCTCATGAAGACTTAGGGAAAGTTTATGAGAGATAAAAAGTGTGTGCAAGGATGTGAATGTAGTAACTCCATACAAAATATCAGAAGTCTGCCACTGGGCTTGGACGTTTGCTAATACAGACATGCACAAGATGCCAGTGCGGCACAGAGGGGTGCAAAGCACCCACAGACCAGAATCAACAAGGATACACAGCTCTTAGAGTGCTCTGGATCACCCAGTCACTTGAAAAATAGTTACTGTTATTATAAATAAATAAGAATGACCAGCATGACTTCTTCTGTATGTGTAACATCACTAACATCCAGTGTGCAATCTGAGCATATCCATACTCCATCTTCCTTTGGAAGATATTTGTGCAAACAAGCCTTAGAAATATATTTTTTGAGAAAATCATAAACTGCCTTGAAAACTTCTTCCAAATGCAGACATTCTTATGCTATACCTGTCTGTTAAGATCGGTGCTGATCCTTCCAAAACAACATTTCCCTTATGGAAATTTTATTTAAGGAAACATTAAGACCATACCAAAACTCTCCAGCCCCTTCCACAGGAGAATTGCAGCCCACGAGGTCAGTCTGGCCCTCCAGCTGTTTATAAGAATTATATCATCCAGCTAGGGAAGGGAAAAGATACCGTGCAACTAAAATGCACCCATTCTACTGCAAATGGAAAGACCCAGGCGACCACTCACAAGGATCAGGTTGTGCACAAACCACAAGCCCTGCTTGCACAACGCGTTTGCCAAGGACCTGCAAGAAGCAGATTGCCAACTGCAGACTGAGGTCTATTTTGTCAGCATTTGTGAAGCAAGACCTAAATATAGCAGATAAAACATTCTTCATGAAAGACTCACCATGCTGTGATTACAGATCACCTCACTCCAAGCATGAAACCAAGAGAGCACCAGGGACTGGTTTGCTCATGCTTTATCCAATCTGCTCAACTGACACAGAATTTGCAAAATACGCTTTGCAGTCTTGACATGCCAACAAAGCACTTTTAATTTTGGCTCCAGACCAAGCCTCATGCTAGTTATCTGATACTTTGCATGGAGTCATCATATTTTCTTCTTCACACACACTTTTCATTCCGACATAAGCTTTAACTAGCCGCTCCATTAAATTAAGACTTTGGAGAGTTTCTCTTTGAAAACCTTGGGGTCTGTAGGTTGTTTGACAAGTGCTCTCCAGTTGATAGCACCTTTTTAAGCCTGACAGCTTCATCTGAGAAAGATACAACACTAAGCCCCTGAATTCACATTCAAGGCAAGCAATTTACGTTCTGTAGCTTATTTACTAGTTACCCCTGAATGGTAGCCAGCTAACTTCTACCTAATCCCTAATGAGATTGGTTTTTTCTAACTCACATCAAAATTGTAGCACTCTGACCTTAATGCAAAGTGATGGATTAATGTTACACACGCTGTTCTTAAACCTCAGTCACCCTCTGCTATGACAGCAGGATTAGAAGGGAAAGTATGGACTGAAGGCACCCAGCAGATTCAGTGATTTAATTGTCTGAGCTTCTGGTGGGCAGGCTTCTCTGGCTTAAATAATGTCTTTTTCCCGTCAAAAGAAGTCTGTTTGAAATTAATTCCTTATACTGAAGCACAAAGTAGAACATTTTCCATTTTTAAGATACTTGGTGCATGACAGAGGTGTTTGTTTGCCTTAATACTCCCCAAACATTAATCCAAAGCTGTTTGCTATGGCTACTTTCTGCATCTTGTTTTGGAGATGTCTTGATCAATTAGTGCAATGTCACAGTTACATGTAGTTATTGTATCTCCAGCTGCAAGCTGTTAATAATAAACTTACCCACAGGACAAAGCTGCCATATGGTTGATGGTCAAGCAAGGCTAAAATATGCATTAGGAAAAAAATGCAACTGTCAACATGAAGCTGGATATGGCTTATTGGATTTGATGCGGGCATCTGACAGCAATGTTTCTTTTAGCAACATTCCGTATTGCAGGTCAGGAATCTGCCTACTGTGGAGTATTTGTCATAGGAAGACGAGAAGAGACTTTGGTTGATTTTTGAATTGGAAGGGTATGCAGGCAGTTTCCTTCCACACTACTGTCACTTCTAGCAATGGGGGCAGAAACCAACCTAATTGTTATTCCAAGAGCAGTCATGCAGTGAAGACCTTATTAAAAGTCCCAGAGTCCTGTTTACATGTGGTAAGGCTTGATTTGATTAGTTGGTAATTAGAAGCACACTGTTAATTATGCAGTTTTAAGGGGATAGCTGGGAGTCACAGTTCCTAAGGGAATTCTCCAATATATGGGAAAGCATTATTTTTTATTAGGCCTCACTATCAATGCCTTGTTCTTGAAAACACTTCTGCATGTGCTCAACTTTAACATGTGGCAAGCGATCTCTCTGACTTTCATGAGTCGCTCCTGACCTCGTGAGCAGAAGCTGTCTGAATACATCTTTGAAACAGCACCACCTGAGACACCAAAAATCCCTTCCCAATTTGCAATTGTTTCTCCAGATTTTCCAGTTTCTCAGAACGATGATTTCTCCATGTTATGGTAAATGTAAAAAACACGGGCAAGCTTTCCTGGTAGTTTGGAGATACTGGGGCTTTACTGGGCATATCACGAGATAAACAGGAGTGCTCTGATGCCAACCTCACAACATCCATCAGTTGGTCTAAAACTGGTGATGTTAAAACACTTTGCTCCTAAACATGCCATCATTCTGCATTAGAGTGATGTTCCCTCTCTCTCCATTCAATGCAGACATATTCCAGCCAGGCCAGCTACTCAGCCTATTGTCTTCAGGGGTAGGGGTGCTGTGTCTTCAACAAGAGCTTCTTTTCTTTTTTTTTTTTTTAAATCACATACTTACTGTGAAGATCTTGGTTCTACAAAACATAAACTTGTTTATTGTTGGGTTTTTTTTTTTTTCCTGGGTTCAACAATGCTATTGGTGGAGTCTGGATTAATCCAGACCCTTCCTTTTCAGTTTTATAAATATAGAGGAAAAATCAAGACTGTGGACTGAAACTTATTTCAAGCCCATATGCCACCAGTATTTTTGTGGATTATTCCTGAAGGACCTATGTGTTAGAACGCTTTTCTTCCATCTAGCTAAATTTGTACTGTGGCATAAAGAGCAAAGAAAGATCCCAATTAATAAACAAGGGGAGCAATTAACAGTAAAGGCTTCAAAGTCAACGTTCAAAAAGAAGAAAAGAAATCTTCTGGTAAATGGGCAAAAATAAGTCCTTTTGATGTGGTACAAGGTACAAAGTCAAGAGCAAAGGAAGACAAAAATTAAGGGGATAGTGAGGATTGAGAGGAGAGCAGAATATGAAGAGATAAGGTATAGTGTGATCTGAACATCCCTGAAACCAGCGGAGTCCTAAGAACAGGGAATTAACCTTAATCTACGGTATGAAATTTTTTCCTTGCTATTTCCACAGAAGAAACATCCTTACTTTGAACACAGAAAGTTAATTAAATGCACCAATTCTTGGTAGCCTGTTTATTAACCATCACTTAGGTTAGCAACAGCTCCATGTACGTACACAGCGACTCACGTCTGAATCCCCGCTCGCCTGTTGCTGCTCCATATTTTTTCACAGTTTCATCCTACCTGTTTTGTCTGAAGGGTACATGTGTCTGTAACGTGTCTGAATCTTTGCAATAGCCCTAATTTGGGTGTTATGCATATACATTTTCTGTGGCCTTCTGGGCCACCCATCTATGAAATGTCCTGCCACTTGGCTGTTTTACATGATGTCAGCTCGTGATCTGGCTTTTTTTACTCTGTTACCAAATCCTGACTTCTTAAAACATTAAATAAAATGTTTCTTTCAGGGTTAATTATTTTGGAGTGTGACAGAAACCAGCACCCATAAAGTTTGTTGACATAAAAAGAGTAGATGTGAAAATAAAAATGTATGCATGTCTACACTGAGCTCCTGAGCTAATGCATTGCGTTTCAGATCTTGACAGAAACTTGGCCTCCATCAGTCTTGACTCTGTTTAAGTGACAGGATGGCTGGCAGCACTCACCAGTGCTTGCAGGATGTACTAATATTTACAAGCAAAAGAAGGTCTCTGGCTTTGTTGAAATAACACCACTTTCTTAATTTGACTGCTGCTCCATAGCAGACCTTAACAAACAGCTACCAAGGGAGGAGGTAAAGGACTGAGCTTTCATCAAATGCTAATGTTTACCTTAAACCAAAAAAGTCACAATTATATTAAACAGATTTCTAAGGGCGAAGTATAAATAATGATATCATTCTTCTGGAATATCATGCTCAGGATGAGAATGTAAACACTAAGGAGTTTCAAAAGCAAAATGCAAAAAAGGAAGAAAAAAAAATTGGACAAGATCTTTTCACATAAACAATCAAAAAGTGGTTGCGAGTTGCCTGTCTGATGCTGAGGTGTACAATGCATGCATTGTATGTGTACAGGGGGAGAGGTAGAAATGTATCTGGCATTTCCTTTCCACTAGTTTTTAGGGCAGGGGCAGTCGCAAAGTTTATATTAGTTTTCAACTTGGGATCCAAAGTCACCTGAAGCTTCGGAGCAATTTAACCTCACACTTTCATTTCTGCTTAAACTTTGAAATAAGCAGGTAAAATATACAGGATTAATGTAATTGTTTTACACTGATAAAATTTCCATTCATCTGAAAGGATGGCTGTATTGCTTGGTAGAGTGCTGTGGGGTTTAATCCGATACACTACTGCCTGCATTTCTGTATACATCTGTACTGAATAGGTTACCAATATACACAACGAATGTAAATTATACATCACTGTGTATAAAACTTATCACATCTCTAAAGAATTTGTGTGACCTCCATCAATAGAGTGATTCACAGTATGTCATGCACAGCCCCATGCAGTAAAGAAATAAAGAAGGAAAACAAAGACCCTGGGTGTCTGTGTGGGTTTGTCCAAGATCATATGGTAAAACAACAGCAACATGTGCAGGTACATCTAGACTGTAAGCAAATACACTTATGGAATAACTGGATGTAAACCAGATCTGTAGAAACTAAAATGACATTGCCTCTGAAGTTAATGGGCCAGCTTAATTTTGTACCCACACACACAGGACCATTGAAGTCACTGGAATTCCCCCCACTGAAACCAGCATGAATTTGGCTTTTTGTGTCCAAAGGCCAATTTTACACTTGATTTTAATATACATTAAGGTGGAAAAAATGAGAGAAAGTGTACTTTTGCATTGATATATACCAACAGAAAAGAAGGCAGGAGGGTGGAGCGTAACAACCCAACAAAAACCCTACTCACAGTGCCTGTGAGGCTCCAGCGCACTGTGTATAATTGGAAACGTGTTCTGCTAAATAAAATAATCAAAAGAGTCTTCAGCTGCTGTTTATAGCAAAACAGCTAAAAAGACCTTTTGCTTTTCTGTACAGGGAAATCAGACAGAGGAAGAGGCACGGCCCAGGCAAGGGAAGCACGTGGTGCTGTACTGTAGGGCACTGTCCCAAACGCTCCCGATGAGGATCCCAGGAGCAGCACAACATCAATGGATACCTTGTCTCACACATTTCCACTCCTAGCCAGGCAGCTAGGCTCTTCTTAGCAAAGTGTAGCCAGAAGTTTTCATCTTTTATCCCAGTATTCAACTTTTAATGCTTTCTCTGCTGGGGGAAGAAAAAAAAGTCTTAAAATGGAAAGGATGTGCTCTCAAGCAGTGAGGTTTGCAGCCAAACGCAGTGAAATACACAGCCTGAGGAATGAAATAATGAAGCCATCACTGCTACCGGGGGTGAGATTCACAAGTTATTAGTTTCACTGGGTGTTGCCAGCTACAAGTTACTGAAGTTTCATCTTCCAGGTGGAGGTAATTTTAGATTCCAACTCTTCAGTGCCATATAACTTGCAACTAGAGCCTTTGGCACGTATATTTAATGCTAACTATGCATTTATTTCCTTATTCACTTTATCGGTTTTCAGACACTCTTAAGTCTAGTTTTCATCCCAGCTTTTTTCTATTTTCCTCTGACAACTGGTAGTAGCTTCAATGCAAAGTGCCATGAAATTGTGAAATCTGTTAAACCTTTGGAAAACCACCCCCAGGGAAGTCTTGGACATTCCATTGTATGAACATTGTAAAAGGCTAGATGTGGGTAGGCAGAGGAGAGAGTGCTGGCAAGACCCAAACAAGTGAATACGACACAGATGCTGCACACAGGGACAGACATGATTGTACCAAAATACCACCTTGTATATGGCTTGAACTGGATCATCAGGATCTCTGGAAAACTGATCGTTTGCAAGCAGGTATGCCTGGAGTTAGATGTTTAAGCCTCTCAAATTTGAAGTTGTGAATCAGGACAATGAGTACGACCTTCACAGAAGTTTGTGGCACGCTCACTCTTAAGGCCTTGATTACCACTTTGGATGACCTCCTGAATGCATCACTCATGCATCTCCCTAACACAGAAGAGTGGTTTTATTTTTGAAAGTGCTCTAATTTCTTCCCTTTTCTCTGAGTGGAAATGAAGGTCCTGAGTGGTAGTCAGAGACAGCACCTTCCAGTGAATATTAAAGACCTTGTGACACTGACAGCTCTGTAAATGTAACAACATGTTTGACTTTCTTTATGTTTTCCTGCTGGTATTTTCAAGCATTTTATCTTGCATCTTATTTGGGGTCACGGTAGTGAGCTTCTGCTGCTTTCCAGGAGGCTCTTGGCTGAAACTATTACAGCATGAATTTAAAAGGCAGCTTTAACACCTGGCCTTTCAGCAGTCTTTTTCTCAGTACTTCTAGCTCTTTCCATCACAGGATTACAACAGCTGTAGCTGTGAAAAAGACTCACTTTTTCCCTTCTGCTTTTTGTAATGTAATTTCAAGCCAAATAGTGTAACATCATGAAGCATCTACAGTTCCTATGCATTTCAATGTAGATACATTCTCAGTGTTTCTTAATATTTGAGTCAGTTTTGCCAACTTGGATGTCTGCAGATGGGGAATTAATAATCAGTGTGCTGCTAACCTAACCCAACATTGAAACTGAAAAGGGTCTTCATGTTTATATGACTTTTTCTAAGTTTCAATTAGGAGAAAAATTAGGAAACTAAAATCCAATTCAAGTGGTCCCACACAGTCCATGGCTTTGAAGCTTGGCTGCTTCTGTGAAATAAAGCAGAAGGAATTGTGTGAATATAAACCATAGCCAGTAGATTGTGTGACTGGCATCAGCACTCTGGCAGCACTGCCTTGCAGATGCAAAACATTTCAGAAAGAGAATAATGCATCAAAGTCCAGGACTTTGTATGATGCTGTTCTGTGTAAAGTGTGGCTCTTCGATATGAAATGTCTTTTCCCAGGCTGCAATTTAAAAAGTGCCATCTTGGTTAAGTTATTAATTACTAAAAAGCTGACATGGTTCCTTGAGGGCTACCCTGAGAGCAGAGCTGTTTCCATGTTCTGGGTTGTTTGGCTGCACTGTACATTAGGGCATAAAGCTACCGCACCTTTCAGCCCCAGGTGACTCATACATGTCGTGAGCACTGTTGTGCCTGTGTAGAAATGACACCAGGGTGACTGCAGGACAGTGCAAGGAGCTGTCAATGTCTGCTCTCAGATCAAGCCACGAAGTGTTCCAATGCAACTTGGGATCTCTAACAAGCATGTGATGGAGAGTGTGAGTGTTAGTCTTAAAAAATTGGTTGTAAGTAGCCTTTTAAAACTTTCTCAAGTCTATATTATAACAAAGAGATGTTCTTATATATGCTCTTTCTAAACAGTTACTTCAAAAGTGAAACAAGTGGGACTACCCTCCGGCTTTTTGTCCTCACCAAAGACCAACTGTTACCTTTTCTTTCAATCTTCAATCGTTTGACTTGTAGTCAAGAAGGAAAAAGAATTTTAAAATCCCTTGAGGAAAAAGACAAGGAATGTAGATTTCAATTTTATTGCTGTTAAACTGTTTATGCACCAAACTGAAATATCTGAGTGTTAATAGAGGTCCATATTTGATGATCCTGCTTGGATATATAGATCTTGGTTTATAGAAACATGGTTTTAATGGTTCAAACATTGACTTGCAAAAATTATTCACTTTTGAGTGATCAAAATCTATCCTTCTGCATTCTAATAAAATGTTGAATACCAGCTATAATATAGATAGTAGTAGTAATGCCTCTTGTAGGATCTGATGATCCAAACTTGTTTTCAGAAATGTCCTGGAGTTAAGGTTAATGCACCAAAGAGATGTAACTCACCAGCTGATACAGTATTCTAATCATGCTGCAGAGCACAGGGCAGCAGAGAGATTGCTCTTCAAAGCTATGAATACAGGCTGTAGTTCACAGGATACTACTCTACATACAAGTCTACTTACATACGTCTTCCAACCAATGTGTCACTGAAAAGAAAAAAGGCATGATTAAAACCTAAAAATAACCTCCTCTTTCCCCCAAAGCAATTGACCAAAACCCAAAAGCGATAATTCCTCATACTTACCCTCCTTGTTATAGTTTAACCCCAACTGACAACTAAGCCCCACATAGCAGATCACTTTTTCCCTCCTGGTGGTATGGGGAAAAGAACTGGAAGAGTAAAAGTGAGACAATTTGTGGGTTGAGATAAAGACAGATTAATAGCAAAAATGGTAAAGCAAAAGCTGTGCATGCAAGCTGGGCAAACCAAGGAAATCTTTCTCCACTTCCCATGGGCAGGCAGGTGTTCAGCCATCTCCAGGAAAGCAGGGCTCCGTCATGCGTAATGATTGCCTGGGAAGGCAAATGCTATCACTCCAAATATCTCCCCCTTTCTTCTCCTGCCCCCAGCCTTATGGGCTGAGCATGATGTCATTTCGTATGAATATCCCTTTGGTCAGTTGGGGTCAGCTGTCCCAGCTATGTCCCCTCCCATATCCTTGTGCACCCCCGGCCTGCTCCCCGGTGGGGTGGTGTGAGAAGCAGAGACAACCATGACTATGTATAAGCGCTGCTCAACAGTAACTAAAATATCCCTGTATTATTAACACTTCTTTTACAGCACAAGCAGAGCCCCATACTAGCTACTATGGAGAAAATTAACCCTATGCTAGCCAAAACCAGGACATTTTCCATCCCTTATTCCATACCATTTGAATCACACTCAGCTCCCACACTATCCAACACATTCTCATTAACCACAACACACCTTCTCATCCTTTGATGTATAACACAGATATCATTCCCTTAGTCTATTGACCACCCCTGTAAAATATCTGTAAAATGTCCAGAAAAGGTCCACTGAGTTAATTTAGTCCATGACTTTGGGGTCCATCTGTTATGGTGGTGATGTAGGACAGGAGTGGTCATGTGTTCCATGGAGTTACTGGGCACCAAAGCCAGCTCAGGTCAGGTCACTGCTGCACTTGCACTGCTTCTCGTAAGGCTTGTCCTTCAGTGGTTCAAATGGTTCCTGCAATAGTAATTCCATAACATGCAACTTGTCGTGGGTTTCAACAATTTAAAGATACTTCCATAACAGTCTCCACCCCTGGTCCCTTGAGGCCAGGTTATAGGGTTATTTCTTGTGAACGTAAATCAGCAGTCCCTGGATTAAGAATGGAAGTCAAACAATCCCATCAACTCTGTCTGGGGAACTGCTCACTGGAAACTGGAGTGGCAATTTTCCTGGAAAAAAAACCCCAGACTTTTAGTGATTGTTTTCCCTTACAACTCATTTACCTGTGCCTCTAGGGTCAAGGTAGATTTTCCATCTGACTTTCATCATATTCTAGTCATGGTCATGCAGAAAAAAACACAGGGTGGCCAGTGGTGCGTACCCCCTATATCCTCTCTCCTGAGTAGACTAGCACTTTCTCCTAATAGCTGAGATACTTGCCCACGCAGATAGGGAGTAGGACATAGCCTCTTTGAGTTGCTGAAAGTCCCAGATAGTTTTTTGAACAGGTTTTTGCACAGGTTTTCCATAACCAAGACACAGACTCATAAGGAGTAAAAGACTTTCTTCATATTGCTGGAGTTGGCCAGCCAATTCATCCCCCATTTGTCCCTCACCTTCTTTCCAGGTCACCACTGCAATGAGTTGGCATGCAACAATGGTGCACTCCATAGAAACTTCTGCTTCATGGGTTGCTTGCACTGGACTTCATCAGGATCCTTAGATGACTGCTTATTGTTCAGGTCATCATAAATCACCTCCTGCATGGCTAATTCCCTCAGGTACTGGATATGTCTTTCCACAGTAGTCCACTTGCCTGGATGATGTATAACTTCTTCCTTGAAAGAATACTTTACTTCTAACCTGACAGGAGTAATATCCAGAGGGTTTGTGTCCCTTTTCCAATCTCTTTGTTAATGCCACCTTCTCTAGAAAGGGATCCCAGCTGCTTGGCTTCCTTGCCTTCCTGCAACTCTCATCCCAAACCTGACATTGTATGACTGCTGCATCCTATCTATTAATTAGTATCAGTGCTGTACTTGCAACAGCTTTAGGAACACACTTCATATTCAACAACAGGATTTGGTTTGCTCTCATTTTACTGGCATATCTTGAGAAAAATTTTGGATTTTCATCTAATTATAAATATGTATCTTTAAGCTTGTGCAGATGTAAAGACAGATTTCTTTCTCCAAAGAGGTCAATTATGAAAATGGCAACTCTAATAATGTGCTTTGCTAAATTACTCATATTTTCACCTCCCTGTTGTGTGTGTTTATCTGCTGGTTTTATTTATCTGATGCCCATATCCATGGTGTCAACTATTCACAGGATGACACATTTGATATTCCAGTAAGAAAGTTGTGCACTTTCTTGCTGCCCCTCACCTAGGACATAAAATCAGTTAACTGAAAAATGTACGAGAGAGTGACATTTTGCAACAACCCTTCCTAAAAGTGGCCAAGCTTGTGCTTTCTCATGTTTTAGACTGAATCAACTTGGAAAATTTGGAGCCATCACTGAGAAAATTCTTCCCCTGGCAACCAGACTCTGCAGACCTGGAGATGTCAAATTCAATGAGTATGCATGGCTGAGTGGGTTCTCCTTTGCTTGGTTGTAAGGAGTCCCATCTGCTTTATCTTAAAGCTGATAAGAGAGTTTCTTTGCCTTGTCATTTGCCAGATTCATTACAGGATTGAGAATTTCAGGAAAAGATAGGCTTCAGGAGAGACAACATTAATTTTGGGAGGACAGGGAAAGTAACAAGACTCCAGAATGAACTTGGTGGTTTTAAGACAAAATAAATACACAATTTTGTTCAAGTGAGTTCTGTCTTCAAGAACTAAATATGGATGGCAGCATCAACTTTAGCATTGTTAAATAAGGAGAGTATCTTTAGTTCCCTTCAGGAGTATCTTCATCCTTCAGGATGCCTCTCCTAAAAGTTCACTGTTTGCTCGAGTTGTCCAGTGTTACTTTGAGAAGAGTCAGAGTGATTGAGAAAAAGGACTATTTCTCCAAATCATGTCTTGTTCTGTTTTAAAGCTTAAAAGATAATTAAAAAAAAGAGGAAAAAAAAAAAGAATGACAAAGAGATTAGAAAGAAAAGCATTTTTTATAATAAATCTTTCCTCAGAGAAGTATGAAGAAGGGTTTTCCTAAATTTCCTTTGTTTTTCATTTCTCACTAACCATTAGAGTTGTCTGCAATACTGCCATTAAAGCAAAATGTTTACAAAGTTTTGGAGAGGATGGAGTTATTTGTTTCCTTTATTCCAACTCATTCTTGCAGGCAGCAGAGTTGATTAACACTTAGATCATTTGCAAGTATAGCTTCTTGGTTCTTTGGGGAAGGAAAACATCAACAACAAATTAGAAGCATTTTGTCTATAGAATGGGAAGTCAGATTTTGCCTAGTTTTTTTGCAGATTATCTTCCCAAAAACAGAAGGCGGGGGGGGGGGGGGGGATTCACAGTACATAGCTGGGAGGAAGGATTCCTGACCTACCTCTCCTTGCCCTCACTGCAGATCTGCCTTTGGGGCATATTTTGCAGGACAGGATTTGTTGTCCACATCAAATACTTCTGCAGAGTTGCAATTTAGTGTGGGAAAACCTAGTGTGGAAAGGTTTCAGTGAGCTTCAAGGAGCTCGCTTATCACAGAGCTCTTTGATCAACCTTCACAGTATTTATCTACTTATAGGTTACTTACTACTAGCAAATATTTAATTAAAAAAAGGGGAGGGTGAAAAGAATTGCTTGCTGTCATTATTGTATCACCACCCAACACTTGATATTACCATCTCAACAGCAACTGCTTTGTCACTATATAGGAAAGCAAAAAAGGAGAGCTTTCCCAGTGTCCTAGCACAAGAGTAAATGGCCACCACACTGGTTACGATACTCTATTCCAGATGGGAGACTGGTTAATTTAATAGCAGGCATCTGGAGGAAACCTAAGTAACAGAGATGTTAATTATTGCTAAACTTAATAGCACAAACTGAGGTGAAAACAATTGCAGTCATTCAAATCCAGCAGCAATCAGTTTAGGCCAGGAATAGGATATTATATGAAAGAGTCTCTTTCAATGGTCTGAGCATTATGCCAATAAATGTGAAGCTGTGGCTGTAGCAAGGAAAGAAAGGCAAAGCCACCAGCCAGCAGCACTGCAGGCTGACCAACACACATCTTGTTTTAGGACTGGAAACTACCCGTGCCCCTGGTCCTATGTTTCCTAAGCCATAACATACTGTTAATAAATGCAAGAGAGGGTGATAAACTGGATACAGGTCAAACTGTGCTTACTAAAAGACTTCACTGCAATACTTTCACCTTTGCTCTGTTTGCACAACTGTGAGATGACAGAGAAGTATTTTCTATCAAATGTGAGAAGGACAAGCTTCTGGCCTCCTTATATGCTTTCTTCATGTCCTCTTGCTTCGGTTTATAGTGTCTGAAGCAGCTATTTTGCCAGCAGTCAGGTTCAACCAAAGCAAGGATGAATGTGAGTGCTGCTTCTTTCAGCTGCCTATTCAGCACTTTGCTATTTCTCCAGCTTCTAGCTTCCATTTCAGCTTCTCTTCCACTTGATTCAGGTGCATAATGAGAGGACAGTCTGTCTCTTCCATTGTGAGCCTTTTGAGGAGCAGACAAAGGCTTGCTGGGTCTTTGTACATCACCGACCACCAGAGAAGTCCATGCTGGTTGGATTCACTAGGTTTTATACCGCTGGGGAAAAAAAAAAAATTAAAAAAACCCCGGAAATACCTTTACAAATGCCCCTAAGTAAATATCCTCAAGTACTGTTGTGGATTGGGATCCCCATCCTCTCACCTTCTCCATCTGTACCTTAGCTTTCTCTATCTGTGTCTGTACTGTGGCCAGCTCAAGACAGAGGAAATGCAAGAACCTGGACTTCAGGAAACCAAGTCTGTCTGCTCCAGGTCTTCTCAGTAGGCCTTATGGAAGGCTTGCATCCCCAAACTCATGTCCTAGCTTTCCCCAGAGGCAGTAAAATGCATTATTCCCTTTGCTTACCGGGGAAGGAAATGGGCAGGAGGGGATGGACACTCCAGTGTTCAAAAACCTGCCAAGGCAAAACTTGCCCATCAGCTGTCAGCAGGCTAGAAGGAGTGAGAGCACTTGATGGACTGAGAGCCTCATCAGTTTCTGTCCTAGCACAGCCTCCAGACTGGATTTTGCTTTGCCTTCACAACCAGAATATTTATTTCAGGGAACAGGGAAAGGATTGAGGCTGCACACTGAAATTTACGGGTTTTGCCAAGAAGCAGAAAATTGTTGCTGTCCTTTTGGTGATTTAACCTGCATGGTGCATGTCATTAAATCATGGGGGGAACGAATCAAACAGCAACC
This sequence comes from Porphyrio hochstetteri, assembly GCA_020800305.1. Classification (NCBI taxonomy): domain Eukaryota; kingdom Metazoa; phylum Chordata; class Aves; order Gruiformes; family Rallidae; genus Porphyrio; species Porphyrio hochstetteri. Next base: position 133,912,428 of record CM036906.1, on the reverse strand, counting down.
TCTTCCCCGACATTTTTGGAAAGCTGAAACTCACACTGCTCAATGCATCCCCCCGTTCCCATCATCCACTGGCTGAACTGGAGCCAGTTACCTGCAACCTGTGTTTCCATCTCCAGAGACTCTTTGCAGTACCAGAGCAGCATCTGCTGAGACAGACGTGTGCTCAGAGGTTGAGGGGTGCCCACTTCTCACAGCACTTTCCTCTCACAAAGGGCAAAAAGGGGCCAGGCTGAATTTGGTAAGTAATAACTTTTAAAGCTAAATAAAACCTGCAGAGATCCGCTGCCTGAAAGCCATGGGAACTGCAGCACTATTGAGCCACCCAGTAAATATACGAGCTGTCAGAGTCAATGAATGGTAAGATATGAGTGAACTCTGTGCAGGCTGATGAACCAAACTTTTTAATGCATGCCTACCAAGATGTGAAAACTGGTTTATTTCTGGTGCCTGCCCTTGCTATTGACTCTGTCAAAGAAAACACATAAAATGTTGCTGCCATAAATCTTGACAAATCCACAGGATAATCTACTCATACACCTAACCAAATGAAGCTTAGAAAAATATTGCTACCAAAGGTCATGCTGAAATGATAGACTTTATACTGCTACAAATGGAAACGTCAGGAATGCTGGGCTTGGGACAACTGGAGATCAATAAATATAAAATAGCAGATCATAATCTATGCATACTTCACTTAACTTCTTGTCAATGTAGTGTTAATATATTTTTATCCTTCCTGTTACCAGTGCAACGTCCTTTTCCCCATAGCTGGGTGTTTTACCACATGGATGATGAACGCTTTTCTAGGTTGTTGTTTAAAGACTTGCTTTCCAATGTCTCATTTTAGCTCCAAGACCTTGAAAAGGTTTTAATCCAGCTAGAAGTCAAAGATTGGGTTTTTTTTTTGACTCAAATACTAAATCTGCATCTAGCATGAGTTTGATTATGAGTATTCACTCAAGGAGAATATAAAATATATTCAACATTTTAATTTCAAAACATTTCTGGTTTTAATTGACTATCAGTGATCTTCACCCCATTGAGGGCACATAAACCACTGAAGAATTTCTCAAGATGAAGCAAATCTGGTTTGGTATTTGTTACAGGAGAGAAAGCCTATTAATAAGGGCATCTTACTAATTCTTTCTATAAGACCCCATTTTCAATGGCTTAAATCCTCAGTCAACTACAGCCAGTTAAGCTAAAATTCTCTGTACTGGGTTCACATTCAGGTTTGGTTTTAACTCATAAGTTTTATCCACAACATTTTCGCCACCTTATAAACAAAGCCATTGAAAAAGAGCTTGTACCAGAACATTAAAAAACATCCAAAAATCCTTTCTATGGGAAGCTGTTGTCCACCTAACTAAGGAGTTAGAGAGACTTAAACATGTCAGGTCTGTCCTCCCTCACAGGATGTGCTTCCTGAATGTCCTGCAGATTTGGTATGTTGTTAGACTTTAAATGCTTGCACCAATCATGTCTACTCAGAGAGCTGGTGATCAGTGACAAAACCTGCAAAAAGCTAAGTCCTTGCTAAGCCTGCTGCACATCCCTGGCTCAGCATGGAGCTGGATGCCCCCTCCAGAGCCAGTTGGGAAGGGTGAGCAGAGGTGGACTGGTCCCATTGATGGCAGTGGGACTGAGCAGCAGCAGTGCCTTGTGGAGGGGGAGCAAGGGCCATGGCACTGAGCCTGGCACAGGCGCCTCAAAAGCATAGAGCAAGGGACCAGGAGAGATTAAATTAAAAGTAGTGGGGCAGAGAGACCTGTAGAGGAGCGCCAGCACATGGGGTCAGGAGGGAATGGGTAGATGGGGCCAGCTCCCACTGGAGCTGAAATGGATCCAAGGAGACCTCCGCCTCTGCATTCCTCTGCTGTCAGCAAATACCTGTGAAAGCCATTAGCAAAGTACTCCTTTTTTTCTTTTTTTTTTTCCAGGCACTTCCCAACTTTAGAGTGATTGGATTTGCAACTTTAATATTCTTTCAGTATACCTATGGTGTGTAACACATGCCGACACAGCCCATTGGTACATACACACATGATGTACAGATGCACATACAGACGTTTTGTATTTTAAGTGCTACAAAAGCAGAAAGAGCAGGCGTAGCTACCTAAACTATTTACTCATGTGTCTCTGATCACATGGACATTCTGGGAAGACCAGAACTTGGAGGGAAAAAAAAAGGACAAATAAAATGACATTATTTCTTTTCCATGCAAAAATGTTACTTTTTTGAACAGCATCATGGCACAATTATAGCAGTCCTACTCGAACCACAGCTAATCAATCTCCCAGTGATATAGATCTCAGAAGAAGGCTTTTATAGCCCTCCAAGAACTAACTGTTGAATAGAAAATATCCCTGGCTTTGCAGCCCAGGCTTCCGTATTTCCAGTGCCTGAGGGATGCATGGGATTAATTTTAAAGTAAAGGCGATGGATCAGAAGGTCCAGCCATTCACAGAAAGACAAGCAATGCAATACTTCTAAAAATTAAATGTTATGGCTGGACCCAACAAGCCCCAGAAAAAACAACATCCGTTTTCTTACCTTAAAAGACATGCTCTTACCGCCTAGCTTGCAAAGGACAGTTCAAAAGCTCTCAAATTTAGATTTTGCCCAAAAATTTGTTTACAGAGAAGCAAGATCAACAGAAAGAAGAGTTTCAGAAGTTCCTTTTAAACTTAAACTGAAAGCCATACTTAGTTTGAAATTAAGAGGACTCATTACCATTTTTTAAACCCCAGCACGCAGTGAATAGGGAGTGAAATGACCAGTCTAGTACCTGTATCAGAGCTAACAATACAGAAAAATAACAACAGGCTTGGCATTAAGGTGCAGATAAAGATATTCCTAAAAGAAAATGTTTGTGTATAAGTCTTAATGGCATCAGACCCTTTTAATGACTAGAGAGCTGAAATACTAACAACGTGCAACGCAATATTTGCCAGGTAAGTCTTGATCCAAAGACATTTTCTCACCTGGATAAATCCCAAGGGCGCTTTCTTCCAGGTCAAAGGGAAGGAGTAATCTGTGTGCATGTGGATGGCCAGAGTCACTGTAAGCATCTGATTCGCCATTGAAACCAGCTGAAACCCTGAAGGGACAGTGATCAGGACTGACTAACCAGGTTTCCTTGGTCGCTGCTGTGACGGTGGAGCAGAAGCTGCCAAGTATCCTGGCGTTGGGCAAGGGGTGGAGACCCAACCCCTGGGGCAGCGCATCCCCACCTCATAGGAACCCCATCCAGTTCCTGAAGCTGGGTAGGTAGCGGTGCCTGAAGATAACACCTCCAATGAATTTAACTTTAATTACTGGTGGAGGTTCCTCGGGTTTTTAATTCAACATCACAGCTAATAGAGTTTTCCTGTGGTTTTTTTCACCTTTGATTCAAGAACAGTTTGTGACAAATAAAGAAATATTTTGCTAAATTATTTCTGGAATGCGAGCTGTATTGATTAATCATTCATAGTCCCAATTTAAAACTTCTTACCCTGATCAGGTAGATGACTTCAATTCACGCTACAGAGAGGCACGACGTGAGCCCGACTGTTTGAGAGAAAGCAACCTGCTAAACCAAAGTTCCAATAAACAGGATTATAGCATTTTAAAACATTTTAAATCTTTCTTCTGGGGTCTCATAACACTTCCCTTCGGCAACATACCTAAAAATATTAAAGCTACTATAAAATTTATTAACTGGGAACACAGCATAAATGTCTTCCTTCTCTTACAGTGTATGACCCTGCTACTCCTGTGCTTGTTAATAAGCAGTGTCCCATCCCATATAAAATGTGCTTGATACATTATTGCGTTGTTGATTGTAATTTTTGTCAGCACCTTTGTGACTGGCATCCCATAATTGCTGGTGTGTCTGGTTCCTAGCTGAAAAGAATGTAGTCAGATCCATGTATGTTTTATTTAATTGCCTCAGTGCCTGGGCCCTGTTAAATGGCTTAAGGAAATCTGATCTATTGATGTCTCGTCCCCTATAAAATCCATCACTTCCGATGCAAATGGTTGAGCATGTGAACTTAATTCACTTGCCATCAGTTATGCTGGGAGTAAAATCTGGTTGCTAGAAGATAAATGCTAAAAGAATATAAATGTAACACAGAGGATATTCTGTTTAAATTTCAAGTGCACCTTCATGAGAAATTTTTGTGTTGTTCACATGGGGACAATTATAAATTTCAAAAGAAAAGCTTATTTTTAGAAATATCAAAACAAGTAGCTCTTGCCTAAAAGCTGAAAATAAATGGCAGTCCTTCCATACCTTTTATTTGACTCAATCAGTTGCTGAATCTTCATTTAAAAATGCCTAGGACAGGAAATAGCGATCCAGTCACACCTCATTACTGCCTAACGGGGTCACAGTCCACCAGTGATCTAGAAGTAGGTGTAGAGGGAAAACTTCAAATGCTCAAGAGGATGTTGTGGAAAATAGCTTAAGCCTTACAGACTAGCCTAAAACAATATTGAATCATTTCTGTCAGCTTCTAAAAACAATCTGGAGTAAAAATAGAAAATTCTGCAGAATTGCAAGAATGTCTTAAATAATGACCTATAGTTTTGTAAGTGCTATATTATTTTACATCTATGGAAAAAATAAGTGTCTGAGGTTTATTTAAAGATTCTTACAGAGAGTGAAGGAAGAAAGAAATTGGCTATGACTCTGAAAAGAAAAACTATAACATGCTGGTTATTACCTACAAAACTATTGTAATAAAGTAAGACAAGGAGAGATTTGTTGATCAGCATATAAAATTTTTTGTCCCTAAACTTCACACCACTGATTTCTTGACCACTTTAGATCACAATTCAAATTGGCCCTTAAGAAATGTCTAGACATCATTCTGAATCTACCTGGATTTCATTAAAAAAATTGGACCCTCTTGTTGGTCACCTTAGCAGCTCTGAAAATAGGGCCAAAGTCTTTTACCCAGCAGATAATGACAAAAATAAAAGGTTATAACTCTGCTTTCATCAGTGTGTAATAGCAAGGCTCCCATAACCTTCCAAGACCAACTAGATCTGCACAGGCTGGCAATACCAGCCACCAAAAGCTTCTGTCTCAAATTCTGTTTCCTTCTACAGAAAGGACCTTTATCCTTTTTACAACTACTTCTAAGGAAAAAAAAAATCTACTTTTTTAAGACACAGCCCTTGTGAGGGGTTTTCAAAATGAGTAGTAAGTTGTCTCTCTATCTTCAGGTAATGCAGACAGTCTCTTAAAATAAAAAGGATAAAGAGGCAGCCAAACCTCCTATGAAGACACACACACTCTGTTTTCCACATTGGGTCACATGTTCCCAGAAGACACTCCGCAGTAAAATTTGAAAAGCAACCCCAAATTCTCTAGGAAGAAATCTGTCATTGCATCCCGGCAAACTCACTTGTAACCATATTGAAGAGAAGTATTTTTAACATCTGGAATACTGGAAATGATTTATATGAATATGTTTCAGTTCACTGGAATTACACAACAAGAAATCAAGTGCTTTTTGGTGGTCAGAAAAATTACAGGATTCCTTCCCACGATTCAGCTCAAATTGCAGATTCCTTTTAAGAAAAGAAAGTTAATTTGGGCCCAGCTGTGGTATATCTGTATGAAGAGTTTATTGTGTGCAATAATCTATGCCATCTGCTTTGGCTATTGCAAAATTTGTTAGCAATTGTGAAGCTGGTCCTCAGCATTTCCAGTGTAAAACCATAGATTTTGCCTTTTCTGTTTTCTACTCCAGATTAAAATATCGAGATATTTGGCAATGGCAATTCCAGAATCACAAACCTGTCATATGAAAGATTAGTTTTAAAACCCCATGAAAGGACCTATGTCTGCGGGATTATATATCAGCTTGTAGCTGCAAAGTGACTTTGCATAGTCCTTAGAGTGAAGAATTTTTGCCAGAAACTTAATGTTATGAGTTTGTCATGAAATTTTAGCCAAGTGTTTCTAATGATCACCTTGAGTATATAAACAGCCTTACTGGTTTTTACAATCTTGCATCCTATTTTTTTACTTCTTTCTATTGTGTTTATTGCAGTTATTTCTCACTTCACTGGCCTGTTTGTTCCTGGTAAGCACAGGACACCACTCTGCTTTATAGAACTACAGGTCTTGAACAAATATTGAAAGCTAATGTTTGATGACTGAAATTAAAAACAGGGATGTATGAGGTATACTTAAAGTGCTGGGTCATTCCTGAGACATTCTATGAAATGAAAAAGGAAAAAACCAAAAAGTACAGTATCATCATCTTGGAAATTATGTACCACTGTTTAAACATGTATCTACTGGAGTCAAAGGAATGGAACAGGATAACTTCCAGAAAGAATCCTTACACTAAGACACGCCACAGTTAATGCAAGTAACAGCCACTTATGTGATATACATCAGTGAAAGTTAAGACAAAAAATGCTCATATTGAGTTAAAAGGCCTCTAGCAGATCCAGCTTTGGACAACCATTTCCTGACCCAACATCAATCAACTCCCGTCTCCATCGTCTGCTCTTTTGTCCTGATGCATCCAATGAAAAGCCCAGCTTTCTGTATCAAGTCTAACCTCCTTGTTACTTTCTGCTGTTTCCCTGTGGTCTTACCTTGTTCCTCACCTGAAGTACACTTGATGTTTGTATCCACATGAAGTTCAATATCCCTCTAAGCTTTCTTAATAAGCCACCCACTTCTAGGAGCTTGCAAGACCAGCAGTAGGTGTTTATACCTAGACTGTCCCTTGCCTCTTGTGTATGAGTAACAGACTCAGTTACCTGCATGCAGTTACTGTATGAAGAGCAAAAGGCTCTTTCATCAGGTTCTTCATCTTGCAGATAGGTCAAAGAACATTGCTGCACATATTGCTGTTTTCCTAAGAGATGTTCCATTTATCTTATATAGAGCAGCAACAGGAAGTACTGCTAAGTCTTGATATTTTTTTCAGCTATTTCACAATACTTCATTTTGTTCCAACATCTGCATCTGTTGGAGACCATTGATCAGGACAGAGCAGCACTTGCTGGAAGGCAAATGGGCACACCCAGGCAAGACCTACAAAAGCAAAACAAGCAGAACAGAGCTCCTTGTCCTCTGGGAGGTACAGTAAACTGACAGTACAACAAGCCCTCAGAAATCAGTCCACTCACAATACTTGCCTGTGAATGATCATGAATCCACAGCTTGAAAGCCCTCATCCCTTAATAGTTTCACCTCCCCTTTCTTTATAGGCTTCCTTTAGGTATTCATGTGCATTGATAAGATTTTGAGTCTTCAAGGGCTACTCAAACTAGTACATACTACACTCAATAGCAAATAAATGCGAGCAATACTGGCTGTGATCAGCAATGCTGTTAGCCTCTTGTCCTGGTTTTGGCCAGGCCAAAGTCAATCTCCCCAAGCAGCCAGCCCAGGTGAGCTGAGCTAGCCCCAGGCTGTTTTCCACACCACCTGACATCACTCCCCCATAAAAGCAGCTGGTTGGGGAGGGGTGAAGGCTTGGTGCCTCCAGGGCAGTCTGAGTGTGGCTGGGGCATTAGGCTGATTGGTCCTTGCTGTTGGGCAGCACTCTGTAATTGTTGGGTCAGCAAGGTATTCTGTGTGATCACCAGGTGTGAGTGTAATTGGCTGTTACTGTTCTATGTTCACTGTGATTCTGTCAGTAAACTGTCCTTATCCCAACCCACAGAGGCTGTCTCTTTCTTCTCCAGGAGTGAGTGGCCTGTGGAGCTCAGCCACCAGCTGGGGCTAAACCACCCCACCTCTGCACTGTCATGTGCCCCGGTAGGTCTTCCATGAGGCAGCAGCACCATCAGCAACGGTTTTAGGCTCCAGAAAGACCACCTATATTTGGTGTGGAAGTGAGTGAGAAGATCTTTATTCTGTGCTTATCATCAGAAAGCTTCAAAAGCTTGGGTCTCTGTAACTCCTTCATTACTGCCAGGGCTATTGCAAATTTTCTGTCCACTTCCTGCCCTTATGATATTGGATTGTTCTTTCAGGTAGTTTAATTAAGATCTACAATTCCCTGCATGATTCATAATTTCTGTAACACCTTTGTGACTATTCAGAAGCTGTGCTTGTTATGGTCCCAGCCTTGCTGTGATCTCTCAGGACATTGCACCCTGTTACCTGCTCTAGCACATGTGCTGTTTCCATGGTATACTAGTGGTGTTTGTTTAGCTTTCGTCTAGCAGATGTAGCTCAGTCCAGAGCTGCTAGGAGCCTCTGATCATGTTTTTCTCACACAAACAAAGTGTCACCTAGGTAGACTGCAGTAACCTCTAGACCATCACAAATCTCTTGCATTTCCCAGTGAGCTGCCATAGGTGCCAAGCACAACCCAACCGGTAGGCAGGGGAAATAGTTTCTTTAGCACATATAAGGTGTTAAATCTGGACAAACGTGTTCTGTGTTTCTCTTAAGGAAAGTGCCAGAACCCTGCTGATGCATCACACGTAAAAAAAATATTTGGTTTCAGTAAGGTCTCTACTCAGAAGTAATGGAATAAGATCCTTTTGCACATTGAATTTCTTCCATTGGGCTTATAGTTAAGCAAGGGAATGTGTCCTTTTTGTAGCCTGACCAGTGTCTGGGGGTTTTACTTATGGCTGTGAGATCAAAAGCCAACCCACCTCTTCTGTAGTACTAAAGGAAGTTGAGTTGTGGAAAGTTTGTGGTCTCCCAGCTCCTCTTTCTGAGTTTCTGCCACCTTTCAAAGACAGGCTTTCACCTTTTCCTCAGAAATGTGGACTCTGCATTTCCAGGGGACTGGGGTCTTTTTGCTGATATCAAAAACTAGGCACGCTTGTGTCCCATTGGTAGATGCAGCTTATCTTGCTATAATGAAAGATGCTATAGATGTCTTTCCTGCTTATTTGTGACAGATCAATACACCCAGCCAACATACTGCCACTCCAATATAGAAGAGTCCAATATTCTACTTTCTGTTGGTTTCACTGCCAAAGAGGCACCGAAGGAATGATTATATTAGTCTTTCTGGAACCAATCCAAATCATGTCCAGCTCCAACTAAATAAGATGACTTTTTGTTTCCACTTGATGGTCCATTCATTTTCTGTACTCAAAGCAGTAACCCTGCTGTCACTTGGTTTCGTATGCACACTCCTTACAACCTGTTGCAAAACGAGGTAATCTTCCTGCATGCTTTGCCTTGTGCTTTTTGCCACAGCTCATGCAGACCAACATGCACTCTGTGTAGCTATCTCTGATTTATTTATGCTTTTCTAGTTCAAACATGCTCTCTCACCCAATTCTCAATCCCTTATCTCCAGAGTGTACAGACTGTCTGCTCCTCTTAAACCTCATTACAGACCCAGGAGAGGCTTTTGTCTGTTGTATACAAAACTTATCTCTGAAGCTGGCAGGGAAGCTTGCATGGAGGGAACGCTGCAGGTGCTCAGAGCTCTTCATTGCCAGTGTGAACCAGCTCTGCTGCCAGATGCCTTTCAGTGTGACTCACTGCCCCTTCAGCTTTTTGCCTTCACTGCCCTGGCCTGAGGGAAGTGCACAAGGGGGACAGACAGCACTTGGGAGATTTGACAGGGGGGAGAAAGTAAAAACCCCTCCTGGCTCTACACCTGAATTGCACTTCAGCATGTGCATAAGCATAGATGGGAGAGGAGAGGTGAGGTGAGCAAGACAGCACAGATGGCGGATGTCAGCATCAGCAAAACTCCCCAAAGCCTTCTCTGATGTTTCGTTTCCAAAGGATGAGCTGCAGTTTTACTCCAAAGATGAAGAGCTCATTACCATTTGTTATTTAGGCAGTGGTGAGTGGATTTGACTTCACTCTATTTTTTCTGTACACACATAAGTTTAATGTAGTCCTGCATTTGTCTAACTGCCTACTGCTGTTCACCCCAGTGGAAGGACATAAGAACTTGCAATCATGCAAAAAATTTATTTAAATTTAGATCTAAAAAGACATAACAAGTAAGCTTCTGAAAAGTAAACCCACAGTTTAAAATTAGTAAGAAAGACTGTACAAAACCAGATACTCAACTCAGCAAAAAGAGGTCAGCAACTACCTGCCCTTTGTGAGGGACCATCATCTCACATAGGTCAGTGAACCTTTCATCCTGAGACCTTCAAATACAGCCCATGACTTTAATCCCTGTAATATGGCAGAACAATATGTACCAAGGAATTTGGCCCCTGGCAAAGAGGTTTTCTATTAGCAGGAGACTAGTCATCAAAGCAGCGTGTGTGATCTGCAAATGGGTCCATTCATTATGCCCCTAATTCCTGGGGACTGTGTTTGCTGGGCTCACTACCAACTGCAAATTGGTGAGAGAGCGTTATACCATGCCCACTCTCTGTGCAAAACCACCAGCCTTTTGCCTTGTGGACTATGCAAGGACAGGAGGGAGCCCAGCCAGGCAGGCTGGGTTTGTAACATGGCCCCCAGCAAATTTGGAGGCCTTCAGCTTTCCAATAGTACACTCCACCTCTAACTCCCAGCAGCTGGCAGAGCATGGAGAGTCTCCTTCGCCAGACCCACAAATCCTTCCAACCCCTGGAAAAGCACAGAAACATGTGGTACCTGGTGCAGCACAAAGTTTGCAACTGGGGAAGAGTGGGAGGAGAGAGATAGAAATAAAATAAAAATCCATGGTCAGGAAACAAACCAAAACATGTTTCAGACAAAGGTGACACTTCCCTATTGCTATACCACTGTGTCTCAAGACATATCTCCAGTATCTGTACTCCCTTTAGGTAGTGGATGGTAGTTAAAGGCTCATACCTAAGGAGACTCTGGTCCATTACAGCTCCGCTCCAGGAAGCTACTGCATCACTATTTCCCCACCTATGAAGCAAGGAATCTGATATCTTCTCCACAGATCACGCTGAGCTTTGCTGATGCAAAGTACTTTATCAGGCATCATTCCCATGAAAGGTTTTCTGTCCATCACAACATGAAACAAGACGTTCGTGCAGAGAATTTTTTTGCTGAGTTAATTTACCAGCCTTTCAACATTTATAATGCAAGATGCAGGAAACATACTTCTGTAACTTTGAGTTTTGGTCCTTTAATGGGAGTCATGCTTACAGCTTCAGTAAATGAAGCTCAGTTCATCCACTCCCCATAAAGACTCAATGTTAGTTGGAAAAAACCCATAGTTTATGATTTGCATATTCTTCTAACATTAAAAAAGGTAACTAAAAACCTGATTTTATATATTTGATACTACATTTGAAATTCTGGTTAGCCTTTATTTTTTTTAACACATTTTGTTTTCATTTTCTTCCTACATATTGAATTCTTTCTGAGAGAATCAGAAAGCACGTAGTAACACTTGAAGTCTGGGTGGGTTTTGTCTCCTGAACTGGCATATGGTTCTTTTCTATTAAGGTTTCACACCTCTGGCTGACACATAATCTGTTTGGTAAGAAAACAGGCTTTAATCGGGTTGTGAAAAGTTTCTTACAAAAAGAAAATCCAGTGTATTTTGATAGTTTGCTAAACATCTGGAACTTCTTCTTTTCTAAATTCATTAAGATTTTGCTCTACAAATGGACTGAGGGCGTTAGCAGGCTCTGAAGGCGATGGGCAGGGAGTTACAGTGTGTGCTGTAGCCAAAGAGTCTATAAACCACAGCGGCATTGCTGAAGTAATAGAGATGAAAGGGAAAGTAGGGCTAAACCACTAATGCATCCAAAACTAGCTGGGTCCCAGCAGGGATTTCCATTTCAGGTCACACAGGATACTCCTGGTCCCCACTGCTCTCCGTGCTGGGTGACATTTGCCCAAGGAACGTGGTCAGGTTAGGGGCACAAAGTAGAGAACAGAGGTCAAGAGCCTGGCAAAAGGCTCAGGTGTGCTGCGGGGACTCAGCAGAAAGAGGAAAAAATAGCAGCAGAATTTCAGAGGGAACAGGTTTCAAATCCAAACCCAGTCATGTTTCATCCTTCGCGGTGAAAGAAAAACAAAATAATTCATTCTGGTTTGGGCCAACCAAAAAAAGGTTGTCTCCAAGATGTTTCAATTAAATTGTTTCTTGATGAAACAATTATTGTGAAATTATACATCAAAAAAAATTTATTTTTAAAGTGTCAAAATAAAATATTTTTATTTTTAAAATCTTGGCAGCAATTTGTTATTCTGACAAGAAGTAGTCATTGAGACGAGTATGCTTTGGGACATGCACGGTTATTATATTTTCCTAATGGCTAAAATTTTTCTCCTTTTCCATCCTTGGGGGGTACTTGCTGCTTCATAAGGCTATTTAGCGCTCCATAATCTTTTCTTAAAACCAGCTGCAGATTTCTCAACAGAGGAAAGACCTTCTCTTCACAACTCCCTCTCTATTTTTCAGTCCCTAGGACAACATATTGGTGACAGGTTTTATTTCTACTCACACAGGGCATTGGCTAATGAGTAAATATTGCAACTTGAGAATTCATTTAATAATTCATTGAAAGTTTATGGCTCAAAATCAAATCTAAGTAGCTAAATTTTATATGACAACATTGATCATAACGCAGAGGTTTAGGTAAACATGCTGTGTAGCTACCAAAGAGTGCTATTTCTTAAAATTCAGGCACACAATTGAGTTGCATAGGTTTAATTAGCTCCTTGTTGACTGAGGAGGTTTAAATGAGCTCTAGCTTAAATAAATGTATCTGACTGCATTTACCATGGGCTGAGAGGGCTCAGGCTCAGGAAGAGACATACAACAGCTCTGCCACTGCCCAGGGTACCCTCAGCTGCAACCACAGCCCAACAGGCTCTTCAGTAACCAATTTATTTTCCTTACCTGATCGGTCACAGGGCTGAACATGACCTAGATCAGTGCAACCACATGATGTGTGGCCCCCAGTGAGCTCCAGTTGCACCACAACACACACATTGAAGAGATCTGCAGGAGGTTTCTGTGGAACTGGTGTGCAGCAAGTCTGGCACCAGATGCCAAAATTATTCATGTTGTTTCATGACCTCCTCCAGTTTCATTGTTTCACAACCTCAAATCATCAGTCACACTAACTTCATGAAGCGTTTTGGGGGTTTTTGCAAATCCAATTTCTACCCAGTGCAGCTCTGTTTTTCTTGCAGAATTCATGCATGATAGCAAACCTTGGCCACTGAAACAGGGCTGTCCCACCTGGAGGGACCACTGCTTGGGGTAACACTTGTTTCTCTAATGGCAATGCTGAGCGCCTCAACTAGAGTTCCAAGGTAGCTCATAGCAAATTTTAATACTGGACTGATGAGCAATAATTACACAAGCCATCCTCACTGGTAAGGTGAGCTGCACCCTCCCATCAGTCAAAGCAGAAACTCTAGGAACCTCTGGACTTGGAATTGCCCTGGCAATGACAGCCCTGAATTAGAGCAGAAACACTTTTGTGCAATGGTATCAAGGTCCTTGTGCAGTCTGCACTCCCTGATCCATTGGAATGACATCAAAGTTTAAATTCTCAGAGTGGTCACTTCAGTGGCTTTTGGGAGCTGAATACCTACTTTCAAAGAGGAGGGGAACAGGAAACCTCAGTAGCTAATGCAGTTGACAAAACATGAGGTAGCAAATTCTGGTTTGTAGATACCAAAAGTAACTGAAATATAAATTTTCATACTGTCCCAGGCTGATAAAGCTCTAATAACTTCAGAGGAAGATAGGATGCATAATTATTACTAAAAATATCATAAGTGCTTCTCTGGGTTTTTTTTTCTTAGTGATCAGCTTTTGTATAGCACTGCCTAAATACAGAGGACCTTACATTGCAATCTAATTCTAGTTATTAATTTCTTACCTTCTCTTGATTTGAATCAGGAAATTGGGTTATTTTTAGTAAGAAATATGAAACAAATTTCTGCGAGCAACAAAAAATGGTCCCACATCCCAAAGAGCAGGTGTATATTTCCATAATGGCTACAAGATTCAGAAAGCTGTGGCTCTTCCTTGCTTGTGTCTTGGAAGGGAATTGGTAATCTTCATGTGCTTTGTCCTAGTGATTGAAATAAACTGCTTGCTTAAATTGTTAAGCAAGATGACCCATCTGTTGGCCCATGCATGTTCAGATTCTCTGTGGGTTTATTATGCCAAATAATGACTGCCATATGCAATAGTAAACAGTTCTTTTAAAATTGACAGAAAGATCCTTTGCTACTTCTGAAGGCAATTTACAGAAGTCATTCATGTTCTCGAGAACCTGCCATTCAACTAAACTTTTAGAAAGTGATTCTGGCTGGTTTACCCTGACAGAGCTATTGCACTGCTTTTCCATGAAGGCAAAGACAGAGCTCTAACAGGAATCTGGGTTGGATCAGGTTTATTCTTCATGAATGGAGAAGACTGAAAATTATGACTTGTACAGCTCTGCAGCCCCAAACAGCACCAGGCATGTCCCAGTTTATTTGTTTATTTGTATTGCCGAAGCAACTACCATATAATGAAGTTGTAGGAGCAATCAGTATCTTCTGGTACATATTACAGAGTAGATCTAAGCTGACAGCAGCCACAATAACACTCCCCAAGACACCAAAGAAAGAAAAAGACTTTCCCAATCCAAATTCACCTTCCTCTGCAGAAAACACCTGAATGACTAGAGGAACTCTGTAATGCTCCTTAATGGTCAACAAACTCTGCCCATAAGACCCAGGAAGGCAGAGTATGCCAAGGTGAGGGCTCTACCTGAGCACTTTGTCCCGGGAGTCCCCTGAGGCACAAACCAGAACACCAGCAAGAACATCTCTGCAGGTGTCCAGGGCCGGGGCAGAAGGTAAGGTGTCCTGGTTCCGGCCAGGACAGAGTTAACTTCCCCAAGCAGCCAGTACAGGTGAGTTGAGTCAGCCCGGGCTGTTTTCCACACTATGTGGCATCATTCCCCTGTAAAAGGGGCTGGTTTTGGAGGGGTGCTCCTGTGCTGCTCTGGGGCAGTCTGATTGTGGCTGGGGTGTCAGGTCAGTCCTCTAATAGGTGCAGTGCTCTGTGTTATCGTCTTGTCTTGTCAGGTCAGTAAAAGTGCTCTGTGCTATCACCATATGTGTTTGCATTTATGAATTCTGCCATGGGGCTCGGATATTGTTCCCCTTCTGTGGTGCTGTCAGAAAACTGTCCTTATCCCACCCCACGGGGGTTCTCTCTGTTTCTCCTCCTGATGTGAGCAAGCGGTGTGTGGTGCTCAGCTGCTGCCTGGGGCTGAACCACCACACAAGGGTAACAGCAGGACTGGACTCAGCACAGAGATGTGCCCCTTACTGTCAGCATGCCCAGAATGAAAGGATCATGGCACAAGGAAAATTGTTTAGATAGGAGAGCAGTTTTCCTGCGGACAAATTTAAGAGTGCAGCTGGAGATGCACATCAGCCTACTTGGGAGATAAGCGTCACCAGGTTATTCCCTGGGCTGCTGCTTCTGCCCCTTGGTCACTTGTTATGTCCCTTTTCAACTTAAAGCTGGCAAAGCCACAGCACTAAGCAAGCACAGAGCAAAAAGGTCATGGGTCCAAAAAGGTCATCAGTTCTCAGGGAGGGAGATAGCAGTGGGTGGTAAGCCCACACCCTGCCCACCATACTGGTATGCAGGTAGACACAGATCACAGCGCTAGGTGGGACTAAACAAACCCTATGCATGCTGTTACAGGTTAAAGCACCTGCCTGTGTGTTGGATTTGATCGCCTCCCTTTGTTTTATTATTCTTTATTGCTGATTTTCTGTTAAATCCCACCAGTTCCCATTCTCCAACCTTTCCTTGTTAGGGAAGGGCTGAAAGCCAGAGTTTCACAAACAGTCCTCAGCTATGTCTACTTAATAAATAAATAAATGGCAAGGCTCTTCTTCAGAACTTCCTTTGCCTCTAATTTAGACCATCTTCATTTCATCCCCAGGCTGAACACACATTTGATTCATACAAGGCCCATAAACCATGTTAAGACCACAGAGCATCCATGATTTGTTCATGATGTTAACAGTGACTCACCATGGCCAGATTACAGATGTTAAATTGCTGATGGATGGCCCACATCCAGCACGTGGTATTCAGCTGAGACATTAATTGTGTGTGGAAAGATCCTTCTTTTTTCTTTTGGTTCTTGTAAATAATGAAACCCCTAATACAGTATATTGTACTTTACAAGCTCACTGAAATTAATTCCTTTCTAAAAAGAGAAAGGGTTAACACTATTAAAGCAGCTGAATGGTATACATGACATGATGACGTATTAGGACTTTCTGGATAGCTAAATGAATGCATTTGCTTTTCGTTGATTTACGCCAGCAGGGCGGGCCTTCAGAAAAGCTCTTTCCCATGAAAGGAACTTTTCTTTTCTTCCTCCTTCTTTGTTGGAAACAGCTAACTCATCAAGTGCCATACTGGCCTGATAGAAAAGCTGTTCATGAAAAGTGCAAGAGAAAGGCGTGGAGCAGGAAAAAGGAGCAGGAAAGAAAGACTAAGCACAGGCTTGGGTAAGAAATACCCAACTCATCTGGTGTTGGCAATAATATTTTCTCTGGCAGAGGTCTATCTTCTTCCGAGGTACTGAATCAGAATCAAGACTTTCCACAAAATTTCTTGGGTTTCCTTTTCCTTTTCTCCTGACACAAGAATTTCCATTGGTAAAAGGCCTGTGAGCTGTACAGGCCAGTAAACATTAACTGCCTGTGATAAGAATGCCTATTATCATTGTCCTTTTTCCTTATCTTCTGTTGTAGATGATCCTGCAACGACCAACCCCACATGACTTCAAGAAGAGTGTTTCTACACGTTGCTATGCATTCAACAGCTGTTTTCTTTAGTAACACATTCTGGACTGGTTTTGTTGCTGGCTTTTGGGTGATTTTTTCCCCGAAGTCATGCTGCTTTGTTAACAAGGAAAGATGTTGAAAATTAAAAAAGAAACCCAACCACAAAAAAAACCCAAACCACACCAAACACCCACCATGCAGCACACTGAAGAGGAAAATCAAATAAAGTGCTCTGTGTAAACAGAGACAGTACGCTACAGAACCAATAGCTCCCTCTTCCACCATAGACACAAAACTCTTGCTTGCAAAAAGACAACTGTGCCAGTGAACACCATCACTCTGCAGAATACAGACAGGTGATAGCCTGACCAATTTGTCTGGCTTCTTTGGTTATGCCAATTTTACCGGTGTACCACATTAGAGCAGTGACAATTTTGCTCAGAGAACTCTAACATGCACACTTAATGAGCTTGACCTCTACAAAATCACACACCAAACCAAGTTTATGTCTCCTAAGCTTACCACAGTGGCCTAAAACCTATTTCGCCTTTCCTCACTGAAGGAGGTAACTAAGTTAAATCACAGTGGGAAAAATAACATCCCTTTTCTGTTGAATTTTTTTTCAATGTGGGAAAAATAACATCCCTTTCCTGTTGAATTTTTTTTCAATGTGGGAAATTATGACAATTTTAACCTGCTCTGTTCAGCCTGGCACTTCTGGTCCAAGGCAGGACTAATGTGCTCCCAGACCTGTTTCGGGAGACCATTCACAATTCCAAAAGCATAACAGCATAGGCATAAATGAATACAATGAAAGTACCCAATTAAAGCCAAACATTTTGTGAAGATCACAGAGCTGACCTTTTCCCACTTTTCACCATAAACCAAATGATTTCTGAACCTTCTCTCTGTAGGCTGGGTTTTGCTTTCAAACAAACAGTGCTGATACTGTGCAAGACAAGTTCTCAATCATGCAATGAATCTCTGCCAAGAGGAAAAGCTGCCACCTGTTTTTTACTTCTGCATTCATCCATGTCTTTTCTGATGCCTGCTTTTGTTTTTAATTAGTTTCTCATGAATGTTCATAACCTCTTTTATCTTAGTTGAACTAAGATGGCCCCTTCTCCATCATGCCAACTTGCCTTTTGCTTAATAACTTGTGTCTTCGGATAGCCCATTTGCAGGTACAAGCTCACAGAACTCCACTAATTGAACACATCATTTGGAGCAAAAACTCTGCCTGCAAAGTGGATGAGTGAAGATATGTAAGAACTCAGGTACCTTGATGTAGGACACCTGCGATGTACTGGGTCTCCAGAAGTGGCCTCATGCTTCAAAAGAAGTGTCACCTGAGTTAGCGATGGTCCTGCAATTCAAAAGAATGTATGAAACTCCAAAACCAAGGTGTCTCATTCCTCTTAAGGCTCTTCTTAAGGTATGGCCAAAGACAATAACATATCAAAAATAAAAAAACATATGTCAAAGCAGGGAAACAGTCAAGAAAAAAAAACAACAGTCAGTTCCTTCCTGAAAGGGTGAACAAACAGAATAAGGTTCTTCTCATGTGGCACTGCAGCCAAATAAGAAGCAAGGATAACAGTAAATCAAATAAGATTTTAGAGGCTCAGAAATATTTTCCTCTGTTGAAAAACCTGCCATTAATACAAACCATACAGTATGTTCCACTCCTCAATACGAGAGAAGCAGATGGTTTTGATACAGCCATGACTGTCCTTTCAGAAGGCAAATTCAGGAGTGAAGCAATGGGTTGCTGGATCATTCAGCGTCAAGGCTAATGGAGATTTCTGGTTATGGTATCATGGATAAGTAGGGACAGTCCCTGGGCAATCAGAGCCAGCAGAAATGACATTCTGCTGGCTGTAGATGCTGAGGGAAGAAAACACCTGGGAGAATGTTTGGCCTGAAGGCAGCTGCTATTTTGGAAGATGTGGACTTACTTTTACAGGGAAAGGAAGTAATTAATATAGGCGTATGTGGAACAACTGGAGATAGCACTGCAAATCTCTCCTGATAGCCATGGCTAGCTATAAATACTTCTACACTCTGTGTGCCATAGCGTGAGATGATAGCTGATATGCTCAGACAGGGATGTCAAGAGGGGGATGGGGACTGGAAACTCCATTTCGAGCATTGAGACAATTTTCTTGAGAAAGGAAACCTGAAACCGATGGAGGGTGGAATGCACCTCACGCAGAGGGACTGCTGTAGGGTTTGGCCTGCGCACCTCTCACACTCACTTCAGTCCTCAAGACACCATTTAGAGGGGGCTTGAACAGGGAACAAACCAGCATGGGGTCAATATCACCCTAGTTTAATTAATCACTACTGCATTAGAAGCAATAACTGGGGAAATATAATGATAGGTAGGCCATGTGAAGCAGCTGCAGAGTTTCTTAGCAACTGTAAGAATGACCCTTCAACCCTTTTTCATTATTCATATGATTAATGCTTATCCATGTGAATAGTCTCATTGACTTAACTCATACTACATCTGCAAGTGAGGACTTCAGAATCAGACACAGAAATACAGAATCATACTCTTCTCCAGTTTTTTCAAATCCAGATATATTTAAGTGCAGTGATAAACTCGGTAGACCTCACCCTTCCCAGGAGCTACTCTGTAACTAGGGCATCCACTTCGACTAACATTATCAACCGCTATAGCACAATCTATTGAGTCCCACCTGCACTATGATCCTGTTCAAACTTATTTTAAGGTTCAAAACCAATCTTTAAAAGCAGTCTCCACTTTAACTCAACACATGAAAAGTCAAGGGGAAAAAAATGGCAACATATGAAAGAAACTAAAAGACATACTAGAATGTCTTGTTAAAGTTTCAATTAGAAAGTAATTTTGCCCAAATATATTTAGTTTTGCAAAACTGCCTTTATTTTATGACAATTTTCACAAGTCCAGTGAGTTGCTATGGACAGCAAAGTGCTATATTTTTCCCTGGATCACGAATATAATACTATTCTGCTCAGTGTGGTCTGTATTTTTGACATATACAACAGGCCTTGACAACTTTCTCAGTATCATTATTCACTGGGAATCTCTATCCCGTCTCTTGTTCTATCCCTAAGTAGCCTTCATTTATCTTTTTCAACAAATTTTCTTCAACTCCTTATGAATCACTTTGCTGCTGTCTTAGAGAAAATCCCTGTTATCACAAGGACCTGCCTCTCCAAATGGGTGAGGAATACTGTTCTTCTGGTAATGACTTCATACAGGTTTTCATCATGGAATCATCACAGGTGTTATAATCCATATTTCAATAAAAACTGTAGGGCATTTTTTAAGTGACACATACTGGGGGGACTGTCATCAAATGCACCTGTATGCACCTGCTATTAACACCTCTCCATCAGGTTTGCATTAGATATACAAATCACATCTCTGCAGTTAAAAATCATCTCTTTTCTCGGCAGAGCGCTGGACAGACCCAATTTGGCAATGGTAGTAAGTGATTTATGGTCCGTTTCAGATAACATTTCAGCTTCCATAAATAAGGACATGAACTTCTTTACACCACCATGCTAAACCCATGGCCTTATTCTCCGTCTGTATATTAACACTCAATTTTAGGTGGCAGGCAGCATTTTTTTCTTTACTGCTGTGTCAGGAAAGTTTCTCATCTCCAGGTTTACAACACATCCAGAAGAAAACTGAACAAATATACACAGTGGGAGCAGCTATGGATAAATCAGCTCCAAATTCACCAGTTTTGTACCTCAACTCTGGATCTTTTCATTACCTCCTCCATTTCTCAAATTCAGCTAATGTCTGTCTCCCGTGTACTTCAGACATCTTAGCACACAGATGTTACACATGAACAACTTTACCATTGCTTGGAGCTTTCATATCAATCCCTTTCTGCATCAAGGGAGTACAAATACTGGTGACAGCATCTTTCCTACCATGAGCTGATCACACACTTTGTTGGGTTAGTTTCTCTTCCTGGTACGTATTTCTCTGATACAGAATTGCTAATATTTATTACTTAAATTTAGCCAAGCACTTCTGGTCATCTTCTGGTTTGTCCCAAATCAAAACATCACTTACATAATATAATGCTCTTGCTCTGTGACATTAAAATGTGTTGCATTCTCAGCAGAGGACTGCAAAAGACCTTCATGGAAATTGTGTCTCCCAAAGGATGTGTTAAATTTACATAAACAAATGTTCTCAGTTTTAATGGATAGTGTGATCATGGGGTTGTGTCTTTCAAACAGAAGCGATGTAACTCAAGAGTGAAACAGTGGGTTGGTGCACTATGCTGCGCTCATATGGAAAGGTCTCAGCCCTGAGCTCAGAAGTCTTACCCCACCAGCCTCAACCCATTCTGTAGTTGTCTCTTCTCCACCAGTTTCCAAAAAATTGAATTGTCTAAAGGTGTCCTCCCAGTGCCACACACTTCCCAGCACTGCACTTTTCCAGTGCAGCTCCAGTAGCGCTGCCCTTTCAGTGTCTCTTATCCTCCCAGACACTTCCTTTACTGCAATTCAGAGATTCATTTATGCGAAGCAAAACAGTAACAGTGAGCTGTTCTGACAGAAAGTCTTTCTACTTCCTCCTTTCTACAAAACTGGCAATAAATAAAGCCAAAATTTGACATTTTCAATTTGCATGTTAAACCTTTCTCCCAGCTCCTACTGACTTGGAGCAGCTTGGAGCGGAGCCAGACAGATGTGAGGATGTAGTTCATCTGGGAAGAGAAACTAGAGTATAATTTGGCAATTCTTCTGGGAGGAAAAGGCATGCCAAAGGGAGCCAAGCCTCTGAAGAAGTAAAATATACGTCGCTCACCTCTTCTCCCACTATTCCAGCAGTAAAGTGATATACCTGTATTAATATTTATTGCCATGAGCAGCATACAAAAGTTTATAGAAATTGCTGGCACCAGAAGAAAGGAGATGAGCAAGGAGAAGAGGATAGGTAAGAGGGACGGGTGAAGTTGAGTAAGCCAGTGATGATAGCGGGTTTGGCTAACCACTCCGAAAAGCTGCTACAACCAAAGCACAGAACTTGCTGTGAGAAAGAGCTCTTGGCTGAAGGTTTCTGGTGCAAAAATGTTAATTACAGATTAACCAGGCTAACTCACTCTGAGGTAGACACCGTCAAGTGTGCTTTCCACCAGATGCACAAAGCAACTTCCAGAACGAGCAGGAAAATCATGTGCCCACCGACTGACTCTGCTTCTCAGCCATCAGCACAAAGGGAGCCCAGAGGTACCCACACATGGTGCAGCTGAGTCCTCCGCACAGGAGCAGAATGGCGGTGGAAGGACTTAAGGGGAGCACTGAAACCTATCCTGAAGCAGCACAAGGCTCCATCAAGGGTTTTCAGCCTTCACAGTCAGCGATGGAGCCTAACAGCCAGCAGAAATGCTTGCCTATAGCTTACATATTTCACTTTCCAGTGAAGCCAGTGACAGGTCCCCTCCCATTAGCTGAACTCTGGATTTATCAGGAGCAGACATCTGTGGCCACCGTCTACTGGGACCACCCATCATCAGCAGAAAATGCCTCTATGCTCTCAGCGAATATCAGGAGGTCGGGGGTCACTTGCTCCTACCAGTTGACTCAGAGTACCTCCATACAGCCTGAATGAAAGGTCATTTTAAGATACTGTGCAATTCACTGGTGGGGCACAGCTCAGGACAGGACAAAGGCAGCAGAAGGAGCTGCCTCATTCCAGCCCTGCTCCGACCTCAGAAGTCATTGCATTCCCTGTTACAATTTAAAACATAAGCCTCTTATCAGCCACACATTGTATTACAGACAGAAATGCAAACACAGATATTTCCCTCCCTTCCAAAAATAGCCTTTTCTTTTTTTTTTCTTTTTAGAAGATGACAATATGAGGGGAAAAGACCATTTTGGTTTTCTGCAAGCTTTACGTCTTTCTGGCTCTGGAGAAACTGGTAGCAGCTGGTTTAATTTCCTCAGTTTCCCATGTCAAAGGTTCAAACACAGTTGTAGATATGCTTTATGAGTGAAACATTCTCCTGCTCTTTGGATCAAAAAAAGCTTTAAACAAAGTCAGATGACCCCATTGAAGTGTGCTGGGAAAGCCTGGGTAAACTCTTTATGGATACATTTCTCCTCACATTTACAAGCACTGTTTTGCAATGAGATCTCTACAGTGAAATATATGTCTTTTCAGTGGCCATCCAATTTTCCTCCTTTGGTTAACTCTTTCTATCCAGTCCAAAGAAAACTCACCCTTTGTCAAAACTCCAAGAAAACCCAATACAAAATCTAGATTGGATTTACGTTTCATTTTCCCCTAATCTTTTTCATAATCAAATAAAGGCCAAATAAAAGAAAAAAAAAAAAAAAAAGAATGACCAGAAGAGACAGGCAGTAGAGAACAAATTTGTTAGGGAAAACAGTGAGAAATAGGTGAGAAAAAAAAATCATCACAGGGCAAAACAGATGCCAAGTGCAGACCTATTGGTTTGGACAACGAAGACTTACAAAAGAATCTGCTCATAACGATGCTCTGACAGCCCAGAAATGTCTCCCAGCAGCAGCTGTCAGGAGTAGGAGGACAAGCCCTATTCCTCTCCTCCAGAAAGATGAGAGTTCCCCGTTGTGAGAGTAGGTGCTAATTATTATTTCCTTCTAGGACCATGGGAGGCTTTTAATTCCTTGCTCTGCATCAGTAAAATAGGCTGTGACAAGAAATAAACAGATAGATGGATAGACAGACAGACAGATAGATAGATACACAGATAGATATTTATAAATAATTGGCAAGATGGAACATTATGGGGCTCTCTGTATCACAGCTGAGAGGCAAAATTGAAAACAGGTGTTAGTGGGAAGGTGTAGTGCTTCCAGTATGGGAGTGCTTCTAGTTATCCACATCAGGGGGCTCAGGCGGTGGGGCCACCGGGTGTGTGCGACCACGAGGGATATGATAAGCTGCATTTCTAGCAGCTTGCAGATAATGAATGGGAAGGCTCTTGCGTTTTCCTTGTGTGCATCAAGTGCAAAGGTTGGCATTTTTGTTCATCCATCCATACACCAGCAGTGGAAACCAACACCGGTCACTGGGGGAGCCTTTTCACTTCGGCAGGTGAAGGTGCTGACTCCACTTCCCACAGGCAAGCCAGATCTCATTTCGCTGACTAAAGAAGATGCCACTTAAATTAAAACTTGTGTAACCATATGGTTCAAAACTGTGGGTCATATTTTATATGAGAATGACTGTGACAGCCCGTGTATTTGTGCTGATTTGCCATATTTGCTGTATTCCACAGTGCCCCGCTGAATAGAGCTATCAAACTCGATCCTGGTTTTAAGTTAAAAACAATAAAAATAAGTAACAGTCCTACGTGTTAGAAGGATTCATTATGTGAACTAGATATCACAGTACAGAAAAAAAACCAATATCCATATTAATGATATTTTTCTATAATTGAGGGTTCAATTTATAATGTGGGTTGTGTGCACTTAAACCATTCTCTTTAACCTCGCAAAGTATTGTTTGAACACTGAATTCACTTATGCTGAAAGCCTTGAGCTTTGAATGCCATGTAGCACAAAAAATCAGAATGGCCCAAAGCAGTCCATCACATCATCATATACAGTAAGGGGTCCACCAGCATAGCAGATGGGATTCAACAGATGGATATGTATGAATTAAATACATATAAAACTAAAATTTTTCCAGTTTTGATGGTCAAAACCAGCAAGCATGGGGCTTAGAGTTGTTGCTATGAAAGCATGAGGCTCTGCCACCAAGACCCACATCTGCATAGCAGCAAGTGCAGCTTTGGTAAATCTTAGTGGACAGTGTTTAAGTGGATCTTGCTTGGGTCAACGGGCTACCTGAAAACCTGTTTCCAAGGAGGCACAAGGAGCAAGTGGAGCAGGGGAAAAGTGAGGAAGGCTGAACAAAGACACCAGTGAGAATCTACCTGGCCTTAGCTGGTTGGGTCTTGGGGCAAAACAAAGTCTCCAGTCATTTTCAGCAGTGTATCTGGAAGGGAATTCCCTGTTAGTACCTGGGAAATGAAGGGAAAGGCTGCACAGGGAGACTCATGATGCCCCACAGGAAGAATAAGGCCGGGTATTGCCTTCAGGAAGTTTCCTGCTCTGTTCCTCTCAAATATCCTGAGAGAGATCCATGACGTATTTGAGTAGTGAACAAAATCTGCATGGGTTTTCCATATCTGGTGCAGGCCATCCTCCTAGGGAGTCAACCACAGGCAGTATGGCCACATGAATGGCTAGGGAAGATTATACTTAAGACATGGTGTAAACCAGAGCCATCTGTTCATAGCTGCTTCAGGTGCTCAGGTGGAAGTAAGAGCCACAGCACCAGTGCCCCAGAAATGCCAACAGAAACACTAGAAGGGAACAAGTATAGACTCAGGGTCAGGTTTAAAGCAGTTTGGGGATTCACCAGAAAGACAGTCTCACAGTGTGGCCATGAGCCATCAGTGAGCAGCAGAGAGGAACATCCTTAACCCCATGACAAGAGCCACACTCTGGTCTCAGCCTCTGGTTGTCCAAGAGATGGTGTAGGCAGGCATGACTCCATTGGTAATGCAGCTGGGATGTTCATGACTCCCCATGGTCACGCAAACATTCAAGACACAGCTCCCAGCTAAACTCTGAGGTGAAACAACATTTTAATCACACTGGGGAGCGGAGGCAAAACCATGTTGTTAAGGCAATTCTCAGATTACTGACACCTTGCTTTAGGTATAGCCTAAGTGGCAGTCACTGAAGTATTTACCAACTGCTGGGTTTTACCAGACTTCTAGAGATCCCCAGCCTGAAGCTAAGGAGTCCACAAAAGGTACCTAGAAAACACAGGCCCTGCTCTCTTTGGGAATAAATTGGTCGTAGGATCCACACCTCTTAATGCTCCACCAGTCTCCCTTCAGCATCACTGAGCTTGGAGGCTGTCCTCACTACTCTGCCCTTTTCAGTGACGGGGAGGGTTTATCCCCTGCCCTTGCACCCAGAGCACCTACATCCTTGCTGCCTCAAGGGAAAGCAGTCATGGAGACACACAAAACAATCAGGGAATTTTTAGAATAAAAAGAGCATCCGAAGTCTTGTCATCACTTACAGACATGTTTTTAGGGAGAACATAAAACCTTTTAGTTCAAGTCATACACTAGCTGACAACAGAAAGAGCTCAGCCAGAGCAACTCTGCTTTCATCCGTTCAGCTGGGACTGACATTTTTTCCACCCTCCTCTGAAGCACCTGGTCACTTGTGAATGTATGACCATGGTCACACCAACTCTGAACTAGACTGGTTTTATTCAACATGGTAAGACCTCAGCAACATGGAGTCAGTGCCAGAAGCACGATTCCCAGTTAAGAGCTATTGACCCATCTTCTTGTGAGCTGGCTCACTAAAGCTTCCTGCTCCTGCCCCACCAGAAACATGGCACAGACCCCCAAAGTCACCAGCTGGCTGCGATTTGGCCTCCCCTCTCCCACTGCCAAATAGAAGGGGAAAATGTCCTCTTAGAAAGATGGTTTTGACAGAAGAGAAGAGAAGAGGCTTCTGTAATTCTGTCAGGTGAAGTTTCTTTGGCAACATCTGGCAACACTGCAGAATTTCTACACTCCACTGAGGTTTAGAAGAGCATATGGTTTCCACTACAGCAAAACAAATCACTTCGTGAACAAAAACCTCTGAAAAGAAGTGGGAAAAGGAAGATGAAAGTTTCAAGTCTGTTTGTAAATTATGCATTATCCGTGCCTGTAATGCCCAGAGGAGCCATAAATTTAGAGGTTTCAACAGAAAAGCCTATAGCTGACACCTTACATTCGTAAAACTCATTACTATCCCTGGAGTGAAAATGACGGGGGGGAAAGCAGTGAATAAATAATTGAGAAGATAAGAATGTTTCATCATTTCCTTTTGCTCTTTCTCAGGCTTTCACTACAGTTTCAAGACCAATATAGGATTCACATCAGCTGTGGTCTTAAACATGAAAAGCGACCGGTATTTTTCTAGTGCGTTCGATTGCGAAATCAAACCGGTTCAGTTAAGATTAACCAGTACAGATGGTGAAAACAGGAACTTCAAATCTAAGATGTTTTCACTTTCAACATTCAGTTCTGCATCTGCCATGGATATCAGTGCTGTAAACTGGATCCAAAACCAATTTGAACTCTCTTTTATTTTATTTTTATTTTTTTGGTGCAGATGAAATCTCACAGGGAAGAGTGGCTGAGAAAGCAGACATTGGCCTTTAGGAAATTCTTAAAATATTTCTGGTGATCCAGAGGTTCTGCAGTATTTTAAAGCATTTTCTGTAGTCTGTGCCTTTTTAGAAATTTCTTTTATTCTTTTTAACCTCTTTGGCCTTTCTATCTATTGCCCAAAATCTATAAGAGGGTTATTCTCAGAAGCCCCTGTGACACTGGACTCAGTATGACACAGAAAACAGAGGAACGAGTGAGTCATGCACAGCAATTTTGTCCAAGGATTAGATGCAAATAACTCTGGAAAAAAACGTGCTTTTTGTCACCCTGTCACAGGAACTTGATGCCTGGCATTGCAGTGTTGCACTTTTCCACTTTTTCCTCACTTCAGTTCAAATCACACATGAAATATCGTGAACTAGATGCACTGTGTCCCTCATACCCAGATGCAAATAGTCCCCTTCTCTTCATTTATCCTCTAGCATCAAAAACACGAGTGTCAGAGAACACAAAGGAAATAAAAAGACTTCACTCTCTTTCTTCACTATCAGAAGTCACCCATTTTAATTCAGTTTTGCAATTAAAGGGTGACTAGGCCAGGGGCCTTCTGCTGCTGGCATCTGCCAAGGCATGGCTTCAGCCCCAGCTGCAAGCTCTGGGCAGCAGCATCTCATGTTCAGATCCTCCTTGCCTCAGCTCACCCCTACTGCTCTCCACCCTGACACCTTCAAGAGGTTCTGTCCCACAGCCAGGCTGCATGCTCACGCTTCAGTCAGCTCCGCGTTTGACTGCTAAACCAAGGTTTTCTGCCCCTTCCCTTCTCCCTTCCTCTACAGCTCCTCACTGCCAGGAAACACAGGCTGGATCTTGCCTAGAGCCAAGGGCAGCCTTCCTCAAAGTACAGCTAGGACCTTCAGCCATGCCACGTGTTCCAGGAAATATTTGAGCTGGGGAACAGAAATCAGTGGGGTGGCTTTGAAAAGCTCTGCCTTCCTGGCAGATCTCCCATGTGAAAATCAATGCACAAGCCTGAGAAACAAATCTGTGCAAAGTGATGTGCTCATCTTGCAGACCCGAACAAGGCTCACTCACCTCCCAGTCAGCCCCAGTAAAGGGCAGGAGAGGCCCCTGCCACTCAGGAGTGAACTAGATATCCATCTGCAACTGACAGCATCAGTCTTTGCTCCGCTGTGCTCTGGATGGAAAAGAAGTTATCTGCCCTCTCCTCAGGGAGTAAGTGACTTCTTTAAACAGAATTAGTGATTCTATGGTCCACAGTTCCCTCCCACTCTATTTTCCCTGGAGGAACTTATGGACCAAACTCTTTGACATCCTCCCTGATGCCAAAATCACCGCGCAGACAGGGCAGAGTGAAGTAGCTGACCACAGCACCCATAATCCCCTCAGACCACATCTGCCAGCGAGGTGCCTCTTCCCACAGAGCCCAGCCCTGGTCCCGAAGCCCTCCTTCTTTCTCCCTGCTTGCTCAAGACCTCTTCCTGATGCACGCCAAAGAGCCAAGGCTCAGACGGCAAATGACTCACAGATGCTATTGAATAGCTGTAAAAACACTGGGCGCAAATGAACAACATGACACTTAGGACTGCTAGTATTCCTGCCAGTCAAAAGGAGTCCACAGGAAAGCACTCTGAGTAGTTTTACAGACAGGAATGCCCCATGGAAAATTATACATAAACACAAGAGATTGGCAATACAGTGCAGAGCAGTGTTCCCACATAACTTCGTTTAGATTGCACTGAGCTGGTATATTTTTGTATGTCTTGAAGAAAAACATCTTTCTCATTTGCAGAAGATAAATTTAAAACATCAGTGGTATGCTAGTGCCCAGGGCCCTTTATGCATCAGCTTTTACTATTCTGATCCATGAGTCATAAGTTAGAGCATTTATCCCATAGGAACTTGTATTCCCTGGGCTACTCATTCGGATTGGCAGGTTTTGCAAACCAGCATGTAGTCCATAAGAGGCTGAAATTAAAAAAGGGAAAGGTGACACAAAGACACCCCCCTAGTAAAATAAACAATGGCAGTGGAAAGCTCTATTTATTGAGGCAAGAACGGGTCTTTGCAAAGGAAGAGTGACTTCATGGACTGAGCAGCAAGAGCAGAGGAGGCCGCCAAATCTGCCCCTGCGTGTTGGGAGTTGAATTAAAACGACAGAGATGATGCAGGCTGCCTCCCCGCACATCCAGCCCATGATCACTCCCAAGCAGTCCTTCTGAAAAGCCAAGACACTGACCACGTCCCAGCAGATGTCAAGACCTGCCTGGGCATTGCATCTTGCTGACAAGTGAGCTGCGTGCCCAAGGGCCCATGCGTCTCGAGTAGTTTGTGTGCACAGTAACAAAAGCAATTACCTACTGTAGGCTTAAGCCCACCAACGGAGGTATTTCCCAGTTGACATCTAGGTGCCCTCAGGGCTGATGGAAATAACAGGAAGCACAGCCCATGTCATGTCTGGTCGCAAACTGATCACTGAACTTTTGTTTATTGATGGAGCTGGCCACATCAAGTCTAAAACAGAGCCACATCCTGCCTGGTCCTTAATCACTGCTGTCCTGTAAGGGAAGGGCTCTGCAGTGGGAACAGAGAGCAGATGCTGCCCCTACTCTTGTTCTCCACCAGCTCCTAGCAAAGGAGTTTACATAGTCTGATGCTCCCTTCAAAAGAAATATTGACAGCTTCACACCATCGTTTGTCCCAGGTCATACAAAAGGTTTTCAGTCTGTGATCTGAGGACCCCTGGGAGATTCCAGGTCCAAGGAAGAGGATGAAAGAGAGTAAGTTCATAAATACTAGATAGTGATCTACAGATGTAACATTTTTTAAGGAGGTCACGGTTTTCCTGGAGGATGATTAAGGAAGGCTACATTAATCATAAAAGGGTGAAAAATTACTGTACTAGCTTTCAAAATACAAGATCATTGGTGCAAAGAAGTGCATTTCTTTCTTTATAGAGGCATAGTACTTATGACATCATATAAACAGATGGCTACATCAGTTCATAGTAACAGCGGCTACATCAATTAATAATAACAGCAGTTTCCAGGAAGCATTGTTTTGGATTATTACTGAGTTCAAAGGTTCACAATGCATTTTGGATTACGGCAGTAAAAGAAATTGCTTGTTTCACAGGCACAGCTGAAGGGTCCCTTTTTGATCCCACAAAATCCAGGACTGTTGTCTTTCTTCACATCCTCTAAATGCAATTGAACAGCTCAGAGTTTTTATATTTTATCCCCTCTAGAAAAGGATTTTTTTACTAAGTCTGATGTACTATAGCAGCAAAGACTTTGCGTTTCCATCTGACTCAGGCAATGATACACTCTGTCATGGCTGCTCTCCTTGCTCACGGTTACTTACCCAAATTATCCTGCAAATGTTAACAGGCCCACCTGAGCACGAACTGGCTCATCCACATCTCCCAGAGGTCCACTAGGCTGCACCACTGAAACTGATGGTGCACCCAGTAAGGTAAGGTGAGTGTGTTGCACCTCTGAAGTGATCTCATACCACCAAGCTCAGGGAAAAGGAGAATTTCTCCCCCGCTTTGCTACATTTCACTGAATGGTAAAAAAGGCAGAGTGATATCAGAAGGGCATTTTGTTGCACAATAAACAGCCCCCATAGGACATGTACTCGTAGTCAGCAAAAGTGACATTTCAAGACTTGACTGGCAGCCAGGGTGTGTAAGGGTTCGTCCAGCGAGGGAGTTTAAACGTACAGTACAGCTAATTTTCAGGTACAGAATCAAAGTTTCCTAACCTGGCCCCTATTGCTGTTCTAACCATTAACTGAAAGGTCCAATTTAGGCTATTTATATGTCTAGGCACTTAATTGTGCCTAAATCAAGTAGTTAGACACCAAGGTCACTTAAATTGCACCTATAATTATTTGTGCCCCAAAAAGAGCAAGAACAGACAAAGAGCTCTTGATGGTCCAGGCCTGCTCCCAGACCCCTTCAGAAGCAGGCTGAGAGCTCTGGGACACCCCCGTAGTTCCCACTGCCCTCGAGAGGGTGATGGCCTGGAGCTAGAGCTGCCACCCATCCCGCAGGCAAAGGGAAAGCCACCCGCCTGTGGGAAGGCAATGGGGCTGTGGGATCCGGTGTTCAAAAGATGGCCTCAACCGAGAGGCTGCAGAAGGTGTGTTCAAGCTCTCAGTTTTCATGGCTGTTTTGTTAACATGTAACAGGGGATGCCAGTTTAATATCCTGCTATGATAGCAGAGGCAGTCAAGAAGAGCATCAGAAGAACTGGGGCAAACTTAATGAAAAGGGGCTTAAATATCTTGAAAGAATATGGCCATGCTGGTCCAGGTGCAGCTCATGGCCCCAGGAAGGACCTCGGGGGGGAGGGTGAGGGGAGTGTAAATCACTCGGGAGAAGATGCCACCTCGTGGTCTGCAAGGCCTCTGGGTGGGAAACATCGGCGAAAAGAGAGTATTTCAGCTCCCTTGCAAAAGCGAGAGCCATCTACCTACAGCAGCGGGGCTTGCAACCAAACTCCAGCCCTGGACCCCGGGCCCCCGGCCTCCTGCCCCTTCCCACCATCGCGCCGAGCTCCGACCTCTTCCTTTACCCACGGGGGATCTGAAGCTGCCGCCTGCAAGCAGCAGGAAAAGCCTCGCTCCCCTTCCCTGGACCAAGCCGGACCCCAAATCCACCGCCGGGGATTCACCCCCCAGGTCCCGAGGAGGACAGGAGCAGCACCTGTTTGAAATTAAATGCCGGGATTAAAAGCAGGACTTCCAAGCTCACTGCTTGAAATCGCCATACCACAGATGAGGGTCTTTTACCCCCACATACACACACCCCCCCATTTCTTTTTAGGAGTAATATAAGCTTCTTTACAAGAGAGATTTTTTGAAACTTTCCATTCCCCTTTAACAATAACCAGAAGAAGTTTGTAGCACTTTAGGGCTTAACTTAAGGAAATGAATGGAGGAAGGATCTCCTGTTCATTGGGCTCTTGACCCAGTCTCTGACTTTGTAGGCATCATTTTGCAAACGGGAACACCTGCACTTTTTCCCCTACGCAGCGAGCAGGGGCACACACACACACAAACCCTTATGGGCATTAAAAGGAGAAATTTTGAGTAACTTCTCCCTAAAACATATCCACACATACATCACTAATTGGTTGTGCAGCTGCAGATTATGCTGGGTGAAGACAGGGACAACGGTGTTCACAAGTGTGTGTGACTATGGCTATTTGATTGTCCATGTTTTCAGATTTCTCTTAAGAAAAATTCAGTCCAAAAATGCTTAAAAATAAGCAGTGATGCCTTGTGAAAAATATTTTCTAGCTTCTCTTGAACAGGAAGGAAACTCCTAGGGAAGTTTAGGGTTTGCATGCAGTGTTAGTAACAAGGACTGGGGAAGATTGGATGGATAAGGACCCAGCACCATCAGGCAGGAGTTACTGCTGGCACATGTGTCACTGAGATACAGCCCTTCAGCAAAATGACAGCTATTCCAGTCGGAGACCCAGGAATGCGCTTTATTTGAATGAACGGCTTCACTTTCTAGTTAAAGTCACAGTTAATAAATGGCAAGAAGTGCTTCTCAGCATGGGAACATTCAGGCACAGCCTGAACAAATGGGGTGCAGATTTTTTAAGGGTTTATTTTCATTCCCATTATAATATATGTCTCACCTTGTAAATGCTTTTATGCCAACAGTAAAAATTTCCATATATATTGTTGAATTGAGCCTTTGCAATTCAGTGGCAGTCTGGGCACTTTTAAGCAGATGTTGATATGGCTTGAAACTTATTTAGCTGAGTGAGTGACAAGCTGCTAGAGCCTGATGACTTTCTGTGGCTGAGCATGCAGACAGGATAGATAGACATCCAAACTGATACATCATTCATTCCTATCAACGGAATGATGTTTTGCCTGCACACGTATGTGCACGGGATCACACCATCCTAAAAACTTTAAAAGACAGGATTGCAGACTTATATAAAAACAAAAAAAAAAGAAAAAAATCTGTTTAGTTCATTGTAAAGTATGGGTCTGAAACTAAGCAGAACAAAACAAAACCGCTAACAATAAAAAGACCAAGGATGTTAACCGGCCTGAGAAGATCTCAGTGCCTTCTGAGAGTGCAAGAATTCTCTTTCCCACATTTTGCCGCCTGTGATGCAGACAAACCCAGGCAGAGTGGCTGGGTTTTGTTCCAGCAATCAGCAAAGGCGCTGTTAAAGGAATCTTTCTTTACAGAGAGGTTTTCAATGCGCATAAAGGGCCAAGGCTTTCCTCAGATCAGCTGAACCCCAACGGGGCTGTCTGATCCTTCTCTGTGAAACAAGGACAGCTTATGTTCAGCAATTACATTCCTGTCCGTGCGCAGACAAGAGGCCACCGCCTTTGTCAGCCAGCACTCCTCGGGCTTCTCTTGCCTTTCAGTGGGGACAGTGACCTTTCTGACCACATCAAGATGCACCATCGCCATGTGCTCCACACGGGGCCCAGTGTGCAGCACAGCTTTTTTTTTTTCCAAGCATCTCTGGAAGAGGAGCCAGTCCGTCTCTGCTGATCCGGCCTGAGGACAGTGATGGACTGCCCTCTGGGCCTAATTACTCCTCCACATAG
Source organism: Porphyrio hochstetteri (assembly GCA_020800305.1). Classification (NCBI taxonomy): domain Eukaryota; kingdom Metazoa; phylum Chordata; class Aves; order Gruiformes; family Rallidae; genus Porphyrio; species Porphyrio hochstetteri. The sequence continues at coordinate 133,878,905 of CM036906.1, read as the reverse complement.
AGGATAAATAATCCACATGACAACAGATTCCATTCACTCATGCCCTCCTACACATCCCTCTGCCTGCAGCTTAGCACTGAGTGACGGATGGAGCAAGAGTCCGTGTGGATGAAACGGGGTCCCCCTGTTCCTTCTGGGGCAGAGCAGGCACCCTACTAATTCTCTGTAAGGAAGGATTCTCTGTAAAGGACGTAACTCCAGTTCACCTAGACAAATGTGGACAACTTTCTACAGCCAAATGCGAAGGACTTCAACTCACTGTCCTTTTTGGGACTGTCCTATGCAGCTTGGCAGGATGAACTCAGGTTATTCTCCACTTAATTCTCAGTTGAATTATACAGGAGACCCAGGCAGTTTTCTAAAAATTTATCTCTCTCTGATCTTTTCCTTCAACTGTGAAAAGAAACAAGTCAAGACCACACGAAGATGACTCCTTACACACCTTTAGATGCCTGCCAGGGCTGTTAGCTCTGGATTTTTGTTCTAGTTCAGTGAAAGGAAACCACTCTGTTTACCCTTGGACATACCCATTGACTTAGAAATTTATTTTAAAAGCTGCCAACATTGTAAATCTCTCCTGTCAGCACATCAGTCAGGTGCTGTTCTTAGGGATCTGTCCAAGCAAGCCCTATATTTCAAAGTTTGACCTGTTAGATAACCAGAAAAGGCAGTTTTCTACAGCAATGACACTTTCTATAACCATAGTCATCAACATCCATGAAAGATAGCTTTCTAGAAGCAGCCAAGGCTCCAAACAAGTCCTTGCCCTGGGCTAGTCACGGCCTCATAGACCCAACAGAACTCCATTGCTCTCAGCAAATACGAGGAAAATCTGTTGGGGCATAGTGGGAGAAGGCAGAGGGAATGCATTTTGCTGCAGCATTTAGGCAAATGCTGAAATGTCAGACTCTGTCTAAACTAGCGAATGACAAGCTGTGAGAGGCCACTGGTTTTCCATGACTTTGCAGACAAGCAAATAGACAGGATGGGAGATGAGATGGTACTCTGGTCCAGCATCTTTCCCAGCCAGGGCACCCCTTCCACCGACTGTGCCGGGCCTGGCATCAGACCGTGGGTACGCAAAACTAGAGGTGAACCACAGCAGCGCTGCAGGGGTTCGCAAACCCACCTCATTACAGATGGAAAACTAGCATACTCGAGTGCATCAGGAGTCCAGCTGCCACAGTAACACAGAACTACATTGTGTGCAGAACCACAGTTCAGCATCTCTGTAAAAACAGGCGAGGGACGTTCCCTATGAGATCTGATATGAACAGAAGCTGTTTGTTTAAATCTACTGCCTTGCCGAAAAAAAAAAAGGGAAAAAAAAAGGAAAAAAAAAAAAGATGAAATAGCAAACCCTTGAAATGCAAGTAGGGGATCATTATTCTCATTAGAGCAACAGTGGGCACTTCTCATAATGTGTAGTGAAACACTGGCACTTGAGTGAATAGGACCAACTGTTCAGCCCCGGAACAAATTGCACATCAGTCTTAACCTAATAGGTAAGATTAATGGAATGTCATATAATGGGGGAAACTCAAAAAATTAAGGTAATTCAGCAGAAATGGCTTGGAATCATAGTCCATCTAAATGCATTTCATCCAGAGGATTACTGTCTCCAGCATTTTAGTTAAGAGTTATATTAATTTGAAAGCCATGCCTTACACAGTTCCATCCTGTCCTCAAAGGCTGGCTTTCTGCTAGAAATGCTTTACTACAGTAACTTTGCTGAAAGTTTGCCCAAACATCTCACAGCCGATTGCAAAGCAGAGCGTCTGGGGGCTCGGAGCACCGTACCTCACCCGTGTTTATGACCAGTTGACTTCTTGGCTCCAGCACCTGGATTTGTCAGGGCCTCTTAGCTGCTGCTGGGAATGTGCCCCAGCCGAGGCCGGCTGCTCTCCCCTATCACCCCTCTGACAGATTAAAACACAACAGGGTCTGTTGGATGACTGACACATTCCTCCTCTGTCTGACTCTGAAAGGACTTCATTTAACAGCTCTGGAGTTGAGCTTTTGACTGACAGATTGTGAAGGGGAAAAGTCATTCAGTTCCATTAAGCTCAGTAACTGCTGTAGAACAAAACACCTTTAAAAAAAGGGGATGAAAAAAGAGCTGCGGAGAGCGGGGGCAGGAGCTTTAGGGAGAAAAAAAGGGGGATTCTTTTCAGGTTCAAAGACAATCTTTCCCTTTGCTTTCTGTCCATCAATGAGGGCAGCATTCCCAGAGGGAATACAGTCCGGTGCTCATTGGTGCCATTCAGCTGCCAATCTCGCTGACAGGGAGACCAAAGGGCCTCATGTTGCGCTGCGGAAACTGTCTGTCAGGCAATCAGCAGCTGCCATGACATCATCTGCCCTGTTTTTCTAGGACTATTATAGGAGACTGGATCCAGGAGCGCTGCTCCAGAGCAGTATTCATATTTTCCTTTTGCCTCCCAAACTGAAATTTCTTTATAAAAGGAAACACGGTCTTGGTTGCACGGCTGTGTTTGCAGGAGAACTAACTCTGAGCCAAAGAATGAGGCCTGAGAGGCTTCAAACCCGTCTTTTTCCACTGGGTACACATCATGCCAAAGTTGCACAGCCCCGTGGCTATTTTTTATTGTAAACTAGGTTTTACTTTTTAAAAATATTTAAGAAATAATTAAGAGATACTGCAAGCTAAGCAGCAATGCTAAACCTTTTCTCTCTCTTTTCCCCCCAAAGGTTGTGTCCCTTAAGTCTCCCTGCTTTTGCCGTAACACTGAAGTGTTCACAGGACTGTTATTCTTACACACACATACACGTGCATGCATGCACACAAAAGCCTATATATAGAAGCCAGGTTCTGGCCATATTTACACAGCCAGTGCAATAGCTGAGGCTGTGTTCCTCACCAGCCAAAGTGCTGCAGAAATAAATTATTAATCCTGGGGATAGTGGGGGAGAAGTTAAACACAGAACACAAACAAGCTACCAGCCCTAAGCGTAAAGTCTGGCGATAAACAGGGCTGGGACACGCTGCTGCCAGGACACACCATTTGGGCTTTCCCCTCCATCCTGTCATGGACCATCAGGGACCAGTAGGCTTGCCGAATATTGGGAAGCTTTAGCCCCTCTGGACCTACAAGTCCTTATCTGTAAGAGCACTATAAACACCTCAGTACAGCTGACTTTAAGCTAAATTAATTCATGACTTTACAGCACAGTGAAAATCCCAAGGAGCTAAAATAATTTTGCCTGAGTAATCCCTGCCTACAAACCAAGACCCAGACTGGGCCTGCCTGGCAGTGCTGGCACAAGCAGGACACTGGAGACTCATCCCATTGCTCACAACTCTTGTCCTCACACTAGCAGACGTGTGAGCTTAGCAGGCTCCTGCTCCAGTGCTGGGAGACCAGCCTGCTAAAAATAGAGCATTGGCACCATGAAAAAAGAAAGTATGAAATGAGAGAGGGCTAGCCTGCAAATGGCACCTCCTGGTTCCACGCCACACCTGGGGCACAGCTGGGGCATCACAGCCAAAACCTGGTCTCTGGGAACAGCCATGGAACTGCTCATGTTGGTTGGGTGCTCCCAGCTCTTTTCCTTCTGCTGGCTGGCTGGTCAGTTGTTTAGTCAGTTGGCCTTTAGCCGAGCTTTAGTACAGGCACTAGTGTTAAGACCAAGCTGCATGAAAGGATAATAGCTCAGCTCCATATGGATCTGTGTGCTGGCTTGTTCCCCTGCCAAGGTCCTGCTGCATGACCAATTTTCGCTGTTAAGTCCTCTGTCTTGTTTCAGTAAGGGATTACTGCAAATCTTCACACATTCCACATGGACCTTTGGAGACAGTTAGTCAGATCCTGGATGGACTTGCATGCAAAGGCGTCCCGCTGCTGCTAGGGTCAGAATGTCTCCCTTCTTTTATTATTATTTGTATTTTTACAGCCCTGCCAAAGGTCTGAAAGTCTTGAGCAGCTACCATTTCAATCCCCTCCAGCAAGCTGTAGTCTGATACTCCAGCTATGTTTGCTCTGTACATTCAGGCATGATTCTTTCTCACCTGGCAGTGAACCATGCAAATTAAGACAGTCTCCAAGCACACACACACAAAAGCCCGTGGAAACCAGAGCTGCCAGATTTCAACATCAGAAGCATGCAAGGGGAGAGGGGTAATGATCACTCAGGCTTCCCTCTCCTCTGTGCCCCTTTCTGCACAGTGAAGAAGACAAATGCCATGATTTACTCTTCTGGCACTCATACCAAGAAGATGGTGCTGGTGCAGTAGGAAGCACTAGTAAATCTTTTGTGAGATCTCCAGACCAGATCTGTTAAGGTTGCATCAAATGTATTGCAATATGCACATTTTTAACTAACATGGAGCAAACACTTACAAAGAATAGTCTCTGTCAGGGTTGAAAAGCAGCTGAAGTATCATGATACCATTTCTGTGGACACCAAGAGGTACCACAGAAGCTAAGCCTGGAAACAACTGTTTTCTTGTGACCCTCTGCACTTGCATGATGAAGAGTAAACCATAGGCCAACAGGGACACTACTATGCCAAATGACTGGGCAAAGACCTATATGCAGTAGGTCATGAGAAGTGGGGGAAGACCTCTACCACATTGTACATCTGCATTTCAGCTCTCAGAGGAGTGGAAGAGGTTACTCACTGCCCTAAGGGCCAAGACTACACCTGAGAGTCTGAGTATGTGGAGAGATGCTCTTGCATGAAAACTCCTGCTCTGAGAGTGAATAAGAAATTAAATTTAATGTGAATTACAGACACAGACCAAAGTAGAAGGACAGCATATATCCATGAGTCCATTCAGCTGTCTTACCAATCCACACAGTATAAAAATATAGGTCTAGATCCTATAATGTGTGTACCTCCTGCACAAGTTCTTAATTGCCATCCAGTAAACACAAAAAAAAAGGTGTTTAAATGCCTTTACAAGTAGGGACCTGAGTGGTTAAATCTTGATCCTAAGTAAGGGTGTGCTAGAAGTCCCTTGAAGGTCTGCTATAACAAGCTACTTAAACCTCACACTATCTTATATGTCCTTTTAATATTAAATTATTAATTTAATATTAAATTACTGGAGAGATATTCCCTTGCCAGTGTCCCTGCAGGAAACAACAAAGTTGCCGTTTCAAGACTTTTCTGGCTTTAAGTACACTTGAATCATGTCCACTTCTGGTTTAAAAAATGGGTTTGTGCAGTGCATTGCATTTTCAGATCCTTCTGGAATGCTTTTAGCAGTTCCTCTGCCAAAAACACTCAGCTTTCTTGGTTCTATGGATAATAGGAGCTTACAGCTTTTATAGCAGTATTTTTTGTTCAAACTTTATGTGAGTTGTGAGACCTAAAGTAGGGTCCTCCACACAGCCTCAGCCCAAAGTACTCCTTAAAGAAAAGGAGAAGTTTCTCTCTCCTTCTAATGCCAGATCTGAACCTCCTGAAGAGAAGCCAGGAAGAGTGTGGCTGCACACTACTTCCCAACCACTCCCTCAGCATGGGGAACATCTCACATATGGAGATCATAACACATATGGATCCTAACACAACCACAGCCTTCTGTCTTCAAGGTCCTGAAGTGCCATGGTACACCAATTAATTACAAACTGCCTGTGGTGGGCACGCACGGCTGCAGAGGGAAGGAGGAAAGAACCAGAAGGGTTTTGGAGGGTCCCACAGTCCTAACACAATTAACAGGTGGCTGTGGCAAAGTTAAGGCCGCAAAGGAGGTTGGAGCTGAATCGTTTGTCTCTCTGTGTTTCATCCTGGGAGTTTCCCCTAATGCAGTGACATTGTAGTGCCACTATTACTGATTGCTGATAATTTCTTAGCTATGGAAAGTAAATTTCCATTAGAACAGCAGATTACACTATTTCTTCAGGAATGTCCCCCATTTGCTCTTGCCTCATATTAAAACTCAGTCTTTTAATGACTTCCTCTCCAAAATTAAGTGCTAGGCATAATTTTCAGCCATAAATTTGGTCATTTTTTTAATCACTTTTGCAAAGATCTGTGGCTTCAGCTGGGAGTTTCTAATTTTCAGTATCTCTGAAAATCAAGTCATAAGACCAAATTCAAGTATGTAAGGTGGTTCATTTAACTCCACATTCATCCAGCCACCTAAAGAAAACTGGCTTGAATGCCAGGATCTTATTTAAGTTGCTGGGAGCTCCAGATATTCAGAACCAGGGAAATTAGGCCATGAGAAATTAAGCTAATTCTCTATTCATACTTCACAATACTAGGCTTTACCTCTGTATCCTCTTCTTATCCTAGGCTTCTTCATATCACCTATACTGAGGGAATCTGAGCTTCATACACAGGGCCAGTTTTAGGACAATGGGATCACACTAGGATGTCACTGCTTGCTTTTGAGCTGTACTGCTTGCTCAAGACTGACATTTTGTTTAGTATTGCCAAAAATTCACAGATTCCACTGCTTCTGTCTATGCAAAATCTTTCCTCATCAGAAATATACGAACATGTCTTATATATTGGATAAGTGTTCCTTCACTGTTAAGCATTACCCCACATATCTCCATCCTGTGTCCCCTCTGACACAGTTATACCAAGCAAAAGGCAGGGACATGGGTAGCCCATGCTGGGTGGGCAGTAGGCTGCCATCAGGCTGAATGAACTTCTTGGCTTTTCCATCTGCTGAGGGCACTCATTTGGCCTTATCTCCTCTATCCAGATGCTGATTTTCTCCAGTTTTGTAGGATGCTGATAATCTCAGAGCCTTTTACCTTCTGTCAAATTTAGTTGAAATTGGACTGTGGACTCAAAAGTTATTAGGAGGAAAACCAACATAAAATGCAATCACATTCACTTCATTTTTTGCAAATTAATTTCTGTAGGAAACACAGCCAGCCAGAGAACAGACGCCGAGTGTTGCCTTCTGTGTTTATTTCTACAGTGAAGATTGGAGCATCAGCCACGAGACAGAATCACAAAGGTGAAGGTCCTGGTGAAGCAAAGCAAAACAGGCAATGCTTCCCACATTTGGTTGGCCACCACTGCTAAACTTGAAGACACAGGAATGGGATGTAATTTGGTGAGCCCAAAAAGAAAAACAAGCAAAATACTTGTGCTATGAGAATCAGTGAATACCCAGACTATTCATAGCTGTCTGGTTTTCACAGGTCCTCAGCTCCCTCCATGGCTTTTCGGGTCCAGTTGCAGGAGAGGTTTAGGTTGGATATTTGGAAGAGGTTCTTTTCTGAAAGGGTGGTCGGGCACTGGAACAGACTCCCCAGGGAAGGGGTCACATCACCGAGCTTGGCTGACCTCAAGAAGCATCTGGATGATGCACTCGGTCACATGCTCTGACTTGGCTGGCCCTGCATGGAGACAGGAGTTGGACTTGATGATCCTTATGGGTGCCTTCCAACTCAGGATATTCCATGATTCTATGACCTCTTCCTCCTGTATTATGCCAAAGTGATTAATGCTGGGAGCCAAGATTAGTCCTTTAATTCTAACATCTCAACATGGCAACAAGTGCAGAACAAGGCCAAGGAGAGGGCACAGGGGAGTTGTACTTTGTCACCCGTGTTAGACTTGATCCAGTCGTTGAAATGGAAAGCCTCCAGCTGTGGTGAGAAATTTAAGCAATACAGAAGTTGTAAGTGAACACAGGAGAAAGGGTGCCCTGAAAACCATCTTCTTTCCCAATGTCAGCACTTGTGATAGCGGCAAACAAATTTAAATTCTTCTCCCGAACGCACTGGGGGAATAAGCATTACTTTTCTAAGGGAGGGCAGAAAACTTCAAGTAAATAATGTCAGGTTTTATTTACTCCAGATTTGAATGTCTATCAATTATTTAAAATTTGCAAGGCAACCTTCTGTAATTAATCTATCACAGAAGACTGTTTACTCTTTACCAGTAACGTTAAACTCTTGGTGACATATACCCAAGCCCTTGGAGACCCAGCCAGCTAGAGGCTTTGGAAATCTTGATTTATTTTTACATGTTGCAAACAAATCTATTTAATTAGAAAAACGTGTCTGAAATTTTAGTCAACATGAAATCAACTTTTCTTTTTTTTAAATAAACGATTCAAAAAGTGCTTGGGAAACCATCTAGCAATTTTTAAGTAAAATTAGGGTGAACTATACTATTTGCAATACCAATATACAATATACAATACCAAGTGCTGCCAGTGGCATGTGATAGGAACCCCAGGCACTAGCTGGTGTATGACTAAAAAGACGTATGCCTGAATAACAGACCGCCCCGGAGCCAGAGCACTCAAAACTCGAAGCAGAAGCCAGGCAGAAGCTGCCTATGGACAGACAAACAGCACAGCACACCAAACTGTTGGGACAACAGCAAGCATCATGCTGCACAGTCTGCCAGAGGGACATATCATTTCACTGCAAGGAAGCCCCAAATTCCCATAGTCATGAGACACCGTTGGTTTTGCAGTGCTGTAGACCCCGTAAGGCCTACCCACATACTCTTCTGCTGAGAATTTGGGGGTAAGGTGCAATGAATGTTACTCTCCTACATTAAAACCACAGATTTCAAGTGTGTGCATTCATTGCTTCACAGCCTGTGATTCCTCCAGAGCCACAAATCATACCAATGCCCACACTTTTGGGGATGTGCGATCTCAGACATGCTAACTGGATCCTCCAGTTGTACATGAAAATTCCCCCACTATAGCATTTATCAAATTAGAGATACGTAACCCCCCTGCTCAGCTGTTAGTACTATATACTAACAAGTTTTACATTTCTTTGATTAGCTTATACATAAAATGCAGCTGCAGTGGTTGCACTATGACACTGTTCAGCTCTGCATCTGTGTTTTGATTTGCACTCAGCTTCTTTCTTATGACACATTTAAATTATGGTTTATACTGTAACAAATCCCACCTTTCAATTTTTAAATATATGCTGGTCTGTGTTAGGAGGCGCTTTTTTTTTTTCTCCTTGTTTGACTTGACCAGTACAGCTAGCTCCCTGACTATCATTTTGGCTTCTCAACTTTTAGGTTGGTCTCTAAGACAGCAGTCAACTTTCTGAACGTTCATTGCTCTTTTTCATTTTCCTCTTTTAAGATAGATAGAATAATAGACTAACAAAGAGAAAAAGGGGTTTTTTTCTTGTGAAGGTACAGTTGGTGAAGTACACATTAATTTTCTTTTCTCTGTATCCAGGTTTTTTCCCCATATTAAAGCCCATTAAATACAAGCAGAAGGAAGTTGACCTTCCTTGCAACAAGGTTTGCAACTGCAAGTGAAGTTGGACCTCTATTTACTTTCCAGCTGAACATATTTAACAAAGCGACAGAGAACATAATTGTTACTTAAAATTTACTTAGTGTTTGCAGATATTGCTGCTCCCATGAAGAACCACATTTCTCATCTACAACCAGGTGCATGTTACAAAGCCCAGAGTGCCCCATGCTGTTTAATACCTTGACAATTACAAATAAGATTAGCCCTGTCACAAAGGCAACCGCCTACAGGTTTCTGTAATCTGAGTTTTCTAAATTAAAGTAGTATTTTTATGCCTTTATTAATAATAAAGTCATAAATCCTGCTTATGTGGGCATTTCTGTTGACTTGAAGGGGGAATGCAAAGAAGTTAGGAACAGGTCCAAAAAATTAATGAATTAAGATGTGCAAGCAGATTTCTTGACACCATTTTATTAACAGTGAAAAGAATTATTCCAGTAGAACATAGAAGCAGTGAAGGTTTTTAAGTTCCCAAAATCTAGAAAATAATCTAGATAGGTCTGCTTCTGACAATGGACAGAGAAGTTCCTTTCACAATTAAGAGCACGTTTCTCTACAAATCTCAAAGGACAGAGAACCCTTGGTCCAGCGAAAGCCTGAAGCATATGCATAACTTTTACACATATGAATGGCTCCATTCACTTTATTAGACGTGGACAGGGTAAATCACAGTCTTAAAGATAAACATGTAATTATGTGCTTTCTAGACCTGGATTTTAAATGACATTTCTATTTATCCTATACATTTCCACTTCCTTTTTTCCTCTGTCCCTTTACAGCACACACATAAGGGACAGAGTTATGGCTGGCTTAACAGGAGCCTTAACTCTGCATTTCATTCCATCTGTGACTTTAATTAATTTAAGGAGTTAATTTTTCCACTGAGTATACAACAGCTGGATGTTATATGGCACAATTTATTTACTCACTGAAGAAGATAACTTTTGTATGTTCCTCGAGTGTTCACTTCTTGTAAGAGCGAGGGTCATTTTGCTAACAGAGGAAATAAACTGTGAGGCACAACGACCCAGCATCACCCCTACAGAAATCAGTTGCCCCTAGAATCTCAGCATTGCTCCCCAACCCACCCCTCACCACACCCCATCCCCCAAGCCTGCATCTCCAAATTGCAGTGGAAAGCACACAGGGACAGTCACTCGTGTTGTTTTTCCTCACTTAAGAGAGTTGTTTCTTTCTGCTTTCAAGCATGATATGAAATTATTAGGATTCAGATGACTGTGCGAAGACCAGAATCCAAAGCCAATTAGAGAAGGCTGATGTAATGCTGCCAATTTGCAATTACCACTGCACCTGTGACACTTATAAATATTACCTCACAAAATTCCTGTGTCCTTAGGTATATCTTTAGATTTCACTCTTGTAAAATGGATCACATATGTTCCCTGCTCCTGTGACTTGACAAACATCTTTATATAAAGCAAGCCACTTTAAAATAGTTTGGTATTTAAAACATTTGACATGCAGGACTTTTCCTAACATTTTACTGCTTTAATTAAGAATTGTGAGAAGCTACCAAATTCATGGTTAACTAGAGGGTCTGCCTGAGCACCAGGAAATATGTGACAACCCAGCACAGAGAGATGAAATCCTACAATATAAGAGCCTGGGATTTAAGCAATACATATATACCAGCTCTATATTACAACAGAATTGTTACCCTTATCAATGGTTTAGATTAATAATATCTACAATGTTAACAACTTTCTTGGTCTTTATTAATGGTAATAATAATAATAGATGGTTTCCTGGTTGTGTCAGGTGGGTTCACCAAATCAGGCAGTTGCAACCTATCAGTTCCTCCAGCCCACACAAGCTTTGGTTTCAAAATATTTCCAACAATTATTCACTGGAAGACTATTAAATGAAATTACTGTTTCTACAAGCAGGGTGGGAAATAGTTTTGCAGTGGCAGAAAATGGTGCTCAGCCTGTTCTCTCAGCCCCACACAGGCAGAGGAATATTGAGGAAGCCATGCAAAACCTCAACCTGTCCAAGGTGTTTGCTTGCACAACTACTAGGGCAGCTTACAAAGGCACCTCCTCTCAGGCCTTTGTCCCCATGGTTCAACTGACAGATGCTAAACTGACACCAGAAAAGTGCCCTGGACCACTTCCTTCCTGAATATAGGAGGTGAACTTATATATTAAGATGGTGGCAACAAATCGCTGGGAGACAAAAAGTTCATAAAATGTCACAATTGTTTCACAATCAGACACCAGAGGTGGTAACACTATTTTAAAATCTTCACCTCACTGCAGGCCACGTCCCCACAAGTGTAACAAGGTAAGGATTATTAATCATGCTGGGTCTCTTTCTTCAGTTACATGGACAGGAGCACAGTAAGATGCCAATACAGGTCATGATGATATCAAGCCCAGCTCTGGTTGTTAATAATAACAGAGATATCCCCGGTTTGTCCTGTTAATTACTGGATGAGAAATCAATGACATGTAGACTACATGATGGGGTCAAACACAGAGATTACTTATTTTACTCTTCAAAAAAATTTTTGTAATATTAAAATCCAAATGAGTCTTAAAATGAATATCAAACTCAATTATATTCCAGTTTATTTCAGTGGGACTACGTTGACAAGAAACAATGATCTTGCACCAGCATAAAACCTGGAAGAGCACCATGTGAGCTCAAGGGAACTATTAAAAATTCACACTATTACAAATTGGAAATTGAACCTGTCTGATCATCTTCAAAAGTAATTGCATTTCTCTCCCTCTTTCCCAGTCGCTCTTTCTCTGTCTTTCTTGTCTGCAATGTCTACCTGAAATGTCTTTTGTGTCTTTCTTGTCCTTCTCACATATCTGCCTCCACCTAGGATGAAAGAATAGGTATGAGTAATCATACCATCTCCTAATATGATATATTGACAGGTCATTTCCCCCTGCCATACTTGGGTAAAAATCATGCTTGAGTCACATGCCAGTCCTATTTTAACTTTGTGGATTCAATTAAATGAAACACTTATCATTTTGATGTTTTCACAAATACTTGCCTCAAAGATAAAAGTCTCATCTGATTGCCTATAGATTCAACCAAGATGCACAGCCATGCCACCTTGTTCTTCAGAAGTCAGAGGGATTTTCATAAATACATCCTAAATGTAAACAGTTCCTCTGTATAAGGGCCCACTCCCATGTTTAAGCCTCTGAGATAGTCCTTTTCCAAAGTTGCTATTCTTCCTTCACCAGGGAAAGCCTGCCTCCAGTTACCATTTTCTGATCTAAAACTCTCCCATGAGAAGGCTTATGAGAAGGTGATTCTTAATAATGAAATATTTTGCTACACAACTGTTCCTTAAGTTGTAATATCATCCAGAATACCTTGGTCCTTATCCCAAAACAGCAGCGTGGAGATGAAAGACTTCTTAGACATCAAAACAACCCTCAAACAGCAAGTGACATTCTTTTTTGTAATGAAATACTATGAAGAGGGAATGTTGGTGTGATACCCTTGGAGGAAGGCAGAGTCAAGCCAAAAGGACAAAAAGTCAATAAATTACAGAAAGCAAACTGAAAATATGGACGCAAGGATTTCAGCTGTATAAATCACTGCCGCTCCAATAGCCCTCTGCTGATTTATTCTTTCTGTGAGCCTTGCCAGTTAAGCTGCGCTGGCTCACTCACAGAATACACAAAGAAAACTAAAATACAGTGAGGTTAATGGCCAGGTCTCTTTCCCTCCCCGTGGTGCAACCTGGTCTGAGTTACCAAATCTGTAACCTCATCCTGGGGTATGAAACGAGAGTGGTGTCAGTCCTCGAGAGGCAGGAACTTGAGGACTGCAATGGGAATGAAATAAGGAGTGCTGCTGTGACAAGGCTGCCTTCTCCCCATCTTCTCTCATCTCTGGCATTCGCAGGCAGAGTCAGCATCAGATTTATGAGGACCTCAGGCAGATGTTACAGTATGGGCCCTTCTCCCCAAGTATTAAATGACTTTCAGCACTACCCAATTTAGTGTGGCATGAGCCTCTGCCCATAGCCTGGGCACTTGGGCAATTACTCTGGGTCTTCACCCCTAAAGATAGCTCACTCCAAAGGTCTACAAAAGAAACTCACCAGTTCCAGGCCAACAGCCTGCTGATATTTGGCTTTATTTCTCACACTAGTGGATGTCTCCTCATCTTCTTCAATACCTCCAAAATATTTTTGGTGCTTCCCTCCTGTTTCACTCCTGGGGATGCAGTAATACCAAGGTTTAGAATCAGAAATAGCAGAGATCAAAAGAGCCCTCTGATCATCTCACTGCCCTCCTGATTGCTCCCCAGAGTACGTTCCCCAAATTTGTTCAGTCCTGTTCCCTATGGCTTTACTAATAGGGCTTTCAGCAGCTTCCTTCAGGAGACAGCTCCAAGGTGTTGTATTTCTGAAACTTGACAATGGCTATTATTGTGCCTAAAGGGGTAAAATTAGGATTTTTGCTTTTCAGTAATTTTCTCCTCCATTACTAGAAACCCTAGCCCTAAATTTCAGTTGACCCCCTAGGTCACTATTAATCAGCCCTATGTATCATTTGAAAGTCCTAGACATGCTCTTCACGTCTCTAGTCTAGTGTTTTAAAGTCCAGAAGTCATTTGGGTTTTTTTACATAAACATAGTAAATACAGCACAGGGGAACATGATATGAGGATATCATATTCTTGACTAGTACCACTGGTCACTGTCAAACACTGTCAAAGAATTACCCAAGCCTGAGATTAGAAACCGGTGAATAGTGTTCCAGGGAATAAGGTTCCAAGAAGCTTCTTGGGACCTAATGAGAAACCATGTAGAAATATTACAACAAAACCCAAAGAGGTACATAACAAATGAGACAAATTTCTGGACTCTCTTATTCCCTTTATAAGGTTTTTGGGCAAGAAGTGCACTTCTCCATCCAGCACAGAGGTTACTAAGTGCTATGCAGCTCAGTACATACAACTACTGTTAAGGAGGATCCCTTTAACTTTTGCCTGAGCAGAATATACATGAAGGTAGCATCTCTTCCTTCTGATCTCATCACAGTTCCATGCCTTCCAGTGGGAAACCCTCTTCTGAGTTGTCCCCCAGATTCCCTTCCTAACTGGGATATCTGGAGACCTTTGTTCACTTCAAGCCTTCAAGTGTTTTACTTGCATTCTTGCATCACATTTCAAGTGTGTGTCATAAGGGTAATGTTAAGGGGCTGAGGATTTCCCTCAACCCCATGACCCACCAGGCTAATTACTAGCCTATTAGATGACAGGAGTTCATAAGCAGTTCTTGAAATGGCCATTGTTATAATAAACAGGGACAGAGCATGTCCCTCATCCCTCCTCTGAGCCTGTGCCCTCTCCTCCCAGCCAGGTGGCTTTTTCAGAGTGTTCCCCAGGGCCCTACAGACAGGCACACGTATCCCTTGAACAGGGATGGGTATAATATGTCTGAAGATTATGTCATTTCTCCTGCAGAAGAAACATATTTCTAAGGGCTGTATCTATATAAAAAAAAGAAGCCTCTGAGACTAAAGTGGAGTGACTTTGGTGTGTATTAACAGTATTATTCATGGTTCTCATAGCTTAGACCTCAGCTTTGCAGTGACAGAGCAGTCTGTCCCACTCTTGTTTACCCTGCTATAAATCTGGTGAGTGACTTTTTGCATGTTCTGAATACATTTCATCAATGATCAGCACTGTGGCATGAGTGAAGGAAAAAAGCTTTCTCATAGCCCTATCGAATGTCTGAGTCGGAAATGTACTCCAAAGGCATGCCACAAAGCCTCTGCTCCAATACCTGGGCAAAGACATGGACACCTGAAAATAATACGGGATCAGATGAGGGGTGCACATCTGGCCAGAGAGTCAGGGGGTGATAATTTTCACTGATGCATGAGTTTCAGCTCTTACCCCGGGCAACTGAGCTCCTATCAGCTAACCATGAAAATTGGTCACATATGTCTTCTGAACTCTTCCACTCCCACAATTTGACAGGGTCCTGCACATAAACATCTCCCTTGACCCTTTTTAGCTTGCCCCACAAATATTTTATCCAAATGATAGAGGGTGACCAAACAATTTAGGGCAATTTAGGACAGGGTTTGGTGGAAGACAGGAAACATAATGTAATCATATTAAAAAAAGGGGCATTTTAACAAGAATATGAGAGGGGGCATTTCTTCATGACAACTAGATTGATCTTAAAACTAAGATGATATTCAAACTGTAGGGAACAAACCTGCCTTGGGCATAATTGTTACTCCTGTCTCCAATCTGTAAAACCTGGTAGTATGCCACAAAGGCAATCAAAACTGTACAGATTGAACAACAAGCACTGTAGAGATCTTAGTCCTTCTGGGAAGGTGGTATAAGCCTTCTCGTAAAGGCCAAACTAAAGGCAGCCCTGGGGCCAGGAGGAACTGAAGGTCAGTTTGGATGGAGCTTTGAGCAACCTGATGAGTGGACGATATACATGTCAGGTGGGTTGGACTAGATGATCTTTAAAGGTCTCTTCCAATCCAAACCATTCTGTGACGGCATGAAGCCATCTTTCTTAGATGACACTTGGCATTATCCAGGAGCTGGGTCAGTCCAAACACAGCAAGCAATTTATTAGTGCATGCTGCGTGCTGCTCTGCTGCTGATATTATTATTACTATTCACTGTAATAATTCTGTTAGCCAAGTGGCAGAAAAGAAATATGTTAACTCAAAACTGTTTCTGTATCCAAAAAAAAAAGTCAGAAAGACACTAAAAGCTATCTTTTTATCAGCACAAAAAGAAATAAGGATTTAAAAAAAAAACCAGAACAAACCAACAACTCCAGAAAGTTTTTGCATTTTCTTCAGGAGCCAAGAATGATGACGTGAGTGCAGTGAGCAGAGCCTGTCTAGGCAGAGCCCATAGGAGGAACCTGAGAAAATTTCTTTCCTCAGTGACATCCTGGCTGAAGAAGGACCATGCACTATTCCCACCAGCCCCAAGACACCACTACTACTACCACAGCCCATTCTTCCTTTTTTACAGAGAGCATTCATGTGCAGAAAGAGACTGCTACCCACTCCTGAGAATGGGATCTACATGATTAGATAGTCTTTCTCCTTGCATAATAAATCACACTTTCCTATGCTGTTCGTTATTGCTGAGCACTTCCAGTGTTCAATATTTCAAGTACTTCTGTTGGTCAAAGCCCATACTGATTTTCTGGAAGTAGTTCCATTTGCATTATAGTTGTACAAAAACATGATTTATTTTAAATGTCAGGAGTAAATTATAGTTATACAGTTTTTGTAGAAGGTTTTTTTCTTCCTGACAAAATAAATTATTCTTCCCCCAGAATTACCAGGTTTCCTCAGGTCTTGGTTTTCCTCCTCTTTATTTAGAAAGCCACACATATGAGTACACTAAATATTTATGAATCTAATTTATGAGCCCACTTGTCTGTTTCTTGCCAAAAGTGAGAAGTTGGCCTGTGTGTGGCCTGAAAAATCCTAACTATGACCAGACTGAAACCACGGAGGTGACGGCAACTTCACATTCATGGGGGAAAATGTCCAAAAATTCCACATATGACATAGAAAATATGTCCTAAATAATAAGGAAGTATTCATCATCTCTAAGCTAACCACATTGTTAATTCAAAATAAAAGGCGATAAGGGAAGTTAAGCACAAGACATTTGTCAGCAACATTACAAAGCACATAAAAACTGGATAAAAGTGTACTGTTTTCCTGCCTGAGCTGATTTATTTTGCTTTGGTGTATTTGCTTAATGGTTTCCTTGTTGTCTTTAAATAAGGTGATTTGGACTTCCACTCAAAAATTAGAGTCTCTCCACTGAGTATATAAGAAGCTGGGCCAGGCCTCCAGACAGGATGCAATGCACTCAGGTGACCTCCCAAGACTCTTCCAAGCAGCCTCCCACTGAACTCAGGGAGCAAATCCTGCCGCCCCTGATACCTGGCATAGCTCCTCAAAGGTTGCCCAGATTTCTAGAGAATGAAAAGCAGGAAGTCTTTTGTCATTGCAGATCTTACCAAGCAGTGGTTTTCACTGATTAACGTAACATCGTAATTCACAAGGAAAAACACTTTTCATCCTAGGAAAACACAGCGTTATCTGGAACAAGTCAGTAGTATTTCCTCTTGGCAATAGAAAAGGATGACAGATTAATCTCCCAGAAATTATAAAAACAAAGCTTTGCACAGGTCCTTGCTGTTCCTTTAGATTTATCAGGTTAGAATTCCTCCCAGCCAACTTTTTGACATGAGTGAAACCAAGAACTAAAGATATTTTTAGAACTAAATGAAGATCAAAATAAAAGGTTTGGGTTTGAATTTTAAAATATTCATTCCTTAACGTTTAAAACGGTGAGTGGAGCTGATGAGAAAGTGACAGGGAGTGGGTGTTTTTGAAGCAATTGTTCTCTCATTCCCACCAGACATGGAATGGGAGAAAAAAAACCACTCTGGCATCCCCCCCCCCCCCCATTTGCTAGCTTCACTTCTCTCTTAAATTGGGAGTTCCTTCTCTCCTGTCTCTAGCTTACAATTTACAACGTAGCTCAAATATTTATAAGCAGGTTGCTTTCCATGTTCCCCGAGGTGCTGCATATTAACCTGTTTTACGAGATTTCGGTAAAGAGCAGCATATCCTATAAATACAAAGTTTGAAATCCACTGGGACTTATCAAGTATCAGTTTGAGGACTCAGAAACTTTGCTAGATAGCAAAATTCTCAGCCGCCACATATCGTACCCCTAATTAGGGGAACTTTCCTGTTTACATGGTGGTTAAAGAAAAATGCTGATCACAGATCTGCAGCTAATCTTGTGTTCTGTGGAAATGCAAACATTTTTCTGAATAAGGCATGTGTTTGAAAGATTCCAAAGTAAAGAAAGAGGTCTCTGGGCATTGAGTGCTTGTCCATGTTAACAAGAAACACCTTCAGGACTGTCTCTGATACTGTATGGATCTGTGGCTACTGCAAATGGATAACCTTCATAGGCCATTAGTTTTGTTTTTGTTAACCCACAGAATTAAACCCATGGGCACATTTAGAAGGCTTATTTCAGTCTGATCTTCCAATGACCCCTCATTCTGCCTACAGGAATCCAAATATTTCCAGGGTGGATACATAATCAATTAGTTATTTTATATGCAATTTATCTTAATGGAAATTCAGTCAAACATACCAACCTTCTCGAGCAACGTTCTTTACCATTGTGTCAGCCTTCAGAGAGGTCTTGAGGTAGAGGGTCCTTAATGAGTTTTATAAAGCACTCATACTGTAAAAGCCTGCCACTATAAACTAAAAAGGGCTCCTTAATTAGTTCTGTAAGAGACAAGCTAATGCAGCACCATCTGTGCAGGTTTTCAGATCAGGCACTTCCCACCTTGTTTTTTTATGGGTGAAGAAATGCCAGTTCAGCTTGTCTATCACACTATCCTAATCTCTCAGTCATTTAACAGTGCTCAGAGTTGATGGGGATAGTTGTTGTTGGTTTAATCTAGATAATAATTTATGTTTAAATCTACTCCGAGGTAAAAGACCTAGGAAGTCTGCCATCTCTGGGCAGTCCATACCTTCACCTTAGGGAAGGTACTGCACTAGGAAAATGCCTGAGAAAGAATTTGCAAATTTATCTGCACTAGGAAAATGCACTAGGAAAATGCCTGAGAAAGAATTTGCAAATTTATCTGAAAAGTCTCAGGCCAAAAAAAAAGACAAACTCCAACATAAGCAACTTCACAGTCACAGATATTTGCTGCTGATGTTTTTCCATCCTCTGTACAGTCTCAACTAAATTTTTAGCTTTCCTTGGCTTTTAAGTGGACCATATAAGCATTGGATCTGATTCACTGCAAAGTATCACACAGTTCACAGATAACTGTTCTCTCACATTGACACGGTGTTTCTCTGGGGTGTGCTGCATTGTCCTTCGCAAAAGGGTGCTGTGAAGCTTCATTACCTCCTGGAATAGGAAAGGCAAGGAAAAGGGAAGCAAAATGCTCCTGGCTGCTCAGGAAATGAGTCAGGATGTGAGCACCTCCTGCTCTATCCTCCCAACCCCACTGGTCCTTCACAGCAGCTATGCTGGGGCAGGCAGGTCTCCCCAGCTGAGCAGAGCAGCCTGTGCCACTCCTCCACACCACACCTATGATGGCTCAGAAGTCAGAAAATGCTAACGTCAGCCCAAGCTGCAAAGATACCTTCTGGGGAGGAGCGCTGGCACAGCTCTCCATACAGGCAAATTGGGACCCTGTGGTATCAGCACTTTCATCTCCTGAGCACAGCATGCCCACCCCAAGCCTGAAGGGCAACCTGCAGTATGAGCAGGGGACACAGGTCAGGAGTTTATACCTGTTCCAACCTGCTCACGGATCTGTGCTTTACCCTGCACCATAGCTTGACCCAAAGCCTGGGTAGATCCCTCAGCTCAGAAATACTAGCAAGAACCACAAGCCATCCTCTGTACAGTTTTGTATCACCCAAAGATTTTAAAACAACTTCCTGGCATCGATTCAACCTCATAAACTCCTCTGGGAGTTAAATAAGTGTTGTTATACACACTTTAAACCAGAGCTTACCTTAAGAGTTTTTCTAAGTGCTCATTCCTGCTGACCTACGCAAGAGCAGCAGTTGTCATGAATATGCTGACATCCTGAAATGCTGCTCCTTGCAGGTAAGCCTCAGTTTAGTTTTCCACTAAAGTAATGTATGGAAAAACATATAGTTAACCATGCATACTGTGATTTGAATACGTCTTGTACCCAAGGGCGTGCATGAAATAAGACATGTCAACCAGACTGTTTCAGACTTTGTAATACAGCCAATACACTTGCAAGTAAGGTAGATGTTGGACACGATTATAACATTCATTTTAAATATCAAGAAAAATTACCATTCTTGGTTTAGATTTTAGACACTGGGTAATGTTAGAGATTTTCTTAGCCTTTTAACTGACTTGTATGAAGAATACTTTGATTTTCCCATAAAAGCCCTTTAAAGAAAGTCCACACCCAGTCAGTCGCACCAATGCTGTGCATTGTTATGGAGATGATCTAAGTTTAACTCCTGGATTAATCTGCCACTCTTCAGAGATGGGGCTGTTGGAGTCCCTTTGCTTATTCTTGTAAAAGACAGGTGATACTTTTGGCACTGCTACAAGACAATCTGTCTACACCGCTGAGCCTCCCATCCGTCATGAAATGAAACAGGTTTTTTCCTTGAACACCACAAGAGTTGCTGAGGTTTCACTTCTGACTACTATGAAACTCACAATTTTTTCTAGGACCAGGGTTTGCCCTAGACTGAGAGGTCAGTGGACCCTCAGACATAGATGGACCACTTCTAAGGCAGAATACAAAAAGCCAATCTGTCCTGCATAGGTTTTAATTCTCTCTGCACACCCCCTGGAAAACCATTACAGATCCATATTCAGAAAAATGTTGAAAACCATTTCCCTTAGCCAGTGAGAATGCTCAGTTCAATAAAAAGCTGAACTTATGTCAGCACTGCTCAGTTAGGGGCTATACTGAGGTCTCCTGATGGCACTATATGTCTTATATATCGGACCAAACTGCGGTTCAATTTGTGGGTGTCCCAACTTGTTGGACACTTTGTCTCTGTGTTTACAGCACATACATCAATTGTGCATTCATCAGCCCAGTCCAGAGGGCAGGAGTAGACTTCACAGCACCATCCTGCCAATTGCCACCCTGCTTATGCCCAAGCTGTAGTCCTCTCTCACTTTCTGCTGTCACCTTAACCTTAAAGTGTCACAAGCCCTCTGCACAGCTGTGGTGCTAAGACATGTAGGAAATCTCCCTCAACAGAATAAGATTTGAGCGTAAACTTGCCAACTATCCAGGTTTAGCTGCAAAGAGTTGGGGGTTGGTTTAGGCTTCAGGAACCTTCCTACACCAGAACTGCAGAAAATCACTCACAAGACCTAAACAGAGAGAGGAACCTACAGAGCCATTTTACAAGTGCTCCTGCCACAACAGCTCAGGCCCCCAGATACGGCCATCTGCCTCTTTTTTCCTTTCTCCTTTGCTACACTTCCTCCCCCAGATGTTTTTCATCATCCAAGGTAGCAATTCAGGCATTCATGTAACCGATCCTAAGGAGTGTGCTGCATGTGATTAGCATCAAGTCACCAAAGAACAAAGAAATGCAATTAATCTCTGTTTAAATAAAAAACAGATTAGATCAGATTAAACATATTAGCAATGGGCAAACCTGAGATGGTTTGGAGACTGCATTTGGGCTGGAAAAGAGTTTGGAAGTGCCAGTATAACCTGGGCCCTAGCCAAGCTTTCTGGTGCATCTATCCAAGAAGGCTGGAAAGCACAAGGAAAGCTCTACTGTATGATCCTTTGCACTTCCTGCTCTCCACTTCAGTCAGAAAAAAAACAGATGCTCTCATGGTACGTTGACTTCTGGCACAAACATCTCTGATTCTGCTCAGTACAATAAAATATGGAGGGCAGAGTTGCCTACTTACTAAGCATGTGTTTATTTAAAAGGACTCGCTATGGTTCAGGAGATTTCAGAGTTTATTTTTTTGCTTGCTTGTTTTTGCTATGGGTTCAATTTATTTCTAGGCTTTCTGGTAGAAACAGTGGGATCTGTTATCCCATTGATACTCATGATGTTGCATGTGCATTGAATAGAGCATTTGGAACAACTGGTCTTCACAAAAATAAATCCTATTTGGGGGGGGGCAGCGGTGGGAACAGGGTGGGGTATAGATTGTCAGTATTCTGATTTCAACACTTTTGTTAACATCTGAAACAGAAACATTTTGACCAACCCATAAAAGTGATTGCAAATAGCAGTGAGAGACTCTTCCCTGGCAGATCTAGCTTGATCTGTCACCAGGAGCGGGATCCAGCTCACCTCTGAGGGTTTGGGTATTTAGATACACGAATTCCACATGCACCGGTATCTGAGTTTGAATATATGGATTTTGTATTTGTTCCTCATTTGCAGATCTGTCAGGATTTTACACGTCATTAGTGCCAGAGAGAGTCAGACACACAGCTGACAGCGCAGTTGGCTCACACCAGTTTTTTCCTGCAAGCTCCCTTACTTCTCTCCCAGTCGTGGGTTGAGTCTCCTAATGTTGGCACAAGTGTCCTGTCTGCAGAGATGGAAATACGTATTTTTTCTGGCCCAGGTTGAGAGAACCCTGTGAAACCCCAGAGCTACTCTAGTGCACCAACAGTGTTTTTAAAGTGGGCCTGGGGTGTGAGCTTTTAAGTAATGTATCTTAAGATTTTCTAGTTCATCAGAACGAACCTTCTTTACCCTTCTTCACAAATTTCTACTATTTCTACCTGTATAATAGAGTTCCAGAATAAACTTCATACCAATCAGGAAAAAAAATATTAATTAAAAAATTAAAAATAAAAACTCTTTCCTGTAAGGTAGGAGAGATAGGTGGATGGCTGGAGAGACACTTGGCACACTTCTTTGAAGAACTGTATTTAGTGCAGTTACTCCCTGAGACAAGCGTCTCCGAATGTTTTGTTTTTCATCCATTCCAGTGAAAGTAAAAAGTGAGGAACAAAAGCACCATCTCTGGAAAGAAAAAAAATCCCTCAGTGCCAGAACCATGATCCAGATTCAGAAATTTCCGTATAAGAATGAATGGTGACTCCAGAAAACGTATTTATAGTGAAATGACAAGCGGAGGCTATTGGGGATTAGAAGTATACACAGGCATCACGATGAAATCCTTTCCTACATCCTTGACTATGTTCACAGGCTTTAGTCTGAAGAAGTGAGATCAGAGCCAGCCTGGGCCTCTTCTGTTGGATTGGTCCAGCTAACCTCTGGAGAGGAGCCCTTCAATACACACTATAATTTGCTCTCAGACTGGACTAGAGTCGCCACTAAATCAGACATGTGAGGCCAGATCCTCGGGTGGTGTGAAGTAAAGTAGCTTCACAGAAGTCAACTTAGAGCAGTCGAAGATCTCATCTACAGTGTTAAGCCACACTGGTAAAGTTTCTGCCAGCAGGCAAAAGTCATCGCTCACCTGTTTCTGAAACATGTTATTCATGGCTGGATTTCACCTCCTCATGGTAGCTAGCACCCTCCTGAAGAAAGACCCCTACTGAGATCTCTGGTAGACATGGAAAAGAAAAAAAAAGGTCTCAACAAGAGAGTGGGATCTTCAGTGCTAAAAAACAAACGTCTCCAAGCTCTCAAACCCTAGCCCTTTTACAAACTAAACAAAAATCCCTCTCTTGCCTGAAGCCTACCCTCAGAAACTTTTTTAAAGCATGATTTGTCAAACATTTTGGATTTTATTCCTAATGAAATGCTAATAAAAATATGTGTGGAACAGTAATTTATTTTGTGGTGTTGCACTCAAAGAGTGAAAATACTTGGTAGCTGTATGTTCAAGATGAATTGCTGGGAAATGCCTTTAAAATCTGTCCTGTCTTTTACCTGTTTAGATTTATACTGCCTCAGATGTTAACAGCCCTTAGGTGACTTCTTAATGCCAAATGTAAATACAAAAACAAGACGAAAATGTTCCTCTTGCATTCATTCTTACCTTTCCTGGCAGAAGGCCACTTCTGTCACTCAGAGCTCAGACTGTTCTCCTCTTAATTTGGCATCAATTCCATGGCTGCTCTTAATATTATTATTGGTGTTGGAGGTAAGCCAGACACCATACTTTTCTAACAAATTTGTCCAATAAAATGGATTATTTTGTTAGTTAATCTGTCACTTCTTGAAAAGAGAAATCTTTAATAGCATTTTTACAAATTTTCTTGGTTTATGTCTTCTGCTTTCTCATTACCCAGCATCAATACAGCTTCTACAGAAGCTAATTAAGTTTTGATGCATTCACAGAAAAATGACCATTCAGCGTTGAGCATAATCTTAATTTTCACACATTTTTCTTTTTTTTTCCCCAGAGATTAAAAAAACACGTGACTGTTTCAGCTCCAGGTTGATAATTTTTTTGTCTTACTCCTCCAGTCCTTTCCCCCCACAACCCACCAGCCTTTTCTGTGTAAGAAGGGAACAAGAGATACAGTAAAACTAACAAAGCTGTCTTTCCTATAGGCATCCACTCTGCATCCCTGCTCCACAGTCACTCCAGCTCTTTGGCTTCACCCTCGCCACTGTTTGTCTTCCCTTCCCTTCCCTTCCCTTCCCTTCCCTTCCCTTCCCTTCCCTTCCCTTCCCTTCCCATGCCATACCACGCCATGCCATGCCATGCCATGCCACCCCATCCCATCCCATCCCTTCCCAGGATCCTTTCAGTGCAGCATAGCCAACAAGTCCCTCCTTCCCCTCATTAAAACCTGAGTGAATGGCTGGCTCCAAACCAGGCGTGTGTGGCCAAGCAGCCCATACGGGTGTAGGTGTGGTGAGCTGGAACAGTGAACAAGATTAAGTGTTTGAACTCACCTCATAGATTTTTCTTCCCTGAGCTGTTTTCCCTTCTTTGCACATCTATCAGTTCTCAGAGGTTTAAGAGCTCACGTCTGAAAGCACGTCTGCTCTGCCTAAAGAAGTTAAAGCAGCCAGCAGGTTCAGCAGTTATTGCAGGTGGCCTCGCAGATGAACAGGCTGGGGTATCACCTTCTCTTAAAGAGGAGCTGGAGAACATAGGGCAGAGAATAAAACATTAAAATCTTCATAACCGACTCTAATAAAAATGTTTATACACAAAAATCAGATCAATAAAATATGTTCTATTCTAACAACAATCCTGCAAACAAAGAAAGCATTATCTCGGAAGTATTCATCATTTCCAGTGCTGGACTGCAGAAGCAATAGAGCCAGATAATATGACAAACACTGCATGTTCATTGGCAGTCTGGTTTTGCCTTTAAACCAGAAGCAGAATAAACAGGGCTTTAAGGAGACATTGGACATAGAATCATAGAATCGTAGGGGTTGGAAGGGACCTCAAGAGATCATCGGGTCCAACCCCCTGCCAAAGCAGAGTTATCCTATCCAGCCCTGGAAACTACCTTCAGCAGGCAACCTTGGGTACCTACTGCTCCCTCCCTATACTGATTCTCGCAGTTAAGAGCATTTCTGCAGTGGATTTGGGTCTTGAATATATACTAGGTGGAATGTGGGCAACTTTATGGAATTTAGATTAACCACTTCTGTTTTCTTATGCTGTAATCATTGGTATGACAACACCCTGGTTAGGTCATCGTTCCCTGACCCAGGATGAGCTCACAGCCCAGGGCAGCGCGATGGGGTTTGGCCCTGTGCCCACTGCTGGGGCAGCATCTTGCCT
Organism: Porphyrio hochstetteri; assembly: GCA_020800305.1. Lineage (NCBI taxonomy): Eukaryota > Metazoa > Chordata > Aves > Gruiformes > Rallidae > Porphyrio > Porphyrio hochstetteri. The sequence goes on along the minus strand of CM036906.1, from coordinate 133,853,395 downwards.
GGATGCAATCCTCAGGCGCACGGAGGCACCACTAGCAGCTGCCTGCTGCCCGCTGCCCACACGCGCCTCTGGGCACGAAGGGCTGCATGGCAGGAGAGGTCACCAATGCACAGACTGCATTAATGGTGCCCACAGGAGCTGTGGCATTATGAAGGCAACACTGAGCTCTACTCCAAAGCAGAACAGCTTGGCCAGCCTCACGCTATGCCTGGCTGATGTCCCCCCAAAAGCTGCTCCTCCTCTAGAGCTTCAGGAGTCCTTAAGAGCAGGCTATATTACTTGGCCTGATGAAAATTTAAACCAAAAGCTATTTCCTCTCGTGTTTAGGAGTATAAACAATGACAATTTAAATCTGACATCTCTTAACTCAGGGAAAGACATAATATAAACATGTGTTTGGTGTTTTCTGGTTTCTTTCTCAACCAAACCCTTTAGAAAGTATACACACACTTCATAATGATACAGCCAATATTTTCCTACTGCTAAGTACTGGAGATGGCTTAGTATAGTGTTAAATTCCAGCTCAATTTCCACATTCAAATCCCCTGCACAAGGCAAAGCTGAAGCCTGGACTCCATACCTGCTCCTCCTGAAGAGAAGTGCCTGGAGTCCAAAGGTGAATTTTGTTTATGAACCCTGAATCCTCACATCTGGTCTCCTGCCCCGCCAGCCCCATCCCAGCACATCCCTACAACCTGGCTGGAAGAGATCCTCTGCACTCTGCATTCCTTGGAAAGCATCCTCTGTCTAACAAAACTCCAACATTTTATTAAGGAAACTCAAAATGGAGGCTCTGCTTTTGTAAATACTCAACACTGGTCATTTATGGCCTAACAGTGCAACCCTTAGAGCCCTCAACACTGTGAGAAATCCCAGAGGCAATGCACTGCGAGGAACACCACAGTGCTGGGCTGTACTACACATGGCTTTGCTCACCTGTCCATTTCCAAATGGACTGGGGTTTATCAGACAAGCCCCCGTGAACTACCTTGCTAGAAAATGAACTCGCTTTATGACTTGAAATAACAGACTGAAAGAGCTTCTTTTAAAGCTTTCAGGAGGATCTCTGTTGCTGAAAAATATTTAAATTTGTAATAAAAACAGACATATTGGTGAGCTATTTACTGGAATTGGAAGCTCAGGCATTTTCTAACCAGCAAGTGGACTACAGAAGCCATTTATTTGAAGACCCTTGTGTTTTCCACACCATGTACCACTTTATACATTTATGTGCTTACAGTGCAGGCACTTTTGAGTGCCCCAGAAAGGGTAGAGGAACCTGTCCTGGTTCTGGCCAGCCCAGAGTTAACTTCCCCAGGCAGCCAGCCCAGGTGAGCTGAGTCAGCCCAGGCTGTTTTCCACACTACCAGACATCACTCCCCCGTAAAAGGGGTTGGCCTGTGAGGGGTGCTCCTGTGTGGCTCTGGGACAGTTCAAGTGCAGACAGGGCAACAGGTTGGTCCTCACATTGGTGCAGTGCTCAGTGTTATTGTCTCATTGGTTGGTAAAGCACTTCGTGTCCGAGCACGGGCATAGGTTGCCCAGAGTGGTGGTGGAGTCTCCATCCTTGGAGATACTCAAAAGCTATCTGGACATGGTCCTGGACAACCAGTTATAGGTGGCCCTGCAGGGGTTTGAACCAGATGATCTCCAGAGGTCTCTTCCAACCTCAGACATTCAGTGATTCTGTGATCTGTGTTGACACCAGGGGTGTGTGTTTTGTCCCAGGCTTTTGTTTTTGCAGTGTTGTCAGAAAAATGTCCTTAGCCCAACCCACGGGGGCTCTGTCTGTTTCTCTTCCTGGGGATGGGTGAGAGAGCAGCTCGTGGTGCTCAGCCACTGCCTGGGGCTGAACCACCACAGAACCACAAGGAGCAGGGACTCTTGTGCTGAACCCTAAGTTTCGGCATACATGGATAGGCACTGCAACCACATTTGTCCAGAGCACCCTGAAGCAGGGACTCAGTTTCCGAAATGCCTGGTAGTCAGAAGGAAAAGTAGCTCTTAGGTAAAGGTCCCACACTATATCTTTACCAGACAAAAGTATAGATCATTGTAGTGGGTGAAGGTTAAAATAAGTACCTTGAAGACAGCCCTCCATCCTGAGTAACCTGCCCAGAGCAGGAGATGTATCTCTTCTAGGAAGCATGTGTCACTTCACACACACAAAGCCAAAAAAACATTAGGGAACTGCAACCACCAAACCTCAAATTACAGCTAGTCAGAGAATTTATAGCATATCTAGTTGGCTAAATGTCTTCTAATGGGCTTTAAGGGGCTAAGAGATTGCCTTTGTCCTGAGCCTGACAACAGGTTTGTGGACAAGGGGCTGCAAACCTGAATGGAATCATTAGCTTGGCAGCAGCTCAGACTACAGTTTAGGAGCCACTGGTGGTGGTGACAGCCATATCACATTAATGCCTTGGAAACAGGCAGGTCCTTCCCAAGAGATCAGGGAACACACAGGTATATAAGAATGCAAAGTTCAGACTGTTTTATCCAAATCCCAAAAGTCTTATACATCAGCACTGAAATGGTATCAGTGCTGTGTAAGTATACCAGCACTTTTTCTCAAGCCTAAAAATCAAATGCTGGTGTTGCATAATAACAAGCATCAGCTTAGTCATCTTCATCCTGCCAGCCACTTCCTCCCACCTGCTGTTCTACCTGCAGTGATGAAGACTCCACAGCTGGGCTCCTGAGCACCACTTCCCCCCTCTGCCCTACTAAGTAGCACCCTCACCCCATCAGATTGCCCTGCAGTCACTGTCAGCTGCACTCTGATGGGTCAAACCCCAAATATCCTGGAAGCACCCTACAACCTTGCTTTAAGCCCCATTTCTGCTCCCTTCCTCCCAACCCACCAGCTTCCCTCCAGCTGCTGGTGCCTTAATTCCTTCCCTGCCTTTAAAACCCTATTAATGAGGGGAGGTCTCTCTGTGCTGTGCTGATAAAATGTCTTTGCAACACAGACCTAGTTTTGCAGTCTCCGTATCTCTTCCATACCCGAGGACCTGAAATAAAGGCATAGAACAGCCTGATTTGTGCAAGTCTGGTAGCGGGGGGGGGGGCAGAATCTGATGTAAACAATTCCCTGCTGAATATAAAACTCAACAAAAACATTTTTCAAGAGAAATCCACAGAGGTCCTTAAGCAACTTCAGCTGTAGTGAGCAATTCCGTGTCCCTGGGTGAACGCTGCTGGAGCCGGGTTTGTCTTGTGTTTAACAGAAGTCCTAAAAATTGCTCCTACATAGGCAGTGGCTTGAGAGGCTGCATCCAGGCATGGCCACAGCAGAGCTCTGCCAGACACACAAGATGAATCCATCTCACTTTCTGAATACTGCTGTGGCCAGCCCCAGTATTCTGCCTTATGCAATGGGTCTAGCAATCCTTCTGATGTTTATCCTTAGAAGCATGAAGTGCTCCAAGCAGAGCTGAAGGGAACTACTCCAGATTCTGAGTCTCTCTCCAACTTTTCAGGCCATTTAAAATAAAGCAAGAATAAAATTACATAAAATTACATAAAATAACATAAAATAAAATAAAATAAAATAAAATAAAATAAAATAAAAGTTTTAGGCAAATATCCCACTGTGAGCTCAAGGTAAAAGCACACATGGCACAATGTTAGAGGGCTGGAGCACCTCCCCTATGAAGGGAGGCTGAGGGAGCTGGGCTTGTTCAGCCTAAAGCAAGAAGGCTGTGGGGGGACCTCATTGCAGCCTTCCAGTGCCTGAAGGGAGCAGAGAAACAGGAGGGGATTCAACTTTTTAAAAGGGTAGATAATGGCAGGACAAGGGGGAATGGATTAAAGCTGAAGGAGGGAAGGTTTAGATTAGATGTTAGGGGGAAGTTTTTTACAGGGAGAGTGGTGAGGTGCTGGAACAGGCTACCCAGAGAGGTGGTGGATGTGCCATCCCTGGAGGTGTTCAAGGCCAGGTTGGACAGGGCATTGGGCAACCTTGTCTAGATCATTCCTGGAGGTTGGTGGCCCTGCCTGTGGCAGGGGTTTGGAACTCTGTGATCCTTGGGGTCCCTTCCAACCCAGACCATTCTGTGATTCTATGAATGTTCCAGCTTGGAGATCTCTATCCTCACATGATACTAAGCAGCTTTAGCATTAAGTATTTTTAATTTATTATCATTTGTAAGCATCTGGACAACCTGGCAGCTGTGGCATAGCTGGGATTTGAATCACAGGTTAATAAAATCTGTAGTGAATCCCGTAAAGCAAACATATGAAGTCAGAAGGGGGCATTAGTTAATGCGTGCCGTTGATGTGTTAGCTTCAACCCCACATCAGCCACACCGTGAAGGTGTTGGGATGAAACACCTGAGTGCTGGCAAGCCACGTTCAAGGGGGCTTCCTGAGAGATGTTTGCAGGAGACAAGTACATATCGCTGCTCTGAGGGAGCTGTCAGCGAGCCACAGCAGTGGAGCACACTTCCAACCTTCACACTCTCCCCAAGGCACACCTCCTTCTGCTGTAAGGTCTTGGCTTTCAGTTGCTTGTGGAGGGGCAATTTGCCTGACTGATGCTGTGCCCTGGCTTCAGCATCTTTGCATTTTCTTGCTCTTCCAGCGAATCTCCAAAAAACCTATACTGCCTTTGGCAGCCCTGCCTGTAGCAAGAAGACTTGTTTTCCAAAGTAAGCCAAACACTAACCTTTGACGTGGTATATAGTTTTGCAAGGTCCTTCATCTGGACTAGAAAGACTGTGCACATACCCGAACCATCAGTATCATATGTTGCTTTCACCTAAAACAGGCAGGAGTCCATCCTCTCTCTGCATGGGCAGCCGAATTTTTATGAAACACCCTGACACCTCCTGGTTTCTAACCTTAGATGTTTCTTTCATACTAGCTACCTCCTGCCAGCAGTCATTAAAAGTCCCTGCACAGTCCCTGGCTGTCCATAGCACTTCCCAAAGTCACTCTGCTCATGTGTTCCCAGTTGTGACAGCTTGGTGGCCCTCAACTGGGTCTGGACATGTGAAAGCAGCACCTCTGATCTGCTGCCTGCAAACAGGGAAGAAACTCATACCCTCTTCCCTAGAAGGCCACAATTAAAAGAAAGCAGGGCGAGGGGGGGGGGGCAGGGGGGAAGAAGCAGCTGGACCTTTCAAATAGAGTTTACACAAATGTGTCTCAAAAGGTTCAAATCTTCCTTCCTTCCTTCGTCCATCCTCCCTTCCTCTCTTCCCTTCCCTTCCCTTCCCTTCCCTTCCCTTCCCTTCCCTTCCCTTCTCTTCTCTCCCTCCCATCCTTCTCATTTAATTTTTCTATTCCTTCTTTCTTTCCTTCATTACTTTTTTCTCCCCAGTCTTCTCTCAAAAAACAGCAGAAGAGAGGAAATGCAAGAGACAAAAAAGGAGAAAAGAGAGAAAAAGAAACATAAAAAGTTAACTGGTAAACAGTGAATCTCTAACAAGTTGTAGGGAAGATGGGTGAAAATCCTGAGCTGCTCTTAATATTTTTGGAAACTGACCATTTAAAAAAGAAGAATTATTTCCTACTTTAAATAATATGTATCTATTTTAGAAATATCTCTATCTCCACACCTGTAGAAAGGTAGAAGATCAGTTCAAACCCAGACTTTGAGAAGGCTTGTACAGAATCTCCCTCCTCTTACAAAGATAATTCATGGCACTAACAAATTGTATGTCATTTACTAAGGGAGAATTTCAGTTTAGTGGATTGATAATTTTTAAACACCCTGGTACAAGACTGACCTGATTTGTTGGCAAATTAGACAGTTGCTGCCCTGGGCATCATAGTACTTTTTTTAGCTTGATGAGCTGACAAAAGAGTTGGTGGAGTCCAGTCTATGCACATGGGGAGTACATGCACTGGATATTTCAGCCACAGGGGCAAAATGCAGCTAAGCCAGTCCTGTACAGATATGAACAATCTTCAATTGCTTTACTGACTTTAAATAGCTAGGTGATCCTTGGTCTAAAAACTTGGTGAGAAGATAATGGGGGAAAAAAATAATTTGTTTAGAAGGAAAATTCATGTTTCTTGACATTCCTATGGAATTAATTTTGGGCTTCTTGCATTCAGGCAGCAGTATGGGCGTGTAGCACTCTCCCAGCTTTGCCCAGCATCTCATGAGCAAAGGATCACCAGTTGCCCCAGGAAAGCAAAAGCTGGTGCACTAAGCAATGCTCTTCTCTCAAAGCCAGAAAGCATAAAATGTCATTTCCAGCTATCAAGGGTCAACATTTCAAAACCAATCACCATTCTGCACATCCATCTACCCAGCACTGATCTGAGCAGTTATCATCATTCACATTTTGATCTTCGATTGTTATTTCTTATTTTGTGAGCTGTAACGGTTCAAACACAATGAAAAGCTAGACCCCTGCCCCAAAGAGTGCTGATCACAAGAAGAAAGAGTCCGAGTGATGGCTGCAGACTGGTACAAAGGCAAGGAAAGGATTTACTTCAAGCAAAGATCACCAGTGCTCTCAGCCACGTCAGCTGAGATTTCAGGGTTAAACAAGGCATGGAAAGGGAAATTTGCAAGTATTTTTTGCATCATTTTGGTAGCTGAGTGAAGCCGATTGGCTATTCAAAGCATAAAAGCAATGACCTAGAAACTGTGCGACTGTGAGGAAAGGCATAGTGGACAGAGGTAAGAGACAGAGAAGATGAGCTGCAAGCGGACAAATATTACACAGAGAAGGGGAATGACTACAAATGTGAAAGATGTTGAGTCAGGACATAAAATATCTTGCTTTCATTTAAGCCCAGGATTTAAAAAAGGGACTTTGAGGTGCTGGAGATGCCATCCTTTCAATGGAACCATAAAGCCAGAATCCAGATCACTTAGACATTAAAGATTTGATGGCCCTTTTCTACATAGGTTCTGGCCCCAGGGATTTTAACTCAGGCATGCTGGCTAAATTTCAACTTAGGTCTCCATATGTTGCCTTCCTACAATTCGCCCCATCATTTCACCTAAAGCACTTGCTCCTAGAAATACTGTTATGTGCCCTCTGCGGCAGCACACAACCTCGAATCAATACCAAATGATAAGCGATAAACCTGCTCTACAGCTCTGGCTCTGTATGTATCTCTGTCAGTCAGGACCCATCCAGATAGTTACATGGATACAAATGATTTTAGATTATCAAAGGTACCATCAGGAGCACAACATACACACACACACACATCCCCTGTGTGTGCATCTGCAGTTAGAGCCATTCACTTACACGTATACAAAGCAAGAAGCCATGGCAGCTCCGCATAAAAGGAGCTACCCAGTTCCTGCCATCACAGCCCTGACCAAGGAAAGACTGCAGCTGGGGAAGGGGAGAAAGTGTAAAAGAAGATACCTAGGCAAAAGACACCTCTGTTTCCTTTGCATAGGGCTGAAGCTGAAATGGCCTTGAGTGGTTATTACCCAGTAGTTCAACTTGATTTGTTCTGCCTGTGAGTTTTGATTTGGAAATACAGCAAGCCTGAGGAAAGGGATATGAAGTGACCTGTAGCTAGGACTTATATTTTTTCTTCCCCAGTGGATGTCCCTGCACACCTGCTTGCGGTGTAATAGTGTAATAAATTGAGTGCATATCTATATCCACAAAGGGTCAAACTCTGCTCAGAATTACACCCGTGTAAATCCCCAATAACTCCACCGGCCTCACCGGAGTTATTTGGCACAGATTTACACTTGTGTAACTGAGAGCTGGTTTTAAGCTACAGTCTGAAAAGTGTTTCACCTTCAGGGTAAAAAAAATGCTACTAACGTCAGTTCTTGTTACATTTAAAATAACCAGAAGGAATTTCACCTGGATGGGATCCATTCATAATCCATGACATTCCCATGAACCCTTCTCCCTTATTTCTGGTGTGCATTGGAAGATGTCAGATTTTAATTCACAGTGCATCCATGGCTTTTGTTTTGGAAGGACCACTATGCCTTAGATCAATCATTAGGAAAAGGTGTCTATATTGGTAACACATTTGTCTCTGAGATGCTGCAGGATGTTCCAAGCCAGATTTCCTTTGAAGCCAGGCACCGCTTTTATTATCAAAGCATGAAAAATAGCTTGAGTTCATGACATCAAATGCAGCCAGCACGCGACGCTGAGGGCTAAAGTGAGACTCCAGTTACATCACGTAAATCCAGAAGAGCTCTAGCCACTTATGTTCCCATTACTGCCATGCATCTGGCCTCAGGGTGGGTCCTGTGGCTTGGGAGATGCTGCCCTGCCAGGAGGCAGCAAGCAAACCACACAGGTGACCCATCAGGCACAGGGACAGCTGCCACCCTGTGACCCACTGCCACGCAGGTAAGAAGGAGAGGTGTAAGGATCACAAAACTTAGGTTGTCAATTGTGACCTTTTGCATGCAGCAATCCCAAATTGAGCTGAATTCCTTTAAAATATCTGAGCCGTCAGTGATGATGTCAGAAGGCTTCTGGCTCTAGGGATTTAAAGCATAATTTTCCTGAGGTCTCCCCACCTCCTTCTGGCTCCCCGTCGGAGATGGAGAGGCAGTGATCTGACACACATTCCTGCCGAACAGCTAAATTTCATTAAGATACAGCAGAAAAGTATGTGAGTTTGCTTTGCAACCCTATTAGAGCTCACAGTTATCCACAGACCAGCTTTAGTTAGAAATACAAACTTTGTTCTTCGAATAACCTCAGCTTGAACTGAGTCCTGGAAGGACTATCTTTGAGTTAAGGTAATACGAAGCAATAAAGCTTCCTGAGAACAGAAGACTGCCAAAGTTTAAGTGGTATATTTTATGATCTGGATTATTGTCCATTGGGGGACTCAGATGAAAACACAGACTCATTTCATTTAGGTCTCTAGTTGTGATTTGAACCATGATCCAAATTTCTAATAAAAATACTCGAAGAGAAAAGCTAGTGCTTTATCCACTACATACTGAGCTTTGCTGGCCCTTTTCTAAAAAAATCACAGTAATCCAAGGTCAAATAATACATGTGCAGCAACTTTAGTATTCCACAGAATTTTAGCTTCCACCATTTCATCTCCTTCAATAGCACAAACCACATACGAAGTGATGTACGGTGGGGTATATCAGATGTGATAACAATGATTATGCAAGTCATCTGCAGCAATAAGAATAGGAAGAAAAATGTTTTGGGTATCTCTGTAGAAAGGAAGCATTTCCACAAATGATTTTGTGCAATAAATCTTCACTATTTCTTGGGCTCATCCTGGGAAGCAGTCAGTACAGAAAACATTTTCCATTCTGTCAGAGGACACACGAAAGTACACATGCAAAGATCTGTAATGGGCAGATCAGCCTCTGCATCTTGGAAAGATAGTCATATTAGCAAGTGATCAAAAGCATGGGCTTTTTTTTTTTTTCTCCTCAAGGGATTGAGATTCAAATGACCAGGTTTTTGTAGGCAGCATGGGAACACACACACAAAAAAAATCTCTAAATAAAATTGACTACAGCCAGCTATATTCTCTCATCCAAGATGACAAATGATCTGACTTTTCTGAAAGGTCATTAGTCAAACTCAATTTTAAAATACTCAATTCAGAAAAAAAAATCTTTCAACAGAAGCCCAAGCTTTACAGAGCACCAAATAACAAAACTCTACCAACATGTTCTGTCTCACTTGGTCTTATTTAAAAAACCTGAACTATAAGCTATATCTGAGTCTGGAGAAGAAAAGCAAGAGTCAAGGGATCCACAGAAGTTTGATCTGTCTTTACAGTTAGTCTATGCAGAAATGCAGCAGAGAACCTATATTGTCCTAAAGAAGAATCAGAGGTAGCCTGAAATACAAAAATACTCTGAAATGCAGTACAGAAAAGCCACCATTCAGTCCAAAACAGAGCAGAAGTTGTTTGTCTCCAAGAAGGACCTTCCAATGGAAGAAGTAGAACTGTTTCTCCCATAAATGTTGTGATTTCTACCAATTTGTTATTGATAATATTTGCTGCATGTATGTCAGTTTATAGGTCACAGCCTGCTTTGTGTGGTCACTCTCCATTACTGGTGATGTGTAAAAAATGTTCCTCTCATTCTCTGAGAAAGTGAAAGGTTTCAAAAATGTTCCCACTCTGCTTCAGGCAGAAGACAGCTTCCTCTCTTCTCCCTCTTCCCATGCTTGTGAGTAATGCTGCAATGGACTACTGATTCAGGCACTCTCTCAGCATCATAACATTCCATTTCCTGCTTGAGGACATTCAGTCATTTGTATGAAGTGGAACTGCCTGCATAGGAAGCATCAGGAAACACCCTTTCCCAAATGCTTGAGATAGGGATGTGCCACCTCTCCAAGGTGCCAGAAAAGCCCTCAGGAAGACTAGGTGCTGTGTCTTCTCTTTCTCTTGAGTTTTGTTCAGAAATTCTACTCTGAACCTGAAGTGTCTCTCTGTGGGGCAGCTTTGCCAAAACAGGAACCCATTTGCGAATCAACATCGTCCATCCCAAAATGAATTCTAATTTGTCAAAAAAATACCAGACATCTTGTGTCTGAGATCGGTTATCCAGCACTTTTTAGTTTGTTTCACTGTCACAACTGAAAAAGTGACCCTTCAGAAACAGTGAGAAGCGCTCAGAATAAGAATACAATTCTAGTGAAAGATTTATCTAAACCACCATTCATACATCTGTATTAAATTCGTGCAATCTACAGCCCACAGAGCAAATGCCTTTAGACATGCATCAACAACTGGTTTGATACCAAAAATAAAGTGGAGACAATTTGTCTCAACAATATCAGAGCACTCAATTTTTTTCCCTAAAAAGTATCTGCAATCTATTTTTCAGCTAATGCTTTTGACTACATGGATAGATCAGTCAGACATAGGAGGGTCTTAAAGCTGAGCATTTGGATTTCCCCCATCTTCGAATCACATCCACTGCTGTGCCTTGATTGATAAGGTTTAAATTAACCCATTTTATGGAAGAGACAACAACATAATTCTGTTTAGGACAGAAAAAAATCCACTTGTGCATCTCATACATGAGCTGCGTTATCTCAACATGACTCTTTTGTGTGGAGATTTCGGCCACTGGGTCTGCATGAGCACAGAAATTCATGATCCATAATTTGTACTTACCCTTCTCCTGTCTTCTCTTCACTCTTGGGAGGTTCCAGTGACCCAGCAAGGAGGCAAAGAGAGGCTATGTGACCAATAACAAACAATAAACAGTAAGGAGCTCATTAATAAATCTTTACTCTGAAAATGATTGATCCAAATTTTTGGCTGAAAATTTATGAATATTGAATACAACCATGGCTAATAAGACTGGCTGGTTCAGGGAGGATTCTCTCAAGCTGCATAGTTTTATTAATACACGTAGGACTAAAAAATTGTCTATAAAAATATATTAAAACTGTCAGATTCATAAAAGTCAGACAAATCCCCCTTTTTTCTGTTCACAACCTCCCCAAATCCCTTTGCGGAAGATCCCAGACCTCAGCTGCATTCCTCGAGGATTTACAGGGCACCAGAGGAACAGCAATCAGCTCCAAATGAATATGTGCATTCAGAAGTATATGGAGGCTTTTCCAGCTTTTCAGGTACTTCACTCAGATTAATCTTTCTGGAGGCACTGGGTGTATTGGCAAGAGCAATTCAACCACTGCTCCACTTTGCCACTTCTCAGCACATCCGTTGTGTCCTGTTGATGGGAATAATAGCCATGAAACCAGAGGTGAAAGGAAGAGTGGCTGGAATATTGGAGGGAACCCATAAAATTGGACAAAAAAAAAGCCACATAGTGAAGATTTGCTCCTCCTGAAATAATATGGCCTAAAACTGAGGAATGGATTCTGATGTCAGTTACCATGGTGTTAATTTGAAGTACCAGCACTGATTTCGGCAGAGCTGCCCTGGATTTAGGACCTGATTCAACAATTGCCACTGATTTACGCTGACTTCATAAGAGCTGGTTATTCCAGCATAAGGATTTAGCCCTGAAAAAGAGAGCAATGCTGTTATCAACACTGCATTAAGAAATTCTTTGCACTAGCTTGCATAGTTTTACTGTTTTCTCTTCTTTTCTGCTTGTTTAATCCATGCTTATATCCTGCTCCAATTCTAATTATATATATACAGAGAAGCAAGTTTTATTTACCCTTTCTGCTGTGCTCCCTTCATTTTGTGCAACATTTGTGATATATGAACACAAAGAAAGACGCTTAAAAGAAAAGCATGGAGAAAGGGTACAGCACAAATGCATCACTACAGTATAAACATCAGGTCAAAAATGGTATTCATTTCTTCTTTGCATTCAACCATGTGTTTTATTTGGGATAAGTTGCTATTCATATTGCATATCATGTTTTGTTATTCTCTGGTAAGGAATGAAAATGTCTTCAGACATGGGCTGCTGAGGAAAAGAAAAAAAAACAACATGGTTAGTGTGTTGTCAAGATTTGCCTTGCTAAGTAAAAATGACATTGTTATTGTACACAGATTTTTAGTTGAATATTTACATAGATAATAGGATGAGCTGGGTGCACCTGTTTTCTAAACAGTTCAGTATGAATTAGATTAGTGGGATATGATTTATCTGGGTCAATAGAAATAGATCTTCCCAGTTGTTGTGGAGACCTGAAAAAACAAATATGGCAAATGTTGTACTTTGCACTACAGGTTCTGCAGAAAGCTCTGCATGCTCCTGAAACAATGCTTTTAAAAGGAAAAGGCTGCAAGGATCTTTCTCACTCTTCCCTCTTCTGTCTCTTGGTAGAAGCCTCACTGGATACCTCCAATAGCATTTACATCCATAAGAAGATCAATTTTAACTTTTTTTTTTGTGGAAAATGTTGACAAACAGCAAGAAAAAGGAGCACAGATCACTTTTCTCCTTTCGCCAAAAAAAGAAAAAAATCCAGCAGCTGCTCCCTTTCAAAAAAAAACCTAAATCACTGTTTCTCACATAAACATTTTGTCTTGCCCAATTTTTTTCCTTCTCTTCCTTGAAAAAAAATGTTGAAACTTTCCCAGAACAAGAAAGCTTTCAGAGAAACTTCTACAGAGGTCAAAACCAAGTTTCCTGGTGAAAACCAGTTTTATGAGGAACTACTGGCCAGCTATAATTGTCAGTGAGGTTGTAAGCAGAGAAGCCAAGAAGAAACCAGCAATAGCAAGCACTTGTGTCTTTCTGGAAGAACAGTATGGGACACAGCAGGGGCAGGTTGTGCTGCTCCAGGCTGTCCACATACCAACTGTACATCAGGTGCTCTAGCTGTGCTCTCCCCATGACTCCCACTGCCCCCACTAATGGTTGGCCTTCAGTCTGAGATGATGCTCATACTTTCAAGAAGGAGTGGCTTTAAGTTCTTGCCTTGTCTAGCAGCCTCAGCACGTGGTTTGCAGGACCTTAAGGTGGCTTTTGAAACAACTTTTCATGGAATATTAGCAGAAGAGCACTAGTTGTCGCCACAGAAGACTATATAATGTGGGTGCTAGAGAAAAATCAGATCTCATGGCAGGTATGGTGAACATGGTATGAACAGGCAGGCCAGGAAGCCACAGCGTGGGGAGATGCAAAGGGGGAAGAAGCAGAGAACACAGCTGCTTCCACACTGTTTGACCATAGTATCTACCCTACATTAGGTGATATCTGGCGGGGCAAGCACAATCATAAAATCACAGAATGTGTTGGATTGGAAGGGGCCTTTAAAGGTGATCCAGTCCAACCCCCCTGCAGTAAGCAGTCCTTCCATTTCAGTTCCTTCATATGCCAGAGGTTGGACAAATAAATATCACTAAAATTATGCCTCTTCTGGACCAAACAAATAACTAACAAGACAGTTTGGCCAGCCAGAGATTGGATGGACACACACACCCCCACCCAAACCAGACCTCCCTCCCCCAAGAAAAATCTAGAAAGCTGAGGTGCTTTTAAAATCCCATATACCGAGTATACCTTTTCTTATGCTATAAGCTGTTGCCCTCTTCCACCCAACACATGATAAGGATTATATTTAAATAAAGATTTAACACTCATAAATGGTTTCTTTTAATATTGCTGTAAAGTAATGGCTCTTTTATGGGCAAATTTAAATGTAATTCTGCTATGTACAGCTGTGCCAAGTAGTATGGTATCATTTTATGCAGCCATAAGCAAAGAGGCACGTTGACCAGCAGCGCCTCTGGGTAGAGTGTGGATTTTATTAGCCAGTATGAGCTGATGACCCATGAGCAGTCAGCTTTTGCATCTTGTAAAGTCAACCACTGTAAAGGTACCACCATGTGTGGATAAGTGAAGCAGCTTCCAGCTTGGAGCAGTTGAGCACAGCCTCCTGGCTTGGGCAGCAGCAGCTCCTCTTCAGCTTGCAAAGATTTTTTTTACCACTACCTGTTCAGTCTTCACCTCTCCCAGCTGGGATGTGGCCAGGCTGACTTTGCACACTACCAAAGAGCTTGTGTCAAACCCTCTATTTACTGGTTACCACCTCTCTGAGCATCTGCCCACCTGAACCAGCACCAGAAAGCGGCCCCAGGCAGAAAGTCACGATTTTCCCTCCCATCCCTGCACAGGAGGGCTTGCATTGGTGCCTAACGTAGCCAGCAGCAGCTGGCACACACAACCAAACACAGGCCTGTTTCAGATTAAAACTAAGAGTTGAGTTCCCAGCTCAGGGTATTACATGGCACAAGTTACTCACAGCTCTCTCCAGCCTCCCAAGAAGAAGCATTTGGTGACTTTTCAGTACTCAACATGAAACTTTTTTCAAGAACTTGTTGCTGGGATGTACAATTACTGTCTGCCTTAAAAGCTTTCTTGACTTTAAAAAAAAAAAGGCCAGATTATTTTGCTGCCTCATTTATACGACACAGTGTTCCTTGCACCGGTGAGGTGAATCTCACCCCTGTTATAGTCATCCATGGGAAGCTAAAGACAAGGCTGGGATGGGCCTAATTGTCCTAAAACAATGGTCTCTCCCTTTGTCATGTCATGTTTCTGCTGCCACAAGACCTCATAGCAGATGATATCAAAGTAATTATTTATGCATTTTCCTGACATTATTTCCTCCCTCTTTTTTTTCTTTTTTTCTTTTTTTTTTCTCTTTTTTTTAAGAATCTTCGTTTCTGATAATCAGAATACTGCCAATACTTCACAAAATGTCTCATAATAAACATCATCCCTACCCCTAGCCACTGGAGGCTCTCCTATGCTCTTCTACATTCCACGATGGGCAAGCTGCTGCCAAAATAAACCTTGGCAAATCAATCACCCCAGTGGAATAAGGGATGAGAAAATGTTATTCAAACCCCACTGCAGAGCAGCCGCTTGGCAGGGTTCATTGCCATCCATGCAAAGTACAAAAAGAAACCCCTTATTTATTTCAGTCAATTTCTCACTAGCCAACTGAAAGGCATCCTAAACTGCTTTAGGGTCTTGATTCAGCAAATCATCTCAGCCCATTTCAGAAAAGATGTGGCCATGAAATATTCTGGCTTCGTTCAAAATGCACGCCCACTTTGTTTGCTGGGTGCCTTACATCGGCTTGCGAGGTGGCCAGGCAGAAATTTCCAGAGATATCTGACTTGGCATTAACCAGCCAGGACCACATTTTCATGGGCAGTTCTGGACCAAGCAATTGACCAAATGAGCAGCAATACTTTTCAGCAGGACTACTCAACTCAGTTTCATTTGTTCACTAAATAAAACTCAGACATTTATACACTTTATACTCCCAAAATCCTTCCCAGAAGAAGCAGCACACTGCATTGCAGGGTACTAAAATCCAAGTAGGACTCTTTTTTCCTGCCTTTTGCCTCACTGAGGAAAGGAGCTCTCGAAGTTCTCAACATAGGGATTTACCCCAGAAAATGTGACCTTTTTCTTTCCTTTTCCCTCATGAACACATCGGTTAGCACCCTCTGGTTTCGGTTGATGAGTTCAGTTTGAGGTTTGCTTTTGGTTTGGTGTAGATTTAAATATTTTCTTCGCCCTCTGCAAGACTTTGAACACAAGTACAGCATCTCACTCAATTTTAAAGCTGCAGTTTCCTTCCCCTTTTAAATTATGAACATGCTATGATTTACAGTGGCATATATTTAGAAAACTGGGCCAAGGTTTTTATAATTGGATGCTCCTAAAACGCTGAGGCAGTGAGGACTTCTTAAAATTACGATTTATTTAAGAGACTGAGGAGAAACCCAGGAGCTTAACTTTATGCCCTGGTGTTGGAAATCTTAGCCCAGATTTACATTTTAATTCATCTGTCAGCACAAGTTCTGGGTAATGCAGAATTTCACTCTTTCTTTCTCACCTGCTCATGAAACCTCAGCTAGCAATTTCAGCTCTTTTTCATTAGGAGCCTGGCACTTCTCAAAGGACTTGAGCTGCATGGAACTGTCCCTGTGAAAGCTGAAACCAAGAGAAAATGCCTGGGCTTTTGTGTTTCATTGCAGAGCCAAAAAGTCAAGTTCATTTCATTGCAATCCAGTATGTCTCAGGAGCCAAGGTGAAGCTCTCTGTGAAACTGTGCTCTGTTTAAAGTGAATGCGGATGGAGGTGGTAGCAGGGAGTAGGCACAGGCAGGTCTAGTTCCCTGGGTAGTCTCAAACCTTAGCATAAAAATGCAGAAAGCTCTAATACAACTAAATTATAAACTGGAAAATGTTTTATATATCAGCATTTTGAATTGCACAGAGAAAGGAAATGGAAACAAAACCAAACTGTAGACCATAGTTGAAATACACTAAATATTTTCAAGGAAGAAGGAAGCAGTCTTCTGCCCCAGTTGGACATACATATACCCTTCTGTATATTGCACATCTCTGCTTTACCTTTATTGGAGAGCAAAAAAAACATTATACATGTGAGAATGTGGTGAAATTCATCTGTGTGAAATGCCACAGATCAACTCATAAAACCTACTCAAAATAACCCCCAAAGAACTCTGTGTCTCCTTTAGCTTTGGCACCAGAATTGCCTCCTAAGCCTCAGGAAATTCTGGCTTCCTTCATCAAGGGGTTAAAAGCCACCATGCTGGGAATATTACATATTCTGCTCTTTCCTTTCCATACTCCCTGACGGTTAATGACATCCAGTCCCATCTGGATACCAAGCACCATGAACAAACATATCCCCCAAAGAATGTTACCCAGATAATTGTCTTTGATGAAAATCAATTGCATGATGTTCACATTACAGGTCTTTTAAGCCAGTCACTCATTTCCAGAGATTTAGGCTTCAGTGGTTTGAAGACAAGTGTATATAAATGTACTTAATAATGCAACACTTATTCTAGAGTGTCACAGGAGTTTTTTACCTTTCTTACATACTTTTGATGGGCACAATGCTTTACAAGCAATGGGATACTGGACACATTCTGAGGCCTTTCACAATAACATGATCCTGAGCAGAGTTTTGGATGACAATCCACACATCGCACAGAACGACAGGGAACGGTGGAGTCGAGGCTGTGAGGCCAGCTGTGCTGGAGCTGAGCTCTACAAGACTCTGTTTCTGCCCCAGCTCATTCTGTGGCAGCTGACAAACTCACAGCCTAGGATTTTTGAAGTAACCTAAAGAAACCGATTGTCTAAATTAGGAATAAATTAATTCCCAGTCACCCCAGAGGTTATTTCATTTCTCGCCTTTCCCATGCAAGAGAAGTATTTCTACATCTGAGTGCTTCCCCTTGAACAAAACACAAATGCACACAAAACCCCACCTTCAAACTGACTTGCTCCCTTGTTCCTGATATGCCTCTTCTATTTCTTTTCTCTTTCTTCCCTTAGCTTTGGTATTTCAGCTGCCCTAATCATACCGAGATGGGCTGAAGGACTCAGAGGCTAAAAGTTTCTTTTTCTAAGTAAGGCTTCACACACCACCCTGGACCTCTTTCCCCAAGGGCTTTTTTTTTTTTTTAGGTCTTACTTGTCTGCAAGGATGGCTAATGTGGATTTTATGAGTGGACTTTCTTTCTTCACCAAGGTTTGCATGGTTCTTGTGATATTCTGGTGATGAAAAAGCCCTTTGCTGGGTCATTTCTTGGTTATAAAAAGTAACCAACCCATGTCTCCAGGCTCTGTCCTGTTTGCTTGCCAAGGAAATCCTAGTTTGCTTGTAGCATCCAAGCCCCTAGCGAGATTCATGCTAAGACCAAGAAAACCAGTCCTCCAGAAGAACCAGCTAACTTGCTTTTAAACTAGCCATCAGGTGCTGTGTCATTTTGTAAGTGACAATTTCTTTTAACATTTGGAAAAAATTCTCCATGAATGAAGGAAAAGATAATATCTCTCCATATATTTATAGCTCTCATTACGATAAGGAAATTTTGATCCAGGATATGAGCATAGTCTGTGATTTTATCAATGAGAATCAAATCTTCTGTCATGTAGCATGAGTCACTTGGTCATCTCTGCACCATGTTATCTCTGCACTGTCTAGCAGTCTCTGCTCCCAGTGAACAAGTCCCCAGCCTGTCCCCTACAGCCCTGGGGCAGCACAGTGCCAAGAGATTCTTGGTTCTTATAATGCTCCTGTGGACTTCGTGACAGCAATTCCGGCCACACAGAAGACCCAAAAATAACTAACACTCAACAGGTCAAGATGAATAACAAACTTGCATTAGTCAGTGACTAAAAACAATAGCCAAAAGTAAAAGTTATTAAAACCTGAAAGTGATTAACCAGATGAGTTGTTGCTTTTCAGGCTACTGGCTACAGAAGGGCTTTTTGCCTTCCCACAGCCAGGTGGAGGAGGGAATTTCCTGGCAGAGCTGATATGGCTGAATCCCACTGCAAGACTGTTAAGGGAAGAGACTAAAAAAATCCTGGTTTTCAACACGCTGCTAAAGGAGGAACAGTAGGAGAAAGGCCAGTAACTGTCCATACCACTCTGGACTGAGGCAAGTATCAGCATTGCACTGCTGAAGGCCCTGGGCAGCAACTGTTTGATTTGCATTGCAACGTAAATTAGCCAGGTGCTATCCCTCCTCTCTCTTCAACACACACACACACACACACACACCCACACCCCCCATTTCTGCTCAAGAGCTTCACGTAAGGACCTGATTACTCTCCTCTAGATTAAGGGAGCGCCATCCACAGGGTGGAGACTAGCATTCTATTCGAAAAGGCAAACCTTCTGTACCTGTCAAGGCCGAGGCCTCAGAGCTCATGCAGGACTCAAAGAGAACTGCAGCGTATATGGACAGACAGTGCAGAGACTTGGCAACCACCAGGCAGTATCAGAGCTCTATCTTTGGCTTCAACTCCCTCTGAATCACCTGGATGTCTGCAAAATTTTCCACTGCACAGTAAATCAACTCCTGCAATAACCCACGGGGCTGGGGAGGAGGTGAGAATTCCTCAGAGAGTTTGAGGAGGGATTTCTTTTTTGGAAAGACGTGTTGCATTGCATGGGTGAGTCACCTCATAATACTTTGCACTGGCTCAAAGTTGAAGGCATTAAGGAAACTAGAAGCCAGGAGAATAACTCTAGGGCTTGTTTGTTTCTGTTTCTGCTCCTCCAGTTAAAATGCCTTTCCAACAAACTGTCTTCTTAGTAATCCTTGCGTGCTACTACTGAGGCAGGCAGTGAGGTGGGGAGGAAGACAGGACTTAGGCAAGGTAGAGAAAACCCTCATGGGAGAAACTGCAGGGCAGGACACAGAAAGGAGAAGTGTAATTTTTCTCTTGAGGGAGAAAAAAAATCCATGTATGGTTTACAAACTCTCAGGTATACCATTTCAAGCAGTATGACAGAGAGGCACAAGGAGCTAGACTGACGTGGCAGGACCTTTCCTGGACCTGGGAATCAGCTATTTGAAAGCCTGACCAAGATGGTCTCTGTAAGACTCATGTTTGCTTTTGAATGTCATTTGGGGAGAAAAGTATATCTTTAGCAAAGAACTCACTTCAAGGTTCCTGTACTGAGCAGTTTTCAGAGGGCTGACTCAGAAGGCTGTGGCTGAGTGCTGACATGCCACAGCCCTGCCAGTGTGCACCTCACTACAGAGGACCACCACAGCATGCTCACAGAACAGCCAGTGCTTTGGGGGTCTGGCTGAGGTCCAGCTGTTTGCTCTGTCCACCCTGTTCTCTACCAGAAGGTCTCTGGGACCAGCATGAAGCACCAGTCTTGGCTGTGAGTCAGGCAGGTGAACAGCAGCTTAACAGAGAGGCGAAGTCTGAGTACAGGACAGGAAAATGGAATAACCAGGATGGAGCTGGGCCAAGTTACAGCCATCTTGGGGGTGGGCTGGGAAACACCCCATCTCAGATATTACAGAGCAGGACATCTCACACCTCAACAAACCCTCCTCTAACTACAGCTTGAAGGGGCTACATATGGCAAATAGATGGAAACAGTTCACTGAGCAATAGAGTGAGAGAAAGGGAATGACAGATGGGTGCTGGGGCATCTCTTCCCAAAATTGCTACAGGATTTCTGAAAGCTGAAAAAAGCCCTTGGTTTTTCACGTCCTTCAAAAGATCTCCACATGGTGTGTTACTCTGTTTATCTATTCTGGCAAGATGAGACACTCATCTTACCCTACTAGAATCTGTAGAAAACCAATATCCTGTGGTAAAGCTTCGGCCTTATGCTTCTCTTTTAATATAAGTTGTCATTACTGAATCACAGTATTACCCAGATCTGTTTTACATGAGTCCTTGGCAAGGCGATGTCAGCTGTACTTAATAAACAAGGTCTGCATTTATTGATTCAACAATATTGTAAAGGGTAAAGTGTCATCTGGTGTTACTAGAACATCAAACCTGCACCTACATCAGATGCAAGACAATCATCAATCTCAAAAGGATTGCATTACCTGCTAACCCAGAAGAAAAAGCAGCATGTGAAATTTCCATGAAGAATCCAGCTCCCAACCTTTGAAAATGAAATGGGTTTCTTCTGTGACTACTTTTCCATCCCCCAAGTTGGAATGATGTCATTATGCTTACTTTATGGTAGCATCTAGGGCAGAGCTGATATCCAGGTCTTTCTTGGCCATGCTTCCCTGGGGCACCCCTCTCCATCCCAGAGCCATCAAATGAACCAGCTGTTGTAGTATATTGGCCACCCTCATTCTGCTTCTGTGCAGGAGTCACTGGGGTGCTTTTCATTGGATTTATTTTCTTTTATCTTCTTTCTTTTTTCAGCAATTCATAACAAATTTCACTTGAAATAATACTCCATTCTTCAATTTTCCTGAAGAATGTATCAGATGGGCAAACCATAGATTTTGCCTCAACTAGCTGAACAATAACAGTGGGAGAGAAGAATTATGCCAGTTGCCAGGTCTGTGGCGTGGAAACATGATAAATGCTGTGGTTGTAGACATCTACAAAGCCTACAATGGCTCCAGCTTGGGCCCTGAGTGGAACAAAGATTAAGGCTCTGTGGAAATGATAGCAAAAGAAAACCGAGAACCTCTGATGTATTTCAAGAGGGCAGAGGGTGACCAGCACCAAACAGCTCCAGTCCTAATACTTAGTGATTGGACAGCTTTTCATTACAAATGTAAAGGCATTTCAATATTGTTACATACCCAACCAACCGGTTTTATCTTCTATTTAAGGACACTGTATTTGGGTAGAGGTCTCTACGGCATCAAGGAAGCAAGAAAATAGAGCTGCTTGGTAATTTCTTGGTGCCCAGGATGTTTCATTCAAAGCACCTGGGTTGGCACTAATGTTCTTTCAAGCTAAGGTTCTGGTGGCCTCCATCTTAACTCCTCAGGATGTTCCTGGAATAGAAGGCCTTTATCTTCACAGTTGTCCAGAAAGTCTGTCTGCAGGCAGGGTACAGACAAACCCAGGAAGATCCATGAAAATGAATGCCAAGGCATGAATATGTACCCTAAAACCTCCATAACCTGACAACTAATTCACAGTGAACCTCCTGAGAACACATTTGAACAAAGACACTACTGAATATGGCAAAATCCCAGCTTACAATTTTCCCAATTTACAATTTTCCCAATTAACAATTTCAAAAAAAAAAATGTTGGTTTGCATCTGATTGAAGCCAAAAGTGGTGTTCTGCATTCACACATACAAATCCCTATGAAATAGAAATGTCAAGTCTCCCAGTAAGTTAAATCAGAAAATAGCACTGAAGGTAGACATGAAGACCTCCCTTAACACCATAAAAGCAACTTGGCTTGGAACACCATATGTACCCTACCCTGGTGGCTTTGGGGAAGAATCTCATTTGTCCTTACACTCCTTACCTACACTATTATAGACCTCAGCCTGCTTCTTTTGCAGAGACCTTCTAAAGGAGCTGAGTTAAATTGTCCAGAGACATCAACAAGTTGTGAGAGGTAAGTTCACACTGGCAGCAATTACCAGAGGGCAATGATCAATGGGGGTCTTTTGTTAGCATTACAGGATCACTACTGACTCAGGAAGGAAGTGCCCCCACGTTTTAGGCTGAGATGAAATGGACAGGCAGCCTTGCCCTTGGCTGCTCACAAGCCACTAACCTACACTTATCTCATTAATTATTCCTGTCCAAATGGCAGCGATCGTTATGATCCACAATCAACTGAGGAAGAAGAGGTCACAGCAAACACAGACGCTCTATTTACCAACCCAGGACATGCATCTTTTCCCTTATTTGCATCCAGACTGTTGTTTGACACCAATGCTGTTCCTTTAACAAACATGTAACAACACATGACAGCCACACCAACTCTCTGCCAAAAAAAAAAAAATGATGGAACTGACATGTTTTTCCCCTTGTAGAAGTAAACCTACAAGGCACAGTGACCTTGCTAATTATGTAGATGGGGAGAGGGTCTTCATATTCCAGTGCATCCAGGTTGCTTTGATCTCCACATACCCCTATTCCCAACTATGGCTTGAGCTATCAATAGCTTACAAGCCACTTGGCGCACAATCCCATTGCTTCAAAAGTATAGTTTGTGCAAGGGAATTTATAGGAAGAAAAGATATTTGACAGGAATAAAAGACATCTGAGGGATGGGGGCTTCTGGATGGAAGGATGGAGTCTCCTATTAAAGTCACCTTACACTGCTGAGGGATAAATCACTCCCTCAAACATATTGCAGTCTGTTGTAAAGGCAGCTGATTAGTATGACTGAGAATCAAACCACACTCTGTTCTTACCCCCCACTGTGTTATTTTTCTCCCTTGCACTGAATTGTTCAAGCCACAGCATTTTAAATTGAGCTCTGATTTAAGAAAGGGAAGAATATACAAAAGGAGCCGTATATTCCAAACACACCCTGCCCTTCAAGCTTAGCGCTCCCCAGCCACTTCAGAAACAGGAAAATGATGAGCCCCAGAGGAGACCTTACAAATGTGCACTTGCAAAGTGAAGTTTGCCACGTGTACCCAGCTGGGAAGCAAAACTCCCCAGTACCTCTGCTCAACACCCTAAGCCCTAGGGGAGGATGCATTTGCAGAACACTTGCTGTGCCCCAGTCTGTCCTGCTAACTAACCAGGGAACAGCAGACAGCCTTAGGAGTTTCAAAGTATAAAGGAAGGCCTCCACCAGGAAGCCATTTCCTTCTCTAAGCTGCATTTGTGTAGAAGGGTTTTTTAATTCCCCTTCTCCCCTCAAGGGGAATAAAATATGAAAAGAAGGGACTTCAACATCTGGTCTAGATTTTCATTTTCTTAACTCCACTGATTTAATTTTTTTCAAAATTCTTGTCCAGTGCCTATGGTTTAACTAGTGTGTATTTTCCTGACAAGCAACTGTCGGACTTGGTACTGTCTGTCAAACAGGAATGCCATCAGCCTTTGACAGAAGAGTAGAGAAGACCCAACATTTACTGCCTGGGTTTATGCCAGACTCTGCTGCACCAAAAGCACCCTACAATTATCTTCAACAGCTCCAAGAGATGACCAAGCAAAAATTTATATTGGTCTTTGCTACAGCAGCCTCCAACAGCAATCAGGTGGGAGATGGCAGAAGAAGAGGTGATGACCTTGAGCTCTGAAGAGCTGTGCTGGTTTTCAAGCACTCCCCAGTCTGTGCTCTCCTAGCAAACAGGCAAGGGGGTTTAGCAACTGTTACTGTACTGCTACAGAACCATACACCAGTTGGGGCCTGTACTGGCCTGCTAAAAACAGTCCCATTTACAAGAGGCACATACAGGAGCTTACAGTCCTCCTGGATCAGCGTTAGTGCTGACCAAACCCTGTTACTTCTGTTTAAGAGAAACGCATCCTCCCTCCATCTCTCCCCGGGGTGCCAGCTGTGCACAGCAGCCAAGCCTAGCAGCTTTCGTTCAGGGCACAAGGGATCAGGGACTCGCATCGTTACTAATACTACTGCAAAGAACTCATGTTCGGCAAGAGACAATCCCTCTCCCAGACAGCCTCCAGACACAGAGCACTCCACCAGATAACACCAAAGGGGAGTGGGAATGGGAAGGGGAAGACAAGCAGGACACTTGCCTGGGATTAAGGATGGCTTCTGCCATCCCAACTGCCACACTGCAATGATCTCAACAGGCAGGGTAAGCAGACGCCTCTGAAAAGGATTTAAAACTGATAGTGGCCACATTATATGGAAGCAGATCCACAGAAATCATATTAATAACTATAGGTTGTCTGGGGAAGCCATGGCCGATGGTGAGGTGAGGCGGCCATGGTGACTGTCAGAGCAGCCATAGCAACTCTCAAGGTGAACACGTTTTCAGCTAGGGCAGCCGTGGTGGCCTGGCCAGCTCCTGTACCTGGGCAGAGGGCAGCCAGAGAAGCAGGGCTGCCACCACAGCCAGGCAAGCCGCAGCCCCCTGCCGAAACCCTGTCAGCAAGCGGCCACTTCCCCGTCAGCAGCGGGAGGGAGCAAAGACGCAGCCATGCCTCCAAAGCCATGCTATGCTACACCCCGCACACCGCTGCGCCTGTTTATATAAAGCCATTTTTTGTTTTCCTTTCCAGAAAGAACACTGCCAATCGCTGGAGGCAGACGTGTTTATCAAGACGTGTATCTCAAAGCCTGACATGAGATCTGCGGCCTCTGGTGCAGCTGAAAAACAGTCTGTCAACACCTTGGAGAGAGAGAGCCAGCGGGCCCAGCGGGGGACCGGCCTGGACCGAGTCCCTGCCAAAAGCTACAAGAGGAGGGAAAGTCAAACTCAAGCCGAACAAACCTTTTCCATCCACTCCGTTCAGTATCTGGTGGGGGCATCCAAGCCACAACTCAGACAGTTCTTAACATGAAAGGAGAAGCCTTTTTTATTCTTTTCTTTTTCCTTTTAAATTCCCACCCTCCCTTCAGAAATCTGGTATGCCCATAAGCTCGCTGAATATATCACTATATTAGGCCTGAAAGCTTATGTCAGAGGGATGTTGAAGTCCCACCATGCTGAAGATTGCCCTCTTAGGAAATAAAACACTCTCTGAGGGAATGCTGCACTTGATGATCAGCCTGAATATTAAAAATACCAAGGGACAGAGTAAATCCTTCAAGCTGTGAGAAACCTGCCAGGGAGAGGAAGGGAGTGAGTCACAGGTTAAAGGGATTTTTTGTTTGTGCTTTCAGACACTGTCTGCTGCTCCAAATCTGCCGTGACAGGGTGGACAGTTTCAGGGGAGCAGAGGATCACGGAAACCCCTGTCACAGGAAGGAGTCGCCCGCCATCCCTGTGGTGCCAGTGAGGTCTGCATGCCATGACAGGCCCTTCCACCTCCCTTTCCAGAAGCACCAGCTCTGGAAGCAAAACATAGAAAGGCAGGTAATTTGCCAGGAACTGATTTCACAGACGCAGGAAAGGAAGGAGAAAAAGAAGGGAGAAAAGAGAAAGAAATAAAGAAATCCTACTTTCCAGCAAAAGGCAGTTTCTCTGAGTTACATTGAAAGTGTCGCCCATATCTGTGCAAAATCCCATTGGACATATTGTTTATCTGGTAATCATCAGCCAATTACATTGGCACTCAACTAAGCATCCTGAGGCAGAGCAGTCTCCAAATCACCTCTTTTGTAAAGCACTTTTTTCTCCACAGTTCTTCACCCCAGCACCTTCCCCATCCTTCCTCCTTCCCCAAGACTCTGCAGCTTACACTGGGCAAGGTGGCCGAAGGTGGCGACTGCAGTCCTCTGGTGGGAGACATAGCTGGCATTCCAGGAGACTTATGTCCTTGAAGCCTGCAAAAAAATGACAAATACCTGGAGAAAAAAAAAAAAAAAAAAAAAGAGCACACTCACAAAAATGCAAAAAGAGCACACTCACAAAAATGCCACAGCTTTCACAATTACTTACCAAGAAGATTGGGGTTGTATGTAGAAGGGGACTGGCCCAGCCCCCATGCATTTTTAGACATCCATGAAGACAAATTCCAGGATGGAAATGTTACCTTCTCAACCCACTGGAAAAGCCCCCTTTCGTTCAGAGCACCTCAACCTTCCTCCTTGTGCGTATACGATGGGAACACATTCCCCACTACTGTTCCACAAGGAAAGCATAGCTCACCAACTCATCTACAGTGATGGTATGTCCTACCCTGGCCATGTTAGCAGTGGACTATGCTTCTTTCACTTAATGTAAGGCAATTTCTTATGTGCTCTAGATTATTGTTCCTCTTCTCTGAAGTTTCCTGTTGCTCCTTAGCTTGTGACTTGGGAACAACAATAAGTAAATGCTAATTCATTCTTGCTCATGAGCACACAGAAGAAGCTGGGCAGGAGGAAATCTCATGACATCTGGTGTCACTGATGTGACCAAAACAGACAGGAAGATGTGAAAGAAAGATACATTTTTATGGACCGTATGCAGAAATGCAAAGCATAGTGTTCCTTCACATCCACTGGGTCTGCAGGATTCCCACCTTTTGGCCACCAAGTTTTCCTTGCCAAGATAAAGGTACAGAGGATGGCACTAAATTTGTTAATTTGCAGTATCCTCAGTGGCAACTGCAAGGCGATTTCCATACTTAGTGTCTCCCCCATAAGTCTGTACAGATGGTTCTGACATGCCCAAGGGAGAACCATTTCTGAAATACAGGCTCATGAGAAAGAAAACTTTCTGGGCTCTCCCATATGCATGGGTTTGGATATTTTCCAAAACAAAAACCCCCAACACAATTTTTTTTCCCCCTTCTGCTTCCCCTTCCTGCAGCTCAAAGCTTTGGCATCGACCACAGCATTCATCCCCATGTACTGTACAAGGGCTGCAACTTATAATCTTCACACCAAATGAATTTCTGTTTATAAGCCCAAAGCTGATCATGATGAGAAGAGCTTCTCACCTCCAAGAATAAGCATCCATCTCTCGCTCTGATTTTCCACTTAATATCTAGGAAAAATAAAGCAACCGTGCCATATTATCAAAAAACCGTGAAAATTTTGGGGGAAAAGTTTATCCAGAATCTACCCAGACACTGTATGCGAGCTTCCATGAGAGGCTTTATGTTGGTAAACAGATAAAGAACACAGTGGGACAGCTTTCCCAAATGGACGAAGTCTCACCATTCCCTTGACTTTGTTCATACAACAGAAGTCTGGCCTGAGATATCTAAGCCACAGGCATCAGGAGTTAAATTAGAGCCTGCAATTCCCATTAGTATTTCTTGTAATAGGAATCTTTCCTGGAACTCCTGTATCTCGGTGCTTCCTGAAGTACGGGTAATTATTGTGGATGTCAGGGAAAAGCCTTCTGGGATGCAATCAAGCACGTACCTACTTAGGCACGCTGGGCACACCTTTACTGGCTCTTTTTTCTGGGTAATAAAATGCTGAATGTCTGCTTTTCAGGGTGATACTGTGTGCACAGGCACAATGTCAGAACAGTCATTTTATCTGGCTGGTGGAGAATGAGGCTGGCAATGCCCAAACTAAAATATGTTACCCTTTGGAAAGATCACATCACCACCAATAGGCAAAACAATCAAAACTGCTTATTGTCTGCACCTGGAGTAAGGCCAGAGCACCTCTGGAGCAGAGGCCTTCCTTTGCCCACACATTGCATCACCTGCATTATCAGCAAGCTTATGGTGAGGCTTGTCATGAGCCCTCTGCATCCACACAGCAACGCACCAAGGCCCGGAGGAGGAGGATGAGAAAGCATCTGAGCTTCTTTGCTGAGTGTTTCCTGTTTCATTTGTTTCTTTGTTTTGAAAAAGAGAAGAAAGAATCTGTCTTGAATGTCATGTATAGAGACCCTGGCTCTGAAACTGCTGCAGTGCTCCTATTCAGCTCCAAGCATCCCCGGTTCAATGGCCTTTTATCTCCCGATCACTGACATGACAGGAACTGCGGTTACCATGTCACCGGCAGCTATTGCAGACTCGGAGGGATCAGGACCTCCAGCCACAGGTTATGGACTCTATACATATTCACAGAGTCTGCTGAGGTCTGTGATCACTCGGACCCCGCAACGTTAACGTTGAGAACGCATCTGCCCTCTCCAGCGCAGCATTTACATTATATAGCACGCATAAAATCCAAACATTTGACCCTTTTTTTTATACAGCATTAGAAGAAACAATTTACATTTCCACTAATGTACTTTGTGAGTGTTTAGTGAGCTACGGTTTTGCAAGAGCACTGAGAAATCACTGACAAATTAGTTGGGGTGTCTTTTACCTGCTCTGGCATACAACTTGCAGCTAAAATGATTCAGATTACTTTTTTTCCCTGTGAGTTTTGTATATTCTAGGGCTGACTGTCTGAGCTTGTCACTTCCTCGCAGTTGGTTGGTGAAGTCAGCTGGTGGTGGCCCCCAGTTGGAGCTTATGAGTAGGCGTATGAGCAGGTTGCTGATGAAAGTGCCAGCAGACAGCAACTGGGAAAACCTGCTTTTCGCAGCCATTTGGGGCCCCCAAAATCCCATCATGTGAGTGATGCCGAAGAGAAGCCAAATTAACATAAAGCTGGACGGAGAGGACAAGTTAAGAGAATTCAACTGAAAATCCACAGCAGATATACTCCACTGTGTGCCCAGCTCCAGTTTGCATCTCCATTGCCTGCTTTGTGTTAAGAGCTCTCTGCTGAATTAAAAGCAGATATTTTCCCAAGAATTCGTTAAGACCCACACAATCGCTTCTGCATCTAGATGACAGTAAGGGAGCCCTCAGCTCTCCCAGCATTGTCTTACTGCTTTCCATGCAGGAAGTAATGTGAAGATCTCCCCAAGCCAGCTACAGCCACTGCAACAATTCGCCTCGGCATTTCATTTTTCCTAGCTGTAGAAACGTTTTTAAAAGGATTAGTTCCCTTGCTAGGGCTCAAAGAATCGGGGCATGGGTGTGGAAGTACTGCGAGTTCTTCTTTTGCATCAATTCAGTTTCGACTAACCCAAATTTTCACCATCTCTCCCATTGCATTCAAGGAACCCATTGTTTCAGCGCAAAGCCGGCCAGCAGACCTCGCCTGGAACGAAAACTGATGGAACGGGGAGCTTTGGGAAGGGTTGGGCAGCGGCGGGGGGTGGGTATTTCTGCGATAGCGGCTGTGGAACGGGCCTCACCGCTCATCCGGTCGCCCGCGGCGAGGAGCCCAGCCCGGCCCGGCCCTGCCCGGCCCGGCGCGGCGCGGCTAGTCCTGGGGCTGAGCCGCTCCGAGCCCGCGCCCTCTCCGCGGTGTCTGCTGCCCCCTGGCGGCCGGTCCCCGCCTCTGCGGGTGTCTGCCGGCCGTGTGTCGGTGCGGGCAGTACCCGCACACAGGCGCGGCCGCGCACCGGTGCGTACAGACGTGTGTCTGTGTACATACAGGCATCCCGTGTCCCTGCACAGAAAAACTCCTCGCGTCCCCCGTCCCCACAACGTCAAACTTTTCATAGCTTTGGGAACATACTCCATGGGATTTGGGGACGGCATCTAATGACATGGCACAACGCTCTCTAATGAGAGACCAAAACATAGCAGCACCTAATACCAGGCAGACATGCGCACCCCAAGCCAAGCAAACACGCCTTCTGAGGGAGGAAATAATCTGGGTGACAGCAATAACTGCATCTCAAGATACGTGGTTTAAAAAAAAAAAATAACCCACAACTTGTTTTTCCTTCTGTGTTTTTCTGGCGGTGGTGGCTGCTGGCTTGTTATGTTGTTGCTAGTTATACAGCCACCCCCTTCCCCCACAAGGAATCGCTTTCCCTTGTCGAATTTGCAGATGTGATGCTGTGGGAAAGATGCCACGTTGTATTTTGTCATGCCCCATCGCCCCCAGCATGGATCTGTCTGTTTTCCGGCCAGTCCCTTAACTTCCTGGAAAGGGGAAAGCCAAGGGGGCGGGGGGAATTTCAGGGTTTCACCATTGCAGACAGCCAGCCTGCGCTGTAGAAACAAACAAACTATAACAAACTATGCGGTAAAAGCAGTTTAAAGTCACGGTTCTTGGACTCTGTCTGAAAACATAACAAACACGAATGCCACAGGCTCAGTGTTCACAACCCTGAGGGTGCAGAGCTGTCCAACTAAAACCAAAAGAAATGGTTGCCCAAGAACAGGCCAGAAATGAAGTGGGATACTGAAGAAGGGCTGGGAGAGGCTTGGCGGCAGGGGATTAGTAAGAGGAGGGGAGAAAACAAGTGGGAAGGCCAGGGGCCAGGGTTCAGCGGACAGCCTAAGGAGCTCATCGGGGACCACTCGTGTTTCACCGCGGGGCCTGCTCAGCTCCCGGCACAGTCCCTGGGAATGACCAGTGCACCGGGAAAATAGAGGAGGGGGATCAATTTTGCACAGGGTCAATTATTTCCGATTATTTAGGGATGGGAGAGGGGATTCTTTCCCAGCCCTTGGGGTAATCAGGCTTGTGCGCTGAAGCGTGGTGTTTGTTTCTCCTCTCCTCGTTACCATAGCAGATATCTCCCGTCGGCCGAGGAGCCATCTCTATTTCCCTGAGCCCTCCCCAGCTCAAGGCCCCTTTCACTTCTCACCAAACTATGCAGTCATTTCTTGAGGGAGTGAATTCCAGCAAGTTATTCTCTAGGGAACCTTCCTTATTTAGAGAGAAACCACAAATCGGGGAGATCTGGGAGAGGGGAGAGAGAAAAAGAGATCAGGCTTGTTTAGAAGCCATAGCTAAACAGCTGGGAGACCTTTCAGTTGGTTTATATTTCTAACTCTGTTTAGGTCTTGCTTTACAACCTCGAATGAAAACAAATCAGGATTGTTTCCTCCTTCTTGGAATGTCTGTTTAGGATTTTAAGGGGCGGGGGGGAACTCCATATGGTTTCTCAGGAATCGCTGCTTTCCCAACGCCCGCAGCCTCTCCATCACCCTGCTAACCTCTCCGGCACACACGCATTTGCACACGCACACACACACACAGACACACAGAGCGAGAGACGTGCACGCAGCCCTCATCTCTTCCAGACACACAATACAAAGAGACATTGGTAAAATCACTCTGTCAGCGACTGCAAAGGAGGCTTTCCGCCCTTCTCTTGGAAAAGGAAACGTTTTTCATGTGTTGGGTTACCGCAGGATAAACTGTCACGGACCGTCACACCAACTGCATTGATTGCAAATTTTTTTATCAAGTCACAATAGCAGGACACCCCCCCAAAACCAGAAAAAAATCCCTTCCTTGCTACACATGAACATTACATTTATTCTTTCGTGGCAGTATTTCTAAATGCTGAGCACTGAGTTGAAGCGGTTTTCTGCACACGAGCACTTTTATTCCATCACAGCCCGACTCCGAGAGGCACACATAGGCGCGGAGTGGCGTTGTACCCTTGTGCGCTATTTCCACGCCAGGCAGAAGGATAGCGGGATGGTTTTTTGCCCTGCTAAAGATTGTTTAAATTACAAACTACACGCAGCGGCCTCAGCGTGCCCTGTCTGCTAAAACAAACAACTGAAAGGAGGGAGTGCAAGCTCCCTAGGAGGAAAACAAAATGCAAACCCCGCGAAAGCGGGACGGAAAGGGGAGCGGGACCCAAGGGGAACGGCGGTGGATGCGCCGGCGGGAGACCGGCGAGCAGCCGTGTCCCGGGGGACGGGGCTCGCTGTGACAGTCCCGAGGCTTGCAGCACGACAGGCAGCAGCCCCAGTGAGCCCGTCGGCTCGGGGATCTTTCTCAGAGAAGTTTCCTTTTTTTTACACGTAAAGTTACACGCATACAATGCAAACCCGTACCCGTGTGCGTGTGGAAGTGTGTCTGCGCTCCCAGCGCGGGGACTCGGGCGCGCAGACCTCTTCATCACAGCCGAAGCTCTTCCATCAGATCCGGCCACGCCGGGCTGCCGCTTCGGACTACCTACCGCATAGGGCCGGGGGTGAGCTCGGGGCCGGACCCCGCTCTCTGCCCCCGCACGGGAGCTAACGGGGACGGTCCCGATTCGTGTTTGCCTGAGTCTCGCCCGTGTCGGTGCTCCAGGAGGTGCCCCGGTCCTGCAGCCCCCGGCGCGGGGCTCGCCGCCGGCCGAGGCGGCCCCGGGCAGAACCAAAGCCTCTTCCCGCACCGGCGGCTCCGGCAGCACCGCGCGGCTGCAGCTCTACCGTGCTCAGCCCGGGCGCAGGAGAGCCGCTCCGGGGTTGTCACTGAAATAACCCCTTGCGGCACTTCGGTCCTGTCCCTTTCCAGGGAAGGAAGGAGCCCCGCGCCGGAGCTGGGTTTCTTTGTTAATTAAACTTTAATAAAATGCGCTTCCCCCGGCCTAGGAAAGGAAATCCGCGGTATACCGAGCTCGGGGGAAGACACGGACACAGGGCAGGCAGGGAAGCTCCCCGAGCGCCCACGGGCTTCGTTGCCGGTTTTATGACCGGTTTTTATCCCCGGGCAGACGTGGGGAAGGGGTGACAAAGAAGGTAAAAAGCCAAGTGGCGCAGCCGGCTGCCCGCCCGGTCTCCCCGCTGCCCGCCAGGCCGCTGCGGCCCGTGGGTATTTTCATCTTGCCCATCAGCGTGGGGCAGCGTGGGTCGAGCTCAAAAAACCCCGGTGCGAAGCCCCGCTGCGGAGCCGCGTCCCACACCGCGCCCGCCGCCTGTCCCGGTCGGCCCAAGCAGCTGCAGCGCCCGGCGCGGCCACGGGGTGGCGCCTGCCGGCACGGCCCCCCCCCTCCGCGCCCCGTCTATTTGCATACTCAGTGCGGATTGGTCGGCGTTCTCAATCGCGTCACGTCTGATGTCAAAGGCTCGGCGGCCAATGGCTCACCGGGCGCTCCGCCATTGGCTGCCTGCGGGGATGTCAATCAGGCGGCATTTGCATGCCGGGCGCGCCGCGGTGGGGTGAGCGGCAGCGCGGGGCCGCCGTGGGAGCAGACGGGGGGGGACGGGGGGCGCGGGGGAGACGCGGCAGTGTCTGTCGGTCACACGGAGTCGCTGCACGCAGTAACGACGCCATCCGTTAACGCCTCCCCAGCCGTGTGTGCCGCTTTGTACAGCGTCAGCGCTCTCGCGCGCGTCCCTGGGGTAGATGATCTGCGCTGCCGGGTTCGGGGTGCGGGAGCCCTTCGGAGTAACGCAGCGCTGGAACCCGCGCCTGTGCCGGCGTGGGCGGGACGGGGCGCGGCGGTGTCCGCACCCCTGCGCCCGGCAGCAGGCGGAGAGGCGAAGCCGCAGGGCCCCCTCACCGCCCCGGGGGCCGCGGCTGGACCGTTCGCACAGCACGCTCCCTCCCCGTCTCCCCGCGGGATGAGAGTCGGGGCCCGGGAGCTCCCCCGCCGCCGCGGCTCGGCATCTTCCTGCCGGAGCAGCGCGAAGGAGAGAGCCCGCGGAACGGCTCTCCTCCGGAGAGCGCTGCTCCGTGCGGGGCAGCGCCGAGCGTGGCTGCTGCGGCCGGGTAAAAACAACCTGTAGCCGTTCGCTTGAGCCACGCACGGGAAGCGGCGCATTTGGGAAAGCGGGCTTACAGCCCCCCCCGCCCCCGCCACCCCGAACCCCGCCGCCCATCGCGCCGCCTCCGCTCCCTGCAGCCCCGGCGCTGGCGGGACGCGACGCGTCATCGCCGAGCG
This sequence comes from Porphyrio hochstetteri, assembly GCA_020800305.1. Classification (NCBI taxonomy): domain Eukaryota; kingdom Metazoa; phylum Chordata; class Aves; order Gruiformes; family Rallidae; genus Porphyrio; species Porphyrio hochstetteri. The sequence continues at coordinate 133,819,582 of CM036906.1, read as the reverse complement.
CGTGTCCGTCATCCCCCGGGCCCCGACGTCACTGGTGATGCGCACCAATCATCGGCCGGTCTGGGAGAACGCGGGGCCGGTGACTTTACGCGCTTCGGGACTGGGAGAGCCGAAAGCTCTACCGCGGGTCCTGGAGGGGCGGGGAGGGGCGTGGGGCGTCCCGTCGCGCCCCCTGCGCCCGCCTCCCGCGGACGCGCCCCGGTACTTTGGCCGCAATAGCGGCGGCCGCTCCGCAGGGGGCGCGCAGCGGAACGGCTGCGGCAGCCGGGGGGACCCTGCCGCGCTGCATGGCCGCCCCCCGGCGATGGGCACAGCGCGGCAGGCTTCGTATATTTCATTTAAAATTAAAAAAAGGAACAAGCCCCCAGGTGCGTTCCGAATATTTCACTTACTTACTGGTTTACGGCAGAAGTCGAGGCTCGGTACAGCCCCCCAGAGGGGCTGGGTGACGTCACAAGGAAGGAGCCATTTCTTTACGGGTTGGAGATACTGTGGGCTGAAGATGCGATGTGCCACCCCCACCCCACACCCTCAACCGCCGAGTGTTGGATTTCCGAGGCGGCGGCGAGCTGTTACTTTAATTGCCCGAAACAGCTCTAATTTTTTCCTCTCTTCTCTTATTCTTTATTCCCCCCCTCCCCTTCTCTTCCCCCTTGCACATAAAGTAAACACAAGAGGGCGTTTCGAGCCTTTGATCCCGGCTCTGTACAGTAAGGAAAACAAACCGTGAACTTCAAAAGGGACGGAGGCATTCTGGGGTTAATTTCGCTTCCTAAACATCTGAACACGGCAATAAATCATAAATTCCCTCCCCTCCAGGAAAGCGCTAATCGGAGGAATATGTACCCAGGGCGCCCTTCACCATTGGCAGCCTCAGAGACCGCGGAGGCTGTAATCTGACGGATCAAAATTCGTGCAGGAGATATTATAAATCAACAGGCTTAATAAATCTTTGCAGGCGACGGCTCCGCGGGGCCGAGGGTGGAAGGGGGGCGGCGCGGAGGAGCGCGGTGAAGTGCCCGGCGGTAATGTGGGTACCGTGAAAATTCACTTCCTCGCAAGAACTGCATTGAGTAAACCCAACACCGAAATGTTGTCTGGCAATCTGTCTTGAAAAGGTTACAGCGTGTTAAAGATTTGGAAAGCTCCATAAAGCAGTAAAGATTATGAAGTACAGCTTAAAGGTTTATCAAATGACTTCCCGTGCCGGGACAGCCTTTAAACCGAAGGCAAAACCTGAAGCCTGTGATCTTTGCAGCCTTAGCCCGTAAATGTGTTTGAGGAGGGATTCTGGTTTCTGCCGCTTTGTGGTATCACTTCTCTAACGCGTAACATAAATCTAGTTTTCAGGAGTCGATATCTGGTAGTGAAACCGATGCCGGGTAATTAGACGCGGGGCTTTAACACCGCGTCGGGGTAGATGCAGTACGAAGGGGCGAACACCCGAAACCAGGCGGTGAACCCAACGACGGAGAACGGGGATACGTCCCTTAAATCAGTCTGTCCCAAGCCTGGGAGCGGGGGGTACGAGAGTCCTTGGTGGGACCGGCACCGGGGCAAAGGGACGCGGCAGCCCTGGGAGCCCCTCAGCCGCGGGACCGGGAGCCGCGGAGGCGCCTCCGGGGCTCTCCCCTCGTTGGTTTCCGTCCAGGGCTGCCCCGCCGTTCCCTCCACACACACACCGGCTCTGAATCACCCGGTGTTTTTAAGGGGAGCTCTTTGATCTGGCCAAGTGTCAGAGTCCCGAAAGCCAGGACTCAAATAACACGTCGTTACGGCAAACAAATTTCTGCAGTCAGCTTTATGGCTTTATTGTCTGTGGCACGAATAAACTCGAGGAATTAGCAGGTTGGGGGGTGGGTGGGGGGAACCCAACACAGAAAGTTCTCCTGAAATAAAGTACACATCTGTTTCCAGGAGAAAAGTATGGTTAAAAAACACATACCAGCGTAGTCGCCGCTGGCAGTACGAATAGGGGAAAGCACCGTCTGTTACCTCTCAAGTCTTAAGTGGACATTTACATTTACAATAGGTGTTTTAATCAGTCGTGCTATAATAATCCGTGTTATGTGCATTGTGTAATACAGGCATACATTAAAAAATATCTTTTAAAAAAGCTGACCATGTCTACAAAATCGTATGTTCACCATTCCTTCCTCATGCACAAGCAGGAGCACTTAAAGCGCAGGCTACCATAAAATTTAAATAGGGGTAGATTTTTATGGGCTTGTGTATTAATAGTCTCTAATAAAATAAAGCTTACTGTGTATGTGTGTGGTTCGCGTGCATATGGCTACGCTCACCGTCCAGCTTTCAATTTGTTAGATAACCAGTACAGGTAATATTAAAGGAGATACATATATACCTATATCCATTAACACGTATTGATAAAATCCTACACGTCTGCGTTTCCATGTGCACGTTTCTGACCTGGGAGAACAATATGTCATCGCTGATGTTTCAACAAGTAGGGTTTTTATGCCTTAAATATTTTGTGAGCCAGGCTACACAACTGGAAATAATGGATTTTCTATGAGATATAAAAGAAAAATCCATCAACTTCCCCCCCCCCGCTTACCCCTTCCCTCTTCCTCTGCTTGAAAACTCTTTAGAAGTTTGGGAAATAAAATCCCGGAGATTTGCGAGGTCATTAAATCGTTTCGTTCCTGTTTGCGCACACGCGTGCATGTGCGCGCACACCCTCACCGCTCCACACACACGCGCGCGTTCCCCTTTGTGCAGGGATTTCCACCAAACCCGTGGGTGCTAAACGCCGTCATTCAGGAGCCTCCCACCCCCGGGCTCAGCTTTCCGTAGGTTTTGCGCACATACACAATTTATATGCATTTTAGACATATTTTTATACGTGCGTATATATATATTTTATATGTATGCGTCTGCGCATTTATGCGTTTTATTAGAGGAAGAAATATGGATAAATTGGTTTGAGCACCGGCTCCGGGGGGGGTGCGGCTCGGCGGACCCCCTGAGGCCGGTCTGCGGGGTCGGTCGCGGTGCCTCCCGCTGGGTACCGCCGCGCAGAGGGGTGCGGGGCGGCTGCGGGGTGGAGGTGCGGGAGCGGCTGGGGAGGGAGACAACCCCGGTACGAGCGAGGATGGGGGGGGTGCCCGGGCTTTATTCCCTACTGTAGCCCACAGCTTCCAGGTCCTTTAATAAATCCAAGTATTTACCCTCTAAGGAAAACGCTTTATGCGGCTGCAAGAAGGCGGGTAACCTTTGACAGGAGCCGTCACACAACACTCCTCCGTAATGGACCACAGTGCGCGTACATCTAATTTATTGTGCTAAAAGTTATTGCAGGGGCTATGGGAGGGGGTCTCCGGGCTACAAATAAGCGTTTTGCCACGGAGCAGAAAACGCCGCCCCTGGGTCAGCCGGGCAAAGCCCCGGGGTATCCGATTCGAGCCCATCATCCGTCCTATGCGACGCCGCTTTCATGCTTTTTGTTTTTTGGGGAGGGGAGGGGGGTACCGGCCACAACAAAAACCTCACCGGAGGAACTGCAACGCGATCCCCCGGTAATACGCCAGGCATTATCCTGCCCGCATATCCGATAACGCGTCCCTAGGCAGGAAGCGGTTCCCCGTTACACGGGGAGAAGCGGGAAAAGCCCCGCAGCCCCGGCTGGCGGCGGTGCCAACGCCGGGCCGCGGTTACCGGGAGCCCCGCGCCGGGACCGAGCGCGGTGCGGTGGGTGGGGCGCCGCTGGCTGAATCGAGCCCCGTCCCGGGGTGAGAGCATCCCAGGAGCCTTTTAAAACCAGCGGCCGGTGCGGACTAATAAGGGGACACACACACACGACATTTCAAGCAGCACCAGCGGCCCGGCAGCCGCAGCCGCACCCGTGGGGGCAGAGCGGAGGAAGCCCGGTGGGATATTACCCTGTTTGCTTTCCCTTTGATCCGTAGGAAATAGGTCCTGCACCGCGTGACCCATTAAACTAATAAGATTATAAAGATCAGCGAGAGGGGATGGGGTCGCTAATGGTTCCCAGCTGGCCCAGATCCCGGCGTTATTAAAAACGGCGAGGGAGCGGGCTTGGGTTACAGGGCCGAGGCGAGAGCGGAGAGAGCGGGCAGCCGGGACCACACATCGCACCAATTAGCGCGGCGGGGCGGAAGGGCCCGGGGAGCCGGAGGGGCGCGGGCCGCCATAAACCACGGCGGGACATTTACGGCGTGTGTTCCCCGCCGCGGCGGCGAGCGGCGAGCAGCGCCCGCCTCCCCCCGCCGCCCCGCCCCGCCCCTCATGCATATGCAAACCGGTGACGCCGCCATGTAAATCACCGCCCCGACTCCGCCTTGGGCGGCCCGTGCGGGGGGCGGGGGGCGGTGCCCGGCCTGATTTGAATAGTCCCACCCGGAGCGTGACGCCTCGGGGCGAGCCGCCAATGAGAGGGGGAGCGGTCTCGGGTTGCTGCTGCGCATGCGCCCGTACTCTCCGCCTCTTTGGGGCACGCCCGCCGGCCGGGCTTCCGGCCAATAGCAGCGCCCAATGCAAATGAACAGAGGGCGGTGCGCGCCCCGTCGCCGCGGATTGGACACACGGCGCTGACGCCGGGCGGCCCCGCCTAACGGGGCGGAGACTAATCGCTATTGGCCGGCGGCGGGGGCGGGCCTGCCCCGCGGCGGGGCGGGGCGGATGACGCAAAACGAGGCGTTCCGACCCCGCGCCAGGCGGAGCGCGGGGCGGGACGGCCTCCGGGTGCCTCCCGCTCCCCTCCCCGCCAGGCCCCGCACCGCTCCGCCCCGCCGCCAAGCAGAACGCCCCTCTGAAGCCGTTCCTGCGCCTGCCCCGCCGGCTCCCCCTCCCCAGGCCTGGCCGGACCCCACCCTCCCACGGGTCCCGGGCGGGGGTGAGGGGGAGCGTGTGAGGGGGTGTGCGTGAGACCCCGCCCTCACCTCCGCCCCCGGCGGCCTCCCGTTACCGCCGTGACGGGAGAGCTGGGCTGTCACGGCAGCCGGCGCCTGGCTGCGGGTTTAAAACATAAAGGGGGGAATAATAAAAAACCCCAAACCAACCACTAATGAGCTGCTAATGAGCGTCCGCGAGCGCGGGGCAATTAGTGGCGGGCGCTGGAGGGAGGCGGCGCTCCCGGCTCTGCTCGGAACCCGCCGCAGTGCCCGGGCGACCTGTAAATTACCGGGGAACGGGTGCCAGCCCGGGGCAAGGCGACTGGGGGGGCAAGGGGAGCGGCGGGGCGGGGAGCTGATCGAGGGATGGGGGAGGAATGGGCGCGTTAAGGAAGGAAGGCCTGGCTTTAGCATACGGCTGTCTCCGTGCAGCCGGGACGGTGCTCTGCATGGGGGGCGGTGGGAGGTATCCACCTCGCTTCGCCCGCTAAGGAGGGGAAAAACCCCACCCCAAATCCTGAACCCCAACAGTGCAAATTGTGTCAAGGCGGTGACAGAACACGAGCGGGGTTTAAGCGCCGATGTAAGCGCTCCCCAGCCCCCCGACCCTGCGGAGAAGCACATAGCGTCGGGAGTCTCTGCTCTAGGCAGCTTCGGGCGTTTTAAGCTCCCAGGCGTCACCTCTTCGTAATTTGGTTTTCGGAAGCGGTTTAAGCCATCGCCTCGCCATGAGCGGTTGTCTCCGCGTGTGCATTAAGGTCACTGTCAAACCCAAAACCTCCTGATGGGCAACGAAGTCTTGAAGAAACCTTTTTAAGATGTTTGTTTTAGCTAATGGCTTCAGAGTACAGAGCCTCTGAAAGTACATGCGTGTGTATTTTTTTTGCGAAGAATAATTCTTCGCTGTTCTTAACGTCTTTTTTTTTTTTTTTCCCCTTTTTTAACAGTTTCTCCCTCACCACTGACACCGCCCTTCACAAGTTGCCTCCCTTGTTTTTCGCGACATTTCTTCACCATGATGGCCATCTGATCTCTGACATCGAAACTAGGGGGGGGGGAAGAGCACAGCTTAATTTAATTGCGTTATAATGCCTCGGGAGTTCGCCGCGGGGCTGGCCAAAGAAATGCATAAATGACGTCCGAATCTCTCAGCACGGCAGTGAGTGTTCCTCTCGGCCGTATTATTCCACAGCGCGTTGTAGCTGGTACGCGGGGGCGGCGTGTGATGTCCCGCCCGCTATTCCCGGGGACTTTTCCCGGTGTTTGTTCGAAGCGCAAACCACGCTTGCCGCCTATTTCGTTCCGTGTGATGCCAGCCTGGGAGCGGGGCTTCAGGCAGAGAGACGAGTTTGGGCTCCGATCCCCTAAGCGCCGATGGAGTGAGCGCTTCGTATTTATCGGCACCACCTCCAGGAGAAATCGTTCCTAATTTTTGGAAACCTCCTTAAGGACCAAGCAAATGGGGGCAAAAACCCCCACATCTCATGAAAAAGGAATCTAGCGAAAAATCAAGGAAGCTGTGTGGGGTGCTCGGTGTGTCTCATTTTCAGGGCTCAGACGGATAGAAAATGAGTAGAAATGCAACCGGCGCTTGTGTCGTAGGACGTGGTATCGAAAACCTGCTCATGCTGAAGCCTCTGCATCAGTAAATTTGGTGTACGAAGTTCCCTCAGCGCCTGAGAGAGGGAAGAGCAAGCTTGCAACCTATGTCTTTCTGTGCTAGACAGTATGCCTTCAGGCGAGCAATTTATACATTTAAAACGTGTGTTCATTTTACTTCAAAACATGTAAAATGCCCTTCTTCCCCCCACCCTCCCGCCCCCCACAGTGTTAAAAGTTTTGTACGCTGTATCCCAGCGTTTCGCTTTCTTGTGCAACTTCGTAGGGGAGTTGTACCTGTTTGCCAGGTTGTTGCTGACATAGATGACACGGTGAACCACTGGAATATAGGGGTAGAAGCTAGCTGAATGGCTAAGCAAACCCATGTGACGGGACTAATTTATAGCTCAGTTGTGTATTTTAATAGATTTTGTTTGTTTCTTCTTATTTAGAGATACTTTAACACATGCAAATAATTCACTGGCTGTTCATATGAGACTATTACAGATTTCTGCTGTGGAGGAACCTGATCTGGGTAGGGACACAGGTAGGAACATTTCCCCCTAACTGAGTGTCTGTGATTTGCACAGGTTTATATGTTAGTAAGGTCCTGGGATTTCATTTACTCGAAATGCAAAGGGAGTTTTGATGGATAAAGATGCAGGATCAGGTGTGCATCTTTATCCCACCCCCCACCCTCCACCCCCGTCCCCAAATCTACTGCTGAACAACTGCCGTCAGCTTATTTTTCATTGCACCTCAAATCCTGTTTTAGTTTAGCTTTCTAAATTACTTTTGAAATACGGATCATCATCGTGTTTGGAACTCAGTGGCACAAGATGCTACAGATCCAAATAGCTTAGTAAGACTTGTAAAAGCAGCTCTATGTATAATACAAAGCAAAGTACTGGTGATACGGGTATGTATAAGGCATATAAAAACTTATGCATCGGGGTGTAAAACAACAACTAGATGTACATTGCTGGAAATGGTGTTTGTTGCCTGGTGAAGGTTTTTTCATAATTGTCTGTTATGAAGCTACTTGTTGTCCTTTACTTTGAGTTATCTGGGACTGATCTGTCTGAAACAGAACACTGAAATACATAAACCGATTTTATTTTTGCCAAGGCTTATATATATAATATATTGTATAAAATAGAAAATATAATTATTATATTATATTATATTATATTATATTATATTATTATATATGTCTTCCTTTTTGAGTACCATAGATCATCATATTCCCTGCTTCATTGAAGGTCTGTTCCCCATTAAAATAAATGGGAGCCTTTCCAAGCGGCTCTGACGGACACTGGATTATGCCCTCAAGGAATTATGCATTATATCTCATGCAACGCCAGAGAATGGATAAGCATGGAACCTGATTAGAGCCGTTTTTCTTAGTGTTACAGTTATTGTGGTTTGCACAACTGCTACACAACACAACATTTTGTGGCTGATGCCTCTCCTATGGATGCTAGAGAAATGGATTAGTTCTTCCATGTATCATTTATTTCATGTAGGTAGCTGCTCACAGAAGGAAAAAAGTACATCAATTAACTATACAGGGAGACCATAACTACTACTTACTGCAACAGAGACTCAAGAATGGTTTACACCTGGTGCTGTGCTGCCTAGCAATGAGGACAGGAGAGAAAAGCGTAACTCCTAGTTCTTGCTGCTGACTCTGGGGAACAACCAGGTCTGTGACCTTGCCTCAATTTGCAGGTCTGTAGCTGGTAAGTCAGAGTTTTCTTCATGGAAACAGGTTAAGCATCTTCTTTGCAATGCCCCAAGAGTCACTGTTGAAAGATTTCTAGAAATGCAAAACTTTGCGAGGAGACTGGAACCTGGACTGAGAGATGGTAACAAAAGCACAGCAGCAAGTGCAGCTCCCACACTCCACAGGCATTCCGCCCATGGATGTAAAGCAGAAACATCAGGGATGCATCAGGAGATTGATTTGCCCTGCACCTAACCAAACAAAAAAACTTTTAGTCTTTAAATTGTACTAAGAAGAGGGATTTTGCTTACCAGGCATGGCAGAGAGAAAGTAAACTCATGTAAAGCACGCTGTAGTGACTGCTCAGTGAGTTTTTTCCAGAGTATTTTCAGTGGCATGAAAACTTCTACTGTTTGAATCACTGAACAGTTTGGACATTTGAAATCAATTTGTTAGTTATTTTTTCCCAAGCCACATCTGAGCTTCTGAAAACCAGTTGCAGGGCTCTTCCTTTCCGTGCTTTCCACTGAACTGGAATTATGTTACATTTTGGTGGCATAAGTGCGGGTTGTCCCAAACCAAGGGAATTTGTTTCACTTTATACCATTATAACTGTTGTTTCCCTTCACTCCTCCTGCCAATTCTGTTTGAATTATTCACTCATGGTAACGTCTACTGTGCTTGTGAATCCTGACTGTTCATTGCGATCAGCTGAAGTGGTGAAAACCTGTTCTATAAACCTTGCCTCACCTTCTTGAAAAGAAAAAAAAAGAAAGAAGGAAACGTGTGCATGTACAGACTTTACAAACATCAAGTGCTTACAAATGTGAACGCCTTCCTGGACCACAGGGAAAATAAAAAAGCCCTGAGCATCACAGTGATATGATGCTTACGATGCTCAAAGCTCTGTTACTGTGCGAGGTCCCGGGCTAGTTCACACGGCAGCAGGAGCTGCTCCTCTTGGGTCCTGCCTGACTTTCCAGGGGCTGCTCTGGGAAACGAAGGCAGATTCGCAGCTCTCACTTCTCAGAGCAAGAAAGCTGGGTGACAGCCAGCGCAGGAAATGCTTCTGTCACCCGCCGCAGAGGGTTTGGGGCACTGCAGCAGCACTGCTCCATGGAGCTCTGAAGTCCTGCTTTGCTCCTTTGCTTCAATCACACAGCAGCAAAGCAGAAGGAATAAAAGGGAAACAGAGTAAGGGAAGTGGCTGGCAAGAATGGGATCAGAGGGAGACGTGAGCTGCCCTAGCTCAGTTTACCACTCCCTCTGAAACCGAGGTGCCTTGACCTTTGCTGGCCAGGTTTATATAGCTTAAACACACAGTTATTTTAAAATTTTGTTTTTTCCTGTGGTTCTGTGCAACCTATCTTAGTCTCTCAGCACCTTTACTCATCAGGAAGCCAAAATACTCACTCCGTGGTTTGTTTGTGGGTTTTTTTTTTAAACCATCAGAAACCTTGTTCAATACCAACCCAAATAAATAACAGCAAAGGGCAAAATCTCATTGCCCTTGACCAGCCCAAACACACACACAGCAACTGCAAAGGCACAGGGGGACCAGCACATTTCGGCTGCAGAAAGTCAGGGACAGGTGTAACACTCAGCCCCCTCCTAGGGAGGCAGGAAAAGCTCTGGTTTTGCCACTTCAAGGGATGTCCCCAGGGATCTGCCATCCTCTGATCTGGGGACAAAGCTCTAGGACGGCTCTGCTAACCACACAGGGAGCAAGAGAACCCACAGCCATGGGGAAGCTGGGTGATTCGACTTGCCCTTCTTCCAGCCCTGGGCAGTCGGCGTGTGCCTGTTGCTTTTCTTCCCCCAAACCCCTGCCCTCACCCCCCAACCTTCCCAGATCTGGTATATGGGTGCCAGGATGGCGCAGGCTGGCTCTGGTGTGGTAGGACCCTTAGTGTTGCCAGCTCAAAACAGAAAGGACTGGATTTTCCTCTGGAAAGGGTGGCGTAAAGTGCACGTTTGAGGCCAGCCAGTGTCTCTCTTCCCACCACATGACTGTTCTCTGCCTGTTCCCCAGAGCTTTACTAGTACATAATTTCCAGATTATCACTTCCACCTCGTGAATATGGAGATGCTGCTCTAGTAGAGTTCATCCTCAGGAGGAAATATTACACATTTTAAATTGCTCTCCTTGTCTGTTCCCCACAGACATATTTTGCACTAACGGGGAATCCAATCTTCAGCACAAACTCAGGGACAACATGGTGAACTATAATAATTATTGGACCTGTTAGGTCTATTGTGGAAATAAATCTGCTGTGAACCAACATTTTCCCTCATATGTTTCACAGAGAGACAGTAACCCTTCTGCTGTCAATGAATTAATTTGCTAAAAGAAGCTGGAGTTCGTAGATAAATCTTGAGATTATTTCTCATTTACATACTATCTTAGCATTTATGTGCACTTCTATTTGTGTGCTACTCCTGGGAACAATCCAGGAAGCAATATGAATCATCTAATATGTAAAAATTAGGCTACAACAGGAGAGGAAAAAAAACCCCCCACCTTTTTTTATTTTTCTGCTTTTTAATTACTATTATTTTGAAGTCTTTGGAATGGCCTTTGTGGCTGCTTTAATTATCTAGCCCAGTGTGCACAGTGTTCTAATTTGTGCTGAGCTGTCTGATGCTGGAGCACGCTTGAGGCAAGCAACTCGTTGGGAGCACGCATGGTCTCAAGGACCGCTGTGGGGGCTTGCGTGGTGCCGTGGGTCAGACGTGGATTGGGTTTTTTTCTTCTTATTTATGAGGAAGAAACCAGGTCAGAGGCACAACTGAAAGCAGGGCCAGTGTACTTCCTCTTTCCTGTGGAGTCCCCAGAGCTCTAGTTTGAAACCATTACTGTTGTTAATTAATGATTTGCCAGCTGTCTGCACTAATTTTATAGCATTTATGTATGCAGAGCCATTGTGCCTCAGATTCCCGCTTTAAAGTGCTTAAAGCCAGGCATGACAATTACAAAACCAGCAGCATGCTTACACCTTCATTTGTTATTTCGAATGTCGGCTGCTTGCAGATAATTTCCCTTTAGCTCTTCAAATTGGAAGGCTGGCTGAAGAGGTGTAACAGCAGCAGGGATCTAATTTGGGACATTCTAGACATTTTTCATTTCAAACCTGTGTTCGATTTAGGGCAGTAGTACACCAGGACAAAGGCAAAGGGGCCTTCTGTTTATTCTTATTTTGGAGATCCCCATCAGTTTAAAACCACAGTGAAAATGCTGAAGTGTTAGCCAGCCAAATTCCTACTGAAAACAAAATTTCTCTGTGTGTCTGCCACTACCTCGCTGCCCTGAATGCCTACACCCAGCTGCATGGCTTTCCTTGCCTCCTTCAATTGCCCTTTCATAACCTCCCCCCTTTTTTTTCTGGAGGTTTGGGAAACCAGATGGGAAACCAGTAACACAATTCCCACCGACCACCTCCATTTTGCTGCCGCAGTCCCGCAGTTCCAGTTGGCTAAAGATTTGGTCCGAGTTTTTTCCTTTAAGGGCTCGTGTCGCTGTGGGCTGCTCAGCAGCTGTGGTGTTTCTGCCAGAAATGGCAATATTTCAGCAGCGGCTGACCGTACTCGCATTATACAGTTTATAGAGTGGGACCCCGCTACGCCGGAACTGATTAATCTGAATGCCTGGGCTTGTGTTTGGGCTAATCCTGACCTCCTGCTGCTTCTAGTTCCTCTACAGGGTTTATATTTTTTCATACCTACTCCTTGAAGTTATTGTTTAACTTGAGTTTTAGTCCCCGCAGCCAAAATACTCTTTCCTAGTGGAAAAAATTAGGCATGAGTTTATCTAAAGCCTCTACAGAATTCTTATTTTTAAAAGGAGCAATAGCTTAAAATTGAAATGAAAATAAAGCAAATACCCTGCCTACGTTACAGTAATTCCAGTCTTCAGTAACCCAAGTAGTGATACAATTCCTATGCGCTCGAATTACCAATGTTCCATTGCATTTCAATTTAAATCATAGCAGCATATGCCTCACCTCAGTAAAAGAAGCCAAAATTCCCTTGGAAGCCAAGTAATGGAGCGATGGTTTGGAGTCTTTTGAAAGGGATTGTGTTACACAAATGCTGAAATACCATAACAACAAAAAATTTAGGTCAGCTGGATGGTTTATAGGTATATGCACAGCACAGGAGTGATTTAAAGAAACATGGGTCTCTTCTAAAGCCAGGCAGTGCTTGTTTCTATATCACATTCATGTTCCCGTGATTCAGCAGTCTGCAGCTTCTGCTCCCTTTATCAGACTTAGTCATTATGGGCTGCCTTGAAAATAAGCCCCTAAAAAACCCCCCCTTGATTATATTTCGGATATTTAAGATCAGAAAGAGAGGTAAAAAAGATTCTTAGATACCAGTGGGCACAAAATATGCCAGAGGATTTATCTTCTCTTCCTTTCCCTCTCCCACCCCAAACAATCCTTTTCAATATTGAACAGGTCTGAGAACAATCCAATCCACGAGGTCAAGATAGGGTCAGGTTTCCTGACCCGCTTGCCCCCACCTCTTGATAATCTAGAAATGAAAATCAATTCTTGTCTTCGAGCTTCTGAGGAGCTCATAATTGCTTTAGACCGAAGAACCGAGCGCCTGCTTTTTCTGCCACCTTTCAATTCTTGGAGATGGGGATGTCATTTTTCAAGTCGGGTGCACTGTCAGGATTAGATTGTGTGGTAACCAAGTAGAAAGATTTCTGCTCAGAATGAGATTTCTTCTCATGGCTATGCCTTTTACTCAGGTCCAAATTATTTTTTCCACTATCATCTAAAGGGATATCACGGTACCCTTTGAGCAGACCATCTGTGGAAAAGCTTTTATTTTTTTCTTCTCAAGGCCAGAATTGGAGTTCTGCAATTAATGGCTATAAATAGAAACCGAGGCTAAATTTGGATCTTGATCTTTTGTTTAATTTACACCTTCTGCCAAAAATCACGCTGATGAAATGTGGGTGGAGTTGCTCCTTATTTTTACGCATAGCTTTTTAGCCAACTAATCTAAAAGTTGGTACCTTTCCCATTATGGTAGAACATTTCTAGGCCATTTTGGATTGCTTCAAATCGCTGTCCAGCAAATGAGTTGCACTAGGCTGTCTGATGGGGCTTACCTAGCCCAGTGTGCTCTGACAGGCAGGTCACTGCCCCATCAGTCAGGAGAACTGGGCGGGAAAACTGGTCTCACCAAATTCCCAGTTAGGGGAGGAGGGGACTTGCTTGGGACTTCTGATGAGGTATCCTGTGTGAGCCCAAAACCTCAGATCTTTACCTTCTTGCCTGTGTCTATCTACAAAATGGAGGGGAAAAAAGGAGGGATGTAGCTTTTTTAGGTGAAGGACGCCTAGGACCATGTGGGCGAAGTTCAATGGAAGAGTGATGTATCACTTGTTTTTCAGTAGGCTTTTCCTTTTTATGCCCCATATATATCTGTTTTCATCTGCCCTGATTAAAAACATGTTTATGATACTGGTGAGGACTTGGCTTTTACGTTTTGGGCCCCTTACGCCTAATATTATGGTTGTTACCTAAAGAAAAGTCACTCTTGCCTTTGGGGTGGAAGACCATTGTTACATGGCTTTTGTTCCTGGCACTTTGAGAAGTTCTTCTGCTGAACAACTCCAGCGTTTCTGATAGTACAGGTGTCCTACACACCTACAATAAACCTACAGAGAAGGCAGCTCTTTCCCCACTACTCTTCTGCTGCTAAGATTTGTGGTTTGGCAATAAGAGCCAGTTAGATGACAAAGGAAACCATAACCAAGGCAGTGATTTATTGCTAGAATGATTTTTTCCTAATATATATATATATATACCGAATGGACATTTTTATATCTGTTTTTACCTTATTTGGCAGCTGAAAGTTTCGGTAAGGAGAGCTGCCAAGAATTACAGTAAATTAAAACCTAAAAATTCAATTCTGTCAGCAAATGAGGGTACAAGATCAATAGTTAAAAATAATCTCAAAAATTAGCAGAAAAAAGAGGAGGAAAGACAATCTTTGTGTTAGATCCTGTCAGGATGAGCAAATTAAGGGCAAAATAAAAGTAAAATAAGATTGGGTTTTTTTAATTATTTTGATTTTTGAGATCCATGCTGGCTCTTGCTTCTTGTTTTCAGAGGCTTTGCCGCAGCAGGTAAGCTCACAAAGCAAATACACAATGAAACCACAGAAAGCTTGACGTGCCGAATGCTCGGCAGTATCGATCCTTTTTATCCCAACAAGGGAAAGCAAAGCAGAGGGATGCCTTTCACGTGGCAGTGCCCTTTCCTCTGCTGATACCAGCTGGTCAGGGAAGCTGCAGCAGAGCTTCTCCTCCATCTTTCTCCTCTCTTCATGGTTTCATCCTTCCTTTTTGAGGCCACTCTCCAGCCGACACAGACTTGTGAGCGTGGATGAAAGGAGGGTTGAAACCAGAGGCCCATCTTTACCCTTCTTAAATGCTGGTGAGAACTGCCCCCCCGATTCTGAATTTTGCAATTGGAATCTCGCTGACCGATACCAAAAATAAGCATTGCTCTTGAACAGAGAGTGAAGTAACATGTATTTAAATCAGGTATGACACAAGAACACAAGTTTTATTCAGGTACAAGCTTTGCTCACAACCACAACTGTCTCTTCCCTGTGCAAACATACCAAAGAAAAGAATTTTTCAGTCCAATGTGATCAGAGATACCAAAATCCTTCGTCTACAGGGTGATGCTTGTTACACTGTCCCCATAGGGCACTTCTGGTTTCTTGAGCGGACTAGCAACCTTCTGAAGTCTGTAACATATTTATTGCATCTCAGCACTTACTCAAATGTAACTTTAATTCTGACACTCCTGTGGCAATTAATTGAGCTTGCCGCCTGAGAGAAAATACTTTCCAGCTCAGTATCACTTCTTTTTCTTTCATGGCTTGCCTACTCTGTGCAGAAAAGTATATGGTTCTCAGATGGGCTTGGAAACAGAAAGAGCAGAGGTGCTAACCAGAGACTTCCCTTCTGTTCCTCAAATAAAAATAAAAAGTAAAACACAAAGAAAAAACATTTTCTGACCAAATATAATTCAAGAGCTGGAGTGACTTTTCCTTTGGTTCCTTTGTTTTGCTTTTGATAATTATAACATATCCCTATAATATATTCCATGCTGAATTATTGATATGCACTTTCAACCTCAGTCCCTGAGTCTCCTCGTTGTTTCTGAGGGGAAATAATAAACACACCTCCCTCTCCACCATGCCCCTTGAGAAGTGACTAAATACAAATATTTATCACTGCCTTCCTTGCTTCCAAACATCGGCCTACCTGTGGATGTTGAACCCCTTTTTTTGCCCCCTTGTTATTTCTTGCTCTTGTGAGCTGTACAGAGCCAGGTGGGCTCAAGCTGGGATCCGGAGCCTGTCCCCTAGCCAGACTGAAGTTGGCTCCGGGTGCAGGATGTCCCCGAGTTCTCTGCTCGGACTGCTGATGGCTGGGCACAGGGTGCCATGTGTCAGGGACCTGTCGCTGTCAGAGTCTGGGAGCTGGAGGGAAAGGAGGCGTCCTCCTGTAACTTTTGGGAAAGGGGGTCTATGAGAGCGCCTTGGTCACCCCACTTTTACTGTCCTTTTTGGAATGCCTGCAGATGCAGCAGGCTCTGGATTGCCAGTTGAAATCACGCTTTTCTAAGCCATGTTTCCAAAAGCTTGTGATTACAGTGTCCCCAGTTTAGGATGTCCAACCTGAACCACCTGAGGAAGTCCAGGCAGCACACTGGCAGCCAAACAATGCCACCAAAACTGCCCTTTTTTTCCCATGGCATTTAATTTTAACTCGCAAAGTCACTTCAAAGGCAGTGAGTGCTTCAGACCTTTAGCACACTCAGGGCTCTGTTAACTCATATGACCACTGGATGTTGATCTAGACCCAAATCACCTCAAAAATGCAGCCATCGATCTGTAGATCTTCACTCAACAGGAGCAATATTTACTTCCTTATTCCTTACTTAATGCACACAGGGTTATGTATTACATGGGTAGCACGAACGGTAGATAAATCTAGGTTCTGGTTTTGACGTGCAGTGACATTGCTAATGAAAGAAAAATGTTTCAGGGAACTTTTGTGTAAATCATGGTTATTTTTGTAGAAGATTAAACAATAGTTTGGTCCCTCAGGATATTCATGAACAGATGAAACATTAACCACTGGGTCTTAAATGTTTTATAAATCTGCGGTAGGTTCCTGCAATGGAGAAATAAAAGCTGTGATTTATGCATCAGCAGTCCATGGAGGGGTAGCTCCTTTTGCAGAGATGAGGCCACACAGTGGGTAGGGCTGGTAGATTTTGCTTACAGAAATCTTGGCTAGTGCCAGGTGAGTTGCCTCTGTGCGGTGGGTGAGTTGCAGCTCGCTGTGCAGAGGGGGTGATGTGTACCATAAATACAAGATGTACTCATGTGCACAGTAGCTGCATCTCTGGTCTTGGAAGATGCTGGCTGCATCTTGGAAAGCCAAGGAAAAGCCATTACTCACAAACTTTGAATGGAAGTACTTTTAAATATAGCGTGGGGTGGCCTAGAATGGGGTTGGGTCATGGCATGTCTTGGACACGTCACAGAGAATTCCTGCCCTGGCCAGGAGAAAGGCAAAAGATCACCTTGGGCTCAAAGGCAACATGTGTGCCATTGTCCTGTGTCCCCCTACAACGTGAAGGGCAGGCCTGGGTGGGGGGGGAGTGGGATCGAATCCCACCGCATCCCGTGGGATTTCCCAAAAGATGTATCACCCCCATTGCTTCCGGTGACCGGGCTGCGCTCGAGTTCCTTGGACACCTTCCAAATTACTCAGCAGCTAAATCACGAAGCTGGCGGCCGGTTCCTTCCTCTGAGGACCATCCACAAGCACTGGCCGCGCTTCAGGACTTCCCGAGGGAGCTTTCGCCTTTCCGCGGTGGGTAAACCCTAAGCAGAGGGTCCCCGTTCTCCTCCGGGAGGGACAGCGGGCTGCGCGGGCGGTGCCGGGGTGCGCGGGTGGGAAATCCTTCATGTAAACAGCCGGTAAAGTGATTTTCCTTGGGGAACCCCCAGGAAAACCCGACGGGGTTGGGGCACTCTGCCTTCCCCCGCCCCAGGAAAGCAGCAGGTCGCTGGGCCGCGGAGTTCGCCACCGTCGGCGCCGTGGGGAGGGGGAGTGTCAGCGAGGCAGGCGCGGGCTGCAGGGGGCGCTCGGCGAGCGCGCGGGGCGGCGGGAGGGCAGCAGGGGGCGCCCCGCGACCGCGCAGACGCTGGCGCCGCTGCGCTGCGCTCAGCCGCCCGGCCCCGCCCGCCGCGCTGCCCGCGGCGCTGCGGCCTGCGGCTGGCTTTAAGCGCCGGCCGCGGGGAAGGAACGGGGCGTGCCGATGGGGGGCGTGCCGATGGGGCACCTGTCGGCACCTGTGTATAGGTGTGCATATAGCTCACCCGTATATGGGTGCTTATATAGCTCACCCCTATATAGGTGTGTGTATATAGCTCACCTGTATGTAGCTGTATATATAACTCACCTGTATATAGCTGTGTATATAGCTCACCCATATACACGCGTGTGTATAGCTCACCTGTATATAGCTCACCCATATATAGCTGTGTATATAGCTCACCCATATATAGGTGTGTATACAGCTCACCCATACACAGCTGTGTATATAGCTCACCCATATATAGGTGTGTA
Source organism: Porphyrio hochstetteri (assembly GCA_020800305.1). Lineage (NCBI taxonomy): Eukaryota > Metazoa > Chordata > Aves > Gruiformes > Rallidae > Porphyrio > Porphyrio hochstetteri. The sequence continues at coordinate 133,801,704 of CM036906.1, read as the reverse complement.
TATAGCTCACCCATACATAGCTGTGTATATAGCTCACCCATACACAGCTGTGTGTATAGCTTACCTGTATATAGCTCACCCATACACAGCTGTGTATATAGCTCACCCATATATAGGTGTGTATATAGCTCACCCATACACAGCTGTGTATATAGCTCACCCATATATAGGTGTGTATATAGCTCACCCATATATAGGTGTGTATATAGCTCACCCATACATAGCTGTGTATATATCTCACCCATACACAGGTGTGTGTATAGCTCACTTGTATATAGCTCACCCATATATAGGTGTGGCCATATGCATACCTCTGCACCCAGGTACCTCCGCAGACACATTATTCCCACTCCTTTCCTGTGGCTGAAGGGTAGAAGGGTAGAAGGCCTGTTGGTGCTGCCTAGCCCCGCCATGCGCCCCCAAAGCAGAGGGGGGATGACCAGAGGCCAAAGAGGGTTTGAGTAAAACTGAAGCGAGACATAAAAATGAAATATGCATATCTAAACCCTAACCCTGGCTTGGCATGGTATGACTATAAGACATAATTTAATTAATTTACAAAGCTGAGCTCCAAGCCATGGGAACACAGACCATGTGCCATGACTGCACAGAGACCATTTATTTTACCTAGCAGCATCAGCAAGAAACGAAGAACTGCTTTTAAAAATACTGAGCAGCTGCGATTGTTCAGCTGCGTGTGCTTCCCCTGACTTGCTGTGCTCTTTCTAAGAAGCCACTTTTAGACCTCGGGAAATCAAGATGCTCACAACCATTATATACAGTCACTTACACATGCCTTAAGTCCAGTCATTTATAAACCAATTGCAATTTATAACTGATTAAACATTGAGGCCTGGCTGTCCATTTCTGTTCCATACCCAGAGATATTGATCTGTGTGCCGCTGAGAGTTAAATAACTTTATTCCTGCGCTGCTGGCTGATTGATAACAGGCGGCTACAGCCAGTGTTTTTCATTTCCACAATGCAGCATTGTTCGGGCACATAATCATTTAGCGATACTGCGAGGTTAGAGCACTTACAGCTTATTGTCTCACTGGACAATCATCTCAAGTTGTCTGGAATATTTGTGGGCTTTTGTTTCTTTAATAAAGGCGCAAATTAATTTGAAATCCAATTTTTTTCTGGGTATGGAACAAAGCCTGCTCTCAGCTATGGGTAGGCAACCAGTGCCAGGCAGGCAGCAATGCTATTTCAGAATTACTCCAATATAAAGCAAAGCTTTGGCCTCACAAGGGAGCCTCTTAAAATGACATATGTATTTTCTGTGTACGTTGTGCAGACACCACAGAGCTAGTTGTTGTGTTGGTAATGTGACAGCTAAAGAAAAGTTTCTGTTTCTGTATTTCAGGGCTTACCGCTTCAGCAGATACTGAGGAAGGAGCCCAGAAAGTTGAAGCACAGCTCAGGGCAGATAAAAATCTGTTTGTTTTACCTTTAATCTAAAAAAAAAAGGAAAAAACAAAAGGAAAAAGAAATTCTCATTCTGATACAGAAAGAAGCTTTCATGTGACAGCATACATCTGTGTAAATAGGCTTACATTAGATTTTGAGGCTAGTGGGCCAAGGAATTGACATCTAACCTGTGGCGGCCAGCAGAGAGCAACACACAATTCAAGATGAATTTTAGGTGAAGCCATTTTATTACTGCAAACGTGGTAAACTAAAAAACTGCTAATTGGTTACACACACTGTTCACACTGTACTGATTGGCTAGTAATTATAACGAGTTCTGATAAACCTATCTTATAGCTAAATATCATTAATTTACTTTTAATGCCTAAAAGTATCTGCGCACCTGCTGTTTTGACCCTCTTGTTATGGTTGGTTCCTAACATGTCCCGTTACTACCAAATACCTTCCCATAGCTGCTTCTTGGTTTAGGGTAGCCTGTACCCCTATCAACAAGGCCGCTGTGTTTTGAGAATGTGATTATTAAGATCCTCTTAGCATGAGTAACTTTTCCTCTCCAATGGGAACAGAAGAATATTGTCAGGGCCTAAATCTTGGGAGAAGAGAGCTAGGCTGTTAGTAGGCCTGCTGTCTTCCCCGACACTAACGTGTGCTGGGCTTTCTACAAGCCCTGTAGTCATTGGGAAGGCGGTGCCCTCAACATGGTCTGTGTTAAGGCCTGGTCCGGTCCTCTGGGCTAGGAAGGAAAGACAGAACAGGCCAGTCACACCGAACCTTTAGCTCTGCCATGGGGCTTGTGGAGTTGAGAAATCTGTGCAGCAACCCTGGGAAATGCAAAATAAGCATCAAACATGACAGTTGTTTGTTTGGGCGTTGACAAACTCCCCTGGCAAAGACTGGAAACGTGCCAACTGCTGGACATGCCGCCCGAGTGCAGCGAGCCAAGTGTTAATGCCACATTCCTTGGCACAAGGTTCCAGTCAGCACTTCGCCCCTTCTCATCACTGAAAATATTGAATGGCTGTCCAGAGGTAGTGACAGCTGGGTGGCAGTGCTGCCCTCACACCGCCGCAGCCAGCATCGCTCAGAGCTCCCTGCCTGCCTGCAACAGCCCATTCAGAAACTTAATAAATGAACCTTTGGAGCTCCCACTCCTTCCTGCCTGCCAAGGCTGGAGTTTGGCTCACTTCAGATGCAGCACAGCAAGAGTATTTTTACGTGGCCTTACCTTCGACTGTGCAGTCTCCTCTGAAGTACCATGGCTGCCATCAGGACTCTGTTCCTGGGAAGGAGGCCTGCTAACAGCAGTCCACTACTTACGTGTGGGTAACCATCTTCAAGAGGTGTCTTCTTTCCCGCATTTTCCTTCCCAGAGGAACCAGAGATGTGGTACTAGCACATCTGGGAGGGTTTGTGCCCAGAGAAGTGCACACCATGTTGGCTTCTGGAGGCCTTGCTGTTCATTACACATGCTTCAAAAAAGTAAGGATGGTGCCTAGAAGCATCTGAATCCTCTTTGTCTGTGAAAAAATAGAACAGAGTTTCAGCTGTCCGTCTTTGATTGGCATAGAAATCCCCCTCTGTTAAACTCTTCCCTTCATTTCATTCCTTGAAAAAGAAGTTGTGGGTGCCCCATCACTGGAAGTGTTGAAGGTCAGGTTGGATGGGGCTTGGAGCTGCCAACAGTGGAGGGCATGGACTAGGTGATCTTCAGAGGTTCCTCCTGACCCAAACCATTTCACATGGACCCACTGTGTTTTCACTGGCTTAATTTTCCCAGGCACTGTTACCCCTTGGGGCAGCATTTGAGATACTTTTTATAATAAGAAGGAGGACAGTACCCTAACAGATGGTTCCCACACAGAAAGGACAGAAAATGTAACACACATCAGGGGCTGGAAGCTAAAGTTAAACCTAACTCAGTGACTTCTCAGATTTCCTTCTGCTGTGAGAGCAGTGTCAAGAAAATCTGTTGGTGAACTTCACTGAATGTACTTTAGAGTCCTGACGATATCAGGAGTAGTCAAGGAAACAATTCTGTTTCTGCACCCATGTCATTCCTTTCCGTGTCTGCTGGGACTGCCCAGGTACTCAATTTGGGGGCAGGGTGCTCTGTGTGTGTAGAGGCTGTTGGCCTTCTAGGAACTACATAAAAACAAGTTCATTCATTGCAGAGAGGTCGTTGAAGACTTTGGTGATCAGAGACGGGTCGTGTCCCACAGTGCTGCCATCTTCATCTGTTTCCATTGCTGTTTTCTGAGATGGGGACTGTGAATGGTACCCTCTCTCTTAAAAGTAACATTTTTGCTATGGGAAGAGGGCCCACAAGGTGGCTCAGGTGGAGAAGAAATGCAGAGTTTTGGATCTCTGGCTAGGGCATCTAGGACTGGGACAGGAAAGTGCTCCTCTGGAACAGCTACCTGAGACTGGCCCAAAAGATCTGCTGATTTGAATTCAGCTAACTCTGAAGAGGTGCAGTGTACCAAATCAGGGGCAATGAATGCCGAGGGGACTTCATTCTCGTACCCACTCGAGACCAAGGGCTGAAACACAATAGCTGGCAAAGAAAATTGTATCCTTGTGACCCAGATCTAAGGGCCCTGCCCTTCTGACTTGCCCCTGGGCACCTTCTCCAGAAATTAAATGTACCCAGGTAAGACTGAAAAACAGGCGCCTGTCAGCATTTTCTTCTGAGTCAGCCAAGGAAGCTTCTGTTGAGCAAAGACCTGCCTCTTGTATTAATCAAATCCTTTCCAAAGCCTGTGAATTAACTTGTATTATTACAAGATACTTACAAATGGAGAAGCACAGAATCTGTGTGGCTAACAAACTGCTCACGGCAATAATTCATTATCCTGCAGTTCGTAACGTATAATTAGCCACAGGGTATTGTTTTCGCTCTCTGAGTGGATGATGGGACATTTAACAGTTGAATGATGAGTGAAGAACAATATGTAAGCCTGCTTATAAATTCTGGGTAATTCAGGATTTCTGGGCATGCATTTATTTCCCCTGGAATCATTTGAATAATCACCCAAAACACAAACAAAACCAAACCAAACTGAGCTGTAGCTCATGATTAAATGCAAGTCAGTCCTCGCAGAAAGGTAGTAGTTTCTTCTCATCACAGTCTGGACTGTCACCTGAGCCAGTTTCTCTGCCAGCAGTATTCTATTTCCAAACATTAGCAAATGATGGTGCAATTAGAAGAAAAGTTATTTCTACATCAATCCTGTTGCAGCTTTGAAGGAGCAACAAGTAACCAGAATAATATGCATATTAGAAGTAGATGGCAGGGTTTGAATTGCCTGACTAGGGCAGAGTAGGAGCACAGCAGTTATCTGATGGTTTTACTCTGTACTTGCATAAAACAGCTGCCCAATAGATTGCTATCCTCTCTGCTAAAAAGTGTCGGTTGAAAGGTCACCAGATGGATGGTTTGGTAAAGTGAGACTTTAAAAAACTAATACTTTTGTTCTCTCTCCCATATGGCTCTGGCTACAGCACGTAAACCCTTTCCAATGGAGCATCATGGAGCCTCATCTAACTTCCCTGAGACAAATTTCAATTGTCCAGGCCAGGAACCTTTCTGTTTTAAATGCCTTGTTAAATACCTGAGCGGTCCTATGCAGAGGACGGAGCTGCCCGTCTTTTTAGAGTTACCAGGGACAGATCTCTTCTGAAGAAGTCAAACACTCGTTCTTGCTGCCATGGGGTAGCGATTTCTCAGCTCTGCCAAGAAAAGAATGGCAACACACGAAGTCTCAAAGTTTGGAGAGTAATTTCCAGCGCTGTACTTCGGAAACAGAAGCCGTTAGGATGCCAGTCTTGCTCAAAGGAAACAAACCTCTGTGCTTGCTGTGCTCATACTCTTCAGCACTTACCGCTGAAAAAGCCAACACCAGAACCAGGCAATTTTTTTCACATCCAAATACAGATGGTGGGAAGGATGCCTTGCTGGGATGCATCATCACCTCAGGTATGTTCTCACACACTCCCCTCCCACAGTGAGAATGGACTCATAGTCACCTGCCTTCATCAACTCCTCTCAAAGTATTAAGAGGGTGGTCAATGAGAGCTAGAGCCCAGGACTGGAACTCCCCCACGAGCAAATGTACTTGCTCAGTGCTTTGAGGGATGCCTCCTTCAAAACCTCCCGAAGTGCTGGCCTTCAGCTCTTACTTGTGCACAAATGCTCTTACATTTCTTCTCAGTACAACAGGGAAGGGAGGTAAAAGATAGAGAATTTTAATTACAAAATGTTCCAACAGAGACCCAACAGTTCAGCATATTTTCTTCCTGGTGAGTCTCTAGTATCACTCTTTGATGACTTTTCCCTCCTCTTTAAAGACTGAGGACATGGTTGAGGGTGTTGGGCAGCTTTTCATCTGGTGGGAAGCTAGGTTAAAGTCTTTGGATACCAAGCACTCACCATCAAACATGGCGGTGGCTGAGGCCCATGAATCACTTCCGCTGGCCCCGGGACTGCCACCATGACAGCCTTGGTCCTGCCCCTGCTCCCATAGGGCTCTGCTGGCACCCCAGCAGTGCCTCAGCCTGATGTTCTCTATAAAGTCATCCTCTTCTCCAACAGGAAACAAAACTATCCTGCTTCATGCTACCACTCATTACTCTGCTTTGCTGCTTTGCTTTAGGGAGTCATTACTACTTCTTAATTTTATATCCATGCTGGTTAGCAAAGCTAAATGCAAAAACCAGTCACTTGCATCATGAAACTAGTGGTTTAGGAATTGCTTCAAACCAAATTCCCATGCCAAATGCACTTAGATAAAATGAACTAATTTTGCCTAACGTTTTCTCAGCAGTATTTCCCTAAGAGCAGTAGTACGAGATACTGAGGATGCCAAGATCTGATGAGTGACCAAACTAAGCAAGATTTAGAAATTACATTTTTTGCAGATGGGAGATATTAATCAAATTTGGCTTAACTCAAAAAAAAACCCCACCTCTTAAATACACAGAAAAGCAAGGCCCTGCATATAAAGACAGTAACTGTCATAGAAGTCATCGCAGTAGCAGTAGATTTTGCATGTGTTTTAGTTAAAATTATCCAGATAAGCTGCAGACACCAGTGACTTCCAGTGGCAGCTTTCATCTCCATCAAGACTGACAACCCAGCTCCTCTCCCAAAATCATTTTCTTCTACCATTGCACTACCTCGTTATGGCTGTTTTACCCGAACCTGGTCCCCAGCCCTGCTGCACCCATGATTCTCCCAGCCCTGACAACGTGCGATATCATTAAGGCTGCACACCCCTCCCTCTGAAGAGATAGAGGGCAGTGACTCCTCCACAGGAGAAAGGTCTCTGGCAAGGAAAAGAAGCCAGTGACACCCCCAAGGAAACTGATAGCAGCTGCAGTGACAGCTCTCTAGAGCTAAACTTAACTGTGCACGTGAACTTTATGTGCCTTGTATACAGGGTGGCTGAAGGGGGCTGCATATCCAAAGGCACACATACACAGTGATAACCCTGTCGGATGCTGCCCCTGCCTCCAGTGACCTGTGGCCCGGGGTTTCTGCATCCCCAGCTGGTGGCCAAGCACCCAAGCTGGTCTGGCAGCAGCTGGAGATTGCTGGTCCCTGGGGAGGCTTTCAGACCTGGCTAGTGTCTAAAAATACTGAATGTTACACCAAAAAGCACTCATAAGTCCTCATCCCACACCCACTCCCCCCTTTCCCCATTTGATGTAAGATCCTTAATTACAGACATTCATCAGCTACAGATTCTGTGGCAGCCAAGGATCTGACCCTCTGCATGTAGAAGGGGCAGGTCTGGTCTTAAAATATTTACAAAGCTTCCAGGCCATGATTAAAAAGTCGGAAGTGTCACACCTGAGGCATAAACAAATTGAACCATATTTCACATCTCCTGAAATCTAACCATAATTTCCAGTTAACTGGTCACTGACTGAAGTCTCGGGATAATCTGGGCATATTTGCTCCACTCTTTACAGGTTTCTGCATTGTTTCACTGGTTTGTGTCACTTAAGGTAGAGCTGCTTTTCGTGTTTTCATGCCAGCTTTGTTCAGACAGTCTGTAAATATAAGATGTGCCTTTTTTTGCTCAAAAAAAGATGTGCTCTGAGCTCTTCAGTGAATGCCAGGGAGTTTGGCTTGACAGGCATGCTCCCAGGGCACATGAGGAAAGAGTTAAGAGAGAGCCACTTGCCAACCTGGAACATAGGAAATGATGGATCAGTGTCCTAAATCAACATGCATGATGGCAATCACATAAACAATGTATGAGAGGGATGATGGATTATACCATTTACAGTATGTGAAGGGTTGCTTAGTTGGGTTTTTTCCCTTCCCCAAAACTGGGGGTGAGCATCGAAATGGACATGAGTTAAAGCATTGCGTTAGCCCTTCTTAAGGAGATTATTAAAATCTTAAATACAAAGTGTCATAGGTAGTACAGATGTCGATAACTATTTTCAGCTAAGAAATGGTGAGGAAAAAGACAGGAGTATAGTTAGTTAATGTTTCTTCTGGGAAATTCTTCCTTTTTGTTAAATATCACCATTTATTAATCATATCTAGGCGCTTCGTAGCTTAATGGTACGTTCAAAGTAGATTATTTGAAAATTAATTTGGAATTCATTCAAATACAATTCTCTTATACCATAGAAAAGCCTTCAGTCTTTGAAGGGCTGATCTTTAGAATAAATACTTTCCTTTCTGGAGGAAAACCAATAGCTTACATATGCAAGAATGCAGTTAAAATACTGGCACGGAAAAAGGTTTCTCAGATTTTTATTTTTTTTCCATATTTTGAGAGTTTCCTTGGAAAATATGCTGTCTGACCTCCTGAGGGAGCAAAGCATCTTCTCCACAAATAAGGTTGGAGGACTTGGAAAGCAAGCAGCCATTTGCTTCGGCATTGTGCTCGGTGGGTTGCTAATTTGAGTTTCTGTAAAATGGAACCAGCTTCAAGCACCTCGAATGATTCCTATCAAGCACTGACATTTCCAGATAAGGAGAACATTAGCTCCTACGTTGTCTTTCTCTGCAGCTTCAGCAGGCTGGTTCTTAGTCCTCTGCTTTACAATTTTGTTGCGTGTTTACTCTAGGTTTTGTTTTTAATGCCAAGTGGCTAGAGTGACTGGGATGATTTCTACACTGTAGGGAAGAATATGGAATTTTTATGAGACAGAAGTAGCTCTGTAGAAGAAATGAAAAAGTGTAAATTTTTTAGGTCTCAAGGTGAGGAATAGTGAGTGTTACGAGGGTAATTTAATGGGGCAAAGTCCCCTCGGATATTTGAAACCCTCAAGAGGCTATTGAAAGAAGGAAATTAAATCAAGACCATCTTGCCAGTCGGGTTATTGATATCAGGAGTGGGTTTTTGCTAAGGGCTGTGTGGGAGGGAGAAGTCTGGTGGTGTTCGCAGCTATGTGAAGTGGGCATGGTTGAGTGGCTGGCATCCAGTACCCCCATTTGCTGCTGGATCCTGATGAATATCATGGCCTTCAAAGGTACTTCTGTACTGAAGGTCGGGTCTGGTCCTTGTGCTGCTGATGCTCCTGCCCAGCTGGACCAGGGCACTGTTCCTACCTGGTCCATATATCCGGGCTCCCAACCTGTGGGATGAGCAGGGATGCACAGAAATAGGTGCCGAACCCAGCAGCAATAAAGACACACTTACACTTAAGTTCCCTTGCTGCAACAAAAAACAGTCCCCAAGCATCCTATTAAGTGGCTTCTCTCAATTAACATGAGAAGAAATGACATTTCATCGCTTGTGTAATGAGCTTAATAACCTCTAATGTTCACTTAATACTGTTATTGGTGCCTGACCACAAAATAAAGCCAGGTTGATAGGGATTAATGCTTGAAATGCCAAGGATAACTGGTTTGGAAATGGTCACATGATTTTTCACCCAGTTCATTATTATTGCTGTTATCTGTACTGCTGGTGTTATTTCTACAGCAGCATTAGGAAGCCTTCATCACCTACCACCGCACGAGCACATGCCAAAAAAAGTGACCATTGCCATGGGCAGTTTGTGACCAGTGAGGGAACAAGGGAATAAGCAGTACTGGCCTGCTGGTACCGCTGCTGTAGGACTACGGTACTGCTTAACAGTCTTATAGATTATTTTTAAAAGATTATTGTTGTTGTTATTATTATAATTATTATTACTGCTTGCCAGCAGGGACTGGAATTTTCTCTGTTCAGCAGACATCCAACAATGAAAGTACTGAAAGATGGATGACAGAAGAACTTACAAAGTGGATTAATTAACAGTAACAAGCATCCAGTCCTGGGAATCATCTTCAGAGCTCTCAGCTTCAGCCAATCTCTGGTTTTCAAACAGTTTATTCTGTTCTTCAGCCTTTGCTATTTTTTTAAGTCTAAAAAATAAACCAAGCCTCCCCAAAGTAGGATCACGTTACTACATATATATGGAGCTCTTGAAGATGAGCACATTCATCTTGTTCTCTGCTTCAGTTTTGAAAGTACATTGGCCACTGTTTGCCATCGCCCTTCCTCTGCGCCTGCCAGGATGGCTGCCATCTCTCAGAGGGACGCTGCACATCTGCAGCGCTGGGGCAGGATCAGTTTCTGAAGGTGTAGCAATGCTTGGACAGGCGAGCGAGGGCTTCCATATGATCACGTCATTCACTTGCAATGTATTTAATTTTTCTTTCTAGTTCGAGCTGCCTCAGAAGCAAAAACGATTGGAAAGGCGGTTTGCTGCTCCCCCAGGGTTGTCTCCATCCCTGGTGTGACTGGCATTGCACGTGAGCACTGGCTTTCCAGGGCTGGCCTTAACACCTCAGGCAAACCCAAGCACCAAGCTGCCCCAGCATCACTTACCGCAGGGTATCGCTGGTACCTCCACGACTGAACCAACGGATCCTCCCCAGCACAGAGGAAGGAAGTTTCCCTCTACGTCCCTTGTCTTCCACTTCTGCTCTCAGTTATAAATATTCTAGTGCGTGAGCTCAGATGAATAATGCTCATACTACAAATAACTAAAGCTGAGGAGCTCTGTATTTAAAGGTGAAGAATCATTTTCTTTTGGAATAGAGAGGGTTTTTTTTTTTTCCTTCTTTTTTTGTTTAGCAGCTTTCAAAAGTCAACAAAGCTTTTGATGAAAGAATTGAAATTATGGGGTTATGGTTTTATTTTTAAACCTAGAAACTCAGGTACAGATTTCTATCCAGTTTAGATTTTTAGACAACATTAAATACTTAACAAAAAAATACAAGGAAAAAAAAGGGGGAGGAGAAAACCCATAACTATGAACATGAATATATATCATGTCAGCAAAATCTTTCTAAACGATCATTCTGTTTTCAAGTGACTTCATCTATGTGCTGGGATTTTTTTGTCTTCTGTGCATCTCCTCCATTAAGAAACTTCTATGATTGCACTGTTCAAATCTACGCAGGGAGCCTGAGATTTTATTGTTCCTCTTTTGTAAGGCTGCGGTTAGTAATGATTTAAGTAATGCTTCATAATCCATTTGCACTCTACTATCTCCTTGAAGAAGACAGACAAGTTTGAGTCTTTGCTTTATAAAATTTCTTATTGATAAGTCTCTTTTCCTTACAGCTGCAATGATTTAAACCCAAGAAAAAGGAATTGAATGAACATAGAGAGGTTGGGTTTGAGCAACTGAAGGCTTGCAATACACAGTAGGCACCATTTTGTTTTAGAAGCACTGAACTGAAAAGCTGGATTTTAGTTTGGTTGCCCCATAAAATAATTTTGAGAAGCAATGCTAAGAAAATGATGAGACTTACCAGTGATAAACATCTCTGGCATCTCGAGGGATTTATTCAGTAGGGACAGTATGACAGAAACCCACAGACTGGTAGGATTATTGGTGCAGATCTTGCCCATCACCATGCTTGGTATTGTCTTGTTGCTGCAATTATTTAGCACGGAACCTTTCTGAAGCAGCTTTTAAATTTGCCTCTGCCAAACGGCTGCAGGGCAAAACCACTCATTTTGCTTTTGGCTGCTACCTGTTACCATTCCATTCTTTCCCTGCTAGTGAGCCCCTTAACCCCCATGGAGCCTGCTCTATTTTCTCCCTCTTTGGTGTTCACATTAAAATGGGTCACGTTAAAAACTTCTGCACTGTTGAATGGGGACCATGGCTGTTGAAAAGCAAAAACCTTAACTTTAAATAGGCTACAACATATTGGCTGCATCTTTGTTTGCAGTGTTTAACAAGATGCCTACCACTAGATTTGCAGTGCCTTGTGCAAGTTCAGACACCTTGGAATTCGCCTTTTTCCTAGGTATAGACATTGCCCAGTCACTGGCTCCAAAATCCAATAGCTAGCTCCTGTAGACACATTGCTCATAGGTGCTTCAGCAAAGCAAGAGGAGCAGCTCCTTTAAAAGAGAGGCCTGCTGCAGGAATAGCTCTGGCACTCCAGTCAAGTGCAGGAATAAAAGCATCAAACAAGTTCTATCAGGAGAAGGCTAGATCATGTTAATTATGAGCCTACATAGCATTTACGATTATGCATGACTGTCAATACACAATGGACCATCCATGTCATCAGTGGACAGCTTGGACACAGATCAAGCATAGAAACTCATTTGTGTTTTCAGCTTGTGCAATGTTATTTGTTCTTTTTAAGTCAATATAAACTGTCTCCAGCCCTTCTTAGAGTTGCCAGTCCACAAATCACTTTGACTCAGAGTATTCCTCTATAACAGGATAAGGATCATCATTGGTAATGGCTTTAAAAGGAATGCCAGGGAGCACAAAGACTCCTCTGCTTGAAGTGCCAAGGGCAAGTGGTGCGCTACCAATGCATCCTGTCACTGGCAGCCTGGTCTCCTGAGGGGCCCACCTGTCCTGGGGCTGCAGCCTGGCTCACCACCTACGCCATATAGAGAACCCCACCAAAACCAGGTCAGTTTTACTGTCAAGAGAGAACAGGAAGGTCTGTAATTCAGGTCCAGATTTTGCTCCAGAGCACCTGCATTAAACGCTCTGCAGAGTGCATTTGTAACACTACATCTCTCTGTTTCACCCACATACCACGTATTTGTCAGTGTAAGAAGTATTTTCCAGTTCATTTGGGTGAACACGAAGAATGAGTTACATTATGCTTCAGATAATGTTGGTTCATGAATAGGCATGAAACTTTCAACACCTGTGGATGAAAGCCAAAGCTGCTTTTCTGCTTGACTATACCAGTGCTTTGTTCCTGTTACCACCTAAAGCACCAGGCTCCAGTTCTGATGGCTCTGTCACACAGAACTGCCCAGCATCTCCAGCTGGGACACATTTTGTGCTTTCCACCATCACATGCCATAACCATGCCTTTGTTTACAAATGCTCTTTATTAAGATCTGGATCCTACAAATACTTGGCATCTTCAAGAGTCTTGCTTGGCAATTGACAATTCAAACAGCCACATCAGACACCAACTCCCTCGCACACTCCTTTCTTCTCAGGGGCTTTGCACCACCTCCCTACATGCCAGAGCACTGATCATCACACCTCCTCCATGCCTCCACACCACTCCAGCTTCTCACCCACTTGTATTGATTGACCAAAGCCTTAACACCCTGTCTATCCAGCAGTTATTTCCAAAGTGGCTCAGAGCCTGTACTCACCTCTGGTTGCAGCCCAGTTCTATCTTTTAGGATATTCATACAACAGTGGTATAGCCCTTTCCCTGAGAAAAGCAACTAGGCTGGGACAAACAGACATGCAAACACTCTCCAAATACAGTTACATTGGATGCATCACAGCCTAACCACATCTCCCAAACTCTGGTACTCCAAACGCTGGATAATGTTTTTACCTGTGTGCTTTTCTCCACAGCATGTCCTTTATGTGTTTCTTCTTACACATTTAACTTTTACTCCCTATTTGATGAGAAAATTTGCATAATTTGGAAAAACCTCCACTGACTAGATAGCAAACAAACTCTCCTGGGTTCCCTCACTTCTGCAGGAGTACACAGTGCTTATCTTGGCTCCCAACTATTTTACTTTCCCTAGGTAGCAAGTCATGAAAGCTTTCTTAATGCCTGCAAAAACATCCCTTAATTCTTCCTCTGTCATTTTTAATCCCTTTTCCTCCAGGGAATACGCTGCCCTGGACTAGATGAATCTTTTGCTGCAAATGCTCATTGCCCAAGAGGAATTCCTCCAGCTGGCAGCACCGCCATGTCCTGTCTTACACCCCTGCATAAAGCCACCCCATCGAGATGTGTGGCATAACCAAACCTTACTTAAGAAAGCCATTATGTATTAACATCTGGAGTGGGTTGGGTTTTGACTACACAGTATCTATGTTCCACAGTTCCCTTCTGTATACCACGCAGTTGAAAAAACACCATAAACATCACATTCTAACACCATGCTTTTTACATACATATACAAATGTGTGTTTATGTGCATATATTTAGATAATATATTTTTTCCTCCCAAAAGAACAGTTTCTGAAGCAGAATAAGTAGTATCAATTTGCCAAAGTCTGATCCAACAGCAATTCCTCTCACAAATGCTTTTTATTCTTAGCGCAGGGAAATAATTTGTCTGGAGACTACAAAACCCAGTTGTAGTCCAAAACATTTGCATAGGTTTCATTTCACATCCAGTAACTTTGAATGTGACTAAGTGACAACATGTTGAAAGCTTTACATAGCAATACCTCTACTGCTTCACGTCCCGGACACAGAAAACGTGAGCGGCACCCGCACGTTTGCTGTCATACATCAGAAGCGAGCTTAATTTGGTTATATAAAGCTTAGCATTTCTAACAGTACCCTAAAAATAAGCTGTTGATTTAACATGATTTAAGCATAAAAGTTTCAAGTTGAGAGGAAGACCAATATGGGCCCACAATACAAGCTTTTTGTGCCTTCCCCAGCCTTCACCCATCATGCTCCTGACTGTACGTCAAGCGGCCCAGAGGATGCTGAGGAGTACCTCAGCGGTAAACACTACATCCTCTGAGCTACACCGCCCATGCTCTTCCTTCCTTGACATGCAACCACTAAGGCTGGCCTTGACATATTCCCATTTGTTTGCTTGATCACAACTATAACTAAATTTAACGCCTAAATGTAAACAATACGGTTCAGACAAGCAAATCATATTGGACAATATAATCCAGAACGGGATGCTTAGCTTTAGGGCAAGAGCATGCAATTTAAAGTAATGAAATCTTCTAAAAACAGGTTTCAATTGTCATGGTATTTGTATTCTTGCTGCTTAATCAAACCCACACGGAAATCATTGTACTTAATGAAACTACAAAATTAGTATTTTGACAGACCAACCTGTACATAAGCACACAGCTGAGCCTAAGTTGAACAGGTTATTCTAAAACATTTTGGAAAAAGCCTTTTACAAGAGAAGTACTTTCCTGCAGGCTTAAGCCTGCTTTCCCATCTCTTCCAGGGGCGATCCAGCTCTCCTCAAGCTTTGTCTCCATGCACTACTCCATGCTTTTCAGCTCTCAGATTTGGCTGGCTGAGAATACATCGGGCTGGAAATCAAAATTGTTATTATCCATGGATTTCCTCAGTCACTTAGGATGCTGTTGCCTGAAACATTTACCTTGAAGGCCTTGTTAGCCTTCCCTTCTTCCTTAGGGCTTTATTGGCATTGATTGTTCACTGTGCAAGGATCAAGCACAGCTCCACTTTCTTGGCAGTGCCCTGTAGCATCTCCTCTTTCTCTCTAAAGATAGTTAATCATACTTTGCTTGCCAACAACCACCACTTGAGTACTGTGGGTCCTCATTGGTTTAGCTTAGTTAACGATGTTTAAATAATAGATTTACATGATATGGTAAAAGCCATAGAATCCAGAATTTGAAATCCACTTTTATTTTCAAATTAATGCACAGCATAAATTAAAACCACCATGCTAAGTAACTACAGTATTTTATGAACATTAAGTTTCAGGTACTTTGAAGCATCTCAGGAGGCACAGGCTCCTTTCATGCAGTGTAATTATATGTAAGACTCCTGAATTAGCATGGTCAATGTACAGCCTGGCAGTTTAAGTTTAACATCTTGGAAAGCACTTACCAAATCGCAGTCACATGGGCATCAAAGTTCACAGCAGAACCTAAATCTTACTCCTCCAGCAACTTGCACGGCCTCTTCCACCCACCACCCTCTGCCTTTTCCTCTCCCCAGCTGTATTTACATCTCCTCCTTCCTCCCAGTCCCCCCAAGCCATACCTGCAGGAGAGCACATTATGCAGTGGCAGCAAAGCAAATACTCTCCAGCACCGGTGAGGTTTGGTTAAGAGCTGCACCCACACTAGGAATACTTTTGTCAGCCTATTACCACCACTGAGCTGGTAAAGCCTTAATGCAAAAGAAATCTCTGACCTCCAGCTGCTCCCTCTTTTGGGCACAGCCACAACTGAAGAGCAAGCCCCACTACTTGTAAGAGATTAGTGCTCACCCAGGAAAGTCAAAATTCCTCTCCACTAACCACATGTAATCCCATGCTTTAGTGCTGATTAGGGTTAAAGCAAGAATATAGCTCTTCTGATGGGATTCGACTTTTGGTTTATATAGTCATGCCTCAACTCCAGCTAATTAGCACACCTCAGTCTAAAGGTGATCACTATGCACTTTACATTACATTTATTCAGATTCACATTGATCTTCTGCAACCCTTCCCCCCTCCTCTTGTTGAACTGAAGGATTATTCATGTGACCAAAAGCAGCAATGGAAGCAGCTGTGGGATAGGGAGAAGACATCACAACAGGTGAAACTGTTGTCTGGGTATAAAGATTGGAAAAGAATCCCAGTATCACAGACTGGCTGAGGTTAGAAGGTACCTCTGGAGGCCATCTGATCCAACCCCACAGTGAAGCAAGGCCACATAGAGCAGGTTCCCCAGGACTGTGTTCAGACAGCTACTGCATATTCTCAAAAGTGGAGACTCCACAACCTCTGTGGGCAATCTCTGCCAGTGCTTGGTCACCCTCACAGTGAAAATGTTTCTTGAAGTTCATACGGAGGCACCTGTGTCTGTGAAAGAAGAAACTAAAGGATCAGAGCTGACAGCTGTACCAATGTTCACTTCCCCAAGTAAGACCCTCCTTCCTCTGCCTCTTCCAAGGAAGCAGCACCTGAAGGAACTGCTACAGTCATTCACAATTTTGGGATGTGCTAACAGGAGCTGGGAGTCAGTACAGCAAAAGCATACCGCAGCTGCCACTGACCTTGATGCCTATCTGTGAATTTAGACACCTCCAAGTCACCCAGCTGCCAAAATGTAGAGTATAAAACAGCCTGCACTTCCCAAATAGGACTGCTCACACAACTCAAATACACTGTTGCTCATTAGTTTGAGCTTCCTGCACTGTTAGTGATGTTCCCACAACTAGTGCTCTGTAAGAGACTACAAACCACATAAGGATTATTACTGCACAAGGAGATCAACATTCAGTATCAAGACTTTTATTAAAAGCAGAAATGCACAATTTTACTACAGCTGAAGAACATTCAGAGGAGCTCTGCAACACAGCAAGTGTTGGTGTAAAGACAGTTTCCAAAACTAAAAGGTAAGAACCATCAGATGGGGTAAAAATCGCCACTGCATAAAACCACAGTATTCCCTCACATTAAAGCAGCAATTATCCATCAACAGCCTACGGGTATTTTGCCATAAAGCTCAGGACTTCACATACTCATTTTTAAAAGTTGATATATATATTTCAACAAGCTATTACTTGGCTTCATATACTTTCATTTCAGCTTCCTCCCATTGCAGTTAATTAGGATGAGGTTCGGCATACCACTTTCAGTATCTTAAATACAGGTTCAACTGCACTGAGCTACTTACACTGGTATTAGCACCAGTATTCCAAAGAGAATAAAGTATGTTCATAGCAAAGACTCTTCCTAGAGTACAGTAAACATGAATGGCATGCAGTTGAGTTCCTACCCACCTTTGGTTACTCAAAGCAAGAAAACAGCCTTATTTTAATGGCATTTGCCAACTTTGTTTTATTTTGGGAGGAAAGTAGACGTTAAAAGTTGGGATTGCTTAGCAGCTCCAGTTAACATTCCACTGAACTTAATTTATATAATTTTTTGAGCATTTTAAAAACAGACTTTGGTAGGTGTCTTCATTTCCTATTGCAATGTTACTGATTTAAGCCAATTCAGTCTACTCTGAGTTTTTCTATCTAAAGACAAAGTTTTAGCTAGAGCACTTTGAAACGCACCGATTTTGTTTCTTAGATTTCATTTTTAGACTTTCACTTGCAAACTTGGAAAATGAGGAGCCAGATACTGCAAAGATTTCTGTCCCTGTACATAATTAGCACATGACAAAAACACTCACTCTTAGCTCAGCGCCCTATTTCTACCAGGGGCAGGTTTGCCTCCTCCATCTCCAACTACAATGCAAGTCTTTCAACCATACAGTGCCATTGACCTACCCCAACTGCTGCAAACCTCCTCCCCATTTCACACCTGACAGGCAAACGTGGTTTTGCACTGGTAACTCAGGTAAAATGCCAAATATTTCTAACCCTGCTGTCCCAAAATTTAGAGAAACAGACCATCACTACCACCAAAGGGCCAACAAAGGAGCCGCTGCTCTGGGCGGGTTTTCAGGGCACTTCAGTCTACACAGACCTACAGAAGTCTCTTGACCACAGCTTCCCAGGCAGCAGATAAATATAAATATCCCAGTGGTTTTTGGAGTCAGCTCATGACTTCCAATACTTTATTTGTATTTCATTGGACTCCACGGTCTATTTATAAATTGTTTATCATACAGTTGCTAGAAGTCAGCAAGTCTACTTGTTTCTATTAGAACAGTAAAAGTCAGTTGTACAAAACCACCTATGAAAACCTTGTCCTTTTCATCTTCTGGCAGCATTTTTGGATTACAGGTACAAGAGTGAAGATTTTTCGCTTAAATTTCACTGGGTCAAAAACAGACCTCTGGAAGCTAAAGCAAACACATTCCTCTACTCCATCAGGTCCAGTGGCACCCTGAGACTAACCAGCTACAGGCTGCGCAGCTTGCCTTCATAGTCCCCTGTGCTCTTCATTATTCTGCCATTGCACAGCAGACTACTGCAGTTATTACCATTTACCATCCACACTGCCTCACTGTCACTCCCAGCAGTGTAAAATGTAACTCAATTTTAGGATTGTAAGGAGATCCTGACCTGGAAAAAGACAAATGCATGAAATACCAGTTCTTAGGCTTCTAAAATGCCTCTTTTTAAATTCTGAATTAAAACTTCAGTACCTGTAAAGGAGTTCAAGCACATACATACAGCTGGATCAATGCACACAGGGAATCTGGGCCGTGCCCAGATGTGTTCAGCCCCAACCTCCAGAGTACTTGACAGCAAACTCCTTTCCTGTTCTCCAGCTTGCAGAACAATAAACAGGTTGATGTTTCCATTGCCTCTGCCCCTTCAAACAACAGACCTGTACTATTTTGGAAAGTCATGTAATTTACTCAGCATGCTCATTTGCCACTCTTCCAAGGAGGAAAGGAGCATAATTGGAATAGACACTCTAAAGTGTCAAAAGGCACATAAAAAAATATAAAGCAGCAGTTCAGAGTCTATCTCCAGTGACGTATCACCTAACAGAAAAAGCTGAAGATGCCATGAAGTCATTGGGAAATAAGTTGTATCAATGCAGTTATACGATTTGGCATTCAGACTTCATTTTAAACAGCATCACCAGTTCTTTTCGTTTCCAAATCCTCCATCATCTTAATCAAACACTACTCTTAAAAGGTTAGTCAAAGCTCTTCATCTCCCATTCAATGCCCCAAGCACCACTACACACCTCAAACTTCAAATGTCTCACGCTAAGTTCAAATGCCAGGGGACTATCAGATCACACACATTTCAGTGCAAGCATGAAGCACAAAATCAGAAGCATTGAGCAATTCTCTAGTCCCACCTGAAGGCCACATGATTTCCTGTATCAAAGCAGAAGTGACACCAAAAGGTCACTATTCAAGTCTTACTTGTAGGACAGGAGGTACAATGTGCTGCAGACATGTGGCAAGGACAAACAAGGGCTACCAGCAAGCCAAGTGTTACTCACCTTGCCTTCACAGCTGGTCAGCTTGACCATCAGGGAACTAAAACTGGTGGAAAACAGGTTCTGGCTGAAGCATGTTGACAGAAAGAGTATGAACTCTTCATTCCCACCACAGCTAGACTCAGGTTTGCTATGTGCCATCACATCCAGTCCCGCACCACAGACTTCACAATCCCACTCCCCTATCCTGGGATGAATTTATCCTGAAATAAGCCAAGACCCAAATGTGTTAGGCTTACCCTGGAAGAATAAGCATGTGTTCCAGTCTGTGGGTTTTCCAAACTGTAAGAATATACAGAAAGTTTTAGCCACCAAATCTGAGTATCTAAGAAGCCTTTATAAGATATACCACCACCCCCAGCTATTTCATAGAAAAATTGGAAACTGCAATTTGCATTACATATCCTGCTAGGCAGGAACCACCCCTAAATTAAATACAGTGGGACTTTAGCCCTGACAGTACAAGGTGTTTCCCTATAACTGCACTGACTAAACAGTTGCAGACAACCAGACTTCCAAGTCCTTTTTAGCAGACGTCACACTGCACAACATACAGCAGCAGGCAATTGGCCAAAAATGGTTAGCAAAAAGGATTCCTTAAACCTCCAGCATCCAAATATAGCCCTAGCTGGTCACATGGGCTGCCATACAGTAAGTGCTCCTCACTTTACCTACCCTTTGATTAAACGGTTTGAGCTAAAATGCACGTTCTTAGAATAGCATTTCAGTTTCTAGCCCAATTCCATGAACTGTATAATCTTCCTGTACCTTCCACGTTCAGATTGGCAGAAAGGAAAAGTTGATTTGGGCTTCTAGTGAACCCCAAGGGGATCATTAGCTACAAATCTGACAGAACACGAGCCCTTTAATGTATATGTGTATACACACACATATATTCATGTGAATATATATATAAAAATATAAAAGCAGCATATCTGCTGTACAATGTAGCTGCTGGGAAGGACTTGGTAGCAAACTCCACAGCACATAGCGATTTTCAATTCTGAATAAATCACCATACCTTACTCTACCTGACCTCTAGCAACTCCTGGTTTTTCACACTACTCTCATCATGACGAGGCCTGACCAGCTGATTGTGTCCACCTCACAAGACCTCCACAGTTGAGTTTACACATCAAGAAACTCTACAAGCTTTTTGAAGAGAGACAGGCTGACTCTTGTACCATTGCCAGATTCCAACTTGAACTGGAAAAAAAGAAGTTGAGCTCAGTCCTTCCTTTCTCAGCCCTTCAAGCCATTGCTCATGTTCAATACAGGTGTTAAATGAGCTTATACTAGAAAGCCTTGCAACTGCACTAAGAAATACAGGTGCCACTTATCCTTCCAAAGCCTCCCCCCAGCACCAGCAAGGACAAAGTATCACAGTACTAATTTACAACAAACTGTGTGATTTTTTTGAAGATGCTGAGGCTTGAATTTTAAGTTCTATTTATCACTCAACAGAACTTGAGGGATTTGAGGTTCTAAAGACAAAAAAACAAAGCTCAGTGCTGTGAGGCAAGGCCTAAACATTGAATTAGCACACTTAACGCACCACATTGCGGCCAGGCTCTGTATCACAGGGTGTTTGCGAAGAGCACAAAGTCTTTTTATCCAGCTCCAGACCTTAGTTAAGCTCCCTACTCTGTTACACACTTAAAGCACAATTAGGAGCAGCGTCAAGCACGTCCACATACCCACTACCGCCTCAGCTGCATCGAGCACCACAGTTAGTTTCACATTTACATGAGCAGCCAGGCCGGCCTGGCTGCACCGAAATAACCTGCGGATACCCGGGCACGGGGCTATTTTTACCCTAGAGAAAGGAAAGGGGGGAGAAAAAAAAATTTAAAAGAAGAAAAAAAACCCAAACAAAACACCCCAAAGAGAACTTCAGAGCGGGAGGCCACGACAGCAAAGACTTTATTCCAAGGCTGCAGCGCAGGCTTCGGTGCTCGGCAGCTCCCGGGCTCGCCGTGCCGGCGGGGCAGCCCGCAGTGACGTGTCCACCTGAGGCTCCCGGGGCCGCCGCCGCCGCCGGAGACAAAGTTCTGTAGTGCACTGACTGCTATCGTACCCAGAGTCGGAGTGTCACAGAACTTTGCTTCCGGAGGCTCTGATCTTCCTCCGGTACCGGCACCGGCCGCCAGCACAAGTTTCCCTGTATGGGAAGGGAAGGCGCACACACGGTTAGAGGTGGGGAAGGGTGCCCCCTCCTCCTTCTCCTCCGCCTCCTCCCCCAAGGCTCGACGGAAGACCCGCTGGCCCGGGAAGGGGGGGGGGGGGGGGAAGAAGAGATGAGGATTCTTTTTAAAAAATAAACGCCCCCAAAAACCCACCCCCCAGAACGAACGGGCCGCCCTGCGCAAGCCGGGGCCGAGCGGCTGCCGACAGAAGGCAGCGGGAGCAGCCGGCTCCCGCTGACAGCCCCTCCGCCGCGGCCCTGAAGCGGCTCCGGCCCCGCCTGGCATCCCCCCCGCGACCTCGCAGCCCCCCGCGGAAGGGACCCGAGCGGCGCTCCCCCGCCCCGCCAGCCCTTCCCCTCGGCCGCCGCCGAGCGCAACAGGTCCGGTCCGGTCCGGTCCGCCCCGCGCCGCCCGTAGCCCCGGCGCCCCCCGCGGCGGCGGTAGCAGCGGCGGCGGCCTCGTCTCGTCCGGCCGCGTCCCGTCGGGCGGCGGCGGCCGGCTGCACCCGCCCCGCCGCGCCGCGCGCCGCGCCGCTCCATCTTGACTTTTGCCGACGTGGAAATTTTGGGTTCGGGGACGAGCCGCGCTCTTATTGGCCGGCGGCGGGCGGGGTCGGAGGTCACGGCTGCTGTCGCCGCTCCGCGCCAAGCCGCCTCGCAGGCGGCCCCGCCCCGCCGCCCGTCGGCCGCGCCCACACGCCCACCCGAGGGGCGGGGCCGCGCCGCGGAGCCCCGGTGGCGGTTGCGGCCGTTGGCGGCGGGGGGAGGAGGGTGCTGGGGTAGGGGGGGAGAGCGGGAGGGGTGCGAGTGGCGGCCGCTGGGGAGGGGGCCACGGCCGCTTGGAGGGCCTTCGCTCTCCTTCGTCCGCCTCGGCCTTAGGCGCCCGCCGCACCGCCGCGGGCCGGAGGGGGGCGTGGGGAGGACTGGAGGGGGGCGCCCGCTGAGGGGGTGGAGGCGGTGGCGGCAGTTTGTCGGTGCGCTTCGCCGCCCGCGGCTCCGCGGCGTTGCCGCCCCGGCCGACTCGCAGCTTTGGCCGGGGAAGGCGAAGCGGTCCCCCGCGCCGCCGCCGGCCTGTCGCGCTTAGGCCGGGTCCTGCTTTCGCCGGAGAGTGCTCAGCTCCGTCCTCGGCAGACGGGCCCGGCGGCACCTGCGTGCCCGCGGCGGCGGCAGGGCTCCCGGCACGCCTCCCGCGGCCCCTGCGGGGGGAGTAGCTCGGTGTGACGGTGGTGGCGGTGCTGCCCCTGAGCGCTCAGGGTGCTGCGGGCAGCCAGCTCTGCCCAGCTGCCGTACTGGGCTCCTGCAGTCGCTTCCGAGGGCCTGGCTTGCCTCGGGGACAGCAACCCGGGTTGTGGGTGTGAGCAGCAGAGAACCTGAGCTGGTTCTAGTTCTGCTTCGAATCTGAAGGATTTTTAAAAGAGTGTAACAGCTTTTACTTGTATGTATGTTCCCTCTCCCTGAAAGGAAAGCTGAGGGGATCAGCTGTCCGAAGGGGGTGTTTTCTGCGCCTCTGTGGAGATGGTGTCGGGGCTTGGCTAGTTCTCTGTGGGTCTGGAAGTACACTGTAGCACAAGATCAGCTAAATAAAAGCTTTAAAAATAATTGCTGCAAGTGTTTGCGTCTCCTACATTGAATTAAAGTCATTACAGTTACCTTTTTTCTTGGTCAGCTTGGTTTGAAGAGCTGATGCAGAACTAAGTTTGTAGTCATGTAGGCCTCAGCTTGTAAAACTGCTCATGTACTTAAGGCACCTGAGTAGTCCCAGAGGAACCGCTTGTCTGTAGGAGCTACGTGTAGGTGAAGGTGTTCACGGGAGGAGGCGTGCAGGCTCTGCCCTGCCTGCGGCATCATCGCGCAGCTGCGCTCCAGTGCTCCTGTGGCCCTTGCCTTGGCAGGATCTTAGCGATACCTGTCAGTGCAAACATACAGCTGTCATTTCAGTATCTGAAAGGGAAATAAATATGTTTTTTTAATTTTTTTTTTTAATTTAAAACATTACTTCGAAACATAGTTTTAGGGGAAAGAAAACCTCAGAAGAATGTCTTACCTTACACACTTAATTTTTCTCTCTTTATCTTTAGCTCCTTTGTCTTCAGAACCAGAAACAGCAAGTCTCTTCCGAGCCTTTCTGTTGCATTCATGAAGCACATTCCTCCCTCCCTGTCTGCACCTTCACAGTGTAGTCCTCAGCCCTCTTCCATTTTGCTGTGGTTTTCCATATGTAGTTTTCTTTCCCACCTTCCCGTTCCCCCTCTGCCCCTCCTCCCTCAGCATACATCCCCTGCGCTGGGCCATGGAGCTGGCCTCAGCTATGCTGTTGCCAGTCGGCTGTGTATGGGGAATATTGATTTTACAGTGTGTATGCTCTGTAAAAAAAGAAATAAAATCAATATTTCAGTAGATTGAGCAGAGCGTGCAGCAGTGTAATGGAGCCCAGCCTGCTAATGTAACATGCAGGGGTCCTCATTCAGAGATTGAGGTCAGTCAGAAAATGGAAATGTGTTTTCTTATTTTATTGTCTGTTTCAGGTTTAATGTAGGTGTTTATGTTCTAGTGTTTAACTTAGAGCAGGGCACGCAGTTGCTTTAAAGTAATATCCAACAGAATGTCACACGTTGCAGGCGACATACACAAAAAAAAGCATGCCTGAGGTGTACAATCCATTTTTACAGCTTAATAAACCCCTTCTTCCCCATGCCCATCGTATGCCTATCAAACAGCATTATTTGTTGTATTTAGTGTTTGTTTCTGCAAATAAAAAATGTTCTGTTGTTTGGGCAAACTTGTTTTTTCTGATTCCGTAATGAAGCACGCGGTGCTTTGATGAGCTCTGATAGAGAGGCATGTATCGATGAGTGTCATCAAGTGAGTATAAGTGAAAAGAACGAGGGAGGAGAAATAACGAACATAGGACACAAAACCAGAGTAAAAAAATCCCATTGGTTTTAATGGACCCGGGACTTCAGCCAGAGTGTTCTCCGTGATACATTAGCCGCTTCTTAAACCATTGCATCATGCCTTAAAATTTAGCAAAAGTGCTTCTTGAAATGACATGTGAAACCTCTGCATTCTCAGGCTCAGAGTCAAGATTAGCGCAAGCTAACTATTGTTTCACAGCTCTGGAGAGGCTTGATACGGCTTTATCTTTACTTAATAATTTTATCTTCTGTTTTTGTCAGAGGCTGTTTCTCCTCTACCAAAATCTCTCACTGCAGCAGTGAGGTTGTTTGAGCTCTATATAGTGGGCAGAGGAGTGAGTGTGATGTCTGTGAATGTGTGGATGCTTTGCGCTGAATAATGTGCATTTAGAGGTGCTACAGGGGCCCCTCATATTCGGGGAAAAAGACAACAGAATTTGTTCTTCTGTCATTTGCGTTGTTAGTTGGAGACTTCGATTTGGCAGTCCTGGCTGGGGAGGCATGCGGGACTGGAGTGGTAATGTCTTCTTTCAGTTACAACTCTGGCTTAGGACATGACTCATCTAGAAGGCTTCCAAATGTAAAATCCTGCTACCTACAGACACGTACCATACTGGGATTTCTCGAAACTCCATCGATTTTTTTTCAGTTTTCCAATCTGCTTGTGTGTTTCACTGTTCCAAAGAAGTTTTTGTTGCTCTCAAGCATGGAGGGTGGTTTTTCCTTGTAGAAAGGAAATAATGTATCTCAATATATGCAACATTATTGATTTTAGCATTTTTTTTAAAGTTCATTAAGAAAGAAAATGCAAAATTCCTAGTATTGCCAGTTGCTAGTAATACTCTCAAAAGTGCTAAGTACACAAGACGTGATACATCTTACTGTATTTTAGGTATAGGTTAAAAAATAGTAGTGTAATAACATAGAATGTAAAATATATTAAATAATACTATGTTACAATATAATTTTATTTAATTCTAGTATGTTTTTTTCCAATGTAAGTGTGGTAAACTGCAATAAAATTATTATTCCAATTTAAATTACAAGGTAAAACTCATAGCTGAAGATTAAGGAATAACAATAAGGGTTGTGTTTAACCTTAAGAATCCATCTGCTTAGGCAGATGAAGATTCAAGAAGGTGGTTACTACGCAGGACAGGCAAAAGCACGAGATACAGAGGATCAAGCTGTGACTTTTTGTGAAGTAAGGATGGACAGTATTTCACAGAATGCTAACCTGAACTCAAGAGGTAAGCGCGCTGCATGATAGAATTTACTTTTATGAGCAGAAGACTGTTTTCCAAGGGTCCTCCTCTGCCAGCTTTATCAAACAGTAAATGGGATTTTGGTTTGTTTTGTGGACTGTTTTTGGGGTGTTTTTTTTCTTCTCATTTTGAAACAATTAGTGCATTATAAGAATTAGTATTTAAATCTAATTTGAAACGAGTTATGCAGGGTGGAAAATTAATTATCTCATTAGTGGGAGAACTTTTACGGTATTCATACAATAAGTAAAGCCTCAGTTGTAAGCATCAATCAGTATTATAGAAAGTTTTAAAACGAATGTAAACAATTTATATTATGACAGTTTGTAGCACTACTTCCTGATAAAAGAAAAATTATACATATAAATTCTGTTGCATATCATTCTAATTTTTAGTTGGTTATTATCTGAGATTGCTCTTGATTGACTATGATTTGTGTAGTTCTGTACTTCATTACTATAATAAATGTGCATTAAAACTGCATTATAATGTCCTAATTGTGAAATTGCCATTGAGTAAATTAAGGTTATGAGCATTGTAATGCAGTATTTTACCAAAATGTTGTATTCCGTAGTGTTTAAATTTCCCTGCATCTTCGAATCATAAAATTAATTACTAAAGTTAATAAATAATGATAAATGGTCTAAGCAAGTCAGTCATAAGTCAGAATAAAGAATCCAGGTTTCCTGACATTTCGTGGTCTCTCTAAAAAGTAGACAAAGTCGTTACCTCTTTCTCTAATTTTAGAGATAAGTGATTACTATAATTTTGGTAGAATCTGAACATCATAAAATAAGATCAAGTCTCAAATTAAAACTTCAAGATGCAGGGACATAATGTAAACAAACTTCCATTCAAATCCAGTGGAAGTCTTTCCCTTGACTTGAATAAAACTGTATCAATTGATAATGTGCTTACATCGTGTGTATGAATAGCTCCGTTAGTTACGAAACTAATGCAAGTTGTTCCTAACATCCCACAGTTAAGAAAACTGAAGAATCAATCCCTAGATATCTCCTAAAAGCCCACAAAGATTCAGAAGGTCTCCATGGGAGTTACAGATCCCAAGTGGAGCGACTCTGTCATCCCCATTTTTAAGAAGATACGAATGGATCCGCAATGCAGTCACTTGCTGGGTTGGCGTAGGAGGATCTGCAAAGCATTAGTATTTTGGAAAACAATAGAAATTTCAAAATTTGCTTTTGTTGTGCATTAAAATGAAATTAGGACCTTCCTGAAAAAAAAAAAATTGTTGAAACAGGCATAAAAAGACAGAACCCACTGAGAACCCACCCTTTTTACTTTGTAGCTGTTCATCTTTGCATAGCTGGCCCAGAAACAGGCCGACACGCTGAATCAATGGGATTTGAACATCTCTTGCCCATATCCCCCAGGGAACGCCTGAACACTGAGCAGCCATCTATTTTGAGGAAAAGAAGGGAAAGTTTGTCTTTCACTTTTTTTTTCCCTCACCCCTCCAGAAATTAATTCTGAATCTGAGAAGCCTTCTTACTGGAACAAATACTTTCCCACAAAAAGGTTCCATTTCAGCAAGTCAGCATTTTTGGATACAAACAAATACATTGTGGGAAAATTCCCAGCAAGCTTTACATTGGAGTCCTTCAGAATTTAAAAAAAAACCCAACCCAAAACACGCAAGGGAGAGTTATTGGAATGGCATTTACAAAGGGCTACACATATGATCTAAATGAAGTGACATGGCGGTATCTAGGACAAAGACTTGGAGGAATTTAACCTTCCGTTTTTAGGGCAGTAGAAATCCCTGAAAGAAAATCTTCCAGAGATAAATAAACGACCAAATTCTGTACCATCCACCACAAGCCATCATTTAATCAGTTTATAATAACGACTTTAATGGGGATTGTGCTGAACCTCATCAGCAGGCTGCAGGGCTAGGGCTGAGATGTAGCAGCCACGAGGTTATTGACATAACAGCCCCAATTTTCTTGTCCTAGAAATGGAAACCAAGGGTCATATTGCTCAAATTGGCGAACGGCTGCTTATGCAAGTAGTCCCGCTGAATTCAAACCTGTCCTACAATGGCACTTGGCAATCTCCTGGCTGCCACAATGTGAAACGAAGGCAAATAACTAGAGTAAGAACTATGCTGGCTGTAGGCAAATGCTTCTTGCAGAAATGGCTGGGGCAGTCATGAAGTTACTTACTTCTTCCATCCGCCCTACATTGGCACTTCCAACTAAGCCAGTTGCTTTCACAGCGATGGAGAGAAGCAGCACTTGCATAGACGATTCCTGTGGAGAAAGCTCTACAGCCTTACACCATCGCTGCCATTGTTCCGGTGGGCATCTGTCTGTGGCTGCAGGATTTGATTGCAACTTCTTCTCAAACCTAGCAAATCACATTTGGTGACCTTCAAGGCTGAGGGAAAGAATTCGTGTGGCAAAACTTAATGAATAAATGTCAGTATTGCAACTGGCAACTGCAGACTAGCTGGGAGTGTGGAGAATATTAAAGTCACCCCCTCTTCCCTGCACGCACATTTTCTCAGGGCCTTTTGAATAAAGAGGCAAAAGTGGTGTCATTTGCAGATACTACTCTTGTAGGGAAGTTTGGTAAGTATTTGAGGAAGGAGAACCTTTCTTACATATTAAATAACCAAAGAAGGTGAGGGTGGTGGAAAAAACAACCGTGACAGTTGTATTGTGTGACAGTTTTTCTTTTCCTCCTCCAAACCATTTAACTGGCAAATCCCTTCCTTTTTCTTTTTTCTTATTTCTTAACTTTTAGTGTCTTATACACAGCTTACCCCCCAGGGCAGAAGTACTTACTTGCTAAGTATCCAAAGCAATAAAATCCTAGGTAGTAACTGCTACTTACAAATATTGTTTAAATTAATATTTGACTTAGAAGTATCCAGTAAACATTTACATGGTAAAGATGAGAATGTCTCTACCAGATTTATTGAATTTCTACTATCTACATCAAAGCATGAATTTGGGGAAGGTACGGTTATTCAAGGAAAGGAAACAATCTCTAGCAGAAATCCCCTTTCCTTGGTCTCCTTAAAAAGGTACATCACAAATTATCTAAACAACCCTATGACACAGAGACATTTGACTAGGAAAGACCTGCTTTAATGGTTTAGCTAGAGCTTCAGTTAGCTGGGGGATGGGAGAGATGATAGGCTTCCCAGTGAATCCCAGAGCTGTGGGTTTTTCTGGGTCATTCAGTTCTAGATCCCTTGGCAGCTGTTGTAGATCAAACCGGGCAGCTTCGGTAGTCACCCAGGGCGCAGCCTGGCTACTCCAGAAGGTACCCAGCTCTGTGATCATTATTTAAAACATCAGCTTCTGTCTCAGAGGTGACAGGCTGGGTATGATGACTTGGAATCCTGCTGAAATAATCAGCCAGCCAGCCTTCAGAGGCTATCTGAACCCCTTCCAGAACACTATGGCTCTTTGTAACAGTCTTGAAAGAGGAAGTGTACTCATCACACCTCCTGGGAATTTCTGAAGAACACAGTTCAAAAGTTTCAGCTTTCACTATTTCCTTATTCTAAAGAAGAAGAAGTATCGTTTTCCTGTCCAAATCTTGAGGAGATGAAACGAAGTTCTGTACCTTCAGTTCAGAACATTAACAATCACTTTCGCCTCTGCTCAGGTCAGATTTATGGCCTTCACCTTGCAGGACACATCATTCAAATCACCATCTGCTGGGTCCACAGGAAAAAATCTTCAGGCCAAACCATTACAGCAGCCCATGACTCCTCTGGCTTTTTTACGCCACCAGGAAATGTCAGCGAATGCCAAACTTTTTCAACTGCAAACAAAGGGAAATGGATATTCATATCTACCATTACTTTCATAATTGGTTGAACGGGGAAAAAACAATCTTACCAGGAAATCCTCACAAGTCTGAACCACATCTATCAGCCTGGTTTGCTTGCCAGTTCTTCTGATGAGCCACAGGAAATATATTCCAACTCCAGCACAGATTGTTCAGAGGAGACCAGATAGGCTCATTAGCGCTGTAACCTACAGGCACACACACAGAATGTTCAGCCTTTGGATGGAGTGGAGTAGATGCAGCAGAATGAGCTTGCCTGGCGTGGTCAGGTTGTGTATTCATGTTTATGTTGATCACATAACCCTGGCTGTGCTTCCTTATCAGTACATGTGTGACCTCAGCAGAGCAGGCTGTTAGATCCCAGGCTCGGGTGCACGAGGAACCTGGATGGCACAGGTTCCCCTGCATGCTGCATTCCAAAAAGCTGTGTTTCTTCTGTGCTGGAGGGTAATTCTCCAGTAAAAAAAACCCCACCTATAGATGCAGTGATCACTTTTATTAGTAGAGTCACTTGAAAGAGTGGTGGAATTGCTGCACAGGGCTTCCTAGGCATGGAAAGCCGTGATTAGAGTATGTAATTTTTTTGAAAAATATGTGATTTTTGTCAAAGTTGTCTGTACAACACACTATGAAATGTATTTAAAGAAATAATTGGAATAACCAAACAGTACAGTTAAATACATCAGAAAGTAAATTAAGTATCTGCCACAGATCTGAAGGTTTCTGTTCCATCCAACTAAAGTCCCCAGCATCAAATGGAGAATTTCACTGGATTTTGTAGGTTGTTGTCTGTAAAACTTTTAGCAAATTTATATACACCCCACTCAGCTACTTTCAGACAAAGGAATTAGAAACTGTCTGACTAAAGGACATTTTTTTTCCCTCACTGAAATCCACAGGAAAATTTCTGTTAACTTCATCAGGCAAAGAGGGAAAACCATAAAAGCTTCCTTTTGAAACAGATTGCCCCGAGTCCCATACTGTAAGAAAAACACTGCTCTCTAGATCCCACCATGGCACTCTGCTAATTTTACGAGTTTAGGAATAGCTTGCTGAAATTCTGAGACACACAGGGTTCCTAATCACGAGCAGCATGTTCCAGCTCAAATCGCATTTCCTACGTTGCAGGACAGCAGTGGGAAAAGTGCTTCATTTGCACCTCACAGAAATGTGCTTTTCCTCCCCGATTTCTCAGCCGAATGCAATAGGACACTTCCTCTGGCCCTTAGCAACAGCCCTTAGCAAGGGCCAACGGAGAGGAGCAAGGAGCAAAGCCAGGACTAGCAAAGAGCTATTGATTCGTGAATGAAAGAGAACATTTTCTGAAATAAAAAAATCAGCTAGTCACAATAACTCTAGGACAAGTCTAACTCCAGTGACTGGGAGTAAAAAGGACAGGCAACTTAAATTGGCATTGATCTTGCTGGCATTCCAAGGGTAATATTTTCATTATGATAAAATGTTCTTTAACAATCTCTCCGGTGAATTGGGCACAAGCATGCTTTTCTTCTACATCAGGCCTGCCTATCTTCCTGTTCCACCTATTTTTATACCATTAAAAAATATTTGTTTAGGCAAGGCAAATAAAATCCCCCCCTTCCATGTGTTCAAGTTCCCTTGCCGCTTATGCTGTAATGTAGTACAGGACCAGTGAGACAGTCGAGAGGTTTGTTTCAAACCAGTTTTCTTTGGTCTCCTTTTCAGGCTCCACACAGAAAAGCAATCATAAAACACACCCAAACTGTTAGTAAGCTTGTAGGACCTGGATACAAGTTCTACAGTACCCCTTCCCAACAAACACAGGCAGAGGAACATACATACATACATACATACATAAATACAAATGCACTTACATAGCTGGGCAGAAAAGTGTGTTTTGTCCACAGAAATGTTCTTGTGTATGAAAATACAGAATAATGAACAAGAAGTTGTGCATATATATATATATATATATATGTATGTAACTTCTTCAGACATTTTTAAACTTTGGTCCTCAAAAGCCAATAGCTGAAAAGATGCAATTACAAATCTTGCATGAATTTCCATGGGTTTCTTTGTCCATTTTAATCAGGCAATAATTTATCTCATTAACACTATTTTTGTAGTGGGGAAATAGTTTACGTGCCTTTCAACACCGCTTCAACAATATATGTAGTAGCATTACATGACAAAATGTATTGGTAGCAGATATATGACTATTACTTGTTACTTAAAAGCATCGACAGTGAATTCACAGGCTGCACAAAAGACAGTCTCTGATTGAAGCCCTGTAGAGTGAGTCTCTGTGAAGATTTATGTGATTTTTTCTGCAGCTTATGATGTGGCAGAATGACCAGTTTATGATGTGGGTGGAACTTTGTTCAACACATGAAAATGCCTCCGCTCTCCAGATTATGTTCTCCTGTGGTAGGCAGTAATGCTTTCTACCCTCCATATGGCCACCATGTGCCAGCAGACACCAAATTGGTATGTGGGTTAAATGTAAAATAACCACAAGAGGTCCTGAGCCAATAATTACAAAGCTCCTTTTGATACGGTTACTGTGTCATTATCTGTACTGTGCAATAATAAAACAGAGCTCATGTTGTCCCTCTCCTTCAGTAGCTGGGGAGCTTAATGCAAAGCTACCACTCACCACTGATGTCCACAGAATGCTTTTAGGAACTGTCATAGCAGCAGCAAAAAGCACACCAAGTTCTCAGTCCTAATTAGATGTTAGCCTCAATAAAATGCTGGAGGGGAGGAAAAAAAAGGGAAAAAAAAAAAGAAGGCTTATTCTGCGCATTCACTAAAGGTATGTATCTTGCATCTTGTTCTGAGTTGCCCAGTCTCTGGGGTAGATCCGCTGGTTCAGAGGCCTTCCCAGATGTTAAAAAAGTTCCTCTGGCCATTTAAAGCCTAAATTACCAATTTTTAGCACTCGGTACTCGTGTGTGCAAGGAACACGGGGCTCTGTAAACAGTGTTAGTTTCCTACTTGTAGCCAGGTGCAGTTCAAGGCTCGCTTGTGAGGTGTTTTACAATTTTGGCCTTGCCACAAGGATCTCAAAAACTCGTCCTGGTGCTTTTACCCAACGGCTGAGATAAGGTGGGGTTGGTAAACTAATGGTTTCTGGATATGCCTAGCTAAAGGCTTAGCACAGGTCGTTCACAGTAGAGGGCTTGTGACTATCACTTTGCTATGTTGCAATAGATCCCAAAATTTTTGCAAGGGTTTTTTTTAGACTTGAGATTTTTGAGGTGAATTTAGTGAGAGGGGTTTGTTGAACAGGGGGTGCTTATACTGGCCTTCCTCTTACACATGGTAAATTTGCATTATATTGTATCGTAAGGGTATTTTGTGCATGATTATGAGTGACCTGCTGTATTAAGTGAAAACAAAGAGGACTTTTCATTTACTTGTCTTCTGAACATGTGGTTCATAACATTCTAGCTGTCTGCTCCAGGGTGGGCTTCCTACTCATCTCGTTGCAACATTATAAAGCAGTAGATGAGCACAAATCTGTCTTTATCTGAAAATGCACAAATGTTCCTGATCAGGAACAGAGAAGTTGGTACACTATAGAATCCTGTTAGAAAGTAACTCACACAAACAGGATTTTCAGTTTTGTCACCTATTTGTCATTTGTAATAAACCAACGGTGTTTCTGATGAGATTTATCATCTTCCTCCTTATACTGTATGAATTATGTTAGTAATTATAGTGTGTTAATCATTAATTGTGCCGAATTAAATAATAAGGTTTGTCTAGGGTATACAAAGGAAAGCTGTGTGTATATAAATGTGTATGAGGTCGGTTCTCTGGGATCTGTTAACGCTCTGTAATGGATCATCGCTGTTTCCATGCTTTTGGTGTTACTCTTCGATGGAGGACTTACACCTGAGGGGAAGTGAAAGACATCTCAGTGGCAGCTTCTCCAGCTGTGATTTCCCACCTAGGCTGCACATTGCCTGCTCTGTGAATCCAGCAAGGTGATGCTTCATTGACAGCCCTGTCACACCTCAGGAGGGGCTGCAGCTCCTTCTCACATTTTGAATGAGCAATTCCAACTCGGCTTTAATCTTTATTAAGGCTGTCAGGGAACACTGAGCAGAAAAAAAAAAAATCTTTCTCATTTACATTGGTAATTTGCATTTAATTACAATTGCATTTGTAACTAAAACGCTAGCTGTATTATTTTTATCTTTTTTTTTCCTCCCCCCAATCTGTTAGAAACTAGTCATTGGTTTCCTGACCCAGACAGCTCCCACGGGTATCAAGCACCCGCTAAGGACCGGATTTTTGCACTGGCTCTCTGATTTGGCTGACAGACATGCAAAATCACACACAGGCAAACTGCTCCAAACCAGGCTGGCAGAGACTGAAAGCTGTTACTCTCTGGAGTCTGTCCAGAGATAGATGGGAATTACAGTAATTTTGGAGTCTCAGACAAGTTCCTGGCTGACCAGTATCTACATCACAAAGCCACCACTATACCCTTTGCTTGGCAGTAATTAGTACTTTGTTAACAATCTCCATAGGGAAACTGTTAGCAAAAAGCTCAAGAAAGACCAGAGAGAGACAATAATAGGGGAACAGCCAAATGTCCAAAATAGCTATATGCAAATATCAGCAATATGTTGAATAGACAGGAAAATTCAAAGTTTGCATATGCACAAAACCATGACATAATAGGTGCCATGAAGTTCTGATGGAACAAATCGGGGACCTGGAATTGGGACAGAGACACAGCTGTTTCCAGAAGACAAGACAGGACAAGGCATTTAGACACATATACTCGCTTTCCACTTCAGGGAGAGCTAAGAAGCTGGTTTCTTGACTGCCTGTGGGTGGAAATGAGGAAAGAAAATAACAAGATGGATATCTTTTTGGAAGCCTTTTGAAGAATACTAAATCATGAGAAAGAAGAAATAGATTAATCCTGAAAAACTCGACCTCACTCCTACAAGACACTTCAAATAGCATAATTATACAGTCACAACCTGGTTTGGATTGGAAGGGACCTCAGGGATCATCTGGTTCCAACCCCCCTGCAGTGGGCAGGGACACCCTTCACTAGACCAGGTTACCCAAAGCCCCATCCAACCTGGCCTTGAACACTGCCAGAGCAACAGAAAAGTTATCTGCTGAAAAGCAGTAGAGGAGGACACAGGCAGTTGTCTGGGTCTCAGAATATACAGAGGGAAGGTTTTTTCTCAGCAGGTGGAGGGGTGAGGAGGGACAATATTTGGGGACACAGCTAAACTAGATTTGATTCAGCTAATAACAAGGCGTTTTTAAGAAGGTGGAAGATAGTCTGGGTGAAAGCAAGTGTGAAATGACAGCAGACCACTATTTTAAGAAAAGCCTCACTATTAAGGGTGAACTACAAAAACCCCCAGATTTCTGAAAATTCATAAGCCGGGGTAGAGGCCTCTTGAGAAGGTAATTGAAAGGATAAAAGAGTAGGGGACCACTAGCAGATACTGAAAAAAAATACATATTAAAGGGTCTACAATAAGCCATTCGGGTACAAAGGAAAGAGAAAGCACAATTGCAGATTGATGTGGTACTCTAAGGCATTCTTTAGGCACCTGGAAATCAAAGCCTCATAGAAATCCTGGAAAACCAGGGCACCTCTCTATGGCTGACTACATAATATGGCAGGATAAAGTGAAACGTTCAGGCACACAAAGAGTTACAAATAGCAGGATGCATAGAAGGCAACCAGAAAGTGTTACCAGAACATAGTATGACAAAAGTACAGAGAGCAAATAGCAGACAGCACAAAGAAGGCCCAAATATTAAATCCCTTTGTTGTTTCAGTCTTCACTGAAGAAATTAGTTGTAACCAATACCTAATAAAATTCGTTTAAACAAAAGAATAAGGGGGCAGGCCACAGAAGGAAGGGAGCAGTTAGAAATGCCTATCTGAATTGGTGGTACTCAAGGCCTGACCACATTGGCCCAGCAGTGCTGAAGTCACGGTAATGTCTGAGCCATTACCAGTTGCCTGGGAATATGCACAGGGTAGACCTGGGGGACAAGAGGAAAATGAATGTATTATAATAAATTAATCAAGTACCTGTCTGTTAAAGGGGGGAATTTAATTTTAGGACAGTCAGCCTACCTTAGATACTGAGAAAGAAACTCAACAACTCAGAATCACAGAATGACTAGGTTGGAAAAGACCTTTAAGATCTTCGGGTCCAACTGTTCCTGCCCTCTACTAAACCGTATCTCTAAGTACCTCATCTACTGGTCTTTTAAACACATCCAGGGATGGTGACTCAACCACCTCCGTGTACAATGTACTTACAAGCACTTGGAGGATAAGAAGGTGCTAGAAAGTAAAACCAAATCCCTCTGAGTCAGGCTGATTTCCATCTTTCCCCAGATAACTCAAATTCATGGCATTCAATAGGCCACATCTTTAATTTAGCAAGTGTTCTGGCATGACCCTTTGTGACATTCTTATGAACAAGCTGGAGACTAACTGAAAATATCATCTGGTTAAGTGCAAAGACAGTTGCTGTGTAAAGGAGCACACACAAAGTGCAGACACTCAGTTATGTGACACACAGAGTGGTTACTTAAAATGGGATCTCCTTGGAAGATCTTGGATACCTGGTTTCTGCTTGACATGGATGGTATGGGTGGTGGAACAGAGAATACACCTACAAAATTTGTATGTGACAGTGAGGAATAGGAAGGGGAGAGCTTCCAGGCAGTTCAATCAGGATCTGAATTCAAAAATCATTTCAAATGAAACTACTAAGATGGAGTTCAGATATGGAGTTCAGTAAAAACATACCTAAAGAATTACACT
The DNA here is from genome assembly GCA_020800305.1 of Porphyrio hochstetteri. Lineage (NCBI taxonomy): Eukaryota > Metazoa > Chordata > Aves > Gruiformes > Rallidae > Porphyrio > Porphyrio hochstetteri. Next base: position 133,765,207 of record CM036906.1, on the reverse strand, counting down.
TGGGAAGGGGAAATCAAATGACCATTTGCACAATAGGAAATAAATGCAATGCTTTCAGGAGCACTGCTGAAAAAAAAAAAACCTCAAAAGTTATGATAGGTTTCAAGAATTTGAGAGAATCCGAAAGGAATCAACAGAAGTGGTAAGAAGATGTGAAGAAAGGTGTCAGAGACTGAGCTGCCTTCTTCTAGAGGGGATGGGGCATGACTGGTAAGTTTCCAGCGCATAAGCTTGCCACAAAAAAGGAAGGTGGTCCATTGGAAGTTGGTAGGACGAAAGGAAATGAGTTTTCTTTGGCAGCAAAGCAGATTGGGACCTGAGAAAAAAATCAGATTAAAAAAAATCCTAGCTAAGAAACCACTTGAGCAAAGTCATTAATAAAGGCTGTGAAGCCCTCCCTCCCTGGAAAAGGATTGCATTTTGAACATGTATAGCAGCAAAAAGTCTGCAATTAAACAATCTGATGTAAGCCAAATTTTCCTTTGGAGCCAGGCATCCCAGCCTGTCTTCTGCTGACAAATGGAAGGATTACTGGTAGCATGCTTATGCAGCACTATAATTATCATTACCTACAGACTCATTGGGTTCTGATTTGTCCTCCACTGAATGATTGGTATCCTAGTAACACTTTCTTTGATTTTTATTTTTTTTATATCAGTTATTTTTATCTTTGCATCGTTTGTCAAACTTCGCACAGTAGCAAAGGCTGAGGACCTTTCATGCTGTGTAAATTCTATGTCCTACCATGACAGATAGCCTTTGTTATGCTCTTTAGGAGCTCTTGGATCACACACCTTGTTATGCTAGTTCAGAGCAGTCACTTCACCCAGCTTTCCTTCTCCAGCCGTGGCTGTGCCTTCACAGTATCCTCTTAATGAACACAGAAAGCAGAGTTTTTGCTGAGAGTTATGGTTGGTTGAAATCTTTCCCTGGCTGAAGGGGAAGGTGGCTACAGGAGTGCAGGAATTACTGGAATGCGAGGTGACAGCCAAGAATTACTAGACCAGACAGGGTGCAAGATGAGTGGAACTGCTCAAGCTCTTAGCTTTGCTATGTTTTCCAGCTCCTATCTTCCCTTCCCAAAACACCACCCTGCCACCCCATCCTCCTATTTTGATCTGACTCATACGTATCTGCCTGGCTGAGGAAATCAGTGGGGTCTGCAGGCTGGACCTTCAGCACCAGCATCTTGGAAAAGGAATGGAATGACTTTCTTATCATCACTAGCTGACTACAGACCCTTGCCCTCGCCCACAGCTTGTGCCTGTCTTCATGTTACTTAACCAAGCCATACTCTTATCATTTCCTAGGAAAGAGCTGTTCCTTCAACACCAGACCCACTTTCCTGTTACTCCTCCCAGGTGTGACCAGACAAATTCAGCATCTTCACTGACCGCCATGAGTGAAGAGACTAGTACATGCAGTCATCCTTGTCCTTTCTTGAGGTTCCTCACAAACATCAGCTGGAGAGGAAAGCCTGCTTAGAACCTCTCCCCTCCTTGGTGGCACTGTTAACACCTCCTGAGTTCAGCTGGTCTACCCCAGTGTCTTACATCTGATTTTGATAAGTACAGAATCTCCAGAATTAAATTCTGCCCTTACCCTGGCTAGAGACTCCTGACTCCTTAAAACCCATGTGAGAGCTGCTCTTAGCTAAAGTATGTCAGATGGGTATGCCGAGGAGCTGCTCATGACTGCACCATTAAAAGCACACGTTTCCTAGGTTATAAATAGAGCTAGTTTCTGCCTATGGAGTTTCCTTAAATATACCTTTATTATAGATGGTTTGAAAAGTTGTTAAGGGCCATCACTATTAATACATGAGTAAATTATAACCTCTTGTATGAATGTCTAACCACAAATATGGTTGCCCAAATTATCTAGACAATTCCTCTTTCCTGTGGATTACATCAAAGCAGAGGAATCAACATCTGACGGACAAGACACAAGTTTCAGTCGTGAGCAGTGCCACATTTCAGAGATCTCAGATTTGTTTCGTGACACTGTATCTCAAGTGAGACTCTGAAAGCTGACTCTTCAGACTTTTCCAGAAGTCATCTCTGTTGTGCTCTCTCTAAAGTTTTCTACCATTTCATATGGCAGCGTGTTAACAGAGATTGAACACTGGCACTGTTGTGGTTTGACATGGCAAGGTTCTGGTGGAGGAGGGAGAGCCACGGGGCAGCCTCTGCAAGAAGCGGCTGGAAGCTTTCCCTAGGCCTGAGAGAGTGAACAGCACCTGGCTCAAGGCTGGACCCACTGCTGACCAAGGCCGAGCCCATCAGCAATGGTCACAGCACCTCTGGGAATCACATTTAGAGGAAAAAAAAATGCATCAGCCGCTTTTTGCCACCAGAGAAGGGAGCGAGAAGATATAAGAAACTGTGCAGGCACCAAGGCCAGTGAAGAACAGGTAGGGGAGGGTGCAGGGGAGGCGCTCCAGGCACCGGTTCCCCTGCAGCTCATGGAGAAGACCATGGTGGAGCAGGCTGTCCCCCTGCAGCCCATGGAAGATGACAGGTAGCAAAGACCCCCACCTGCAGCCCATGGAGAGGCCCCACACTGAAGCAGGTGGAGACGTACAGAAGACATGGAGACATACTGTGACCCATGTTGGAGCAAGCCTCTGTCAGCACTTGCAGCCCGTGGAGAGAGACGCAGAGATGAGAGACACCCACACCAGAATAGGTTTGCTGGGGAAAGGGGGGGCTTGTGACCCCATGGAGGACCAGGCTGGACCAGTCTGGGCTTGAGAGACTGAGAGACATTCTATGATTTATGACTGTGCCTCATAGAAGTGACCCATGCTGGGGCAGCTGGTGAAGAGCTGAAGCCCCATGGGAAGGGACTCATGTTGGAGGAGTTCGTGAAGGACTGTCTCACATGCGTAGGACCCCATGCTGGAGCAGGGGACGGGTGTGAGGAATGCCCCCCCACCCCCAGCTAAGAAGGAAAACAACTTCTGAGGGACTGACCGAAACCCCTATTCCCTGCCCCTCCCCATGCCACAATGAGAGGGGAGAAAGGAGCAAAATCATTACTAAAATGAAATCTGCTAAGAAGGGAAAGGTGGGGGAAGGTGCTTTAAGATCTGGTGGCACTTCTCATTATCCAACTCTGGTTTCACTAGGTGCATAGTGTAGTGTAATAAATTAGTTTTCTTTCCCTTATTCTGTGCTGAGTCTGTTTTGCCCATGACGCTGATTGCGGAATGATCTCTCCCTGTCCTTATCTCAACTCCTAAGCCTCTCAATATGTATTTTCTCCCCTGTGCAGCTAAAAGGGGAGTAATAGAGTGGCTTTGGTGGGCATCTCGCCTTCAGCCAGGGCCAAACCACCACAGACACTTACATCACCTCTACTTTAAATACATTCTTTTTTTAATACAGGACCAAATAAGTATGAGTGTGAGAAAGGCATCAAGAAAAGACTTGAAAGAAATGGAAGCTATCCAGATAGATGGCAAAGAAAGAGAAGATGGTGGAGGAAAAACAATGCTATCCTGCCCACATTGGGTCTGGGAAACTGAAATTCTGTTTGTCGCTCCAGCATAACTTCTGAGTAGCTATATCATCATCCTCGTCATCAGCCATGGTGAATGATGACAAGAAAGATGCCATTAAAGCTAGTACTGTTTGTTGTGCATTTATTTAGCTATTGTACACAAAAGATAAATTAGTCCCCACTCAAAAAGCTTCATCTTTGCTTTGCAGTCATTAAGAGAACAATGCAAAATCACCAAAGGGATTGTGTTCTCAAAACTTCAGAGCAGACCCCTAAAACTGAGGCAGTGCAGTGAACTGGGTTACCTGTTAATGTACTCCACAGCTGGGATTGTGCACATGGTACTTGGAAACATCCCATCTTGGAGCTGATACATCCTGCTGCAGCTGCTGTTGTGTCCCCATCCACAATTCCTTTGCTAAATGACACGAGGAGGGTAAAGAAAACAAAGCAAATCAGAAGCTATAAAATTAACTTTATAGAGGCCCTGAGAAACACGCACCCGCTGTGGTCAAAAAAAAGAGGAGATAATCTTGCCCTCAGCTTCAAAAATTAAAAACAAAAGTGGCAGAGTGGCAATAGTGCTGTTGTGGTGCAAGAAAATGACTTGTTATAAATGTGCTGCACCAGGTTACTGCACTTGGTTAATTTATCTTATACGGTGCTGTAGGTAAAGACACGTGCTTATTTCTTTTTTGTTTTGCTGTCAGTTGGGGTTTTTTCATCAGAAAATAGTCCTCTGATTTATCAAATTGTAGAATATGAAAGCCAGATGCCTTACATATTCTTTTGACTGTTCTGTGTTTCCCTCCACTTAAACATTATATCTGTTCTTTAATCAAAACAAGAACATTTCCTAAACTTTTCTTCTGGCCCCTAAACAAAGACAAAGTTTGGCTCAAACAAGGGAGGATTATCAATTGTTAGAGCCATATAATCAATAATTTTCAAAGGGAAGTTGTTGATACCTGGAGACTTGCCAAGCACAACTTTTTGGGAAGGAGGAAGTTTGTAGACAGTCTTTGAGGGCTGGAGTGCACATCTGTCTTTGCACTAAGGACAACTGGTGAATAATAATTCAGTCCAATATTTTTATTTTGTCATCAGCATTAATAAAACCAAAACCAACTCTGATCAAGGTGAAATTCTGACCCTGACATACCAGTGGTGAAACTCCTGTAAGCTTTATTTAGATCACAAGAATGAATTACTTCCTAATCTGTTGTTTCCTGCAAGCTGCTTAGACAAAAGGATATCATTCATTTAATGTGCATTCTTAACATAGGGCTCTCAGCGACTGAAACCTCTGAAGAGAGGGAGAATTAAAGCAGGAAATAAACTTCTCTTCCAATTAAACATAAGTAGAGTCACAGTTTCGTGGCAATGACATAATCATGCTGAACAGAGACGTTGCTGATGCCTGCATGGCTTTGTCTCAGCAGAAAAAGCAGCAGAAGAAGAGCAAAGAAGCCTTGAGAAGTTGCCCAAGCACTCTCCACTTCAAGTTCAGCTGTGGGTCATGATATACTGATCTCAGTTATCTTGACTACCCTGGAAGCAAATATACTTAGCAGAGCCTGGTGCAGGTTTTGCTTCAGTGAAGTTACACCAGAAGCCTAGTGCCTGCAAAACTGCAGCCAAGAGAGGAACCAAAGGTGCAAAAAAATACCCCAGTCCCAGTTCTTCACTAACTGTGCAGCATAATCTGATCACAGGAGGATGAAAATGTTTACGTGATGTGGCATCATGAGAGGAGGACATCATTTACACTGTGTAACACAGGCATTCCCTGACACTAAATAGCTACCTGCATTCTTGGCATGGGCACCTCCAAGGGAGAGAAGAAAAGGGGCTAAAAGGGGGAAATGGGGTCAGTCTAATCAATTCCCAGAAAAATCTTGCAATTATTTATAAGCAGCTAGAATAAAACTGTGAGATAACTTATAGCTGCCACTGATTTGTTAAGAACAAATTGCACCAAAGCAATTAATTTTTTGGTAGGTGGTAGACAGTGTGAATAGGGAGAAGGAATAGCAGGATGTGTCATGACTTTAGTAAAACATTACACTCTCTAAGTGGGCAAGATAAGTAAATATGAAAGAATTATTTTACCAAAGGGTGGGGACAGGATTGGCCAGAAAAGCACTCAGGAAGTATTTATTAGGTCTTCAAAGGGTCTCTATTAAGGCACTTTTCATCATTTTTATTTGTAATGTGGAAAAATTTGTATATGTTAGTTACAGACACAGACTGGGAAGGTTGGAAGGAAGGAGAGAATTGAAAACCATCTTGAAAAACTGAATAAATTACCTAGAAATAAGATGCAATCCAAGAAAGGTTTCACAGGCAAGAGTGATTAACTGCACAAAGAAAGAATAAGGAGTAACTGAGTAGGCAGGAGTTGTGCAGAAAAGGATCTGGGGCTTGTTGGAAATCCCAAGTTGAATAGGAGTCAACGAGGACACCCTGTTATGAAAAAGGCAAATATAACCATGGGGTGGATAAAGAGAAGTATTATATATAGGGCATTTGAAATAATCTTCCGCTTGGCACTAATAAAACCTCAGCTGGAGGCCTGTGTCCGGTTTTAAGAAATGAGTTTCAAGAAAGGTATAGACCAATAGGGAAGAGCTTGGTTTAGAGGCTTTAAAATTGGAAATATTTCATCCAGAGGAAAGAAAACTGAAGAATGAAGTAACAGTCTCAAAGTATTTTACAGAAGACTACAAAAAGAAACGGGATGATCTGTTTCCTGTGTCCTTGTAAGACAGAACAAGGAATAAGTGGGTTAAAATGAAGAAGATAACCATTAGAATAAAAACTTTTTCTAACTCTAAAGGTATCTAAGTACTGAACTTTACCGTCGGAGGTCTTTTAAGACTCAGTTAGGCAAACCACTGAGCCATAGGTAGAGTTGATGCTGTCTTAGGAAAGGGGTAGATGATTTTCACAGGTCCCTTACGAGCCTTATTGTCTGTGGAGCCGGGTTGGTTTGGAAAGGCCTGTGTTATTGAGGGAATATATATTACCAATACGCTGTAACAAAAGTCAAATATTTTATACCCATGTGAAAACTGTGTGTTCCAACATCTGTTTTTATAATAGCCACCGTAATAAATTCTACCTACTAGTTAAGCGATCACACACGTTCCCCCTTGCCATACAAAGTAGCATTTTTTCCAAGGCTCCGTTTAGGCCTGTATCTTCTGAAGCAAGGTCACTTTCTAACACCTGCAGATGCTTTCCTTGTTTCTAACAATTTTGAAGAAATACCACTGAAACTCATTTAGGTTTCATATGACAGAAAAAAGCCAGAGCGCTTTGCCTACTACTTTAAGAAGGCAGTGACTCATTTTCTGAGGATAAATATACCAGTGATACCATAGCAGGCAATGGAGAGAAGGTCCCTTGGATTATCTAAGCCATCCTTTGCTCAGGCAGAGCTGTTCTTTACAGAAGATTTTATAGCAGTTTTTAATGATTGCTACGTATAATGGTTGCATATGGCTGGAGGGTAACATTAGCTTGACACGCGGGGTGATATGAGCCCCCCTTTTATGTTTTATGGGTTGCCTGTCATGCTGTTGCTCTTATATAGTTCTTTGAACACAGTATATAAAGTACATATGCCAAAAAGAAGCTATGTAGTCATTCCAAAAGAGCAAGGGGAAGGGCAGGAAGGAAATACCTGCTTGTTAGATAGATCAGATGAAAATCACTTCATTAATAGCATGTTCAAAGGCTAAAGGGGAAGGATGTTTGCAGCCAGCTATCTCTAAACTCTTGAAAAGCAACTCACACAAATGTATCAGCATAATTGGAAGTGAGGATCCTCTCTGGCAGCACTGCAGACGATGGGTCTGCCTCTCTTTCCACATCAGTTTCAAAGGGAGGTAAGTCAGCGTCTGGAGATAATCCCAATTTCCATCACTGTGGAGGAAGAATTGCACCATTCTTCTCTTTTAGGTCTTGCAGATCTAGTGATTGTCCATTGGTAGTTATGAGCCTGTCAGGACTGTGAGACCCTAGGGTCACACCAGCTGTTAACGTGTTTCATGTTTCACGCTCTGCAGTGGAAGAAAAGGAGCACTTCTGGCACACGAGACCTTTTTCTGTACATATTTGTACACACAGACACTGGGCCATTGTTGGACCATTAGAGCTGTCTAACATAGTCACCACCACTGCCATGGGAGGCAAGTTCAGTGGAGCAGTGGATGATGCAAACCCCACGTACGCCTGCCAGACATGGCTTCCCTGCCCATCATCCTACATCCCTGCCTCTGTCAGCTCACCAGAACCAGCTCACCTGATGTGCTTCCCACAGGAGCTACGGGTGCTTCCCGCCACCCCATCAGTGAGGGATGGCACGGCTGTGGCAGCAGCAGCGGCAGCCCGGGCAGCTCCTACATCTTCCTTTGCTGCTGCCACTTGCTGCAGGTCTCGTGCTGCCCGTGGCACTATGACTGACTGCTCCTGAAACTGGACTGGGGAACTCAGCTGGGTTAAAAATAACTTTTTTCTTTTGCTGAGTTATTTTTAACTCAGATCAGTTCCCTGATCCAGGCCACCATGTAGTTACACAAATAGTTGTGCCAGGATGTGCCAGCGCATTTGTGGGTGAGAGCAAATGGCTGGAGGAGGGAGGGAAAAGACCTAATTGTGGGGAGAAGCTACTAGGACCCTTCTCAGAGCTTCTGAGGAGGCATGGTGTGTCCTCACCCAGAGTCTCCAGCCACAGTGGGGCCTGAAAGGCTTTGTGCTGTGTGGTGAAGGCACCAGGACGGCATCCAAGGTGCAGTGTTTTTGTGTTGCTGGTTTGTGGTTTGAGAAAGCTGGATGGCAGAACCTCTAAGGGCATCAGGTAGTTGGACAAAGTACCTTGTCACTGGCTTTATTAGCTGCTTTGCTCACGCAATGTGTATGGGCATCACAGAGAGGTGGTAATATACAGGTTACAGTATGGTTCTGTGAACTTTACAGAGTGTATGTATAACTGATAGCCTCTACAGTATCTAATATCAACTGTTAGAAGCTGCAACTGATGCTTAAGTGTCTAAAGTAAACAGTTTAGATTAGATGAAAACTGAATTATCCCACAGGCTGATCAAGTAGAGCTGACCACAGGGGAGCTTGTTCTTCAGGTTTTCAGGCTGAAACAAGTCTGACGTGGGTAGTTGCCCCAGTAGTCCAGAGCAGGGCTTGTGAACCAGCCCGCGTGGCAAGTGGAAGATTTTGAGACTGTGTTAGTAGTAAAAGAGGGTTGGAAAGCATGATGCAAAGCACATGAGGGAGAGACACAGCAAAAAATCACCTGCTTGCTGGGGTGTGTGAGTTAGTGCCAGCCAGGTCATCTGTACCCTCAGAGCTGGTACAGCAGCAAGGAAATCACTGCCCAGAAGAGAGCCCAAGCCAAGATGCAGCCCAGCAGCAGGAGGAGCCTTCCTCAGACCCAAGAGCAGTCCTCAGAAATCAGTGCTAGGAGGCACCAACCCTTTGCTGACAGCAAAGACACCTCCACTCTCCCGAGTGAAGTGGAATAAGCAGTTGCCAAGATATCCGGTTATTGCAGTTTGACTGGAATCATGTTTCACACCTGCCTTACCTCCAGCCTTTTGTTTCCAGTCACATAACCAAAACTTTCACCTGAATTCTTCCTGAATAAACCATTGCTTTGGCTGCATTAAGGCTGACCCATTAAGGCTGCAAAGTCAGACAGAATAAAGATGCTGCTACAGAAGTACCAAAGCCAAGCATCACCCTGAGAGGACTGCACCCCAAGGCACATTCATGTCCGGGCACTTCTTACCATATGCTATGTTTTGGAAAGAAGTTCCTGCTGCCAAGCATGTCCTTTACCTTACTCTGTTTCTTTCTACTGGAGAGAAATTAAATATAATGCGTAATTGCAGGAACAACCCCAAATTCCAAGAAGCAAACTCTGAAAAATATGATTTAAATAGAAACTGGAAATCGAAATGGTATTTTGGACGGGGTCTTACTGGTAACTTCCCTTCTTGGAAGTGGATCCACAGCAGCATTGTAAATAAACCTTGTAAATTCCTCACCTTTCTGAACAGTGCCTGGCAAGGAAGCAGTAAACAGATGCATTTTTCATTTATTAAATATTTTTAAAATTTAAATTTTCAGTTTAAATTGGGTTGCCAGGTCCTCATAAGGAAGCCCCATGCAAACCCCTAAATAGAATTTGGATTCATAGAGGGCATCCTACAGAAAGGTCACAGAAGCCCATGGTAAAGCATCTCTCAAAATCTCACTGCTCAATGGTGCCAAAATGAACCCTTAGCAAGCTCATCCATGTTCCCAACTTCTTTTGCTCCAGAAGCCACTCCAGCATATCAGGACACTGTGATCAGCACGATGGTGGTCGACACAGTGGGGACCATATTGCTAATCTCCCCATTTTGCAGAATACATGTGTTCTGTGGAGTATTTTCTGCTCTGAATCAGGATGTTTGGGACTTCAGATCAAATGTTCTTACTGAGAGAGTCAGCCAGCTAATCTCAATGCCAGGAAATGAAGCCATCTGATGTCCTGAGGTGAAGCTATAGGAGGGTGTATGAGTCCAGAACAACTTGAAATCTGTTTTTTAAATAAATCCTCTTTGGTTTGTAGTCTTTGAGCAGCATGGGTAAAGTCCCCGTTTTCTAACTCAATCAGTATTGCCTTGTTTTTGCTTTCAGACCCCATCAGGGGGATAAATGCAGAATTTGCTCTGTACAGGCATGGTTTTACAGACTTTTATCTTTCTGAGGCAGTTTGTGAAAATTCTGAATGCTGTCTGAAGGGCTAGCAAACAACACTTACCAGCAGTAAGTTGCAATTGCTATTCTACCTGTGGATCTTGTGTATTGTAGGACTGGAAAGAAAGGGTCCTGGAGGTGGAGAGAAGCATGTGCCAATAGTTTGGCTCTGAGGATAAGCTGCTATAGGCATGGACATTAACTTCAAAGAAATGAAAACTTTTCTGCTGGATTAAATATTTTAAAATTTTGTTTGCCCTGTAAACACAATAGATGTCTGTCCTCCCAGCTTTTGGAGAATGAGAGAAGTCCAAAGTAAAAACTCTCTCTGAAATTCAAAGACGTTTCTTCTGCCTTGAAGCTCACTTCTGACAGGAGCATCTCTGTAAGAGAAGTAAGAGCATAGGACCTGCTGGCATACACTTGTGCTTCTCAGGACAGCACAGAGGGGGTGGTACCCAGAAACCATACAATTTCCAAATGAAGAGGCGTGAGGGAAGGATTTATAGGACTTTGTGTGTAAATGTGAAGTATTGGTAAAATTTGATCCAGAGCCCTCTCCCTGTGATGAAGGGAGCTTCTATTTTATGAACTGCCTAAGCTGTTTCACAAATGATTCAGGCAGTAGGTACCAGGACCAGAAAGATTACAGAGACCATTTGCTTTAATTTGAAGCAAATCTTTGTTACTCTACTTCTTATTTAACTGCAGCTGTTGACAACTTCAGTTTCTCACCAGTCTGTCCAGAGGTACTTATATTCCTCCACTGACTACAGGAGGCTCCGGCGTGATTATCTTAGTGTGAAGACAGTTTAAAGAAGCAGGATGAAGATCCCCCATCACATGGAGCTGCTTGTGGTCTGATAGACAATTTCTGTGCACAGGAGCCAGTGGCTCAGGGGAAGGATGCTGGGGAAAGATGCTGAAGTGTCAACCCAAGTTTCAGTTGGTTTGTATAGGTCTCAGAGGATGGTGGGTCTGCATGCAGGACTTCTGCTGGCACAGAGGCCAACTGAGCTAACTTTGTTCAAAGCTGAATTCATACTAGGGGCTTCTGGTAATACCAGAAGTACTGTCTCTGCGATTAGGAGGTCCGGTTAAGGACCAAGGAAACAGCAAGTTTTCTGCAAATTGTCCAGTCTCCACTATGAAAGCCAAACCTGCAGGACTGGGGATGAAGCTTCTCAGCAACAAGGGGCACTGATGGCAAGCTTGGGTCATCTCTGCTTCACTCCATGCACAGCTTGTGGAGTTATGCACAATGCCTCTGTGGGTGCCAGCAGCACTGCTTTGGGGTCTCAAAAAACTTTTATCAGAAGAAATTGGGAGGATTTGCAGACTCTACTGTATAGGGCCTGGAAAGAAAGATCTCTGTCTTTTTTGACTTTGAGCTTTATTCTCTTTCTTCCCCTTATCACTAGAAGTTTTGCCAGAGCAGAGAACACATTTCACCATCAAAACATTAGCCAGCTGTGTAAAAGAAGGAGGAGAAGTATTTTTCCAAAAAGGAAGCTCAGATGTTTCTGCCCAAGGCAATTCAGGATCAAAAGAAGGACACACTGGTTTCTGAAATGAAACCATTTTCACATGAGAGTCACTCACTCTTTGGAGTCTTAGAAAATGATTTGCAGATGGCACATCTCTCTGCGGTGTGACTTCTTGCAGAGGCAGGGAGTGTTTAGCGTGTCCGTACTTTAGAGGCATCACAGCCTGAAGATTTATATTCAGACTCAGTAAATGAACATATTATGGTGAGTACCTCCTAGGTAAATATCTGCAGTTTCCTTATGAAACGATCAAAGGAAATGCCAACAAACCCCTGCCACCGGCACAATACAAAGTACCCGTTTATCAACTATCTGCAATTATTTACATAAGCAGGTCCCGCAGAGCCCGCGGAGGCACGCAGTGCCAGCTGTGACGCACGGCCACCTGCACCTGGAGCTGAGGGGTAGTGAGAATCATAGAATGGTATGGGTTGGAAGGGACCCCAAGGATCACAGAGTTCCAACCCCCCTGCCACAGGCAGGGCCACCAACCTCAGGCCTGGATCTAGACAAGGTTGCCCAGGGCCCCATCCAACCTGGTCTTGAACACTTCCAGGGACAGGGCATCCACTACCTCTCCGGGCAGCCTGTTCCAGCACCTCACCACTCTTTCTGTAAAAAACTTCCCCCTAATATCTAATCTAAACCTTCCTTCCTTTAGCTTTAATCCATCCCGCCTTGTCCTGCCATTATCTACCCTTTTAAAAAGTTGATTCTACTCCTGTTTGTATGCTGCCTTCAGGTACTGAAAGGCTGCAATGAGGTCCCCCCAAAGAGTCCAACCTCTGTGTCCCCCAGACACAAACCTACATGAATGGCATTGATGCTGTTCTAGGGATGCTGCTCAATGAAAATGTCTTGTTCCAAGTGCGCTAGTCCTCATAGATCAATAGCAAACTGCACGGATTTGGCAGAACACTCAGAGAAGCACACCTTTCACAAATACAGGCAAAATCTTTACAGCCTGACTACAGCTTCCAGATGTATCTCAAAGTAGAAATAATTGCTGCGATGAAAATCGTATTTCTTTACTGGGATATACGTCCTGTCTTTGTCAGCTGTGGTCTCACCATGATTTATGTACATAACTTTTGCCCAGTTTAACGAGTGAAAGCTAGGCATGTGAGAAGATGAGATACATAATTCTTGAGGTTAACCATGACCAAATCCTATCGAGTGTAAAAATAAGTTTTAATAAGAGTTTCTAAGTAATCATAAATTGTCTCAAAGCTGTATCTTTGCGTTAACAACTGCCTTACGAAAAGGCTCTCTGCAGTTTTTATTATTTGTGCATTAAATGAATACCAGCAACATACCCAGGCATACACACGCAGTGGTTGGAGCAGTTCAGTAAATGGCAGTATGGCATAAGGAGACATTTAACAGCAGCAAGTTATAGATGGCAGGTACTGAACCATGCCTCAGCACATCTTGGGGTGCTGGCTCAGTGCTAACACTGCAGGAGGAGGGCTGCCAGCCGAACCAGCAGCAGTACTTTCTTCTCTGCATAGAAACTTGGGGGTTCACTCAACCTTTTATTGTGCATTTCTGTCAAACAAGGTCACAGTCTTGAGGACATCATGACATCTGTGTGTAGGCATTTCAGACTGCTCCAGCAAGAATGTATGCCAGTGATGCTGGGAAAAGGATGTGGTTTTCATTTCAGCGTGAAAACCCTTATCAATGTGCTAGCATGTGTGGAGTCTCAGGAGACTGGCAGGAAAAATGTATAGAAAAAATTATATTACAGCCTCTTGAGAAGGGAAATCTATTACAGGTGAGTTAGGTAGAAACACCTGAACAGTATGTCACTACATGATTAAAAGAACCCAAACCCTAGCAATCCTACCTGGGTGCACAGGAGTATTAAGGACCCAGGTATTTAGCAGCAAGGTGCCCACTGAATTTGTGGATTCTACATTAGAACCGCTTTTGGAATGAAAGAGGGCTTGTAGCTGGATAAGCCAGAAATAAATGTGTTGGCAGAAGATTTTTTTCACCATCAGTAATGAATTTGTCGACAGATATTATGTAGAACTGGATACGGGCATTGCCTGTACATGAATGATTTAACCAAAAATCACAACATGCACCCTTTCAGAGAGAGTATGACGAAAATAAACATCTACAGTAAGAACAAAAGCATCTCTGAGCTTCACAGGTCATCGTGTTTCAAAGGAGATTTATCCTAAGAAAATTTACAGCTGAAAATTTCATGGCTATGCTCTCGTAGTCTTAGTCTCAACCAAGAATAACATAAGCCCCATTGTATCTAGCAAAACAGCTTTAAGTAGCAAAGCGAAATAATTATCAGGCTAGTTTCTCCTCCAGCAGTTGCAAAGATTTATAGACTACATCTGCAGGCTGCATTTTTTAAAATTTACCTACAGCTACCAATGAAAGGGAATTGTTTCAGCATAAGAGAAATTCATTGGAGATTATAATGGGGGTGGGGGGGGGAAGAAAGAAAAAAGATTAGCAGTTTACAGAAAGAAGTACCTTTGAAAAATGACCTGGGGGTTGTAACTATGCACAATAGTTCTTATAGGAGCCAGCGGTTGGAAGGCGGCCGGCCTAACCTGTTTCTCCTGAATGCAAATTCTTCGCTGACGCAGTGGAAGAGGTTGTATAATGTCCGTGCTGGAAGGGGAAGAAGGGGATGGGCAGCAGCCACTTCATAGCTGGCGTTGCCTGCTGAAGGAACGGGAGCCTGGCAATGGAGTTAAGCAAAGTTAAAACCCCTGACTGATCAAACGGCTCTTTCTTATCCGAGGGAGGGAGGGAAGTGCAGAGATCCGGAAAGCCAGAAATCGTAGTTGCAGCAGTGAAGTAACTTTACAGCTGAGGGGAAATGGGCTGGTCTCCTTTTACTGTTGTCTAATTCTGCTGGGTTTGCTTTTTCTGTGGACAAAATGCAGTGGAAAGAGGAAAAGCCAAGACAATACATCACTTGCCCTATTTTGCTTCTTTTGTTTGAGTGTTTCATCTTTCCTTTTTTAACACGTGAAGAGCAGAAAAGTGGTCCCTTTTGCTCCATTTTTCACCTTTAGTTAAGCCACCTTCTGTTACGTCTGATAGACACCTGGTTTCAGAAGAGTCGTGCTCTGTTCAGGTGGACGTGAGCTCGTACATGGTGTCTTACACCCCGATCTCACATTCTCGGTTTTTGCCTCTATACAGTGAGCTCAGAGAGTCGATCGTGAAGTCAGGTACATCTCTGAACCTGCTATGATCTCTGCACAAATCGTAAAGGTACGCTTGCTTATCATTACAAAAGTAAACACCACAGTTCAGGGACACCCCATTCCAAAGCCTGTAGCCTCTGGGAGCACTTAGTTTACCATAATAAGCACAATCTTTTTTGGTCAACCCTTGCCTGACAATGTTGAAATTAATTTCAGCTACTTGCTGTTTCCATAAATCTACAGTTTAGGTTCTAAATCTCGGGTCCTGTCCCAGCAGTCTCAATGAAAATCGATAAATGTTTTATTTGTAGAGTTGAAATAAAACTCGCCACAATAGCATTCTGTACTGTAACTTTGCGGTTGATTATCATCATTCTTACTCAGGGTGAAGTTACACACTCCCAGCCTGTATTTATGATCAAGGATGCTTCAGAATAATGTATATAAATTGAGTTTTATTGATCATTGAACATCTGCTGGCACTTAAGTATGTGGACACATAAGCATGAACATAAGCTTTGCAAGTTTGCATTTTTTGATGCTCATAAAATTATAATTTATAATCGAATACACCGTGTTATGTTTTCTTTATCACCTTCATAAAGATAAAGTAACGTAAGCAGGGGCCTGGATTACAAGACCATTAGAAGATTGCAAAGACTTAGGATTTCATGATTTATGGAAGAAAAATTCCATTATTTTTCCCTTACATCTGACACCACTTAATTGCATTTTGCCTGCTGTGGCAGAGGAGATGTGCCAAACTGTGATTATCGCAAACAAAATTGGAAGTGCTGTAAAATACTATTTTCTTACAGCTCATCAAAGGTGGGGAGCAAATGGCATTGTCCAAATTTCTGGTCGTACAGATTTGACCCACCCTTTCCCATGATGACTAATACAGAACCCATGCCTGTGCTGATGCAGACCCTTTTTATAGTATGTGCTCTTCACACACACACAACTGTCGCGGGTGCTCAAGCCCTTTCGTGTGAGTACAGGTCGAGCAAGGAGTTGGGAGGGGGAAAGGGGTAGTACTGGGGAGAAATAAAATAGGAGGCTGTGCATTCCTTTACAGGTGTGGGCACAAGAAAGGTCTCTGCACATGAGGTGGGTGCTGGGAAATTATGTTCTTTTATGAAAATGTGGGTCATAGGGACAGAAAACAACTCAGAAGAAAGAGCCTTTGTGTCACTTCCCATAGTTATCAAACCCCTTTCATGTGGCCCGACCTGATAAAATTCTCTCCTTATTTTTAAAGTAAAACGTGAGCAGAACCAAACACTCTGGCAGCATGTCCAGGCATGGAAGCAGTAATGTTGGCCCCTCTGAGCTTACAGACCTGCTCCTCTGCTGGCGTAGGTCTGACCAGCTCCAGGTTCGAGCAAAAAGACCCCGGAAGCAGGCATTAAACGCAGGTTTTCCTAGGTAGGGGTTACCGAGAAAGTCAAAGCATACTGGCAGACTGACTCCAACGGCTGTGAGAATGTCACCGTTTCACAGCGGTATCTGAAGTGAAGAAAGAACAGCCATCGATTTTGTAAGAAGTTCTGGCCTGTAACATACTTAGCTAGTTAACTGCTCTTTAAAACACTTGGGTAAGGTGATCTTTCATGGAAAGCGATTAACAGTCCTCCATCCTTGATCTTTAGGATGCCAAGTAACTGTGAAAACATGCTGTTGCCCATGTTTTTAAATGAGAAATTCACCCTTTAATCACCAGCATGATGATGATGATAAATTCCCAGGATATCTCTTCCTCACACCTTCTCTTTCCTGCCCCCACATGTGGCCAGTGCCTAATCCCTATTGCTCGGGGGCTACAAGTTGCGGATTTCAATATCACAGACCAAGATAAAGAGGTTATCTTGCTATTGCAGCATCTTGCCTCCCGCACAGGCAACTCCTACTCGGAGGTTGGGGAGTGTGTCACTGAATGGCCTCACTAGAGGGCAGCCGATAAAACCTATAGTAATAACATCACTTTATTTTTCCCTCTGCAGTGTGATGGGATGTAAAATTTGACCCCTGAAATTGCTGCCAGCTTTGTGTTTGGTTTGAGGGTTGGGTTTTTTTTCCGTGTAGATCTGTAGAGGAAGATCCACTCCCTGCTTTAGCTCTGCGGGACTCTACAGGTCTGATGGAGTTGAAAAATCGTTGCGAGGCTTTGAAGAAGCATGGATGTGAGACAGCACTTGATGCTGAACAGGATAACTCTTACTTTCCTACCCTCACTTCTCTTCCTGGACTCCTCAAAGGAAACTTCACAATTTGCAATAAAATCTGCGTAGTGTGATATGTAGTGTTATCTGAGGTAATTGCCATAAAATTGCTGCTCAGGTAGTTACACAGGTTCAAATATGCTGTGATACATACATACCTATACATATATATATATGCTCAGGTATATATATATATGGAAATTTTATGGCAATTATCTCAGATCACACCACACAAATTTTGTTGGAAGTATATATATATTTATATGTATACATATATTTTTTTCCCCTGTAGTCCTTGTAATAAATTGCAATCTTAAGTGCTTCAAGGTCATCTCACCTCTTGTTTCATAAATACTTCCCAGTACCTGTCCTGTCCTGTAACACCAAAACAGAAGTATGCTATATGATTTCCAGAGAAACACAAGATCCCAAGAGCTTCCAAGATAAATACGTTCTCCAAATTCCATACATTCACCACGTAAGTTTTTATTAGGCCAAAACTTTGCTTGCAAGATTTTCTGTGGTTCTGAGCTGAGATACATTTTCTATCCCTATAGAAATGTCTTTATTTACTTGATTATATACCACACTGCTATGTAAAAAAAAAAAAAAAGAGCATGTTTTTTCTCCATTCTTCATGTACCAAGAACAATGTCTATCAAAAATAGGCCTTTTGAAATATAAACTGCTTCAGAAATAAATACCGCCTGGTGTTTATAAAGTGAATTCCTCTGGCTGTGGCTGCTAAACACTCTGCTTGATGCAGAAGTTCACATTTTAAGTAATTCTGACTTCCCCTAAGGCGATTAAATGTATCAGGACCTACTGCAATGTCCTAAATCCAATCCTGGTTTATGTTACATATTGAAAAACCCCTGTTTTTTTTAAAGGCAAAGATGGACAAAAAATGCTAATGTAGAGTCTGATCAGTAAAGGCTCATTGGAAAAAAAAACTTGTTGATGGAATTGAATTTGTTGTAGAAGTTTCCATTTCGGGTCAGCACAGTAAAGAGGATTTGTTTTTCGGTACCAATTAATATCGCCGGGTGAGCAACTGAACAGAAATTGTCTCCTTTTGGTGTCTGCAGAACAGCTGCACTCAGTTTGCAGTTTCACCAGATATTACCCAAACATAGTTAACATTTTTTGTTCATGAGGGTAGTAACTTGAGTCTTTGTTTCTTAATCAATTAAGAGTGCTCAGTCTTTTTTAACTGCACGTGCACGTGTGCACACAGGCGTGTGTGTGTGTGTTTGTGTTGCACACACAATTCCTACCAAACTGATTATTCCTGTGATCACAAAGGTCTTACAATACCAGCTCTGCTCCCTGGTTGGGTGATCCTATCTCATCCATCAGGAGAACAGCCTGAAGATACTATCAAACAGTAGTTTATGGAGCAGAAACTAATAATACATGTTCAGAGATTTTATAAAGTGTTACATTTTTTTCCTCCTTCTCTGCACCCCGTAGTTTTTTCTCAAACCATCGCTCAGGCCAGGAAATGGCAAGATGTATTGGCTGAGAGAGGAATTTAATTCAATTCTTGCTCATTGTATTCACACAAAATAATTGAATGTGCACGCAGAGTCTAGTTTTAAGGGGTACAATCGGGCTTTTATCTGATTCACCTAAAGGTCTCCTTGATAGGGAATTGGCAATGAATTTCAAAAGCCTAGTTGCTGCCTTGTCTCAAGCAGTTTTCCACCCTGAGGCAGGATTGAGTCAGAGGCAGAGTTAAAATTGTGCAGGAAATACAAAGTGTGAGATTATTGGTGTGTGCATTTAAAAGATCTTGAAAAGTTGAGGTCAATAACTTTTTTATTTCAAAAAATATTTATAAATATATTTTTTTTTATTAGCTGTAGTAGTCATTTGGTATATGGGAGACTCTATCCTATGTTTGTGAGAAAGCAGAATGTAAGGGGCTGCTGCTTTGAGTTTAATTGCTTTTGTTCTTAGAAGGGCAAGGGTAACACAGAGCCCAAAGACTCTACCATCTGTCCAGCCGTGACTGCAGCGGTAGCCCAGCGGAGTACCACTAAGGAGCTTTAAAACCCCAGCAGCCTGCCTGGATCCATCCTTCAGCTGCCCAGCTGTGGAGCTTGCAACTTGTTTCCAGGACCAGCTGCAATAATACAATGGGTGAACTGGCATTACAGATTCAGGGATATTTTTTTCACAAGTTTTTATTGCCATAGTAGTATTGCACTGTAGGGCTGCAGCAGTAGCAGTTCTCTTTAGTCATGCCCAAGCCCTCTGTCTCCCCTTCTCTTGACCTCGCCTTGCCGAGGCATGAGAACCCTATGGGGAACAGTACCCCAAGCCAAAGGAATCCTTCTTAGATCCCGAGACCCCCTTTCAGACAGTTGGGACAGGGAGTTTCTGCATGGTCTGCAGCTCAAAACAGCTTGACCTATTTCACTCATACAGGAAAAATGTTTTCATATAAACAGACCAGGACTCAAGCTAAAACTTCCCTGTGCATTCAGCCTGTTCATCAGAAAGGTTAGGCCCCCTACCACATTCAGAGCGGTGCATAGGCTCAACTTTGAGGAGCTCAGGGCTGACACTACCTCTCTCCACATGGTCAGGGAACAAAGCATCCCTGTGCCAGTCCCCCCCAGCAACCCTTGTTTTGGGTGGGAACACTTCTGCCATGTGCAGACTCAGATTTGGGTTTCCGCATAGAATCATAGAATCATAGAAAGGTATGAGTTGGAAGGGACCCCAAGGATCACAGAGCTCCAACCCCCCTGCCACAGGCACGGCCACCAACCTCAGGCCTGGATCTACATTAGGTTGCCCAGGGCCCTATCCAACCTGGCCTTGAACACTTCCAGGGACGGGGCATCCACTACCTCTCTGGGCAGCCTATTCCAGCACCTCACCACTCTTTCTGTAAAAAAACTTCCCCCTAATATCTAATCTAAACCTTCCTTCCGTTAGTTTTAATCCATTCCCCCTTGTCCTGTCATTGTCTACCCTTTTAAAAAGTTGAATCCCCTCCTGCTTATAAGCTCCCTTCAGGTACTGGAAGGCTGCAATGAGCCTTCTCTTCTCCAGACTGAACAAGCCCAGCTCCCTCAGCCTCTCTTCGTAGGGCAGGTGCTCCAGGCCTCTAATCATCTTCGTGGCCCTCCTCTGAACCCTCTCCAACAGTTCCACATCCTTCTTGTATTGACATGACTTGGTGCCTGGGAAGAGTTTGTCCATGTGCGTTCCCTTAGAGCAAGCCAGAGACCAGAATGAAAAACAAACCACAGTAGCATTGACTACCCAGTCCCACATCTGGAAATATTGACCCACGTGCTCAGAAGAGGGGCCTTACTCGCCTGGCTGGAGCGCGAGGTGACGCTACCTCCCAGGCTCACGGCAGGAGAGGGAACGGCTCTCCGCTAAGCGTGTTTCCTTAACTCAGAACGCACGCTTCCATTTATTTAAACCATATGGATGCCTTCTATATTTTTTTTATTAAATTTCATGTGACCGAGGCCACCATAAAGGCTTGCTATGCGTCTTTGCATATTGTCGTTTCCTGAAGCAATTTTATGTTTCAGTGAAGTAGGAGCTCCACAAAACGCGTTATTAATTACAGACGTGGGTTGCCTCGTGCAGTATGATGTGTTCCCTCCGCACATTCACTTAAATGTCTGTTGTGAAACAGTCCTACATATAGTGGTATTTTATCTATAAACTGTCTGAAATATAAGCCTTTATAATTAAACATTTGTGAAAGCTTAAATTCTGGAAAGAAAATGCTCAGTTTTGGGAGCAATATTTTCCCATACCCAGTAGGTGCTTTGTATCATGCTAAAATCCTGCTCATTTTATTGGGAAAACACCCGTGCTTTCAGTTAAGTTTGTGCTGAAGTGATTTGCTGTGTCACAGTAAACAAACACCTTCTCATAGCACTGAGGTAGGCAGTAAAGATTCCTTTGGTTAGCATCTACTCCATCTTTATGTCTGTGAAATAACCTGCTGACTCCTACCAACCAGAGTGACAGCTGGGTTGACACTCCCAACTCGCTCGTGGGGAGTGTCAAACCTCTGCATCCCTTAAAAAATACCTATTTTAATCCAAGTTCACCTTCAGATTGGCTTTAAACAAACAATACATAGATGAAAGGGGATGCAATTTGTTAATAGTTTATTACAATCTTTCAAACCATAGTTTTTAGTAGTGGTCTGTATTACTTTCCAATTATCTATGCTCACCTGCATTGGGAAAATTATGACAGAGATTGCAGAATATACTTATCATCAGAATAGTAACCAAATTCAGAGACATGATAGTACATTCAGGGCTGCCACTTTTTGCCAGCCTGCCACAAATGCCCTCTTATAACAAAGACAGAGTGTGGGTCAGTCGTTAATAATCTCATTAACCAGTAATTCTTTAACAGGCAGCAGGGAAGGATGTAAGCTGATGAAGAATTAAGTTGGGGGCAGTGCAGTCTCTTCGTTGCTTCTCACTGTACTAAGTAATGTCCTCTGTTGCAAAGTGACTGCTCTGATTGGATTGATTTTTCCTCTGGCAGAATTGATGATACAAGGCGCAAAGAAGTAAAGAATCTGTCCCAAGAGACTTTTAAAATCCTGCCAGTCTAAAGCAATATTAGAACCATCCTATGCCTTGACCACAGCTTCACAGACTACCTAATTATACCCTGACATAGAGCTCTTGTCATAAATGCTGTCTGCAACAAAATAAATGTTTATCACTGCTGTGCATTTTAAAGTGATCCCAGATTATTGCTCATTTATTAGCACTGGATTATTGTCACTAGGTTATGGTGCTGTGAGTGTCTCTGATGCGGCACAGCAAACTAAATCTATGGAGGCACCTCTCTCAGGTATCTAAGTACTATGTCTGGAGGTTCCTGAGATGTTCAGTGGAGAGAGGAGGTGAAACGTGCATTTAAGCTGCGTTCCTGCCCTCATACAGCTTGGCAGAACCTCTCTCCATCAAGTAAGTGGAGACCAGCATTTTAACATTGGTGCCCACAGTGGTTGAGGAAGGTCCCCTGCCCACCCATTCTGAACAGTTTACAGACTGGGTGTGGGTGGAGTTGAATGCATTGAACTGGGAGCTGGCTGTTGCAAAGGTGGGGTTCCAGCTACAACAAGAGATGTTGCTCCATCTTCATGTTGCTGCTCTCCATTAGGGTTCACAAAGTTCAAGCAAGATTGTCCTTTCCATAGCAAACATCTGGCACATGATGCACAACATCCTTAGACCAAGAAGGAAGACATGCCAGAGACTCCATGAATACCAGCACTGTGTAAGTTGGCCAGGCACCTGCAAATACCCACCTCTGCCAAACTGAGAGAAATCACGGCTAAGTGGCAATAGGAAAACCCACTGCAATAAAACACCATCAGTGAGGAAGAATCGCTGCCCCTGTGCATCCCTGTGCCAGCTGCTTCCCTCCCCACATCACTCAGAGCATCTTCCTTCAAGGGACCTTCTCAGCCTAGGCAGGCCCACGTCAGCGACGGCCATGCTGAGAGGGAGAGTTTTGGCCAGGAGTTTGTTCCTGCCTCTGGTCCATGGTGCTACGGGGCTCCCCCACATGCCACAGGAAACAGCCTGATGAGAAGGGAGGTGTCAATGACTGTAAAATGGAGGGTGGACGTCACACTCTGGTTTCACAGTTCTGCGACCATCTGCAGGTGTGTCCCCTCTAGACAGCATGTACCCGTCTCATTTCCTGCTCCTGTGCCCCAGTTGCAGAGTGGGTGAGCGCACCCCAGTGAAAACTTGTGCTGTGGCACAGAATGCTCCCAAATCCTCCAGATTCTCTTGGAAATCCCATCATTTCAAGCAAATCTGCTATGCTCATCATAAGGTCAAGGTGCCAGTGACTGCAATGAGGTGACACATGTTTGTATAACAGTGATTGAACATCCCATCATAGCTTGTAAGTGGGAGCAGTCAAAGCTCAGGGGTGACTGTGGACTGCAGGAATGAAATGGAGCAGTAGGACACTTTGATCTCAAGCTTTTGGCCCCACGCAGGAGGCATTGCAGCAGACCTAGGCAGGGTATTCCCACCAGCAGCCTTTTACAGTGCAGCTGTTCTACTCAAGCAGACACCTTACCTGTGTCTCTGCTACCCTGTAAACACCTGGGTCTGTGAAGGCAAACTCCAGTAAAGTCAGGGGGGTTATCCTATGGTTACAAGAGGGTGACACAACGGGACCAGTGTTTGAGAAGCTATTTTTACCTGGTAGGACTTTGGTCACTGTAAGTAAATCATGCTAAGTCAGAATCACAAAGGTAGGTGGACTTGGGGATTGGATGTTACTTTGCACTTCTTGTTTCTTACTTAGCACATAAAGAAATAGCTCTTGGCTTTTCCTAAGAAACCAGTGCCCTTTGGGCAGTTCTCACCTCCCTTAGAAAAGCAGACAAACCAGCTTCCAGTGAAGCCAGGGATGCTGCAATCACTGAAGTGAGAAGAAGTAAGAGGCTGCAATGTTTTTTGGTTCCTCTGCCATACAGGAAACAAAGCTTTGCGTACCTATACTTCACCCAAGAGTTTCAGAGTTATTTTTTGTTAGACCCCCCCCCAAAGGATTTACAGGCTCTGAAGCATGTAGCTGCATTTTAACACCTAATGATTAAAACCTATAAGCACTTTCCTGGCACCAGCAACTCAATAATGCAACAATTCATTATTTTAAATGGTCCTGATTTTCAGGTTGGGGGAGAAGAGAGGACATCCCATAACTTGTAATGCCTTCAAGGCACACACCTGGAAGTGAGGTACCAGAAGTCACAAGGTAGATGGACTGCTAATATAGAAAGCAGAAAAACATATTTTTAAGAATTGTTTGGTTTTTCAGGGAGGGCTGTAATAATATGAAGAGAAAATACTTTTTTATTTTTTCTTCCCACAAATCATTTCTCCCAGGGTTTCCCCACCTGCTGTACAGCAATAGAGCTGTCAGCAATTAATGTACTTATTTTTGGAGCAGACAGATTTGTCAGGGTTTTGCTTTGTACATTTTTAGTTTCACTTGCAAAACAACCTGAAGAAAGTCACCAGCCCAAAGACCAAAACCTCTCAGTGCCGGATGCAGGAGATGTCAGCGATGTGTTAGTGGTGTTGCTATAGATCACACAGTCAAAGGTTTTATAATTGTCACCCCCATTTTGAGCTGGCCTTTTTAAAGTTTGATGCTACTTCAGATTTTACCTGCTGTTTTCTAGGGCACTGGAAACAAGAGCGGCAGGTCCAGTGGGGAGCTTGTAGCAGCCCTGGGCTGCTTCCCTTGTTTCTGTGTACACATCACCTACAGCCTCTCTAAGCCTCCCTGGAATGAAGCTGGTGCTAACACTACTCTGTTCTGCTCTGAACCATAAACACTTTGAAACTAATCGAATATCTGCCTCTTCCCTCTCTTTTAAAGCTATTTTAGCCATGCTGTTTCCTTCCAATTTCGTTTCTTGATTTCAGTCATCTGTTACTTGAAGAAAAAACTCCCCTTGAAAAGGAAACATAACGATGTTTCGCTCTCTGGTGCCTCATGTTCAGTGGTGTTTTCCAGGTATTTAGAGCAAAAATAACAAAAGCTGTAAAACCCAAGCATTTGTCTGCTCTCAAAGCCACATTGATGCTAAGAAGATGTAAGAGCACAGGAGAGATTTCTGGTAAGCTATTTATGATAGACCAAAGCATTATGTACCCATAACCTAACAAGTGGGTTTTTTAAGACATATTTCTTTTCTGCTAGGGATAGCAGCGTGACTGTTTCTCCTCCATGTACATGTGATGTGTTGGCATCTCTAGCACTCTGCTGAGTCGGAACCTGCAATTATGGGATTTATTCCAGGTTAGAAGAGAAGAACAAAGCTTCCAAGGACACAGCCTACCTCTGAGTCCTCTGAGTCTGTGTGATCAAGACACACTGAGCAGGGCTGGTGCCAAGTGATAAAAATGATTAGATCCAAATTCAATAACCAGGATTGCCATTGGAACTGGAATTTCTGAGAAGTGGTGGAAGATTCCCCAGTGCCTGGGGGGTTACAGTATCTGAATGGGTCTCAGAAAGGTGGGGCAGGCTGAGAAGCTACGAACTGTTAAACCTCTAACTATCACAAGATCAGATTTCAGTAATATACAGAAAGTCTGAAAGAAACGCAAACAAACTGCTCTTGCTGAGCCATCACTGCTGTTGTTTCCCAGGCAAAAACGTGGCTTTACAGAAATGGTAGCTGTGCTCAAAAGCAAAGCAAAAGTTAGGGCACTAGGAAAAAAAGAATGATATGAGAAGAGAAGAAAGATATAAACCAAAAACATAGCAGATTTAGCAAAATCATCACAGCACCTCAGCAGCTAAACGTGAAAGAATAAGATGAATTGTAACAGATTTTTTTTCTTCATTTTCCTTGCACCTACATACATATTCATGACTGTGCAAACCTAGTACAAAAGAAGCATAAAACATTCCCATTCTGAGCTGATAGTGTTCTGCATCCATTTTGCCTGGATCTGGATGATGCCACGGGTTTGGGGGTAAAAAATAGCAGGAGCAGAGTCTGAACGCAATGCAGTGATATGTGGCATGTAAAAAGGTGGTGATACATCTGGGTCACGTTGTGGTTACAGTCCAGAGAGAAAAAGATGAAAGAAAAATAGGATAAAAATGAAAGAAGGTGCAAACTTGTGAAAAATAGAAATAAATGAGGCCCAAGGAGTAATTTCCAGTAAGCAATACTTTGAAGAAACACACGATCTCGTTATGGACAATGTACAAAGGAGGTGAAAGATCTTGGATAAATTATTCATTATCCACCACGCTCTAATGAGAACACACACCCACACATGCATGCAAGGGTTGAGGGGAACTTTTTTAGCTTCTATAAGCAGTTTTGATCTCCCTCCTAAAATGCTGTAGTGGATTGCCAAAGCAAAAACATGGCACCTCAAGACTCGTCTCAAACTGGAGCTTTCTTAGGATGTTTATCTCAACAAGCAGTTTTAAAGGTATCCCCTTGCGCCAAAAAATGCACAGAAGAGGATTCTCCTGGTAACAAAGGAATATGGCATCCTATAAATTGGATTGCTGATTGCAACTATGTATTTTGTGATGACTGACCATGGCAATAAAATAATTTTCTAGATGTACACCTCAAGGATAAAAAAAAATAATAAATTAAAAAATCAGACTTAATGCTTGCAGTTCTTCAGTGCCTGCCAGGAGAACTGGCTGCCTCAGGATTAATTCAGATAGCAGTGATTCAGTAGCTGCACATAAAATCCATCTGTCCAGAGACTCCATAAGACAAATTTATCATTCAAGCCCAGCATTTTGAAGATCATTTTCCAAAAACCATTGCTAGACTAATATTTAATTGATAGCCTCATCTGGCAGCAGAGTTGTAACAGACTCTCTAGGCTGACTTTGAGTCAGTCACTTACCACGAGATTTGGCCCCATATTCTGTTGACACCTGGACTTTCTTTCTTGCACAGAGCCGGGTTCTTTGAGACCATGAATCTGATCCATCTCACTATTATTCTTGCACATGGAGAACCACATGCACAATGTTCCAAAAAGAGGTGTTAAGCATTTGGATTTACTTGACTAATACATGCAAGTAAAGCAGTTGCAAGTAAAGTAGTTGCAATCAGATTTTATTTGATCTCAAAAACATGGCCTAAATTCCTGCAGAAAACAAAAAGATAGATTCTAGATTTCAAAAAAGAAAAGGGGGGGGATGTTAGAGACTTGCACCCCTCCTTTCTGCCATGTTCCTGTCATGGTCATAGTGAGGTGTATGGATATTCTGGCAGATGACACAGAGGCAAGGCATATGAAATGTTGCTGGTACTCATGACTATCAGTGGGTTAACTGAAACACACCAGATGCCCAGCAAAGCCACTCTGTCACTCTGCTCCTCAACTGGACAGGGGGAGGAAAATACAATGAAAGGCTTGTGGGTCGAGATAAGGACAGGGAGAGATCACTCACCAATTGCCTTCCCAGGCAAAACAGACCTAATGGGTAAATTAGTTTAATTTATTACCAATGAAAATTAGAGTAGGATAATGAGAAATAAAGCCAAATCTGAAAACACCTTCCCCCAATCCCACATCCTTCCTCCTAGACTCAGCTTCACTCCTGAATTCTCTCCCTTCTCCCCCTGAGCGACACGGGGGGATGGCGAAATGGGGATTGCAGTTGGTTCATCATGCCTTGTCTCTGACGCTTCTTCCTCCTCAGGGGGAGGACTCCTGACACTCTTCCCCCACTTCAGCATGGGGTCCCTCCCATGTGAGACAGTCCTCCATTAACTTCTCCAATGTGACTCCTTCCCACAGGCTGCAGTTCTTCATGAACTGCTCCAGCATATGTCCCCTTTGAGGGGTGCAGGCCTTCAGGAACAGACTGCGCCATCCTGGTCCCCCGCACAGGGCCACAGGTCCTGCCAGGAGCCTGCTCTAGCATGGGCTTCTTATGGGGTCACAGCTTCCTTTAGGCATCCACCTGCTGTGGCATGGGGTCCTCCATGGGCTGCAAGTGGGTGTCTGCTCCACCATCATCCTCTGTGGGCTGCAAGGGGAGAGTCTGCTTCACCATGGTCTTATCCATGGGCTCCAGGTGAATCTCTGCTCCAGTGCGTGGAACACCTCCCTCCCCCTCAATACATTGTGATACCCTAACTCCCATCGTGGTGCAGAGATACAACAGCTATGACCCATGGTAGAGCAGGACAGAGAAGTCCTTGCTTGAGCCTCAGCCTTGAAACTAGAGAGCCAAAAGTGGTGAGGCCTGATGCTGACAATGTTACTCTCATGCTTTAACTGCCTTAGTTATTATGTTGAAAAGAGCATTTGAGCTTGACCAGTTTCATACTCAATTCGGGTCAGAGAAGGGCTACGAAGATGATTGAGGGCCTGGAACAGCTCCCGTATGAGGAAAGGCTGAGTGAGCTGGGGCTGTTCAGCCTGGAGAAAAGAAGACTGAGGGGGGACCTAATTAATGTTTATAAATATCTTAAGTATGGGATGCAGGGGGAATTGGCCAGCCCCTTTTCAGTGGTCTGTGGAGACAGGACAAGGGGCAATGGCTGTAAACTGGAGCACAGGAAGTTCCGCACCAACATGCGGAAGAACTTTTACACAGTGAGGGTGACAGAGCCCTGGGACAGGCTGCCCA
Organism: Porphyrio hochstetteri; assembly: GCA_020800305.1. Classification (NCBI taxonomy): domain Eukaryota; kingdom Metazoa; phylum Chordata; class Aves; order Gruiformes; family Rallidae; genus Porphyrio; species Porphyrio hochstetteri. The sequence continues at coordinate 133,736,812 of CM036906.1, read as the reverse complement.
GGGAGGTGGTGGAGTCTCCTTCTCTGGACATATTCAAGACTCGTCTGGACGCCTATCTGTGCAATATGAGCTAGGGAGCTGCTTTGGCAGGGGGGTTGGACCCGATGATCTCTCGAGGTCCCTTCCAACCCCTACGATTCTGTGATAAGGCTGCAGGTGAAAAGAAAGAAAGGGTTTATGGCATTAGCAAAAGAAGTATCAGTGATGAGCCTCCTCCAGGCATGACATGACACTTTCAGATGCTTTGAAAAGAGACTTCAAGCTGTTACCTGTGCAGTTGGGTTTAAAATAATTTGCCATAAAAATTAAAATACGATTTTACCAGCACAAAGATTTCGGCCATGAGAATCTCTGCACTTACAGAGCTGAATCCAGTGAGAGGAGGTTGTGCTGTGGTGCCAGGAGAGTTAAAGAAATAGAAAACCTTCATGTGAACAAGGGAGAGCAGCTCCATTTTCCCACAAATTCAGTAGTGCATGTTCAGGCTTTGCATTAAGAATAATCTATATACCTGCTTAACTTCAAGAATGAGCATTCTCATCAAAATCTGTGCCCTAAGGCTGTGTCTCCTTTGTCATGCAAGTGAGCTACCCCCCACCTTTTGCCATAGGAACTGTGAAAAGATGATTATTTTTCTTTTTTTCCCCCCCCACTGCATACCCATATGTGTGTATAGTGATTACTTTTGCAGCTAACAGACACACTTATTTTAGGGTTCTTAAACAGAAACCCAAAATCACCTTCTATCTGCATCTTTCTGATGCAGTCAGATGTGAAAGGCTCTCTTCCAGTGACTGAAGAAGAAAGTTTTCCTCTGCTTGCCTTCTACATTAACGTTTTCTGAATAATTGATTCCCTTCTAGGTAACAGCAGCAAAGCATTTTCCTCTACGTGCCGCTCACTTCTGAAGCAAGATGCAAGACCTGATGGACCAAAACTCCTTTTAGGTCTGTGTGACAAGGGCTGATCCCCTAAATTAATTAATTCCTGGTAACAAATAGCAGCCCCTCAGGCACAACATTTCTTGGAATAAAAGAATGTTTTATTTTCCTTTGCGGAGGAAGTGCAGAAACCACCTATGAAGAAAAACCTAAGACACTGATAGAAGACTTTGAAAGGTATGCATAATTTAAGGATTACAGTAATTGACATGCCTCCTATTCTTAAATTTCTTTCAAGTCAGGGGTGTGTTTAGCAGATTTGGCTCTTAAATGATAATATGTGTGAATTAGTTATTCATTCCTGTAGCTAGATCTTTGCAAACCATAACACATTTATGGAAAGTAATCATCTTCCATTTTCTAATTGCTGAGCTTGAGGGTTTGGGTTTTGGGTTTGATTTTTTGGGGGTTTTGTTTGTTTGTTTGTTTGTTTTTTGGTTTGTTTGTTTGTTTCTGGAGATAACACTGGTAGATTTAAAATGATGGTTTGGGTTTGTGTATCCCACAGCAAAATTACAGCTGAAATTTCAGAATGGAATTGGAAAACATATTCTTTTTGGTTTATACCTTCCTGGTTCTGCATTCCCGGACACAAAAACATCCCTTCATAAAGGTGTAGGAAGCAAGATCCCTGCCCCAAGAACATGATAATTTAATCCAAATATAGAGGATAAGAATAAAAAGATCAGGTGAAGAGGTGGTTGCAGATAGTGCTGGAGGGCACACTGAGTGAAGTCTAAGTGGAAGGAAGACATCTGAAGAGAGTTTTGAAAGCAAAGAAGGAATTATCTTAATGAAGGGGTAGCTGATACAAGTGCAAAATGTTACATGAGAGCGCATAGGGCTCAAGGAGAGGAGGAATAGCAAAGAGAGCATTAGATGGGAATTAGGCAAGGGCCAAGCCTCATCCCCACAAAAAGAGGTTTACTAATGTAATTTATGCCATTAGAAGGCATGTGCTGGCAAACATATTTTTTTCTTCACGAACACGTCAGTTCAGCAAGTGATGAACAAGCAGCTTCATGTGTGTATATACAGAACAAAACCTTTTCTTAAAGAAACATCACAGTGACAACAAGCAAACCTGCTACAGTGCTAAAGACCCAAGACATTTCCCACACAGACCTGGCCAAAATTATGCCAGACAGTGGAATGCACAGAGGACACTTAGGACACCTCACGCTAGCTGAAAGACCTTTCATTCAGTGCAGAAATGTAGGCAGCCAAAGAATGAGTCAGCCTTGAAAAGAATCCAACATATAAAGGAAAGGGAACCAAGGATGGGGTGGAGCAGATGATCATCAGAGGGGCAAAAGAGAAAAGGAAGCTATGAACCCTGTGATCCAAACCCTTGTGTATATCAAGTTCAAACAATCATTAGATGAATGCGGGCTCTGATGATTTAATTTATGCTGAAAATAAGTCTTCTGTTTCTGAACTCTGCACATTTTTGGGTATAAGAAGAGATAGGTATGTTGAAAGAAGGCCATTAGCTCTTCCATTTGAAGAATGTGTGGTAATTTGAACCCCACTTGTGTTTACAAAACAAAACTTCCATGCTGGGTCTGGTGCTTTGTTTAATTTTTGGTGTGCCCTAATTACTTACATTCATCCCTGCCCTTACAAAATTAATCTTTTTCAGCCCTCCTCCTGCTTCACCTCCTTTTCAGTAAAAATAATGTAAATTACTTCATTAGCTTCTGCTGATACCTAGAATAGTGCAATTTATTTGAACAACAGCCACTCACCAATAAATAACTAATAATACTGGCACATTTTGTAGCCAGTAATTTTGTAATGGATTGTATAGATTTATATTACACTTTTATCTACCAGCCCTGATCAAGAACTGCAGCAGTCAGCAGAGCTCAGGAATTAAGAGTACTGTAGAATTAGAAATCAGACCTAATGTTTCGGGCTAGACACTTGTAGTGACCTAAATTCAAAAGCTAATCCCTGTCTCAAGTAGTTTGCACTATAGATTATTCCCATGACAGCGACTGCGGAACTGCAGATTATGATTTATCTACACGAAGCCACTTCTCCTTTTTACAAATGACTCTTTCTGGAATGCTGTCATCAAATAAGAGCATTATTTATTTATACAGCTCCAAAAAACTATGTTAAACATGTGAATGCAGAAGCAGGCAGGATGCAGAAGAGAGGCATTTTTTAGTCTGACGGAACCAAGACTTTGCACATCAACTGTTAATTTTTCTTCTTTTTTCTTTTTCTCTTTTTCTTTTTCCCCTGGCAGTTCGTATAACACAGAATGCTGTTCCTTATCTCTTGTCAGTGAAGATTGGCAGGTACTGCTAAATACTGTTTTAAAGGTACAGAGCGTGATACAGTACAGCAAGTCAAAAATGGTAACAGCTTCTTCCAGATTTCATAGTGTTTTGTTTGAGAGAAACTCAAGTCCAGAGCATCACCTTTAATGCAAGGAAAAAAGCTCAGAAATTGAATTCACAGATCTCATCCTGTAAACCTGTCTACCAACGCTGCTTTCTTTTACTGGCAGACCATTAAGGGATTATCTTGACATGAGTTTATTTATCTATTTGTAAATAAAAATGGAGCAACAGATATATTTCATTTGGAAATTGCACCACATGATTCCACAATTAATTGAGCTCAACTGCTATATGATTTCATTTGTTTCTATTAAAGTAGAAGCATGTCAGGGCTTACAGAAAGTTAATCACTGACACTAAGACATAGATATTACACAGTGCAGTGCATCATTTCGCTATTTGTGCTGAATGTCAATTACTGTCCTAGGAGAAACTTGAATAACGCCCCAGATCCCTCATACCTTCCAGCACAGATGTGCATCACTTCGGGTTGAAATATAATGCATTAAATCATTTGTATGTGCTATCTCAGGGATTAATTTGACCCATTCACCCTTCACAAGCTCCAAAGACAGAAAAGCCAGATGGGCCAGGGGTGCTGGATGGGATTTGCGTGGGGGGGGAGACACAGATGGACTGATCCTCACCACCCTGAGCCCCGTCCTGGCAGGTCCCTAGAGAAGTGCCCATGCTCATGGCACAGCCTGTACAGGGCTGAGATGTTCCAATTCCCTTCTGACTTCAGAAGTCTTCATTTACGGGTCCTTAGCTAAACCTGGGCACCCAGATACCACAGACGACTTAGGCAGCCTGTTGGCAGAAGAGGCCATAACTTGGCTCCAAGATGTCATGCAGCTGCTGCTGAGCTGTGGGGATGCCTGACATTCGTATGTCCACCTCTGGCAGTGCTGGTGGTCCTGCTTCCAGAGGTGCCCAGGCAGATAGAGGTCCTGCCTTGACTCAGATCACAGGCTCACAGGCAGCCAAAAATCTCCCAAGTCCAACACACCTTGTCCATGTATGCAGACACGTAGTGACAAGGCTGAGCTAGAGCAGGAGCTGTCTTTTGCACACAGCCAGAATAACCTGAATATTTCCCTTCTTGGCCCAAAGGGCTTCAAATGCTCATCTTTTAGAGCCAGAAGGGTACCAGGCTACTGGTGGGGCTGGGTGGTTTGTTCGGCCTTCCCAGGTTGAAGCTGTGCCATGAGGCAGCATACCAGCCACAGCTCCCACTCCAGACATGGAATTTGCATGGAATGAAAGTATGAATAGCACCGGCACTCACATCCTGAATGTAAAAATCCTTCTTCCCTGTTGACTGTCCCAGGTGACAGCATCTGGGTCCTCCATACACTTACCATTTCTTTCTGCCCATGTGGTGGGCATGAAGGTGGTCTCCAAGAGACAGGAGGTGAAACCTTTTCCCACACCTCCCCCTCCCCCCCGCCTCCGCACAACTCAAAGGGAAAAAAGGCAGTCCTTACAGTTTACTGAAATAAATGACTTATAGGTATATACTCTGTGGACAAGATTTCAGGCTCAGGGTGTCAAGTGGCTGGTGATGCATGACATGTATCTGAGGTGGGCACTTCAGCCATGACATCCCAGTACCTGACAGGACTGCTTGGAGAAGGGGGAGAAAGGCAAGATCCCTAACTCAGAGTGGGCCCTGCTGCTGGGAATATATATGGATGAGGTAAGAAAGGAAAGACAGAGAGAGGGGCTTCAGCCCTGGGGCACTGGGGCAAGAGCAGCTCTGGGTTTTGTAGCCTGCAGGAGGAGGAGGAGGAGGCTTCTCAGTGTTTTGGGGCAGGAGTTAACACCTCAGTCTTCCCCAAAGGCTTCTGTGTGCAGAGAAAGCTCTGTATAAACACCATGCCCTTTCCAGCAGGGATTTCTGCCAGAATCCTCTGCTGAAGGCTGGCGTAATCTAGGACTGCAACTCCCAGCAGTCTCTGAGTTATATTTTTCCCTCTGGCAGCTGGAAGACAAGGAGACATTAACCCACTCGGCTCATGAAGCTTCGACCAGAGATCCTTACCAGCACACCTAGATGGAAAAAAGGATTATTTTTCCCCATAAAAAAAAAGATTATTCTTCTTATGCCTGTCCCCCCCCCAAACTATCACTTCTCTGACTGCATTGATAAAAAGAAATAAAAGTTCTCTCCATTCATAAAGGACCAGACCAGTTCCCGAGAGGGGCAATGGGACGCATTTTGTTTTAAAGCTTGCCTGCAGAGAGAAACAAGATCTGACACCCCAGAGTAGCATCTTTGGATGTCTAAGTATTGAATGTACTAAAGGAATAGGCAGGTGACATAAGGCAGTCATGAAGACCTCTGTTAGTTAATCACTTGGAGATCTCGTGCAGTGAAAAGCAGCAACTCAAACGTGCCTTATTTATTTTTGACAGCTATTAGCATTTGCAAAGTCACAGAAAATATTAAGGTCATAGGAGAGATAATGAAAGCATGAAGGCCTAATATGATTTTCTTCTAGGTTGTAATGAATTGCTTATGAAGCTCCACTGTCCCATCTGATAGAGAGCAGCAGATGTTTACTGTATCTCCTTGGTACACACAGACGTGGTTCTGCTCATCGGGTACATTTAAAATCTAGGAGGACCTGACACTTTCCACAGGGATTGAGCATGAACTACCTGAGGGTTCTTAATTTCTAATTTGTAGAAATAAATTTAAAATGTAAGATAATAAAATGGCATGACTAAAATGGGGGAAAAAAAAAAGGCAATGATTTAATGCTGAATTAAGGTAGAGCCTTATCAAATACTGTAAATTGCCTAACAGAAAAGTTACTGCTTTCTGCCTGCTGGACCATGTCACTCCTTTCCCGGACATGAGATCTCACCAATCCATGCTCCAGTACTTGCAGCCTCAGTCACCATCACTGAAAGATGGCAGGTGACCCATCTCACGGTAAAGATACGACACCGGGTAACAGAGGAATGGCCCATATTGCTAAAATTTAATTATTTTACAAAGTATCTTGCAAAGTATGGCATCCTGCAGTGGTCAGCACTGAAATGTCAACATTTATGGTTTGAACTTGGGTTGGGTTCTGCCACACTTCAGGAGTGCCCTGCACTGCTGTGCCCATGCCCTGCCGTGCCCTTTCCATCTGTCCCCAGAGAGGTGCCTGTGCCCAGGGCTGCAGCTGCTCTGGGGCTGCCCTGCTCCCTGACTGGGGTGGTGGGACAGGTCCTGCCTGGCCCTGGGCAGATCCTGTGGTCCTGGCCCCCAGGGACTCATCCAGTCCCCGTGGTGGCCTGGCAATTACTGCATAGCAAATATGAAATTTTTTTGTCCTATTTAATTCTATAAATAATAAAAAATAATTACAGGTAGGAGTGTTTTCCAGGGCATTACCCTGATCATATTTATGTGTGTGTTCGCTTGCTGAATATTCTGAATTACAGTGAGGAAGAAAAACCCCCACATGATTTACAGCAGATCTTGGTTACTTGTGCAAATTAGCCTGTTTCTAGAAAAGTCATTGCTATGACAGAAGGATGCATAAAGGCAAACTGAGCTGACTTTGTCCTAACAAGCTGCATGGAACTGAGAAATCTATGTAAGTAACAGCTGGCTGAGGATGCTTGGGGTCAGCGTCAGCTCCGGCAGCACTCATGTGGCCATTGCCAAGAGAGGAGCTGGGGCTTGGCTTCTCCCCTCCCAGCCCCGATAACCCCAGGGATCTTCTAACCATCCCACCAGCACATGTCCCTCGTGCCTGGCTCATGAATGCCCAACAGACCGCCGAGAAACGTAGCACTCACACAGGTATTCCCAAACGGCAGCGTGGTGGGTGCTTGCAAACAGGGTTTGTTACAGCTGGCTGTGTGTCCCAGCTACTCAGAAAACAATGAGTATCTTACAAATTCAAACAAGGGGCTCACAGGGTGAGGCAGTCTGAGGGCAATGAGTACGCAGTTCGTGAGATGTTATGATCAGGGACTCTCTAGCTCTGAAGAAAAGCATGAGTCTCTTTCCTTTCACTTCCCACAGCCTGCCCTGTACACTTCTGTTTATGCTGAAAGGGTAAAGCAGCCACGTAAAAATCCTCCCAGTCCCTCTTTGGTAGTCACCTCTTCCATGGCCAATGAAGTATAACCTGACCATAAAGAGCACATAAAAAGCGCCAATGTCTACCACCAAGTAGTTCAGATTTGTGTATACCCCAAGATATTTCTGTCCCTCCTGCAGTACCTGATGGCAGCTTGCAACCTGGTGGGTTCTCTCTCTGAAAACCTCTTATTCCTCATATTCTATAGTGGGACCTCCATGGGGCACAGTCTGTCATACGTATTATTTATGATGTTTGGACAGAGCCCGGCATAGTGGAGCGTGTGTGTTGGCAGCCTTTTGCTCATGAACAAAATGGTAAATAAAACATTAGGCTCTCTTAGAAATCAAATGGGAAATAAAGCATCATCATGTCACTGTGTAAACCACCGGTACTGCACGTGGAAAGGTGTGGGAATGGGCAAAAGGGCGGATCTGGAGTCTGGACCAGCTCTCATGAAGGTTTGGTGTGAGGGAGATCTACAGGAGAAAGGCCAGCGTGGCAAAAGCAAATAAGGAATGTTGTTTATGTTGGGTTTTGCTTTTACTGTTTCTCATAACACAGACCATATGATGTAAGGGACAAATAAAAACATGATCAGATAGCAGATTGCCCCAAGCAGTGTACGAGAACATGGTGGAGATCTAAAGTGCAAATGAGTTCAAAAGGGAATGGATGGACTCATAGGAAATAGACCCAGGGACAGCTGACTAACACGATGGCCCAGATGCAACCTCTGGCAAGGGAAGACCCTGTGCTCTGCATTGCCAGAAGCTGGAAGGGCTCCACAGAGGAAGAGTCCTGCCCTGCTCCTCATGCTTTTTCCATCAGTGGTGGAAATAAGTGATGTAATCGATGTTGTAGTTCCTGTGTATGGGCTGCAGTGATCCAAACGCTGAACAACAGCTGCCAAAAAGGTCCACTTATTATTAAAACTAACAGCAAGAATGGGAAGTAGATCTTCCTTCTGGAGCTCTGGAGGGAAACTGCCTTGCAGAACCTGCTGCAGGAAGCTTCACACAAAGGCAGGTGCTTTGAAACCTGAGCGATTGCTACAAGCAAAGACTCTGAGATACATCAGTGCTTGGGAGTAAGGCTGCAGGTTTTCAAATCCTCCTCCATGACACATAACTGTTGCCTGCACCGCCAAAGAAATCTTTTGCTTCCTTTTGTGAGTGAATTTTCATAGAAATTGTAAGTTGTGTCATAGACAGATGGAGAGCTTGAGTCAGCCTTTCTGTATTTTTTTTAAATAGCAAGCTGGGATTTGTTGGGTTTTTCAGGAAGAGGGAGGAAGAGTTCTGATAGCTCTTCCATGGCATCTCCTACATCGCTGATTAAAGGGATCAAAATCACACCCAATGTAAGACCAGCAGAACTGCCCATTCTAGACCAAGAAGTGTATTTCTGACAAGCGATGAGGACAGTTCTTTAGAATTTAGCTACTGCATTTAAAAAATCTGTATAATGCCATATACAAATGTGTTTATAAATAGACACCTTTGGGGAAGTGTCTTTATTCCTCATTTATCCAGGGCATATGGACTAGTGTGATGATAAACTCAGCACATGCACATTCAGGATCTCTGGTTGGGCTAAATGTTTGCCTGATTCAGCATAGCATGCTTTAATAATGTAATTCAATTCTTCCTCATTTTTAATGTTATTTCAGCCCGTTAATATAATTTGGTGAGCTATTATAGTTGTTACAGCTGCTAGTTTTGCCCTTAATACTGATTTCACTTATGACCTCAGTCAGAACTAGATTTAAAGTTTGAGATGATGTAAGTGAATAAGGATTATTAGATTTATTCATATGGCAATTTAAATAAGAAACTGCCTGGCTTAGAATAAACGGTAAATGAAAAATGCATGTGATTTATAGACCTGTCCATTTTAAAGATTTATACATAGAGTAGGATGATTAAGTAAGAGACAGACCTGATTATATGAAATATGTAATTTTTGTAATGCAATATTGGAAGCAAGCTGCTAAACAGCCCCAGCATAACAATGATTGCCCAAACAGCTTTTATTACAGTATTACTGTACAGCTGGTATGCAGTCATGTAAACACAAGCAGCAAGCCTTTTCCTTGACAACTGGTGGACGGTGTTATGTTCCCAGGCAAAGCATCTTCCACCTCCCCAGCACTGCACTACCATCTCCCTCCTGAAACAGGCTGTGGGACCCGAGTGGCCTCCAGGCTTTGTCTACCCCTCCCGTTTCAGAGCTTCTGTGTGTCTCTGCTTTCCTGTGAATGTGCATACAAGCTCCCCAGAGGCTGCACACTGGCATTACTGACCTTCTTCCTTTAAACTCTCCTGATTCAGACAGATGCAGAGATTTCTGAGAGCTGGCAGGAGCAATCACACCTCTCACTCGGGACCTAGGAAAGTCCAGACGCAACATCAGAGACATGACAGGACCAGTAAAAATCCTTCCACTCTTCTGCTAGATACCAGAAAGAGCAAGCTCTTCCTTTGCTCTCCATCAAGCTTGAAGATGAAAAAGTATTTCCTTTCATGGCCTCTCATCGCTTTTAATGCTGGAAGAAGCTGTTGCAATTATTGAGTCTCCGTACCCATAATGCAAGCTGCAGACCTCCAGTCAGCAGTTCCAGCCATGTTCCTCTTTAGTTCAGGGCTGGATGAAGTCCTGAAGCTCACCATGCATACAGTGAAAACCTTTGTGAATAAGGCAGGTGCCTTAACACTCCTTGTGTCAGGTGTTACCACAGCCAGTCGTGTCTCCTCAGGTGCTCTCCGACCACGTAGGGATAAACCAGCAACACTACTCATGGTTATTGTGGCATTTCTGTGCACACAGGTGTGGAGGTTTGAAGACCACATGGGAAACATACATACACTGCATGTAGGGATACTAGGCTATGCCATTCTACGTGAATTAATACACTTTTTATGAGGAAGCTTAATAAATGTGTTCTAAACCAGGGGGTCCTCCATAACACAATTTGCATGAAACAGAATTGACCCAGAAAATTTTAATCTAAATCCCAATCTGATTTGTATAAAGTAATTTAATTTCCTCCCTAGTAGTTATATGGATTTTATCAATTATACCAATTAAATTGTCAAGCAGATTTATTGACCAGTCATCTACAAGACACTTTCTTTGATGTACTATTGTGGTATCATCAACTGGTCATGCATGTCCAGCCCTAGTTTTTTGGTGTCATTATGTGCAGCTGAATACTCAAAGGAGAAAGTTCTAGTAAATGAGTGGTGTGATCCAAATTTTGACATGAGGATGGAAAGCCCCCATTTTTGAATTGCAGACACAAAATTACAGGTAATGGCAGTTGCAATCAATTTAGATGCTTAACCATCCTACGTGGAAAACAGACATTTGATTTCTGACCTGAAAGATGGACCTCAGTGAGAGATCTCCATGCCAATATCTATAATCTATATGTAATCATTCTTGCAAAAATGCACATCCAGTTAATTTTAAATATAAAAGCTGAGGCATAAAATTAAAGGTTGGTTTTGAACTTGGTAACGCACTTCTTCCAGTAGATTGGATTTTCTCTATTTCCTGGGTTCTAGACAAGTGGCAAATCTTCCTGAAATAACCTTATTATCCATCTTGAATAATTCTGTTATTAAAATAAATCTTAATTTGTCAGAACAGATTACTAGAATCAGATATCTTGCTTCCATTGAGTGAGTCACAGTGCAACTTCTGATTTCTTTGTAACCTTTTCCTAATTTCCTTCTACAAGTTTGCCAAGAAAATGAGAATAATACTGGAAAAAGAGTCAAGAAGTTATGGATCTTTGTGGTCAAGGGCAAACCAGAAGTATGTAGCTGCTAAATAAGCGGGTTGCTGTTGTGCAGAGTCAAAAGTCTAAAGAAAAAAGCAAATGCAAATCATGAACTTGATGCCCATGACGGTGTTTTGGTCCCCATTTGGTTACTGCAGCTAGACAAGACACAGTGCCCCACTTGGGAGTACTGCAGAGAATAAGCACCATAGCCCACAGCATGGAGAAGATTCTTCTAGAACTAAGGGTTGGGTTTATTTTAAAATACTAGGCACCTGGCATGAATAAAAGAAGACAGAGTTGTCTGCTATCAGTAAAACTAAGCCCTGTGGTATCAGTTGCAGGGAAACACAAATCTGGTAGTTGGTGTTACCTCCTATTACAACTAAACCTAAGGTTTTGCTTGTTACCATTGACCTAGGAAGTCCGGATAAAAAAATCAATAAAACTTTGGTTAATGTCACTGTAATGCTTAAATTCTAGTCTTAAAAACTTTTGAGAAGTTTGTAAAAAGCAATAAATGGCATGAGACAGTAAACAGAGCTGAGAGGTGAAAGACAAAGAGCTTTTGGAAAGAAAAGAACTTGTTGAGAGATTGAAGAGCCATGCAGACTGTTTCACAAATACTTGGCCACATCCATGATCCCTGTATTTTTGCCTAAGCAGGGCCATGAATGTGTGCTTTAGCCAACAGCTCTGTAGCACTCTAGTAAATTATGTAATGAAACATATTTCATGACATAATATGAAAGATAAATACCTGCTAGCTATGTCAGCAGCACGTGCAGACCAAACACGCCTCCTTCGCTGCTTGATGGCTCGGGACTGCTTCTCTGCCACACTTATCCTTCCCCATCTCACATCCACGGTCCCTCCTTTTCCTCTTCAAAATTTCCAGCATTTCTTCAGCCTTCATGTACATTTGAAACTATGTACATGAAAATATGTATCTGAAAAATAAAGAATGAGGGAACCAAAAGGTTAATACACAAGCAAACAGTGTGGGAGAAATTTCTTCTGGTTGCTGACTGTTGTGAAAATGGTTTGCTAGAGTCCAGGCCAGCAACTACAGCCCCAGCCAGGACTATGCTGAAGGCAACAGCCCAGATGTTGAGCTGCATTAAAGCCACGCTGAGCAGGTTGGGAAGGAGGAGAAGAGGTTGGTCCCAGTTTCCCCTGGACTGGAACTTCAGCCAGTGGCTTCAACCACCACTATGGGGTCCAATATAGAGTAGCTGTTTTATGCATGAAGGAACTGAAGGTGAAGCTGATGGGTAGAAGTGGGCAGGGATTGACAAGTCACACTTGTGCCAAAACAGAAGAGAGCCATTGTAACATGTATATTCCATGTGATGCTCAGTGCTTTGACATCCCCTTTGCACAGCTGGAGCAGTGCAAAGCTGAAGTAGAGTGCAACAGTGGCTTTACTGGTTAATTTTGTGATGCTTTCCCATTAAAGTTCAGGGGCAGAGAGCCAAAGCATACCCCACTAAAACCTCAGGGAGTAACTGAGCTCTTGTTGTGCAAAAATCCAGGTGCTGAAGCAGGGACAACAGAATCAAAAGCATCATTAAGCTAGCTGGAGGGTGCCCTGCCAGAAAAATAATACTTTTCATTATGGAGATAACACTGTAACACCTTGAATTTTAGGGGATATTATTTTGTAGCTACAGCTAATAGATTTCTGACCTTCAGTGCCTAGCCTAGCTGTAATTACCCGGGGCTGTGATTTAAGGAGACAGCATCTCATTCTCTTCTCCTCATCTAAGAGCAACCTTTTTTTTTTTAATAAAACAGTAGTATTATTTAAAATGGAGTCAAGAACATCCTGTTATCATCTGAATGACCCAAGGAGCAGATATGACAGAGAAGAAGGAACTGTTATCAAAGGAACTCTTTCATCAGGTTGGTCAGCATTTGACACCATTGGGAGGAGGGAACTGAGGTCAGGAGCAAGGTCCTTAGCTTGGCCACCAGACCCTATTCCAGAAAAAGCCTGACAGATCTCATTTGGTCCCTAACAAAATGGTGTGAGTGACACAAGTTGGCAGCAGTTCACATCTCCTGCTCCGCTGACTCCTTCAGTGCACACGCTGGTGATGCTGCCTTCTGGTCCGCGGAGCCAGCACACCTTGCAGGGGTTACCCAGCAGCTGTCTCCACTCCCAGCACTGACACACGAGGGACGGTTTCTTTTCTAATTGTCTCCTGTGAAGATCCGTGCCATTCAGACATTTAAAAACATCCTCTACCAGGGGTAAAAAAACAAAGGCTCTATGTTCAAAATTGCATGAAATTTTAGCTAATATCTCCTTGCTTTTAAGTCTTTAAAAAAGGAGAAGGATTTTTTAGAAGTGCTTAAGAAAGTGGTGCTTCTAATTTAATTATGGGATTTTTAAATCAGTTTTATATTCAGGAATAACTTTTTCTCTTTTAAGTCTGTGGGTTCAATACACACTGAGACAGAAAACAGTGATTCATATATTGATTCACATAAACACAAGTAGCAGCCTCTGTCACTAGCAGACCCTCTGTGCTTTGTTAGCTCTTCAGATATTATTGTTATTGCTATTGTTCTCATCCTTGTTGGTATTTTAGATATGAGAGGGTTTAGCTTTTTATTTAAGCTCATCACTTGCAGGGGTTAATGCAGAAAATGTTTTGCAAAAACCTTTTCACTCTGGCAATGGTGAACTGTTTTGTGTAAGTCATTCCAGCCACAAAGGATGCAATGGGAGAAGACAAACGGATGCCTGAAGGACACTGATACCTACGCTGAAAGAAGGAGAGATGCTACTAAAACAGTGTCTAGGTAAACATAGCATCAGTTCACTAACAGTTTCCAAGAGAAAAGGCAATAGGATACACATATAGCTTCAACATCTAGTTGAAGCTTCCACCCTTTGGAAGCATCCCAAAGCCAAACAGGTTGGGTACAGTGCATTGCTGACACATAGCGATCTGGTATCCTAAGTCAGGTATATTTAAGACATGAAAAAGGATGAAAGAGACAGAAAGAGAAGTAGGGACCTTTAAAATGTTTTAAAGATCCAGTTTCGAAAACCTGTAAGCACCGATAGGCACTGAAGTAAGCTTCAAAAATTGCTCAAGCAACTAGAAAAAATAAAATTCAGTTTGAATAAGAAACCTCAGAGCTGAAATCTTTTTTCCATAACAAAATAGTTTCTGACAGGTGTGGATTCCTAAATGCCTGAGGGTCAACGTTTTAGCCCAGCATAGGCCTCTGCCTAAGAGAAATTCCCATGTTCCAGCTGAAATGTCTAATTTAAACTAAATTCCTGAAATTGATAAATCATTTAAGACTGAGGTAAGTTTCAGAGCTATGTAACTCTTGTTCCAGCAAATCCACCTGAGTCAAAACATTTGTCACTTAACCGTGAACTCCACTGCTGGCTGGATACTATCTCTTCAAGTGCTGCAGCTGCAAAATAGAGCACAATCTCCCCCTTCTCCTTGCACTGCCTTGTCTTTCTATCCTGAGTTACTACAGGCTCACTGATGAATTGTTTCTGGCATGCCACTACATCAAGAAGGAGAAAGAAACTGAATATCAAAAGAGATTTGATTTTCCCAAGAGCTTTCAATCTACAGCAAATACATCTGGAAACTGCCAAGTGCTCTGTCTTTCCTATTTTCCTCTGCTTTGGTGGTTAGTGGCTCTCAGCAGCCACTCTGCACTTCAGGCTACCAGGGCTATAAAGATATTGACTGCCTCCACGAAGTTAGGCCCTCTTATCACATCGTATATCCTTGGATCCCACAGATGCCACTGCCATGGAAGTGATTATTTCAACTGAAAAGGAAAAGGAAACATAATAATTCCTGATAAGAGCTAACCAGGTATGGCAAGCAATGGCTTTTTTCCTCTTCCCTTCTGAGCTCCCAATCAAAGCCAGCTCATTCCTGCTACCTCTATAATGATTTTGTTTTCTGCATTTCAGTATATTTTGTTCTGGTTGAGATTGTTTAGAGGACTTGCTTATTGGATATTTTTTCCCTCTGCATCTTCTTTTCTTTGGTTTTCAGCCAGTGTCCCTGCTGGGGGTTGTTTTGTTGTTGTTGTCTTTTGGCTTTGGATGTTGGGGTTGGATTTTATATGGAAGAATCTATCACTTCTCATTTATCACCCTCTCAAGGAAGAAGCCAAATGATCCTCAGGTCACAACTGTTATTTCCACTATCCCTGTGCTCTGAGTGTGTCTCTGTACATGCATGCCGTCTCCTGCTCTGGCACATGCCGTTGTGACTGCATTGGTAGGAGGAATTCCTGCTGAGCCACGGCCTCAGCTGGTCCCCAGAAGAAGCTGGGGATGCTTTCCATCTGAAGAAGGAAGAAAGCATTAAGGCATAGATTCAAAATAAGCACGTAGGTGCCTAATGCCCATCTGTACAGGGCTGCTACCAACTGTCCTTGCACTGAGATCCATCGGTGTAACAAAAAGATGCTCACAGAAAAGCAAAGGGTGGGTTTTCCTGAGCTAAGGCTGCTGGCCTGGGGCAAACAGCCAGATCCTGTCCAGGGACACCTCAGAAAAGGCAATGCTGCTCTTCAAAGATCTGCTGTTTTTCAAATTGCATGTCAAGGAAGGAAAGCGCTATCTTCCTGGTTTTAGAAGGAACTGACATTTATTTTCTTTTCTCCAGATGGTAGAGAGAAATACACTTAAGTAGGTGGGCAAGGGTATCGGTCAAAAGAGAAAACCTGGGGCCACCATTTTTCCAAGGGAACCTGCTGTGCATATGTATGCAGAATGCCAGCAAGAGGGGGAGCAGTTCGGGGAAGGGTTTGGAGAAAGCAAGTTGGCAGCTTGTTTAAGTTGTGAGGATGAATAGGGGGGGGTGAGCTGCAGACAGCAAGTGAGTCGCAGCTTCACCTCACTTCTTGTTGCATGCTTAGCTAGTTGTTGGTCAGTGTCCAGAGGACAAAGCTTTTTGCTTTTACTTTTTCAGTATCTTGAAAGGAAAGACTTTCCATGTTGAATTCCCATCCCTGAGCATGTATACATATATTTATACACACTCAGGGATATATATACACACACACAAATATATTATATATATATATGTATTTGTATGTATTCCTTGCAAGGGAATGTGCTGGGAGGCAACACATGAAAGCACAATGCACACGTGACAGACCTGTTTAGGAGGATTTAATGAGCCACCCTCCCATGATTTGTGTCCAGCTCTATGAACTGCAGACTCAGCAGTGCTAATACAGCTATTTCAGAGCCCTGCCAAAGGGTTTGTAGTAACAGCTTAGTGTGATACATGATCCATCCAGGTATTTATATGATGATTTCACTGGTGTAGTATCTGTTTATCTGATGTGAAGGAGAGCTGGTTCAAGCCATGTGATTAGAAGTGCGACACATAGAAAAGTAGGTCCCAGATGTGTGCTCAGCCTGTGCCATTTGATTGAGAATATGACAGATCTGGCCACTCCAGGTTCATCCTATTTTTCTCCTTTCTGCCCACACAAATTTCTAATGAATTTAATTTTTTTTTCAAAGCACAGAGCAAAAATTTGACCAAAACTAACAGATTTTTTTTCCTATTTGTTTTGTAGGTAACACTGCTAAGGCAAATAACTGAACCTCCTTATGACAGAAAGATTTGCAAGAGAGTGGTTAAAACCAGTAGGATCCTTTATGCTGCAAAAAGGATTAAAGTAAAATTAGAACAGGGGCACCCATTAGGAAAGTAATAAAAATGTTGCTAGTCAGTCACAGTCAGGGTGACAAACTAATGGGATGGTGAGAAACCAGTTAGATAATAAAGTAGGAAAATGATTACAGTCTAAAACTAGGTGACAAATTCTTGACATGTGTATGTTTGTGACTGACAGTACCTGCCTGCTCTGAATAGGGCTCTGAACTTAAGACATTTGCATCACTGGACATAGCTGCTCCAAGAGATTCTACTCTATTGCTTAGCCTCCACCATAAATGCTCTGATGCTAAAGAGCCCGTCCCCCACTTTTCAAATGCTGGCATGAAGCCCACAGGCATGCTGGGGATCAATGCACTCATGTACCATGGCAGAATCAATACCAGGTAACTGAGAAACATGTTTATTAAAGCGGATGTGAATGCTTCTCTAAGAGAAGATTATCTGTGAATCGTTTACCTTGATTAAAAATACATTTATTTCACAAGAAGTAGGTTTATAAATTGAAATAATCCGAAAGGATGCACGAAATGTCATGTGCAAGAAACTTCAAAGATGTATCATTAAACAAAAGAACTTATTCTCAGAATTTAGCAATAGGAAAGAAAAAACCAACCCACCAAGCAGCTATTCCCTAGAGTCACTGGCTGTAAGACTAGCAGAGTACTTGAAGCTATCAAGAGACTTCTCCAGAATAAACGGCTACAGATGTATTTAGGAGCTGTAAACTGCTGAGATGTAAACTAAGCTCACCTGCAGCTTCCAACAGGGACACACATGCACTCTCTGTTCCCTAGGAACTCAGACCAGGAGTCTGGTAAAGACACTGGCACTTACCCGGGCTGATTTGCCCAGCTTTCCTGTCTTGTAGAGAAGAAGCTGAAGGGCCATATGCCAAGAGCACCCACTCTCCTTTCCATTTGAGTAACCCAGGAGAAACTCTGAGAAGTTACTCTACTGCAAATTGAGTTACTTCTCATGTTCTTACATCCTAATGTTTTTCATAGACTAAGACCAAGCCTTTAATTAGGGTTAGAGCAACCAGCTGTCTCTTTGCCCTTCCCAGGGAGCTGCCAGAGCAGAGAGAACTGATATAAACTGTCAAGTTTGCTGTTGTGCTGAACTTGATTAAGAGGTCTGGGGAGGTCTTTTGTTTAAGGGGTTCGTGCTGAAAGAATTGTTCGTGCTACGATGCCATCTATGTAGTGTCTTTGTGCTGATTTATTAGTAAACATGCACAGAAATAATACTGACTTTGCAGATCAGGAGGAGGACCTGACTGCCTTTGTAGGTAGACAGAGCATCTGACATGCAAAACAGCAACTGCGTTGAGTGGGAGAGGGCACAAGAGCTCTCTGACACCGACGCCTTCTCTGTGGGACACTGCCAACTGAGCGCACCCTTATTCATCCCTGTTTGAGGGCAGAATTTTAAAGTCCTGGATACTGGGAGCCAGAGACCTGAACAGCATCCTTAAACCTACCACCATAAAATCTCATCTGAGTGCAGGTTATCTCCAATTTAAGGTGTCTGGGCCAACCCAACAGAGATTTCAGTCCCTCACTAGTGGCCCTAGGATGCTGTTGAGGCTCTTAAAGACAACCACTGAAAACTCTGGTCAGATGCAAAACAGCCAAAAGCAACTGCAACAATACAGAGCTTCTGTACCTTGTTAACCATTTAAAACCCACCGTCTCTTTAAAGGAAAAGGCGTAAGTGATTTAATGGACCTGTTATTTTAATGTAC
Source organism: Porphyrio hochstetteri (assembly GCA_020800305.1). Classification (NCBI taxonomy): domain Eukaryota; kingdom Metazoa; phylum Chordata; class Aves; order Gruiformes; family Rallidae; genus Porphyrio; species Porphyrio hochstetteri. The sequence continues at coordinate 133,718,205 of CM036906.1, read as the reverse complement.
ATGGCTGTAGTGGCCTACAGTGGCCACAAAGTGGCTCTTGTCTCCCTTGAGGAGAGATGCGCTGGGCCAGGCAGGAGAGTACCCTGTGCAGTAATACCACAGCTGCGGTTTAAGTAGTACTGGGCATGCACTGGGCATCATCACTGCTGAGTTAAAGGGAACGTAACACTGGCTTCCAGCCGGTAGGTGTCTCTTCTCCCAGATCACCAACACCTTCAACCACATCTTCTCCATCTTTTGCAAGAAACTCTGTAGACTGTAATTCAATTGTCATGTTTCCTAATCATTAGAAGAGTTGATTTAAAAGCTTAAAAGTTATTTCCAAAGTTTTTGACTGTGCTGGGAAAAAACAAAACAAAACAAAAACCCAATAAGCAGGCTTAAGATCAATGGATAATGTGAAATATAAGGACTTCTTGAGGTGGATGTCTTTCCTGCCGTTTGTGGCATGAATCATAACGCAAAGTCTCCTGCATTTAACTTAAGACATAGATATTTTTTTCTTTTTCAACAGCAAAATAAACATTATTACCTTCAGTGGTGCTTCGAGAAAAAGCCAGAGATCTCTGCATGGGGGTGGAGGGGAGCCAAACAACTGGCAGTGGAAGACCTTAGCAGATTCATTTTTCATTTGGATTTTGGAAAGCAAACTGTTGTTTTCTGGCAAATCAAGAACCAAGACGCAAGAAAACCCTAGTAGCACACCCATTGCATAGCATCACTGTGGGCATCATGAAAAACGGGAAATGTCACCCATGATAACCTAAAACAAATGGGAAACTGCACCAGTTACACACGGAGTTATCACTGGAGAAGTGACGCTTCCAGGGTCTGCCCAAAACAGCCTAGAAAATGCTGAAACGCTCAGATAAGTCGCAGTGATGAGAAGGGATAAAAGGCCTTTTCTGAGGACAGAGAGAACAAAGCAGGAGGACAGGATAGCTCTGGGATGTGCCAGAGTAAGTTCGGGTAGCGCTGAGTGGATGTGCTGTGGGAAACGCAGTCCAGCGGGATGGAAAGCAGAGGCATGGGAGAGGTATTTAGACACCGGGTTGATTGCAATTAAAGCCTGTGCCTGTGGGGTTTATTTTATTTTTTAATTTGGAGATTCTAAAAACTTTAATTCTATATTCGTGGGGGTGGGGAGTGGGGGGAGTAGGAGGGGGAACAACGACTGTTTACTACCAGAGGCAGGAGAAGAATCTCCTCCCCCACCCCGCTACCGCACTTTCTAACTCGCCTCCTGTATTTCCAGCCCGCTCCAGCAGCCGAAGGCAGTTTCTCCCCCCGGGCACGCAGGAAGCCCCCGGGCCGCAGGTAGGGCGCTTGGCTGGGAGGCGGCGGGGTGCGGGGGTGCCGGCATACCCCCGTCCCGCGTCCCCGTCCCGCCCCCGCTCCGCCTCCCGCCGGGAGTAGGGCGGGTGAGGGGTGGAGGGTGCGCGGAGCGGAGCCGGGACGGAGGGCCGGGTTTGTGCCTGGCTGCGTGACCCGGAGCGGCGGTCCGAGCCCCCCCCACGCACAGGCACCCCACGAGGAGCGTCGGCTGCGGGGACAGTCATGGGGCGCCTACCCCCCCAGGCTCCGCTGGCGGCCGCACCTTGCGCTGCCCGGTGGCCGCCGCCGCCCCCGGCCCTGGGGAGAGCGGCGGCGCCCGGTGCTGCCCGCCCCCCCGGGGGAAGCCGCCGCCCGCCCCGCCGCGGGAGGAGGATGGGGCGCCGGCGGGTCCGCGCGGAGGCAGCTGCCTCATGGCGGAGGTAAGGGCGGCAGCGAGGCGGCCTCAGGGACGGGGGAAGCCCGGTCTGTCCCGGCCGGGCACCGGCAGGGCCGGCTCCGGGTCTGCCCCGCCGCCTCGGCCGAGCGAGGAGGGGATGCAGCGGGCGGGCGGACCGGAGGTGTAGGTGGGGGAGGGAGCTGTGGGGATTCGAAGGGGGACGCTTTTCTGAGCCAGACCCTCCCTTCAAAAACGTAGGCGGGGGAACCTCCACACCCCTGTAGGTGGTCGCAGGGTTGTTCCGTGCGCTCCCCGCCTCCGCCCGCGCTGGGCTCCCGTTTCCCCAGGGCAACGGGGAGCGAAAGCGAAGCAGGCGGCGCGTTGGTCCTGCGAAGTGACGCCGGCCTTTTGCCGGCCCTTTGCTGGCGGAGCAACCGGTGGCTACCGCTCCAGGCGCCCGAGCGGAGCGAGCCCGTCAGGGCTGCCGTGGCCGGGGGACACGCGTGTCCCCAAGCGCGGCTTCTCGTCAGCTGCAGGGCGGGCAGGGCTGCACGGTGGGGACTGTCGCTTCTGCACGGCATTTCCTCCGGAATCGCCTCCGTTTTCTTTGTGCGGGCAGCTGGAGGATGCCGTGGGGCGGCAGAAATGCGGCTTCGCCTCAGTGCCTCCCGATGAGGAGGAGCAGAACTGCACCCCTCGGCTTGGGAGGGCACGTGTGTGCCTCAGTCTAGTAACTAGACTTGTCAGGAACGTTCCTTACGAGTCGTAACTGTGCCAGGGCTGCCCTCCGGCCTCCCTGGATCCGCCGCTAGTACCAGCGTGGCATCTTGACCAGCAGACTCACGCCACGAGTAACCCGGCAGCGATGGCAGAGTTCCCCGTTTTGGGCGTGCAGAACACACTCCTTCCTGCACCCCTGCCTGCGTGCACCCACTTGGACTCCTCATCCCGCAGAAGAGCTGTGTGCGCAGCTGCGACGTGAAAGTTGGCCAGGCCGTTCGGCTGCCAGGAACTGCTCTTCTGAGTTAAGTCGCTAGTGGGCATAGAGTGTCATTTCCCCCCGAGTAGTTTACGATCTGAGACTTCTGTGATACACTGCAATGCCCGCAAAGGATGCGGTGATGCCAAGGTGGTGGTTTCGTGACTCACATGCTTGGTGCATTCAGAGATAACATGTTGAGCTACCAACATTTTTCAGGCTGGTTTTGAATCGTTATGAATAGCTGGTTCTTATTACTGATCAACAGACCAGCGTCTCCTAACAGTTATTAAATGTGTCTCATGTGGTAGGGGTTTTTTTCTGCCTCTTCCTTTTTCTTTTTAACCTTTTATGTGCTTGTTTTTTCTATTCCCCTGTGTGTTAGCTTGCTTATCTTTGTAAAGTGGTTGCAAAACTAGTTCCAACCCCCCCCAACTGTAAGGGATCGTTCCTTTCTGTGGAGAGAAGATGATTCATTTCTTCGCTAAAGTAGGGCTGCGCCTCGCTCTCAAGCACATTTGATTTAAGTGAAAGAATGATCAGAGTAAGATAAGGCAGTGTTCAGTTCTGGACCTAAATTAAATGGACTTCGAAGTGCCAACCCCCACGTCTCTTCCACCAGACTTTTTCTGAAGTGCGTGACAGGCCCCAAACATGAAACATAGAGCAAAAAGCTGGTCTTTGTTTTGAAGGTGACCTCTGTAGGTTTGAATAAGTCTACTCATGATGTCAAAATGTTACTGTAACAGTATAATGGATGTCAGAGTGGTTTAGCTGACTTACAACCTTGATTCTTCCTTTCATAAAAAGAGACCTGAGCTATTTTTAGCCTTCCTCTTATCCACGCCAGATCAGGAGAAGGAGTCTGTGCAAACAGATGAAAGTGATTGTTTTGTTCTGCTCGGCATTGTGCGATTGTGCAGTGGTGTGAAAAGTTAGCAGCTGGACTCATCCACGCCTGGATTAACTTTATTCATCGGTCCCCGGTGCCTGGTGGGAACGTTGCTGGAAACACTATGTTGATCCTCGTCCGTAGGGAAATGGCATTTAAAACCACTCTGTAAGACAGCTGCAGACGAAAGAGAAAATGAATTCCACAGTGGAGGCACACTGTTGGACCCTGGTGAACTGTATGGGGTTGCCTGGCCTATTTTTCTGCTCTGTGCTAAGATGAGATGTCGTGCTGTGTTAGGACAGCCTGAGCACTTCATCTTTGGCCATGAGTAAAGCAAACAGGTGGGTTCCTATATTCAGTTTGCTGCCTGACAGAGCGGGATCAGCCCTAATTTTGTGTTCACTACGTTCCCAGCAAACATTTACTTCAGTCCGTTTCTGAATAAGCTTGCTGATGAAGTGTAAGCCCCACAGTATTTTGTTGCTCTTCTGAAACATGCCCTTGAATGGAGAAAATAATCATATGACCTGGGAGTCTTGCTCCATGTTTTGTTAGATGGATGTGCCTAAGCCCCCAGCAGAGGCTACATTTGGAAAAGATTTTATTCTGAACCCTATCCATAAATCACTGTCCTGCCTTACCTATGGCAGGTCACAGTGGATGGTTGGTAGAAGGTGTGCTTCTATGGCTTAGGGCATAGTTTTAATGCCTCTGCACTGATCTGATGTGGGTCAGCTACAGGATCAAAGCTTGTAGGTTTGGTTCTTGTGGATGTTTCAGATTAAGTATACCAGGGTTCCTGCCCAGGAACCATGAGGCACATCTTTAAAGGAAAAGAAAAAAAAACCAACCAAAACCCACTTTTTTATTGCCAGGAAAACACACATCAATCAGTTCATGCAAGGAGATGGAATCATTTCTGTAGTAATGAAAGCTGACGCAGGTCCTACCATTTGCAGAACACACCAGACCACAATTTTAGGCTCCAGTAGCCCTGTTTGCTAAGGAAATAGATAAAAAGCATGAGAGTGAACCTGGTCTTTTCTTTGGGGTGATGATTTGTCACGGTACTTTTTTTCCAGGTACAGCAGTGTTTGTGCACCACAGTCTTCCTCTTCACTGTATGCTGAAAAAAACAGACTGCAATCTGTTTATATGTTTAATTTGTAATGGGAACAGTGCTTACTCCTTAAATACAGACAGTATATTCAGCACCTATTTGAATGCCAACATCCACTATTGAAAACATGGGGTCCTAACTTTTGTTTTTGGTGCTACTCAAACCTGCTCACACAGCTTGGTCACACTGAATAGGACATATGTGAGTAGGATCACATAGGTGAGTAGACTTAGATGGGTCAGGTTAGGCATGCCTGGTTTTTTTTTCCCAGTGTGCTTGTAAATTGTTGTTGGATTGCTCAAGCAATGCATGGTATGGAAAAGCTAAGTTGAGACACTGTGTGGCTGTGTAAATTTTGAAGTTTTAAGCATAGGAAAAGCCAGAAAACTTTACAGAAAAGAAGACCTGTGTCTGGCACTGGCTGTAAGTCTGATGTTGGTGGGGAGAAGAGAGAAGCCATCCCACAGGCACTACTAACCTGGGACACAGTCTGTGTCCCACTGAGGGCTGCATTTTCCTTAATCTTCTCCCTGTAAACTTGTCCCAACCACACTCCTAAAAGCTGTTGTGTTGAACCAAGCTCCATATGCAAAATGAACAGGACCTGTTTTCCAGAGCACCATAAAAACTCTGTGTGGGTAAGTGTGAGGCCTCAGTGCTGCGAGATGTGGCATCAGCCCTGTGTGTATGGTACTCACAGGTACATAGAAGGACTCGTGTGGCTTGCAGTGTGGCAGTGAAGATCTTGTAAGAGTTAAGAGCTGCCCTACTTGATTCAGTGGTTTTCTTTTATGTTTCTCTCTGAACATCCAAATGGATCTTGAATATCTCCAGAAATGGAGACTCCCCAGCAGCCTGTGCCAGAGCACCACCACCCTCCCCATGTTTAGGTGGAACTTGCTATATTCAATTTTGTGCATTTATGCATAGGGGGTTGTTTAGATAAGCAGGAAGGGACTATGTAGCTCGTTGGGTTTTTATCTGTAGCCTGAATCTGACAGTAAAAATGTTCTCACTTTCCAAATCACGTGAACCCCTGAGCACTGATGCTGCCTGTACCAGCAGAAGAGGCAGTACCTGAGTGAGGGCAGGAGTTTCTGTGCTGAGTCATCATGCCATATGTGGGACACGCTCCAGCTCAGGGTGGGATGAAGGTGGAGGGCTCTGCTCCCTCCCAAAACAAGAAGGTTTGTTACATCTGGATGTATTATGTTCTCCACAATGGATTTTGAAGTCCTTCCCAAGAGCTGAATTCCTGTGCTTGACTGGAGAACTCCTGCCCTGATGAGTAATGACCAGCACAACTCTACTGCTGCTTACAAATCACAAAAGTTAAGGAAGAAGATGTGGGGTGTATAATTTGTATTCTTTGTGCTGCCTTCTCTGTGCTCACATTTGGGAAGGCTGGTTTTGGGGGGGGCTACATGAGCACAGTTCTTTGAACGCTGTTAGAGACAGGTGGCATCCACAGTATTAAAGCACTAGATGGGGCGAACCCACCCCAGACATTGGGCACCATTGGAAGCATTTATGCTGAGTGAAAATGGTTTGGGTTATGGATTATTACTTTTCTTTCTTGGTGTCCAAAGTTTGATAAAGCAGAGGTAAACAGAACCCAGGTGGGCTTTTTTTCCTGAAGCCTTTTCTCCAGTCCATTTGAGGGCAGTTTCACTGAAGCTGTGTGCTTAACTTCCAGAATATTTTTCTATTTTCTTTATTTTTTTCTTTTTTTCTTTTAAACTCACCAGGCACTAGGTCATAGCAGTATTACTGTGGAGGAGGAACATCTAAAAATACATAAATGGAGCAGGTCCTTGCTTGTGGATGGCTCTTACACGCTAGCCAGAATTTACCTGGGGTTAGTAAGAGGGTGTGTGAAGGGCTGCACGGTGTTTTAGAGAGAGGTGAGCTAAGAGAACAACCACCAACATTTGAGGTATTTACTGTCTTGAAAGACTGGATTTTGTTGTTGTTATGGTGTGCACAAGGGTTTTGAAAAAGGTGGGTCAAATGAGTGGCCAAGAAGGGCACAGAGGGAGTCCATGGTGTTGGGCTGACTGACCTACACCAGCATTTCCCTGCTACCTGGAGAGCGGGGAAGGTATTCCCAGTGTAGGCTGTGTAAGAGAAGTATACAGCAGAGGAGATGAGGGGAATATCAGGCATGAGGAAGAAAGAATTAGAGTGTGGTAAATGTGGAAGTAAAAGAGGAATTGCATAGAGGGAAGGTGGAGATAGTAAAGCCCCAGCAGAGCTAAAATACCAGACTGTGATTTACACAGCACTCCCTGCTGAGGGCTGTGAGTTGGCAGGTGTGCGGTACTGAGGTGAGGCTGGTGGCTTGGGAAGGTTGGGAGATGGGTACCTGAGGAAGTACCTTTGCCAGGGAGGGCTTAAAAGGAAGCCATCAGAATCGTAGAATGGCTAGGGCTGGAAGGGACCATCAAGTTTCAACTCCCCTGCCATGGAGCAGGTCTGCGCAAGGCCCATCCAACCTGGCCTTGAACACCTCCAGGGAGGGGGCAGCCACCACCTCCCCGGGCAACCTGTGATGTAAGGACTTCTTGCATGCACACCTAACAACTGATCTTGTTGCAGATGCCAGTATTTTCTATGATTTTGCTTCTGATAATTGTGAAATAATTTGCCCTCCCAGGGCATGCTTGAGACGTCAGGAAGGCACCAAACCTGTGGCAGAATTAAATTGCCTTTGGCTGAAATTACAGAGCAATAAAGCTTGTGCTTAATGGCTGTGCTTCCCTTAATGAGATCATCCTACTGAGTTCAAGGCCAAATACACACTAATGGTGTGTGAACCCCGTTCTTGCTGGAGCTCCATGCACTTCTGTCTCGGGATGGACCTCAAGACTAGAACAAACTTTAACTCAAGAGAAAAATGGAACAGAGTTGTGGGCAAAGATTTATCAGAAAGGGGGGGTCCCTGGATACTTCTATGCTTATTCAGTGTATCATTTAGTGACTACGTCATACCAGTGAGGGTGTACTGGCAATCTAGCCCGGGTAAAGGCTAGAGAGAGAGAAAGAAGTGTTTTGGGGACTCCTGACATTGTGTTGTTCACTGAGCACACTAGAAAGCATCCCAAGTCAGCAGAGGCTTAGAATGAGCTCGCTCTTTTTTTGTGTGCTCACTCTGAAAGAGTGACTGAGTAAATTTAATGACCTTCCTCATATTTATTGTGAGAGATGTTGCATCCTGTGAGATAAGTTGGTTGGTGCAAACCACCAGCAGAGGTGTGCAAAACTGCTTTTGTTTTAGAAGCAGTTTAAAAGGTTGATTTTGCAGGGGATACTGAGGCATCTTTGGCATGAAAATGGATGCCTTAATTCTAATCACTGACAATTACTGTTTGTGTCTTCAACTTCTACCCATCTCTGCCTCCGTTTGGTGTCAGTTCTTTGTAGGTGCCGCACACGTAGAGCACACACAGTAATAGCTGCATGGCTGAGCCATGCCCTGTGGAGCCCTAGCATGTTTGTTTCTGAAACAGATGGGGTTAGAGAGGAGCTAACAACTCGCTGCAGTGAGCAGCAGTGCCTTTAAGGGGGGTGCATTTAGTTGGCAGACAGTAGGATTTGGAGTAGATGTGTCATGGGCATCTGATGGGTGCCATGTTTGGAGTCACGGCTATGCACTGGTTAATCTGCTCAGCCACATTACTTAGTGAGCACGCTTCATGTGATTTTATTTCTAAGCCTAGCCCTGTGTGATGTAAAAGTTCTGTGATACTTGGTGTTTCCAACCAATCCAAATACTAAAGTATTCTTCCTGCGTTTTCAGGATATTTTGGGGCTGATTAAGAGTATGGAGAGACATCAAGAAACATTGTGCTTTTTAGCTGAGATTAAGCAGGTATCAACTGGGAAGGTTAATTATCATTGCGTCATTTAAAGAACCGTGTCAGTACCCTTAGAGCTATACAAAAACAGTTGTGCATCGTTATACTTAATTATTAATCATACTTAATCCTACAAAGCAGTAAAGGGAAACTACTGGTTATGTTACTAGAAGCTGATTTCTGTTGCCTAACTTGTATTGCTGTGGGACATCTGGAAATGTTACTTAATTATTCAAGGCGTGGCCTCCGGCATGTCTTTTCAGCTAGTGGCAAGAAGAGGGCCAGTCCTACAGAGAAGCCCAGTTAGTGAAGGAGAAAGGAGTTCTTAAGTTCATGGAAAAGCATCCCAAAGGTTAATGACAGTAATGGAGCAATTTAAAGCTTGACAACTGAAATAAATAAAATTAAAAAAACCCTCAACCTTGTAGCCCCAAGCTGTGTAATTTTTGCATTGTTTGCCAACTGCACGCTGATGGTAGCTGCAAAGCAGTTTGCTTGTGCTTTCTGCTAGTCCTAGAGAGGGGTCTCGTTCACCCATCCAAAGCATCGTGGCAGACCTGTTTGTATTTTGATACCTATGGAGCTTCTGCTTTCTACACCTGGTTTTATAGACAACAAATGGGTGTGGGAAGCGAGGGAGGGAGTTACGTGGAGGGGTAGTGTGATGGGCGGTGCACCTGATTTATGCTGAGATCTGTACTCCCATGCACTTACTTGGAAACTGAAGGCTTTATTTTAATGTCGTAAGACAACCTGCCAGAGCAGGCAGTCCTTCCAGTTGAACAGCAGATAGGAGGTAGGACAAGGGGAGATAGGACAAGGGGAAATGGCATGAAGCTGTGCCAGGGCAGGTTCAGATTAGATGTTAGGAGAAAATTTTTCACTGAAAGAGTTGTCAGGGCCTGGAACAGGCTGCCCAGGGAGGTGGTTGAGTCACCATCCCTGGATGTGTTTAAAAAAAAGGTAGATGAGGTACTTAGGGATATGGTTTAGCATAGGACAGGAATGGTTGGACTTGATGATCTTAAAGGTCTTTTCCAACCTTGTGATTCTGTGAACACAGGCCAGGCCAAACTCTACTTTCTCTCACCTCCGCATTGTACTTTCTCTCACCTTAAATAGCAGGTTTGACATAAATTGCTGTTGTTCCTGTTCCAAAGACTGATAGAGTGAAGCTGATGGTTGTTAAGTTGTATGTTAAGGGCAGGTGCACAGTCAGAGCCCAGCCCTTCAGCATGCAAGGCTGATGGATGATTTAGTAAGTCAGTCATAGTCTCAAATTGTGTTCTCTAACCCAGCTGAAACTAGTAAATGGCAGAAGCAAGATTAGAATTTTTGAGATGTCTGGATTTATTTTGGGGGTTGGGGAAGTGGGTTTTTTAGTGTAGATCTCCCACCTTGTGCTTGTACAGAAATCCTTCCAAATGCGATTGGAAGGTTGTCCTTGGGTAGGGTTGCAGCTTACACCCCGCTGTGGGAGGTGCGGGCCCCCACGCCCTCCACACCCTCCAGCAGTAGAAGTGGAAAGGCCGCTGCAGTCAATGGGTTTAGCAGTAATAGCAAGTCTTCTACAGTCAGCAAGGATTGGTCCTTTTCTCTGTACAGAGACCACCCACATGTGATCCCTGGGTAGCTCTTGAGCTCGTAGAGGTATCACTAATTCCATCACTGGTTCTTACGCTACCGCTGGTGCAAAACGAGGAGCAGGAGAGAAACACCGAGCATGGCAGTGCAGTACTAGGTGTTTACACCTAACCCCTTTTGTCATTAGGTGTATATTCAGGCTGCAAAATTAAGGTATTTTTACAGAGATGCCTCGTTCCAAAACATGATATGGCTGTTTCTGGGGGAGGCACCCCTCCTATTCTCCCTATAGCAGTAGTCCAATAATCAATCCCAAGTGATTCATGGGCATGGAAAGAAGCCTTCAGTTGCAGAGTGGGGTATTCCAGCTGCCCTTCATCACGGGGAGAGACTAACAAACTGGAGGGAAGTGTCATGTCAGAGAGTAAATGATCCAGAGAATTTCTGTTAAAAGCCAAAACTGAGTAGTTAAGGGGAAAAGGTTCTGGTTGTGTCACATGACGTCCATATAGAGGATATATAAGCATGAATACATTTTAATCATCTGCTGGAGGAAGAAATGGTGGTAGTATGGTTAACCTTCAAAGCCATTATTTACCTCATTTAGTAGAGATGATATGTTCCCTTTGGTAAACTACGGTGAATGGGCATGACTGCAAATGTGAGACCCTTCCCATCACCTCTGGCACCTCTGTTCACATCAGCAGGAGCTCTGTGAGAAGATCAGAGGGAGACTCTGTTCTTAAGATGAGGGTGGTCAGGACAAGTTGGCATGTGATCCTGTCATGCAGTTGATGGCTCTCAACCTGGAAACTAAGGTAGTAAGATGCTGTCTATGTCTCAGCAGAGAAAATAGTCAAATACATTAGTATTTTTCAAAAGATACATAAAAATCAATGCAGACTCCAGATAAATCCTCAGATTAATGGCCCATTGCCTAAGTATTCCCCATTGCCTAGTGATGTTAGTTATATCGATAGGAAAAGACCTAAAAATTCAGTTGTCCCAGGGAAACTGAAGCCATGAGGGTCTTCATAAATTTCTATGAGCTTTGGGAACATTCGGTTTCTCTTCAGCAAGGAGTCATCTCATCAGGCATACCAGAAATTCAGTTGTCCTCATGATGGGGCTGGGAAGAGCCACATCCATTGAACCACCTCCATCACAGACTTCAGCAGACAGGCATTGCCTGCAGGCAGATTTCCAGCATGAGCAAGTTGAACTGTGAGGGTTTTGGATGATCTGTGGGCCTCACAGTGTTCATTTCCCTGGCAGCAGAACAGGTTAGTACCCATGGTAATTTTCATAGGAGCCATTGGGTTGTTACCCATATACTTTCTGTGTTCAAAACCTCTGCTTACAGGTGTTCTTTGAGGCATCACAATTATAGATACTACATTTCTGTTTCCTGAGTAATGAATTTGCTGTGTTTCTCAGGAGCTGAATACCCTGCCTTAGCAGCAGCAACTTCCCGGGCTCGAGAGGAGCCAGGGTTCTCCAGCTTAGGATCTTTAATAGGAATTATCCTTCTTATCTGCTTTTGATGATTGCAAATTTTATGAATTAGGGGGATAACAGATCATATTCACTGGACAAGTTTGATGTTTACAAAATTAAAGATTAGCCCTGGTCTTGCAAACACATGATTATGGGACTAACTTCATACTTGTGAGTAGCTTGTTACTCAGTGTCCTGTACACTAAATTCCATCTCCTGGACTTCTGTTACCTAGAGGAAAATGGTATTTTTGTGTGTTTAGAAAAGTAAACTTGTTTTCTCCTATTTGGCAGTAATAACTCATCTGGTCATTTCCAGCTGGAGCTGACAAAGAAGATAGACTATATCGGAATAGGATTTTTAATAGCTAGAAATTGTGTTGGGCACCATTGAAGAAAAGTACCTCTTACATCAGAGTGACAGATGAGTGCCCTGTGTGTGTGTCTGTTTGTTGTTAGAAATGACTGTTTATAAAATTAAAGTTCCCTTCCAATCCTTGAAAATATAGAAAAATGGCAAGCCAACAAGTAAAGCCAGTTAAAAATAAGTTTTATTTTCATAATGGAAAAGTTACTAGATTAATAAAAATTAATTTAATATTATTTTATTTTCAAAATATCTTTATTTTAATTCCAGAGTTCTATTTTTTAAACCTTCATACATTTAATTTTAATGTGATTTTTTTATTTGTGTGAAGCAATAATTTAAAAAATCTTTTACACATTTTGATGGCTGTTGGAACTGCAGTCTTTATATAGCTTATGCTTTCATATAAAACCTGTAAAGTTAATCTGTTGTGATATTTAGAACAGAACACTAGCTTGTTACGTTTGCTGCTGTTGAGAGCTTGTCTTTTCCACTCCTGCCATAGCATTTTACTGGGGATATATGGAACTGATGCAGAGTGGCCACCTGGGTTTCCGGCTGCCACTCCACATTTTAATAACTCAGACTTGCCCTGTAGAAGTTGAAATATCAAAGTCTTGTGAAATATAACTATGCAAAGTCCTTAGCAGTGATTCCTCCTTACCCTGGCAGTACACCAGCCCTACATTAATTATTTATTTTTTAAAAACCCCTGCTGATATGATTGCAGATAAAAGATAACACACCAAAAAAAAGGCTTTTGGGACCAATTTCATTGCTGGAGATTAAAAAAAATGCCCATCATTTGGATAAATGGGACCTAAGTAATGACTGCATGGAAGTGGTGGGGAAGCAGAGCTGCTATCACAATACATGTCAATGTGCTTGTTGTTCTGAAAGAAAAAGCGAGGGGTTTTGTTCCCCAGGCAGGTGCAATTGCCTGTTTTAAACCTCCATGCACTGAGTGAGTATGTGTCTGACATAGACACATTGTTGTACAATGACATGACACTCAGAAGACACCAAAATCCCAAGCTTTCAAAAGAAAAAAGAAAAAGAAAATATCACGACATCCTGTGTCTGTTGTCGAAGAATTTGTTTCCACTATTTATGACTGCCCGTTTCTACTGCAGATGGGCTCACTGAATGAGGAGGCAATGTCTGTACTCCTAAACTAATGTTGGTCTCATTCTGCCCCCAAATTCTACTGGGTCAGTTCAGCCCTATGAATGAGCTGTTGAGTGAATATTGCTGTAGGGGAAAAAAAGTAAAAAAAAAAGCATTTTAAAGTGTATTGGTTAATAGAACTGTTTTATTTGTGTCTTCAGGATGTTGACCTGAAGGCATGTCAGGAAGCTTTGGATGGCTGCCGTCCACACCATGGAGGTGATCAGCTGGAGCTGCAAGAGGAGGAAAACAGAAATCAAGTAAATGATAACAAAAATGAAAGAAAGGAAGACTGTCACTAGGAAGCAAGGGAGGATATAGGTCTTATTATTGGGATAAAGAATAGCAAAAGACTCGGGGTGAATGGTTTTGAAAGGAATATTTTATTTCCTCATTTCATTTGGAGAGTCCTTGGCAAGGAACAGTGGCTTCAGACAACACTTCATGAATTATGCCCTTGTACAGCTTCCCAAAAATTGCCCGCCTCCCCCATAGTTTATGTAGCCAAAACATTCTAAAATGTACACAATCTCTTGCAGGTAACCATTTTTCAACTTGGTTTCACCTTCCCTCTCATGAAGGTGGTGTGTTTGTGGGCAAGGATTTCTTTTTCAGCTTAAAACCACTTGAGACATGGATAGTAAGCTACAGTGCTCTCACCATTCATGTAAAGCTTGCTGCTTGGGTGTACAATTACATTTGGGAAACTACATTGTTTAGATCTTAACACCTGTAACTAGAGGGAAGAGAAATAGTGATGTTAGACTGAAGCAGGTGCACTTTGGGTTTTGTTCTCTCTGAGAGCTGCATTTCATCTTCTTGAGACTTCATGAGCACTGAGGTCATTTGATCTGCCAACCCCTCTGTTCCCCACTTGCCCCAGCAGTTAGGCTTTGAAAAAGGTCTTGATTTTTCCACAGCAGTGGGTAGGTGCAGTCTCAGGGAGGAGGAAAGTGTGTTTCTGGTGTTGTAGGGCAGAGCAGGGATGCTCCTGCCATGGAGCTGTCCCACTTGTTCTAACAATGTGAAATCTCCCATCAGGATGAAGGCTTGTTGGCAGTGTTTCACAGAGCTGTGTGGTCTAGTTCTTCTCGGGCTTCGATGTAAAATATCTGTGCTTTACAAAGTGTTTTTATTTCTTTCACCATTCCCTTCTCTCTTTAGAGGGCTGTTTACAGCTTTTGTCATCGCAGATGGGAAACATGCTAGAGGTAGATGAGAAAACGTGTATAGCCAATAGGCTGGAATATAGGGATTAATGGATAATGCGTTATTCTTCGATCTAATTAAAAAAACCCCAAACACCAGAAACCAAAAAGAAAACAAAAAACCACCCCAGGGAATGTATCAGCAAATCAGTGTAGTAAAACTTACCTGAAGATGTTCAAGATGTTAGTGTCCACCTTCTGCGGCAGCTGCCACTGGCTCGACTAGAAGAATTTTCCCCAGTAACTTGTCTGGTATATGAAAGCTCTGAAGTCCTGTCTTTCCTCTGACCTGGTGTTCAGAGTCGGGTGGAGCCACTCAACCACTTAATTAGTTCAACTAATAATCCCCTTTCTGAAACCTAATGCCAGTTGGGCTTTATGTAGCAGTTCTTGGTGTGTTTCTCTAGAGCAACACTGAGTTACTAAGCACTAGCAGCTACTCAGCATTTGCAGCCAAAGATTAGAGTCGCCATAAATACTCAGTCAAGGGCTCGCACCCTCAGGAGCAGACCCACCTTGGCTGCAAAGCAGGTCGGTCTGCATTAGCAGCAAAACCTGGGTATTTTCTTTTCCCTTTTTTAATCTGCTGGGCTTCTGGTACTATTGGTTACTTTCTGCATGCCCATCTTCACAAATAAAACTGGTTTTATCTTAATTGGAGTCTCCCTCCTCTCCTGCAGCTCACACTGCAATCATTAGCCAGGAAGCTGCTTCCTACATGACTTGTTTTGCAGTTCTCCAAGGGCATCTTGCCTATGCTTCCCATGGTAGGAGCCTTACAGGCTCGTTAGTATTCTCTATATAATGACATGTTTAGGTCTGGAACACCTAGTTTTGGGAATCTCTAGGTTGGACAGTGCCTCCCAGCCCATAAATTAGCCTCCTCTTCTGTTTGGCTGTGGTAACGGACTCCGCACTAACAAGGTTCAGAAGTTCATCAGTTTTCTGGTCTTTCCATAATTTGATAGGAACTTGGTTGTGGCTTTTATGCAGCTATACCAACACAGGGTTGTGAATTTTATTTAAGAGTATTAATGCACTGCCATCTTGTGACAATCAATCTGTTGAAAATGGATTGCCTGTTTTTTCCAGCTTCCAAGTCTTTACGGTATGGGAGATTTTTTTTTTAGTAGTTAACTTGCTAAGAGTCTTTCTTTCCAATGGCTTAATTGAAAATACCAGCTGTATCTCAGACTACAGATTGTCTGGTACAAGGTAACTCCCTAGGATAAATAAGGCAAGGCTTTCTTCTCTTATTTGAGCTCCTGGGAAGCTAAGTAGAGAATTGAAGACATTCAGGTACCTCAGTCTTTCCCTGCAGAAAGTGCTTTTTACACTGCTTGTGTAATGAACTGCAGCCAACAAAGTCCTTTCCTGCATCACACTAGAGATGCTCAGCTGTGAAGGAATCATACCATACGCTTCCTGCTTCATGTATTTACATTCTCAGTTTTTTTCTGTGTCCATGTATTTTATGACTACTTGTCAGCAAGGGCCCTGCCATAATCTTTTTTTTTTTGTGGTGTCTGTATTTCTAGGACCCAGCAACTCTAACCCAGGCCCACAAAAGGTGGATCTTAACGCTACTGAGGCAGTTGTTCATCATCTGGATTTTGGAGCTGAGAGACCATACAGCAGCTTCATTTTTGCAAAAAAAAAAAAGTCTGAGCAGTAATTTAAAGTCAGAATACAACCACAAAGGTAGGATTTGTGGGGACATGTTTCGTCCAACCTGATTAGCAAAGGAGTCGCGTTGAAATCTGAACACAGCAGACCTCAGTTAAGAAGGAGCTAAGCCAAACGTAGCAGCTCTCAGCCCCAAAAGCTTTATAAACAGTGAAAGAAGAGCAGTAAGAATGTGCCAGCACAACTTTAACATTCCTGTTGTCCTCCCCTCTTCTCTTACACCACTGCTCTCACTGGATCCAGTCCTGCTAGTGAGCTGTTTAACTTCTTTTCAGGGTTAACTTTCTACTAGATCAGCACCTTGAACCAGCTCACCCTGCAATCAGATGATCACCAAAACCAGTACCAGGGAAGGGGCAGGAGCACCCCTCCTAAAAGAACCTTTCCTTAGACCAGATCAGATGGACACGTAGTTCAATGTACACTTAGCAAGTCCCATTTCCACCTCTGAACACTGTCTGTCACAAGTGCTCCTCCTCCCATCCCTCAGTCACTTCTGCACCCTTCCTGCTTCCTCTTGCCATATGCCAGTGCAGGTTATGCTGTGTACAAGCAGGAAACAGGAGTTGGGAGAGCTAGAAGAGTTCAACATATAAAATTAATACATTCAAACAGTGGAATAATAAACCAGAATTGGATCAAGACTGCATAGATAATGAATGTAGAAGCATTTTATAAAAGATCCCATTTCCCTCTCCCCCCCATCATCTTTTAGGTGAGTTTACTGGACTAAGATACACAAGTTGCTACTTCTAGTAGAGGCCAAGACCCACCGTTCTCACACCACAGTGTAAGTTTGACCCAGACACTTTGCCACTGTTTCGGTCCTCATGATGCCACGCTCCTAAGAACAGACTACCCTGCTCAATCAAATTCAGAAACAAGACATTTACAAAGGCAAGAGTCTTTTCCTCAGTCAAGCTCTAATGTCAGAAATGCAGAATTGTTACTTCACGAGTCAGATTTGACAGGGCTGCTTTCAGCTGCTGACCTCAAAAACCAAATGGCCCACGATAATTTTGGTGAAATTAAACTCATGTCTTTGGAGGAAGGCTTTGATCCTATAGAAGTTTCTCAGCTCTCTGAAAAACATGGCTCAGAATTCAAGTCTTTGAATTCAAGTCGCAGTGCCACCTCTCAGTCTGCACTGAAGGTTCTGTTGGGTACAGCAGTGATGTTAAATCTGTTTCTTCACATGGTTTAGGAGCTGTTGGTGGCCACAGCCAAAGAGACAGTAAATATGGCCATGTGGAATATTTGGGTGGTTCAGAGCATTCTCGAGAAGACCGACTTCATCTGTTTCTTCATAACCACACCTATAATCAGCTGCCAAGTCAAGCAGCATCCACTCCGGAGTATCAGCAGCAGATGTGGATGGAGAAACCTCATGAAGTAGAGGATGGGTGCCATAATTCTACTGATACAAACCTTAGCAGCGATGAGCACCGTGCAAAACCTCTGAGAATACCATTTTCAGTAGATGAAATCATGATCATGCCTGTTGACTCATTCAACGCCATGCTAGCAAAGAACCATCTAGCAGACACCCAGGTATCACTGCCACATGTCATCAGCTGATGAGGAAAAAACAAAGTTGCTGCCCAAAATTGTCATAAACGTAAACTGAATGCAACTCTTAACTTGTAAGAAGATGTATGTCATCTTCAAACACAGGAGTGCCTTAAAAAAGCACTCAGAGCACAGTAGATCCATCAGCCGGATGAAGCAAAAGTTAAACCACTTGCACTGTGACATTTTCAGTAGACTGAGGGACGACCAGGGCAGACCTGTTAACCCTTGCCATCGTGTCATTCATTGCAGTAACAGTGGCAGGGTATTCGTAATTCCCAAACACTTGGTCAAATCAGAACAGAAACAAGATAATGAAAAAGAGCAGAAACAGAAATAAGGTGGCTGAAGATCACTCAGGGTTTGTTTTTCCCGAGAGGATATTTGTGTGAAGACCAGAGGTCAGTGGTTACAGCAGTACAAACAGAAAATGTTGCATTTGAGGAGGGAGACTACATGTTCAAGGGTCTGTGCGACCCCATAGAAAGTCATACTAGCTGAGGCTTTGCATGAGGAAATCTGTTTAGTTTTAATTAAAGGAGCTAGGCCACTGCTGTGAGTGTAGTTGTTTAGGCCTGTGTAAAACTAGGAATTTACGTTCTGGTGGTAGGGAAGCAGGAACATCACTGGGGGAATAAACCAAGCTTTACCTTGAAGTTACATGTAGAAGGAAAACGTGGTTTAGTCTGGAGTACTTGATCTTTCATACACAACGTGACTGTACTTTATTATTCTTTTTTAGCACTGAAGGAAAAACTGTAGCTCGAGTTCATCCTCACCTTAAATTCAGAATGGCTTTTGGTACTAAGAGATACCTTGTGCTTTGCAGTTGTTGAGAACTGCTCTGCTTTTCCTAGTTGTCCTTTGAGGAGAGAGGCCCAGGAAGCCATTGCGTTTTTCTTTGCTACGGTCACCATTGTAGCTCCAAGCAAACACAACATACAAGGCAATTGTACAACTCATACGATCAATCTGCAGAGTCTGAAAAAGTAAATTAGTAACTGTTTCAATATTGTCTTACCTTCAGCCTCTGCAACCAAATCATTCTCAACTTTCTTCCATGAAAGCGAGGGATGGTGAACAAGCGGCTGTTCCTCTGCCCTGTGTGATACATTTACTTGTGCACCTTCCCTTTCCCCCCGATTTGGATACCTTCCTGAAGAAGTACTAAAGTTCTTTTTAGTTTTTTAAAACTGGCATTTTTAAAGTACCTTCAATGTTACAGATTACTTTTTTCAACTTTCAAAAAATCCTTAAAATAAATTGAACCAAATGACTATTTATCTGTTCCTGTGATGTTACACTCCCATAGTGGCTCTGAATGAAGAGGGTTTTTGATATTTGTGCTACGAAGGCAACATTTTACTCACTCACATGCTTATTCACAACAGCTTATCCTTTCCTATTTTACAACCTAACAAGGGTCTGCAAAAAAAGACGGCCCAGGAAGGCATGGAATCAACGATAAGGAAGGACTGTTGCGGCATACTAGTTTGTGAGATGTTAAAATAATTACTAACAACTAGACACCAACAAATACTTTTAGCTCGCTGGTCACGGTATGAGAATGTTGCAGCTTTACAACCAGGTATGTTAAAAAAATTAAAAGGAAGCACTTGCACATAAAAATCTACAGGTACACACAATGAAAGTTTAAATGCCAATTTTTTGTCTTTTCTTTGAAGAAATCAACTGTGCCATTAGCTGTAAATCAAGTTGTGGTGTGTTTTGCACTTGCTTTTACAGTAACTGGAGCATCAAGTGGCATTTCTAAAAGGAAACAGTCTCAGAGTGCACAATGTATTAACTTACTGAAATGGAGTGTTTCAAACAATGTGCTCTGCATTTTATATTAAAATATTTATTTAAATAGATGTGTCCATCTGTTATTTTATCTATCAGTTCTGTCACAGCCTCAAATTGATTGGGGAATTCATAGTGGAACCTTTCATTAGTGAGGCCATGAAATCTCTTGCTGGTAGTTAAGCAGCAGCATGAGGCCCATCTGTCCTAACCGGCATCCGCATGGAACTTATTTACTACCACATGAACTTCAACCCAAACATGCAACAGGTGACAGATACTTAGGGGAAGTGTGAACTGTATTTCTAGTTCTGGGGAAAAAACCCAACCAACCAACCCAACCTTTATGGCCCATGTGAAGTCACCAGTCCCTACTCCATTGCACTCTCTTGTGAGCCTGTGGATGGGAAATCACACTGAACTGCCCTCAGCCAATTCCACTCTATGTATATTGTCCAACAACTGTCTTTATGTGTGAGTCTCAATTTCTGAGGACTCCACCAGCAACTACACCCCTGCAAACAATCCCAGATGAATCACTAATTTGTGGGGTGGTGCCGTGTGTCCCCAGTTCCAACAGCACTAACAGCACAGACACCAAGCATTGGGTCTGGACACACTACATATAATTTTCCCAAGCCTTCTGCTACCTGCCTGCAAAACAGACCAGGTTGTGAGCTGAGGCTGCCAACAAGTTCCACCTAAAAACTGTCACTACTCTTTGAAGCGCCTTCCCTTTCTGTTTAAAGAAAACAAAACCACCAGCCCAGACACTGCCTCGTCTTGGCTACGTCTTACACTTTCACTTCCTGAAGTTGTTTGTGTAAGTCAAGCTAGACAGATAAGGGAAGTGCAGGCTTACAGTGGGACTCTTCCTTTCAACCCATACATGTAAGGGAAAGAGTCTGCACAGGACTCAAGGAGCTATTCAGGGCAAGAGCATCCTTAAAGACAGCTTTTAACTGAAGTGGTTGCAAAGGCTGGGAAGCCCCTGAAGTTAACCTTGGCTTTTGTATTGATAAACCCTAACTTGCAGAAAACCCCAAATCCCAAACATACAGACCAGAAACTAGACTGTGTAAGAAAACACAATGTAGTATCTAATTTTGGGGCTTTACACTAGTGCAAAAGGTCTCAGGGCTGCATGCTACCTTAACCATGTGAGGGAGTCTCTGATTGAGGGAAGAACCATGAAGACGCTTGAAGACTTGTTATACTGCTAGAGTTGCAAAGGTCAAGGACTGCAGATTGAGCTGATGATACAGAAGCAAAACCTGTTAATACCAACACAGGAGTTAATTTCAATACTATTCCCATGGTAAGCAGTCTGTAACGTGTGTGGCCAACTGTGGTTTTCCTGCATTAATAATGGGAAGAGGTTATCTGCAAGAGGTGAGAGGTGGTCAGACTGAGTAAGCAGAAGAAAAGCACAGGTGGTGGGGCAATCCCAAAGCAGAGTACTTTCCCATTACTACCGCTAGTAGCACACGTGGGCACTACCCAACAGCACTAGCCTGGGTCAGATCTGTACCTCTTCTGGCTAAGCACCAGGAAAGAACGCAAGTTTAGTACTGAATCAGAGCACAATTCCCTGGAGCATCATTTATGACACGCTAAGGCTGAACACTTGCACACACACAGGCAACGCTGGAAATGACCCCTCAGAGAGGAGACACGGAGGGCATCCTGCTTTAACACTGTATGACCACTAACAGCACTGCACTAGGCACAGCCTTAGCTTCGTGGTTTGGTTTGCTTTGCTTTTATTTTGCACTTTGCTTTTTACAGAAGGTACATTTTACAAACAAAGACTGTTCCTGCTCAAGAGCTTACAATCTAGTTTTGGATAGTGTAAACCAGAACCTCCATGAGGAAACAGGTAACAAAACAGCTTCATCGGTATCAGTTTGAACCACCCAGTATTGGACCCAAAATACAGAGAGCGCATTTGTATCTTACAAGAGTCGCCAAGTATGGTTTGAATGAGAATCTTGAGGACAGAGTAGGCAGAGGCCTATAAATGAGGGCACAGGACACACAGCACCAGGTTCTAGTGAACTCTTTATTACAAACCAAATGAGGCGACAACTAACCACGTCAGGTCTCATTACCATAGTGCACTTTGTAAAAGCATTGCAACTTCGTACCTGCTACACAGCTACTACCACTCCATTGAACACATTGCTTTCCGCAAGAATGTGAGGACCAAGAGCAAACCAAGAGGAAGCAAAGGGGTGTAGGGAGAAATTATGTGTTGGCAAGGGCTTGGAGGGTGAGGGGGATGACAGTAATTTTCTAGGACTTGGCCATGGTCACCTTGTTCACAGTGAAGTGGCACAGAAAGTCACAGAAGCTAGTTTGTAAACCACATGGACCCCAATGCTGTTGACCTAGTGCATTCATAGTCACCTGTCAGGTGAGTCACACAGCCATTGGAGTTAAAACACCGTTCTACTATTGGCAAATAGAACAAGTTCTTGCATACATGAACTGCAGTAACTTGTGGCAATGAAAATCAACACCAGCAGCAAGGAAAGAACACAACTGTGAAAAGGGAGAGTTACGACTTCTGGCAGGACAGGAAGGACACCTTTCCACACTACATTGCCATGCAATTCCAACTAGTGTCACCATATCAATGAGAACCCAACCTCTCCCCTTAGGAGAGGGGAGAAAAAAAAAAAAGCAGTGAAACAGCATCATCACTGTGGGATTCCACCTGCCTCGCCACTCCTGTGTTGAAAACAAACACTAAAGCTGTGGGGAATGCGCTGTTTTCCAGTACATTCTCAGCAAATTATCCTTTCACAAACACGGTCAAGTTACCAAAACACTCAGTTGACGGCTCCTTCAAAATTCAGATCTACCTTTTCTGGGGCTTTTCTTCCCCCAAAGTAATTTGATTTCATCCCCCAAGATATGTGTAGTCATAAGAGAATGCAATTATCTTCTCCACACATGACAAAGTTTGATTCCTGCTAATTTTGTAATATTAAAAGCAGTTTCTCACATTGTCCTAAATGCTTTTCAGCACTCAAAGCACAAATAACAGAAGTGAATAAAATACAACTTTCATTGTAACTACTATGGAGAACACAGACCCTGCGTGGCCAGACCCAACCACAGACCTCTCTTTACCACCGCTGTAAAAATCAAGTCACACACTGCAGGTTTTTGGGTTCCCCCCTCCCCCATACCAGTTACCAGCAAGTTATGTTGTCTTACACATTCTTCCTCAGTTTGCTGGGGGCAAGCTGGGCCTAGTACTGATAACCCGATCCTCACTTCTTTGTACACTGAGACCCACTGACCGCAGCGTTGCCCTTACTTTGAAAACAAAGTCTGTCAAGCGATCTAAACCCAGATTCTTAGTAATTAAGAGGAAAAGCATACACTGTCTACAAATGGAAACCCAGGAATCCACCACGCACTTGTTTTTATTCAGAGTTGCTAACTTTCAGTATTGGGTTGACTCAACCAGTGACTTCTCTCACTGAACTGGTCAGTAAACAGAGAGATTGTCACTCGGTGAAAGTCGTGAAAGCCAACAGTAAGGCAACAGGAAACTTACTCAAATACTCCAAGATTTTGAGACTTTAAATAGCCAGTTATTTTCTGCTGTCACTTACAACATTTCCCTTCCCCTGTAGCCAGTACATCAAAATTAAAATACCCTCATTACGGAAAAATGTAACACACTCATTCCTAAACCCTGCTACGAAACTACAGAAGGATGTAAACATCTCAGAGAAATACTACTCCCCTTTAAGTGTTGGTTTTGGGGGTAGTTTTTTGGGTTTTTTAAAATGTCCTATGAACCGCGACTTGCCAACTGTAAAGAAAAAACCTGCATTAGCTAAATCTAGGTTCAAGGAAAGAAGGCAAATTCCTTATCAAGCTGGTAAACTCGATTCTGTTCGAAAGAAGAAAGTAAAGGAGATTTTGTGCATCTTTGTTTTCTGCCTCCTTTGCAGCACACGTATCACCTATGCAGGTATTTCAACATTCAACTTAAGAAACACAGAAAAACATCGTATGTGCATCCTTAAATAATAATTCTGAATTATATAAAGAAGGTTAAAGATACGATTCTGCCAAAGCAAAACATATCAATAAATTTCAAGTTCAGAACAAACCATGTAGGTAGGCAACAGGTTAAACCAGTACAGGCTGAAGATACATTGCCTCAAATCCACTGCCAACTGAAGCTTCCCAAGCTCACACACTTGGGAGTTCAGGGTTGGGGGGTTTGGGGTTTTTTTTGTTCCACAGCCCCCTTCCCCTCGAAGATGCAGCTATCAGGAACACACTTCTAGTACAGCAGGAACTCTACATCCCATTCACTCTTTCTCGATGCTAAAAGCTCTTTACAGGTGAAAAGGATAAAGCTATTGTCCTATCACATTTTGACAGACTGGCTTAAGTGGTTAGTTTCATTAACAGGAAAGGAGGAGGTATTTTTATGGAATTATATAAAACACAGACAAAAAGCTGTTTTAAAGCAATTGTGTCCAACAATGAGTGTTTTTAATCTGTAGCACTGTTTCTCCCAACAGAGAACAGGTGCCTATGGTCAGAGACACAAGTTCTGTGAATACGCTTGCCAAGTTGACTTTGTTTTAAAATCCACCTCAAAATGGAATGTTTCAAATCATGAAAAGGGTCTAAAAGCTGCACATAAACATTATTTAATGTTAGACACACACTAAATTTTATTAAGCATTACACTAGAACTACTTTGGTATAAAAAATACTTTATTTTAAAGCTATGAAAGTTATAAAAATATGTAGTTAAAACTTTCTACTCACAGAATGTTTGCTGTTTTAACATTAGTGATTTGTTTCTCCTAACGAATCTGAATTTTATTTGAAAGGTTTACAAGACATTAATACTATAATTTTAAAAAACCCAGCATTACAGGGAGCTGTACTAATTGTGATATTTTATCAGTATTCATTTAACCTCTAGATTTTTTATGAAGGCAGCAAAAACAACTATTTTTCTGATGATACAGAATTTCTTATTTCTTGAAGCGTTTCTGTGGTTGACCACTTCTTCATTAGTTACCTGCAGCATGGCACCTTCCTGCCAAAGAAAAAAAAAGTGTATCTGAAGATGTTTATCACATATGTCTAAACCAAATTACCAATAGGGGAACTTCAGCTTTTTTTTTTTTTTTTTTAAGAAAAAAAAGTATAAGCAGTTCACTGGTGTGTCTAACACAAAAAAGAACAGGACCTTGGTTAGCTGAGTCCACGTTCTTCAGTGAAATCGGGGCTTTTTTGGTTGCCTTTTTTGATGGGTTTTGTCAATTTTTGTTTAAAAACCAAATCTAGCAAGAGTATGCCACCCTTACTCTGAGTAACTCATTGCTTGAAGAGTTTTCATCAATTTGAGGTGCAAAAATTCAATGCAGTGAGAGTAAGGCTGACTGAATTTGGCACTAAGGTTTATTAGCTGCAAGAACTATAAAAAATGGTAGAAACCTCAACATTCTAGCCAAATTCCAATTTACGTAATTACATGATACACTTGTGAAATACCACCTGCAGTTTCATTTGAAGTTTTCACTTCCCCTCCTAAAGAACTGCTTATGCAGTTGTTAAAAGAATGGACGACACATTCCTTCACAGAGGCAGATGTATTCTGTGGTGCCCTTTTTTTCCTTACACGTAAACAGTCTACAGTTACTTGGGAACCTTCAGGATGAAATGTGTTATATCAAATAGATTACAGCAGACAAGACACATAACAACAGAATTCATTTTCAACAGCACAGAACTACCTTCATGGCATTACCTTGCAACCACCATAATGCATAGACTCCCAAGAAAAAATAAAATGTTGCAGGATGCAAAAATAAAGTTGTATGATTTAATTAACTTGTGACCTACCATTTTAACTACCAACACCAGGGATGGAACCCTTGCAAAGCTTTACTAATGGACACTTGCAGGTCTCATTTGTTCAACTGTAGCAGTGTACAGTGGCAGCAGTCTATGCTTGTCCAGGGTTCATATCATAGCTAGATTCCAGTAGGAAAAAAATATGTTAAGTAGCTGAAATTAACACAAATTTGTTTGTAAAAAAATTTAATAATACAAGAAAACAGGATTCATAAAGTTCAATTGGTAATTGTTAACTTAATTCATTGCTATGTTAAACTACATAACGATAATCACTATACTGGAAGAATACTGTCAAACAATATTAGTTGCTTGGTTTTGGAACATTAAGAAAGGAAAAGTAAATAAGATCTTACCTAAAGAAGTTTAACTGAAGCTTAGAACTATTTTGCTCTAGACCCTCAGCCTTCGTTGGCATCCTTATAACTACTGTAGTTAAAGCTTTGCAGAAATACAGCGCAGCTTTTTAAGACTGGCTGAACTTAGTGACGTTTTCAAGAGTTCTCTTGTACTAGACCTGTGTCCCTGGAAGAGTACCTCGCTGGGGATATTTCCTTTCCTTGCCATTGAAGAAGCAGCATCTAAAAGATCTAAAAAGGTGTTTCTCCTTGCAGAGATATCCCTTAAGTTATCTAGATATTTTAAACCTGATCATTTACAGACAACATACTTTTTTCTGACCAGCATTTAATTTTACATGTACAACAATAGCTTTATATTATTTGTGGGACCTTATACTACCCACTCCTTGCCTTATTTTACAATATTAAAAAAAAATCTAAAATTACACAATATTTCCTTTAGAATTATTTTATTAAATCATAAATGTACAACAGCTTCTTAACTCTACACACGCACTTAAATTTTTAAAAGGAAAACGTTATGTCTTATTACACCATGATCCTGGCTAATAGCTTTTCAAAACTTTGAGAAAAATCTTAAAAAAGGTTTCACATGTCACCTGAAACTTACAAATTTAACATTATCAAAGGAATGCTTCTACACTTACAAAGACCACTAGAAAGAAACAACAATTAAAAAGCTAAGAAACTGTCTCAAAGGCATTTTTACAATCCTTCCTCCACAGTAAGGTAATGTTATTAAATAATCCAAATCCATTCACAAAATGGCTCTCTGCATCTGCTCTGGTGTCTTCTGCCATATCACTGCATATTTATGCATGACTGAGATAAGTGTTTCCTTAACATTGTTATTTCGATAACCTGAAGCTGTTCTGTTACCTCTGGGCTCTCATCCTCTCCTATTTATACAGTGAAGCCTGTTTCAACAGAAGTAAAGAGTAAAAAAATAGGTTATGAAATTATTCATCTAACCATTTTTTAAAGGAAAGATAATATGATCCTAAAAAAAGCTTTTAGCTCCTGCAGCTACTCTCAAGAATCACTGCAATTTTAACACTTAGAAACATACTTACCCATGGCATGCTTGCAGAAACTCAGTAACGGCTCCTCCCTCCATAACCACCACTTCCTCCACTGCCCCCTGGACCATAGTTTCCTGCAATCGCAGAAGAAACAGAGCAGTCACATCACTACTCTCTTTAGTCTATGAGTACTCTTGATTGTGAATGGAGATTAACACACCCCCTTTACTTCCAGAGACAGCATATACAACAAAGATTTTAACATTTCACTCTTTTCCTCTAAATAACCTCTGAAGACTGCCACAAGGACTACATGCTGAAATCTTACATATGTAATTTGCTGCACTGTACTGTCTCGAGCTTCTGAGGACTGCCTGCTTTTACACACTAAATCTCAGAAGGGCTTCATGTTTCATTTATTTCACAAGCTTCACATGTTCCTAACTGAACAGTGTTTGGAAAACAAAAAGCATAAAAAAAGTGTCAGAAAAAAAGTTGACACTAACAAGTGGGAGGGAATCCCAGCAAGTTCAGTGGGTATTAACTAGACTCTACAGTGTGAGCTGATAGCAGAGAACATGAAACTCAGCTAAAAATCTTTACAGACTGGAAACTGCAAGCTGCAAAATATTTCATAATATTCTGGGAAAAGTGATTGTCATTTATCCTTAAAAAAATTGTAATAATAATTCTTCCCAAGTCAAGCTTTGCAATTTTAAGATGAGAAATTGTAGCCAACTTGCAGGAAAAACATCTGCAGTGGATAGACTGCAGTGCTCAAGTTATTCAATTTCTACATAACAATATTAGCATCAAAGAATGGTTTGGGTTGGAAGGCACCTTTAAAAGTCATCTATTCCAACCCACCACCATGGACGGAGACAACCTTCACTAGACCAGGTTGCCCAAATCCCCATCCAACCTGGCCTTCAACCTTTCCTTCCAGGGATGGAGCATCCACCCTGTGGGTATCCTGTTCCAGTGCCTCACTACTCACAGCGAAGAATTTCTTCCCCGTATCTACCCTCTTTTATAGTTCACAGCTGTTACCCATCTCCCATCTTCCCAAAAGGCTAAAGCCCACCCACTCTGCTTGGCTCCAAGACAGGTCACAACATATTAAATACCTCCACCATATGGTCCCCCCATGTTCCTGCTGCCACCAAAATTTCCACTCTTCATTGGACCATAATTTGAAGGTTGTTGGTTGTAGTTTCCAAAATCATTATAGTTTCCACTTCCGTAATTGCCTGCATTATCAATACAAAAGTGGGGAAATAACTTTGAGTGCTGCATGTTAGCTTATCTAGGTATCTCATTGTCAACATTTTAAGTAAAGTACAAAATCACAGTTATTCCAGCTTTTTCATACTATTAGGAAAAGAGGAGCTTCCTTAGACAGCATTTACAACTCCCTCCACCCCCTCCCACCTCAAATCTCAACTGACTTGCACTAATTCACAACCGAAAGACTTGGGTCATTTCCAGCCAGTAGGTTACCTCCTCCATAGTTGTCATAACCACCTCCATAGCCCCCACCCTGGTTGCCATATCCAGGTCCTCCTCCACCATATCCTCCTCTTCCTCCTCCGTAACCAGGACTGCCACCAAAGTTGCCACCTGTGACAACATAATCCTTGAAAATTAACTTTTCAGTGTAGAAGACAAACAAATTCTACAGAAGATGTTATTTTTCTGTTTAGATGTCCACAGGGAAAGCAAAGGACAGGTCTGTGAATGTGGTTTTTAAAAGGTACAGACCAACTCCCACCCAAACTGAATTTTGACCAAACCCCACTGGACTGCCCAAATGCCTCAATTTAAAGCCTTAATGATTTCTATTTTTTCCTCCAGGAAATCTAATAAATACTGCTATTGTAAGGGAAAGAAAAGGGCATGGTTGCCCCACAAATTACCATATGAAGGTTTACCACGAGCCGTCACCCACATGTGCTTCTTACAGCCAAGAAAATGGCTTTGGCAATTAATATACATTTTACACAAATGGTAACAATGTAAAAAAACGTTTCTGAGAGAAAACCACCAATACCACCAAGAAGTAAACTAACCTCCAGGTCCTCCACCATATCCGTTATATCCATCACCAAATCCGCGGCCACTTCCATATCCATCTGTTGGAGAAAAAGAAGTAAGTATTTCAATTCACCTGTAGTGAACTACCTGAATTCTCACAAACCCCATGACCTTAGGGTCAAATCTCAGAAATTGTTTATCAATAACATGTACACTTGGAATTTATATTGCGTTCAGGTTCATTTTAGCTTGTAATGAAATCCTTAAAAAGCTAAACAAATACCCCCTTCATTTTACTGCATATGCACGTCACCAATTTGTGTACTACAGAAGAGGTCTGAGAGCTGTTTGCCCCCAAAACTCACGAACTGCCAGGGTAGCTTACGAAGTTACTCAGAACTAGAAAGACAGTATAAATAAGGGGATAAAAAAAATGCTACAAACATGCCTGTCTTACCGGCTCCCCCTCTGAAATTGCTGCCAGGTCCTGGACCAAAGTTGCCACCACCTCCACGTGCATCACCAAAACCAAAGTTCCCTGTAACAGTTTAACAATTATAAGCAGTGAGGTCATGGAAAGTGAACATAAAGATCAATCACTAACGATTAAACATTACTTGTACATACCTCCTCTCCCACTCCTAGAATTTTGAACTTCCTGCATTTCCTGTCTGGAGAGAGCTTTCCTTACTTCTGCATTATGGCCATTGATGGTGTGATACTTCTGCACTGTAACATCAAGTTAGAAACCATTTAATTACTCATCCAGCAACAAATCAGGCTTCCAAAAATGAAGTAATTTTTAAATTAACCCATACATGTTTCAGATCATTAAAAAAAACCCGTATGTTTTCTAAGCAAAGAAGGCAACACTTAATGTATAAGTAGTTCTCACACAACTCAAAAAATACAATGCAGTAAATATACATGCACTGATTGAATCCCATTATTACCTTAGTTTAAATTTAGCTTTACACAATTACCACAACTGCAAGGATTAATACGATCAAGTGAGTGAAATGAAGCTTACTTACATACAATCTTATCCACAGGATCGTGGTCATCAAATGTTACAAATCCAAACCCTCTCTTTTTACCAGACTGTCTGTCAGTAATGATTTCAATAGTGTCAATTTTTCCATACTCCTCAAAGTAGTCACGAAGGTGGTGCTCTTCAGTGTCCTCTTTAATACCACCAACAAATAGTTTTTTCACAGTAACATGAGCACCAGGTTTTCCAGATTCCTGTGAAAAGAATCCTTTATATTACCACAAAGAAAAGCAATTTCACAAATCACTGTTTTGCCAGGATTTCAGGAATGGCATGCTGATAAACTAAGATCTTTCAAGCACTGAGGTAATCCTCTTATGATTCATGTCTCTGCAACCTTACTCAAGGGGGCTTTTGGGAGTGAAGTAACGTGGGGCCATTTGGAGGCTTCTCCCCTCCCCCAGCTTTAAGTCAAAACCTTAAATGCACTGAAAAAAGTACAGATGAAATTGCTGGGAAATGCGTAAAAGTAACTAAAAAGCCATTTAACATTCTTTAGAGAAAATGTAAGATCAACTTGTTGAAAGAACGGGAAGTATCTAATAACTTACATGTGAGCGTGCGTTTTATAATCGCAACAAAGATGCATCAGCTTTCTCTGCCCATTTCCCCGACAACAGTGAACCCACATTATACTAGTGATGTGAAAGGCAAACAGCAGTTTCTTTAACCTCAGCAAATCCAGAGCTATACATTTTAACCCCATTCAAAATATGAAGACAACTCCTCATATTCATGGGTTGTTTCTACACTTTGAGAACAATATCCAAGCTGCTGCGCTAGGTAGGAACGGCTAAGGCTTAGCAGTGTCTTTGTGTGTATAAACAGTATGCAGGTATGCTGCTTTAATTAACTTCTTTCTAAATGCCAACCAACCCTGCATTCTGCAGGGAACGGAAGAGAACTGAGATAACAGGGCTTCCAGTTTTCATTTCACTTGACCACTAGGACAGCTGGGTCCAGCTTTATACTGGGAAACCCTCTCAGAGCTCCCACGATGTGGCAAGAAGTCAGAATCTGTACTTGCTCCTGAAGTACCTCTGTGCTGCAGTAACCTGGCTGAAAAGTTTACAGGTGTACTGTATTCCTGTTCACACACCTAATTTGTACCCTGAAGTTTAAAGCCAGATATACTTTGGGCTAAACCCAAAGAAGTCCTAAGATTAATTTTGTACACCACCACTGGGAAAAAAAGGAAAAAGTTTCACTACTACGTTCTCTAATTATAGTCACTTCAGCTATATACCTTTCAGTAACAGCTAAAAAGCTTTTGAAATGGAGTCAGGAAAAACTGTCAGAAATTTATTAATGTGAGGTTTAATAACACTAACCATTCCAGAGAAGAATAGTTTGGAATTCGTCTAACTACAGGCATTCAACATGTTTTCACTGAAAATACTTTCTGCCCACAGCTGTGTCCCTTGCAGGCACAACTGGCATAACTTAGTAATTCACTATAATAACAGATGTTACCATAATAGTGTCATTTAACAGCGCAAAAGTGTAGGGAAATAGTGCCCCAATTACAGCCTTTTAACTACAGAATTTAAACCCAAGCAATTTTAAACAAGAACTGTCTAACCAAAACAGATTCCTTTTTCAAAGCATGGATCTGCTTTTTAAAGCCATACTTACCTCTCTAGCCACAGCTCTTTTAGGCTCAACCACCCTTCCATCAATTGTGTGAGGTCTTGCAGCCATGGCAGCATCAACTTCAGCCATGGAGGAGAATGTTACAAAACCAAACCCCCTTGACCTTTTGCTTGCAGGATCCCTCATTACCTAAAAATAATCAAACAGATTCAAACAATTTCTACCTGTCTCATGTTAAGCTGAACACTAAAAATATTCAGGAGACATGTAAACTTAATTTACATTTTCCGTGATTTGATTTCAAAACACAATTATAATAAAGTAACAGGCTATGCTGATCATCATTAGAAATTCTCATCTTTGCTGTCCTCCAAGCATCTACCCATAACTCAGAAATGTTGCTGTATCAGGTGATGCACACTTAACTTTTTCACGTTTGTTTTATAAAAAAATCACCTATCTTTTAAGCTTTCTGAGATGATAAGACTTAAAATTTAGTGTTATGAAATACTATTTACTACTCCAAAACCAAATTTAGTGGAGCAACTTCTACAAAAGTCACTCACTATCCCTTCAGACATTTAAAGGATGTCTAGACATGGCACTTCGGCCATGGTTTATAGCACATTTGGTAGTGTTGCGGTTATGGTTGGACTCTTACAATCTTAAGGGCCTTTCCCAACCTCGATGATTCTATGAAAACATCACAGAAGGCTGCTCACCACGATACCAGCTTCCTGCCAAAGGTTAACAATCGCACAGATATTCGTTACAGTGCTCCCTAACTCTCAAGTTAATTTCAAACTGTTGAAATCGGTGGTTAAAGATAATCTAGATTCGATTTGTGAACGCTCCTATCAAAGTCTGCAAGGAAAGCCTGTGCCTAGGTTCACTGGACTGAACTGCGTATAAACCAGCCAACTGTACACTTAGGAGAATTTAATATTCCATCTTTACACTAAGCTATGCAGAAAACAAACTCCCCCCCACTCACACTTTCTCAACATTCTATGCCATCACTGCACATTGGTATGCCAAACTTACCACACAGTCTGTAAGCTTTCCCCATTGCTCATAGTAACTCCTCAAGCTTTCCTCTGTTGTTTCAAAGCTTAAGCCGCCAATGAACAGTTTGCGGAACTGCTCCTTTTCCCTCTATCACAGAAAAGATGAAGTTATTATAATCAACAATACCCCCTCCCTCTACATGAGCATAATTAGACACAAAGTAAGATTTTTAAATGTCAAAAACTTTCAGCACGACATCGTCTTCAAAAACAGGGTTGGCCTTCTAAATTCCAAGGGTCCATTTTTACAATACCGATTTTAGTAATGTGTTTCTTCCCACCTCTCCCTCCAAATATTAAGAGCAAGCAACCACGCTCAAAGACTTCCACAACAGTCCCCCCTCAAAGATGTTTAGAGGGTGCTTTTTACAGAAAAAGAAACTAATTCGCATTTTCTCATGAATTATTACAATGTAACTCAGAGCATCTGTAAAATTAATCTAGGATACTGCACCACTGGAATTTCTGGTTAGCGAACCACACTCAACAGTTAGTATCACAACTAAGTGGATTCCCTTTAAAGTGGAAGTGGGAGTAAAGTATGCATCCACTAATCTAAGTTATGCTGTCAGCAATACCATGTTCTACTACTTCTCAGAGACTTACTTTGCAGGAAGGACAACCTTTCAACCTCTATCAGTTAAAAATATGTAAGCTTTTTATATAAATTAAGAACATTAGTTACTGTTTTCTACACACGGTAGCATCATTAGGTCATATGCTTTGCAATTTTGTTTGTCAAACCAACAATTTTTAGAAAGGCTAAAAAGTAGCTGCCTTTCAAAAAAGTGTTCTAAATATTTGAAGTTTTCTGGAAGACTGTTCTGCTAGGGACAAGAGAACGCAATAACTACTTGACTATCTGCTTGGGGTGATTGTTTCTTAAACAACCCAAAC
Organism: Porphyrio hochstetteri; assembly: GCA_020800305.1. Taxonomy (NCBI): domain Eukaryota; kingdom Metazoa; phylum Chordata; class Aves; order Gruiformes; family Rallidae; genus Porphyrio; species Porphyrio hochstetteri. The sequence goes on along the minus strand of CM036906.1, from coordinate 133,684,830 downwards.
CCTGCATAGTTAGCTGTAACTGAAAAACACATGACCAACTATGCACTTAAGATAAATTTAAAAATGTAATAGCTTGTCATAATTTCCAACAATTAGATTTGGAAAATAAGTAAAACAGTTCAATGAACAAAGGCATTATGAAGTATTACGCCAATTCTGAGAGCGCGAATGCAGGCCTCTATCTAGATGCAGGTAACAGAGACCATCACTGTACGTAGTACCAGCAGAATCAGTTTTTTGTTCAAAATGCATCACACTTAACTTCTAGAGATACTGCAGTCTGACAAGGAAGTCAACTATCAGAAAAGTGAACTTTTTACCCTGCCAAAATACTGTTATTTGAGAACGATCAATTTAAATGTCTCTTAAAAACACTTGGAACTTGATGCTGGATCTAGTATGTTTTCTTCTGAAGTACGCAGAGGAAGCTTGTACTGTTTCCTTGGGCAGACAGGCAAAATTTAAAAGCAGCAAGCATGCATCAAGTTTCCTTTTACCTCCTCTCTTAAAAGGACTATAGAAAAAGATGCTGTGTACCAGATGTGAACTAAAAAGTCATATGCTGCAAGTCATACTATCATTTATAAATTGAGTAGGCTACCAGAAAAGCAATTTTAAGTAGCAAGACTTTGAAAAAAGAAATCCACCATTCAAATTACTTCATTTCTGCTGCTTGAAAATTAGGGACTTGCTACAGTTTCACAGGTCCACAAAAGATACTTGTTCCTACAGAACTGATTGCCACATGCCTAATAAAGTATATTTATATTCCTATAAAAACGGAAGAATCAAATGAATTTAGTAGACATGTAGGATTTTTCCACTAAGTTTCCACTGAGTTTATCTTTTAAAGATTTATAAACATGTAAATTAAACTCAATGAAAGAAAACGAATGTATCTGTTGTAACAACTGTGTATGTTTTTTTAAGGACAAATGCGCTATTAATAAACATTAAACAGAATATTAACACACTTTTACAGGCAAATGAATTCTTAGAAACTGCAATCTACCGTGTATCACCCATCATGCAGTACATGCCCCACCTAGAACACCACCTAAGCACCCCATGTCAGGATACTGCAGTAACAAAACTCACCACCAGTTCTTCACTTAAAACTGCTGTGTGAAAATATCATAAACGTGTTATTCTACCAAAACATGCACAGCCTCTGGATCTATAAACTACTTGTCTTAACTGTGTCACTTTTAAGAAGCTCTGGCTAGTTTAGCATTAACCTCCCACCAGGGTCCAATGACCTCTGACCATCTGGAGCTCATGCTGAAGCTGTAAAAACTATGTAAAAACCACTTAAGTCCCTCTCAGAATCTCAATGAAAATCCTTACTTGGTAAAAGCAACCCTTCCTGCCAAGGCCCACAATATAAAAGCTGTAAGGAAAAACCTCTTTCATAGTACGCTTTGTGGAAGGAACAGTTTGAGGAGAAATTTTGATGAACTCCGTAGAATCTTCATTAGTGCTTGTTTTAAGCCTTCCTTCACAGGCTTAAAGCAACACTTCAAAGGACTGGAAAATGGGTAGCCTTTGCTGGAAAATTCATCATCAGAACAAGAAAAAGCATTTCATACAACAGCAATATACGCATAGATACTCCAAGCTGACTTAAAACTTCTGGTTTTTTGTTAGCCAAGCAACAAAACCGGTCACCAGAGAGAAGCGAGTGCCATCTCTGAACTGCTATGGCTAGGCCTGCCAAAAGCAAAGCTGGGTTTAGTGGTCCCAAACTAGAATGACAGCGCTCGCTCCGGCCCCCAGCCCCAAGCACCCCCTTAGCTCCCGTTCTCAAGGGTCTGTAACCGAAGGCAGCCTGGTCCTCCCCCCTTCTCCCGCCCCGATGTTATCAGGAGGGAAGCTGTTACCGTGCCGGCTCCGCCATGTGGCGGATATCAGGAAAACAGGGGCCCCCGCTGCTAGAAGGGGAAAATGGCGCCCAGGAGGAGCCGTCGCCTCTAGGGACAGCGATGCGGCGGGAAGGAAAAGAACTTCTGGAAGCACAGACCCCAGATGAAAAAAAGAAAAAAAAAAAAAAAATCAAAACAAAACAGAACAGAACACCCGGGTCCTCGGACTAAACAGATTCCGAGTGCTGCAGACCGTGCCTGGCGTGCACCTACACACGCGGTACGAGGAAAGGCTTGCAAGCCCCATTCTCCGCCCCCGCACATCTTAGACAACTACTGTTGCCCGCCCGCCCCGCAGCCCCTACTGCCCTCCCAGCTTACCCGCTCGCTCATCCTCGGCGTGATCCTCGCTGCCTTACGCACAAGCGATTCTCCGCTCCGCCATTTTACCCCTCCCCCTCGCCACCGCCATTACTCGCAGCGCCACTCCGGCCGGCCAGCACCTTTCAGGGCAACTCTCCGGACCGCCGCTGCCGCGTGTCCCCCTCCTCCAGCGCCACCTTAACGGCAGCTCGGGCTAACGGGTACGTCTGGCGCTTTAAGAACTCGCCAACCGCCACGCACGGCTACGGCCGCTTCCGCCTCCTCTGTCGGCTGCGCACCAGCGCCAACCGCCTTTTCCAGAACCTTCCTCACCGTTAACGCTTCCTCTGCGGGAAGACATCCAGCCCCGTACCCGCGGCTCACGGGCCGGGAGCCAGCAGTGGCACCCAGACCTGCCTTGACCAGGGCTCGAGCCCGCTCGTAACGCCCAGACGCGGAAATATTCCCTCCGCACGCGTAACCGAACGTGCCACCCTCCTTTAAATACAAACTCTGCGGTTTTCCCTCTTCACGTACCATATTCTTCATGGTTTTACGTATTCCTGCTTGAGAGTACCGTACGACTGGTCAGTAATGGCTGCCTTAACTGTTACGTAATTTGAAATTCAGCTCCACGTAGTGCTAGCGCCCTCCTTCTTCGGCCCAGGCTCGTTTCCGAGGTTGTGGGGTTGGTTTTGCTTTGGGTTTTTTTTTAAAAAAAGCTTGAATAAGGAGCTTAAATATCTCCACAGGGGCAGCAGTTCTGTGTAAGGCCCCTACGTGTTTTTATCACGTAATAAAAAGTCATCAACTCCGTTAGTAATGGCTGTCTCCGAAATGAGCCGAAGGAGCCGTCGTCGTCGAGCTTATCCGCTTCGACAGTCGCCGGAAAAAGCCGAAACAGCGATGGAAGCCCATTCGGCTCGCTTCGGCAATTTCCGGAATGTGCCGAAGCAAACCAGAATGGCGCTCAGAACCTACTCGGCAATTTCCGGAGAATTAAGACGCAGCAGTCATCCACCATCCAGCCCGTTCGGCAATTTCCGACAACGGAAGAGACTCCCGATACGTGCCCGAGCGGGGACGAAACGCCCCGATCACGACTAGCGCCGCGTCGTTTTTCCGGAAATTGCCGAACCGCCTCGAAGGCTTACCTCAAAGCGGGGGGTTATAATTAGCCGTAGGCTGCTAGTATCGCCCCCTCTCCTTCCCCCGCGGCCACCCGTGATACGAAGAGAGCGGGCGGGAGCAGAGCGAAGCGCACCCCCGAAATCTCCCCCTGCTGCTGGCGGCCTGGCCCCTTCCGCCTCCGCCCGGGCAGGAGGAAGCGATAACTACCCAGATTTTGGCGCCAGCGCCGACACATCGCGGGGGCCCGGGAACCAGCGGAGGGAGGGGGACTTCGCCGCAGCCTGCTTCGCTCTACCCTGCATCGCCGACATCGGGCGCACCGCCCGCTTCGGCACTCTGTTCTTCCCTTCACCCCTCCCTCCCTTTTACTCTCCAGCGGCCCTGCACACACCGCGACAAAGGGTGAGTGCTGCCGCCCGGCGCACCAGAGAAATGGCGCTGGAGCTGCTCCTTTCTTCCCGCCCCCTTTTCTCCCCCCTCCCCCAGGTCTCGGGGATAGCCAGCGCGTATCCACCCGCGGCTCCTCACCCGGAGCGAAGTCTCCCCAGCTGACTCCGACTATTGTCCCCACTAATAAAAGAGTTGTCGAGCCGCCCCTCACCTGGTGCTTTCCGAGCCCACTTCGCTCCCCCCGCGCCCTCACTAACGACTGGGCCTCCCCGCCGCAACGCGGGAAATGGCCGCGCTCCAAAAGGCCCCCTCGGCCCCGCCGCAGCGAGCTTCAAACCCACCCCGATGCTCCCTGCCCGCCCTCCCCGCTACGGGGGCTCGCCAGAGCCGCCCTCCCGCGCGGACTGAGGGCCTCGCTTTTCGGCGGGCGGCTGCCCCTCCGACCTAACGCGCCCTCATGGCGGCGGCCATCATGGCGGCTGCAGTTACCGGCCGCCGCGGGCCCGTTCCCCCGCTTTGCCGCCCCCGGCTCACCCAGTCGCTTTCTCTGTCGCCGCGAGGCATCTTCCTTCTTTTGGACGCCTGACGCGGTCCTGCGCTAGCCCCCCGTGGGAGAGACGTCTTGGCCCCCCTCCTGTGCTGGCGGCGACGACGGTAGGAGGTTGCAGCTCGCGCGTAGGCGGCGTCGTGCGCTCTGCCCCGTCAGCCGCCGGCGCGCAGTGCTCGGCCAGCCCAGCCCCGCCAGCCGCCGCGCCCGCCCTGCGCCGCGCCGCCGCCCAACCGCTCCCCACCCCCTCCCTCTCTCCCTTCCCCCACCCCCCGCCTCAACCCCCCTCAGATGTCGCTGTTGCCGCCGCTGCTCAGTGCGCGCAGGGCGAGAGCGAGGAGGAGACGGGGACCCAAGCGGCTGGGCACCATTGAAGTCTGTATCCTTCTCTCTCCCCCTCTTTCTCTCGCTTCAGTCGCCTCCCTTGCCCCCTCCCCGGTTCCCCTCTGCGCACCGCGGCGCGGGCCTTGCCTCCGGGCCGCTGCGGAGCGCAGCCCGCGCTGCCTGCCTCCCTCCCCCCATCCCCTTTCCAGTCAATACGCCGCCGCTTCCTTGGCGGCGGGGGGTAACGGGCGGAGCAGGGCTGCTGGGGGGCTGCAGCTCCGGCGCTTCCACGGCGCCTCCTGGCCCGGGAGGGAGGGAGGGAGCGAGGGACGGCCCCGGAGCGAGAGGGCTTTGCCGCGGGGAAGGAGAGGGCTGCGCGGGGGGCGGGGGCAACGGCACCAGCGCGGCGGCAGGCGAGCTCGGGAGACAAAGCCAGCCCGCCACCGCCGAGGAGCGGCCTCAGCGACCGGGTGTCCCCGCTCCGGGAGGCGGCGGCACGTGTGTGCTGGGCCTGGGGGAAACGTGGCGGGGTGGGGGAGGCGTCGTGGAAGGGGCCTTGGCGGCGGGGGCGCGGCGCACAGGGCCCGCCGGGCGGCGGCTGCCCGGAGCGGGAGCGGCGGGCCCCGTCCATCGCGGTGGGATGGCGGACCGTTCCCGCGCCGCCGTGGGCAGTCCCGTTAGCTCGACCGGGACGTCCCTGCCGGCCTCACGTGCGCTCACCGCAGGCCCGAGGCTCAGCCTCCGCCAGCAGGCCTCTGCAGGGCTGCCTTTATTTTCTGCTGGGGGTGGCGTGGGGTTTTTTATTATTGTTATTGTTGTTACTTCTCCCCTTCCTCCTGCCTTTCACGCGGGGACATTAGCCCCTGCCCTTCTCCCATTTCACCTGCCCCACCGTCTGTGGAATTTGACAGAATCCATCTCTCTTGTCAGGGCAGAATTGGGTGGGATTGCTGAGTCCGGGAGGTTTTCAGGCCTTGAAGGACTTTTCTCTTTTTCGTTGTGCAGCCATATGGGGAATTATAATAGTTCTACAGTTTGCAGTGGGGTGGGGGCAATACATGCCTTAGGAGGTGGCCCGTATGAGAAATAGCATGGAAAAGGGGATGGATTGTGTTCAACATCACTTGGATAGGTTAAAAACTGTAGTATCTACAGATTAGTTTAGTTAATATTGCTCTAGGACCTTAACTCTTGCAAATTCGAGAATCGGAAGGCAACGTTACAGTTGCACTAAGATAAATATTTGGTGTTTGTAAGCATTTACTATAGTGTAAGAGTACTTGGTAATTCATTATTACACCGCAGATACGTAGCTGTTGCCCAGCAGGTTGCAAACCTAGGTATATCTCGATTAACTGTGAGAATTTGAACTCCTGTTCTCTTGGGCTTAAGGAAATAAGCATCCCTGATGGTCCTCCCCCTTTTCCCTAGAAACATCTCTATGCCTTTGAAGGCCTTGGGGAAAACCTTTTTTCAACCCTGTATACTACCTTTATTCTGGTTAGCATAATGGTGTGTTACTGGGTTATGCCGGACAAAGTAGTAACCTACTTTCTGGTCTGGATTTAATCCGTATTAGAAATGTTATATGCAGTGAATACATGGGGGTTGGAACAAGGACCATGCTTGTTTTGGGATGCCTTTCTTTGAGTAATGTAAACTTCCTTTTAATTGTCATGCATTTTTCTAGTAAAAGCTCTGCAAGTCTGCAATAAAAATGGCCTCCAATAAAACTACATTGGTAAGTTCATGCACACCTAAAGTATATAAGGATTTAATCAACTTTTTTTCTTCAAACTTATAACTTGGCATCTCCATATAAAAGATACATCCACATCTCCCCTCCCCAGCATTATTCTGACCAAAATTTCAGATCCAGAAAGTAAGGCTACTAGAAAGGACATTGTCTTTGGCTTTAATAAATATGCCATTTCTTAAGAGACTTGTTGGGAAAAAAAAGAAAGGACTCTTCACTATTTCATCTGTCTGACAGTAGAAAATACTGAGGATTGTTTTAGCCTCCTTTCAGCATTACCATCTAATTCATCATATATATAAAAAAAATTAAAATCATCTATTAATTTAACTTATCCCAATGTAATGGGGAAAACATTGCCTGAGAAAAGGCAGTCTTTACAGATGAAAAATAACATTGGGAACTGATGTGGCATAGTTAAGATGCCTTCTGAAATGATTTTTTTAACAAATAACAGTTTCTTTGAATTTCATAGGAGCAGAGATTATCAACCCCTCCTGGACTGTTTTAATGATGCATTCATGGATCTCAAGTCCTGTAAAGCTTTGCTTGACATTAAGATGTGGACTTCTAAAGGCAGTTACATTCAGCTAGTAATGATATGTAGTTTTGTGAAAGAACAGAAAAAGTATAGCATGAGATGCATCTGAGGGTGAGTCAGGGAAGTAGCAGAATTCAAAATTTGAATAGCTGAACACCTGACTTAGAATGCACCCAAATCTCCTGTTCTTAAATTTACTCAAATGGTTACTGCTTGACCCAGATTGAGATACATTAAAAACTCCTGGCTTAGAAGTGCAATGGATTGCTACTTCTGTATTGTGCCATAACTATTTTACAATATTTCACCAAGGTGAATGTCTGAACTTTCTGTTAGTGACCAATTTCCCACTTTTCCCTAATTCGAGGAAGAGAAGGAGTTAGCCAGCCTTGGGAGGGAGTGCCACAGGGGGAGGAAAGAATCTGTGAAAGCAGTATTTTTAATCTTTTCATGTTGTCGAGAATTTTGCTGCACAGGTCAGGAAAATCAGTTATGGTTCCCATGGGAACCATAACTAATTCTGCTTCATTATGTATTTGCATGCAAAATCTAAATGTATTAAGGGATAGCGTAGCTCTGGAACTGTAATTCCAATTTTGTTACCTCTTGTGTTAAAACCCTTCACCATAGTGTCACATCAGTGTTTAAATCTTGCCCCTCAAAAGAAAAGAGTGATGATCCACTCGAGAGCATCTGCATCTGTCATATGACTTCTGAATGCAGAGAGGGAAACGAGCCATACTTGGGCATTCAGTGGTCAGATGCCCAGGTTACAGGTTACAACACGCAACCCTGGGGAAGGGAAGCTTCGGGTATCTAGCAGACATTTAGTACCCTCTGTCTTCAGTCAGGTACCCTGTTCACTTGTGGGCCGAGATTTACGTTTCCTTGTGTAGTCTTAGAACGTATAGGTTTTTAACAAGTGTTCAGCATTTCTGCAGGCTTTGCAATCAAGTGTTATTTTAATAGGATGAAAAGGCTCAGGAGTTTGGGAAGCAGTGCTGATGCACATGAGACCTAATTAAATCTCTAAACCATAAAGGAACACGCTCTCAATTTCATTATTTCTTAGTGCACTTTAAGACAAAATCCAAGACCCCCCCCATGACATTAATTTTCTTCTGTGGAAGATTGTATAGATGCTTAAGTCTTAGAAAGTAAAAAATATAAATTGTGGCTTTGATACAGAAGTCCAAAACATTTACCTTAAAGTGACAAGCATTCGTGAAGCCAAAAAGAGTACCAGAAAACAGTCTTCCATTGAATCAAAGAATTTTACTCCAGCAGAGAACACAGATGGAGATGTTCCCCACTTGCAGCCTGCTTGCCTCATCACCAGTAATTATAATGTTATTACTATGGTATAGTGAGTCTGTGTCTTTTTTTTTTTTTTTTCCCCTCATCTTGTTTGTTTGTTTTCTTCATCTTTAGCTGTTTCTCTGTTTCACACTTCCATTTCTTGAAAGAAGCTGCCCTCATAGAAGAGTTGGACATGTTTTTATTTTCCTTCAATTTCAGTCTTAACTTCTTTTCCTGAGGAGGCAAAAAAAGCCAGTGTGCTTAAGTTGACGCTTCTCAGACATGAATGCTGTGGTCACAATACACCTGGGATACACAGGCAGTTAAAATGCAATTGGAAATTTGTGCTGTGTTTTAGATAATCTCTCTTCTATGCTTCCAAATCAAAGCAAATATCACATGTGATACAATCATATACAGAAACTTGCTGTTTGAAAGAAACTTGAAACTTTTCCTCACCTTTGGTCTTCAATTTATGGCTTACTATCCAGATTAGAGCTATTTTCTGGGGGGGGGATATTAATTATGAAAAATAAGGAACACAAAGACAGGGCTTTGGAAATAAAGAATTGACTTCAAATCTTCAGTTTAAAAAAAGAAGACAGTTTTCTTGTGTCTTAACTCCTTTTTTTTTCACCTTTCACCACATCAAGACAAAATTCCACAAAGTAGAAAGTTTGACGGTTTAAAACTGCTTTGCAGTATTCTCAAACTTACCTCCATTAATTTTAGAAAGGACTAGAGAGAGGCCCTCAATCAAATAGAGGTGCTCTGGTTTTTTTGCTTGTCTGATTTCTGTTCTGTAGGAAGTACATTAGTGAGGAATTAGTTCCGTCCACTTTGATTTAGGGTACTGCATAACTATGTTTTAGGAGCTTAATACTGCTCCTACTAGTTTATGGCTGCCACTTTTAACAATTTCCTTATAAAGTGCAGTCCAAAATGGCAAGCAAACTGCTTTTGGTCTGCTGGTGCTCCAGAAAAGTGATATGACAACATGATAGGCTGCTTCCAACCTTTTTAAGATTACAAACATGGAAATTCTAAAATGTGTCCTTCTATTACTATTTAATTGTGCCTTATTAAACTGGGAATGCCTTGAGGATGATGTGGATGTAATATTTATTCTGAGAATTTACAGAATATTATTTGAAGTATCAAATGTAAACTTAAAGCACTTATAAAGTTTTTTAAGCTAGCAAAATTTACTTGTTAAGTGATGTATTTAAGTGTAGCTGTCTTAAATTTTTGCACCATTGTGACATCTGTTTGAATGTAAGTTACACTGGTGCGTAGCTAAGAATGAGAAGGAGCTGCAGTAATGGAATGCTCCTAGCATGCACCCTGTTCAATAGTTAAGGGTTATTGTTGAGTATTATGCTTATTGTAGCAATACATCATAAACTTTGCTCCCATCAGCTTCTTTGACTTTTTTTTTTAAAGGTAGTAACCACCTTTTTTGAGTAGCATTCCTTTTCCATTTTATGCGTTTTCACAATTCCCTTAGTACTTTTCTTTACTTCTGGCTTACACTGTTTCTTGTCCTCTGCCTTTTCACAGGCATAGAGTTAACTTATAGAAGCTTCATACATTTTTGAGCATGTAGCACTGCAAATTGAATTTATAAGGGGAGTGGAGGCACTGAGTGTAAGGATAAAAGTATTTCACATTTTTAAAAACTGGTGTTGGGTATCTCATTAAGCACCTGAAAAAAACCCAAAACATTAATATGTCTCGCTCAGGTTACCTGACCACATGCACTAATATAAAAGGAGTCTGAGCTTCTGGCTTTAGAGTGAATAAGTACATGATTCTCTGCTGTTTACTGAGCAAACTTGGATTTGGCCAATGAAGTAAGTGTATAAAGCAAAAGAATGAATGATGTAATTCTGAATTTCTTTTGTAGCACAAAATGGGAAAGAAACAGAATGGCAAAGGTAAAAAAGTTGAAGAGGCAGAGCCTGAAGAATTTGTTGTGGAGAAAGTCCTGGACAGACGTGTTGTAAATGGAAAGGTGGAATACTACTTGAAGTGGAAAGGATTTACAGAGTAAGACATTGCCTATTATTTTTCACTGATAGAATGCCAAGTACTAACTGTTTCTTTGAAGTATCTATGCAGAGAGGGGACTGGGTGATTTTAATACTTGTTAAAGAACCTTGGGAAGGACATCCATTAATGTGATTCAAGTGGGGTGGTCAAGTATGAGAATAAAATAGACAACTTGTAGCTTAGTGGTTTTGCTACATAAAAAGTTCCAAGGGTTTTACCAAGTCCTTACCGCTGTTCTTTGATTTAGCTTGTGTCAGTATATATCAAGATAAGCTGGGCTGACAGTTGTTATGTATATGTTGGAATGAATGGTACTTCTGAGTAGAAAAAAATAAATGTGGGGATTTAAACTGCAGGCAGCTCTGAAGTGATGAATTTCAAGCAGGTAGCGTGCTTGTTACTTGCTTCTCTGAACTGCTCTCAGATCAGTTTGCATAAGGAATTCTGTGGCATGGTTGCCTTCATTAGGCATACCTAAAAGGTATTTTTTGGATCTCTTTGCCAGGACTTATGGAAGTGCAAGAAAACCTTACAGTATACTTTAAAAAGTTGATTGCTAAAGGCAGTGCATAGTTGTGCCTCCTCCCTCCATTCTGTGACACTTCCTGGCAGACGAGTAGCTGAGGAAAGGCGATGCGCCTGGCAGTTGAACACAGGCAGTTACACAGGCAGTCACGGTACTGTTGCCTGCCTCCCAAAGTGATTGCATTGCAGCAGCCTGCGTGCTAGTACTCGAAATTTATGTAGTGATAAGTGCATAAACACAAAACCTAACATGCTTAGTGTTCAAGAGTCTGATTGGAAGTTACAAAAATAAGTTGTACTAAATGAAAATAATTTGCAAGGCATCCTGCTTGTGCAGTAGCACTGTGGCAGTATTTGCACATGAGGACTTCTGATGAGGTGCTTAGTTTTTGTAGGGAGCATTCATGGACTTTTTATAATTTCAGTTAACAAAATGCACGTGCACCAGAACATTTGTGGACATCAGCTCTGGTCCCTCCTGTAGTAACTGAAGGAGGGAGGTAGTTCCAGGTGTAGGTGATCTTGGTGCTCTGAGACAACTTCTGAGAGCATTCCTCGTATACAGAGGCTTAGGCATACATACTTGCACTGTTTGTAGTGACTGCTGTGCCCAGCCTGTTTTCTGTAAGTCTTCGCACTTGTGCCACACAGTTTGTTTCAATGGACAGTCTTTAGAGGAAGCAGGGTAGGGAGTCAGTTTAAATGGACAGGTAGGTTTTGGGTAGGTTGGGGATTGCTTGTTTTAATTCCTGTGATTCTCCCTGGATCATAGGAGGTAATAGAGCTGTTTATTCTGTATTCACAGTTTTAAGAACTTTGCTTTTCCACAGTAGCAAAGCATATTTCTTTCAGCCATCAAATACAGTACATGAAGGTTACTAAAGATGGTAAGATAAGCATCCTTAAGTTGCCTTAGAAACCTGCCTTGCATAATGAGGAAAAAACCTCATTAACTTTTAAGGTAAGCCATGTGGCTAGTTTTGTGTTTTCCTCGCTTTCCTAGTTTTATGTAAATGTGTATATGTTTCAGTGCTGACAACACATGGGAACCTGAAGAAAACTTAGATTGTCCAGAGCTAATCGAAGCTTTTCTGAACTCTCAAAAAGCTGGTAAAGAAAAAACAGATGGTGCCAAAAGAAAATCTTTGTCAGATAGTGAATCTGATGATAGTAAATCAAAGAAGAAGCGTGATTCTGTAAGTATATGATCATGTGCTAAGCTTAGCTTTCCCTGTGTCTCTTCCCTATCTCTCTATCACCACCCCCCAAAAATTCTATCATGACTTTGAGACCAAACATGTACAACTGTAATAAATCACACGGCATTTGGAACTGTGCTTTGAAAAGAGTAATCACCTGTGATGGTTAATTACACTATCCACATGGTGGGTAAAAGGTTGACATGCTGACTAAAAGTTCTTGTATTACCCTGTGATGGTTCCTGAATAATTGTAAGCAAGACTGGTTAAGAGTTACTTATTAATGATATCAAGTGGTGAGTTTCTATTAAAGCAAAAGGTGTTTTAATGGAACAAAGGTGGAGTTCTGTTAGTGTATAATTTAAATAAGTGAGTGGTAAGGTGGCAAAATGTGAAAACAGGGCAATTACTTGAATGAGGACCAAACATAATGGAGTGGGAGTAGAAGGGTGACTGAAGAAAGCCTACTTCTTAAAGGTCTGGGGTTTCTCCTACGATTTAAATAAAACAACATGACAAATTTAGTCCTGATAAGTACAAAATAATGCACATGTAATATTGTGCTTGCAAGTTCACTTTTTTCTGTAAACTGTCAAAGTAGCAGTTTGAAAGGAAACTGGTTACCAATGTCAGTGGTTTACTGAAGACAACTGTCGGATGTGTGGATGCTGTCAAAAAATGTGGAAGGAGTAGTTGAACATAGAGAAACAAAAACATTCTATGTAGTAAAGTCAATCGTGTGTCTTCATCTGATACAGTAGTGTCCACATGTTGTGAACCTAGAGGAGCTAATACAGAAAGAGTGGTGATATTCTTTAGCACCAGTGTGGTGTCAGTGAGCCAGGTAGAGGTGAGGTATTCCCTAAGGGTGCATTTTTCGCTGTTGGCTTAAGCTAACCCAAGTGTGTTGTTTTGCTGAAAAGGATGTGTTTTGCCCACTTCCAGGAGTGTGTTGATGCTTTGCCTCTCTTGTTGCTTTTATTTGCTGCGTTTATCTACAACAGTAATTTTTAGATCACTTGTTTCATCTGTTGAGTTTTCAGAAATAAATGCTAGAAACACTGATGTAAAGTTTTTTCATTGTTACTCTGTGTGTGAATTACTTGGCCTGATGATCGGTCCTGAGACAGCAAGATTAATGTCATCTTCAGACAACTGTGTGTAATTACAGCTTTTATAGTTATGTAAGGCTATATTTTTTTTTTGTCCTGATACACAAGTATATATATTTCTACACACAAGAATGCATCTATCTATTTCTTATGCCAAAACAGAATTTTATCTTCAACTAGATAACAATCTTCTAACTTACTCAATAGGTTGATAAACCAAGAGGCTTTGCAAGGGGTCTTGATCCTGAGAGGATAATTGGGGCTACAGATAGCAGCGGAGAGCTTATGTTCCTCATGAAATGGTAAGTCTTACATCCACAGTTCTTGTCCATATTAAGGGAGGGCAGGCAGTTGCACTTAGGCTAATGAGGCTCCATTTCAGCAGGAAGACACAGAAGCTGGTAGTCTGCTTATTAAGCTTGTATTTTTATTTTAAAAAAAGGCTTCTGTAATCAGTTAGTACTTAATCCTTCTTCCTTCAAAACCCAAAATAACTTTAGTTTCTGTTGCTTCAGTTTTACAGAAGTAGCAATTTGAAAGGTATAGTTTGATAAAATACGGGGAAATTGGCATTTGTGTGGAAAAGTGGGATCTCAGTAGTGTTGTTGCTGAGGGAATGGCAGGCAGAAGTCCAGCTTTACGTTTCAATAAGCAGAAGCCAGCTGCTGGATAGCCAACCTTTTAGCCAGCCAGTGTGCCAGTTGTTCTGGATGCAACCAAGTGGAATTGGAAGCATTTTGTGGAGGAAGCTGAGGTTGAAATGAAGAATAAACAAGATGGAGAGGGTTGTTCCTATGCAAGAGCATAAAGTGATGGGAGGAGTTTGTGATGTTGGGACAGAAGGTGGAGACCAGCTTCACTAGCTACGGCGTTAACAGAAGCACTTGTGAACAAGTAGGATAAAACTAATATTTTTTTCCAGTGTTGAGATTACAAGAGATTGAATTCACATTTGCTGGGGGTCAGATTTCTTATGGTGGTAGGATGAGAAGAGTGATAGCTTTCCACAGCTTTTGAGAAGGACATATGGAGTCAACCTGAGTGGTACATGGAGAAATTTGCAATGTGACGTGGTTGGACTGCTGAATATTGAGTGTGTTAGAAGATTCTGTCTCCCTTCTGTCTTTTTAAATTCTCTCTACCGTTTATGTGAAACTTAGGCTGAAAAATATTGATCATCACTGTTTGGATTTCTGTAGTGATAACTGGCAAAACCAAATACAAAGGTATTGTTTTGTTCACTTGCAGTTGATCAGTTTTTCATAATTCATTGTAGGTAACAAATATAGATATGAACATATATGCACAAAACTCACTTGTAAAGGCAGCATGCACTTCAAGATGGAATCTGAAGCATGTCAGACTGGAAAGTGTGTTTGCATACCCCAACACAGCATTAAGAATAGCAGTATGAATTACAGCAAATGACTTGCATGAACAGTAAATGTAATTTGGACGAAAGTACTGCCTCTTAAGACTGATGCTATGGATTCTTAAAAGTCTCTTTGAAGTTCTGATTATGCTTTGAAAGACAAAATTAGTAAAGTTTTACTACTTTAATTACATACTGCAGTGGGTAATTCTAGAAATGGTTCCCTTTGAATAGCATTTTCCTTTCAAAAAGAAAAAAATACAGGAAGGAGAATGCAGCTATGGCACATTGCCATTAGCATGGAAGTTCTTGGGAGCTGTAGTGAAAGGAATACTGAAACATGATTTCTAGCAGACATTCTTTTCAGAACTTAGGACCTATCACAAACTGCTAAATGTACTGAGTTAATGCTTATGCGTTTTCTTAAATCCCCCCCCTCTTACATCAGGAAAGACTCTGATGAGGCAGATCTGGTCCTGGCCAAAGAAGCTAACGTGAAGTGTCCTCAGATCGTAATTGCTTTTTATGAAGAGCGGCTAACTTGGCATTCATGCCCAGAAGATGAAGCACAATAATTGTTTGCATTGCTTTTTTATATATATGAATATTAAAACCTGAAATTTGATTTATTAGCAATGTGAGAAGCATACGTTCTAACAAGATTCAAATTTGATATTTTTTTGAAGTAGTATGTTTTGCATCAACAGCAAGTAAATAAAAGCTTTCTGCAACTTGTTTCATTTATCACAAGAGAGCATTTGATACTACTACTTCCTCCATAGTAGGTAAAAGCTTTTATAAAACATTCATAAACTTCCATAGTTATTACAGAGTCATAATGAATGTCTAAACAAACTCACAGATGTTTTGTAGTCTTATATACTATTGATGTGCATGTATCTTCTTTACCCAAACCTAGCCCTTTAAACCTGTAGAATCATTCTTTTTAGTATTTGGGATCACTTGGTCTCAAGAAGACCAGGTGAAAACTAACTTTGTAGTAATTTGAATGTTATCAGACTGTATATTGTTTACTTTATTGTAAATACTGGTGAACAGTGGTCAATAAAATAGTTTTATATTCTTCCTTTATACTGATAGGCTGTGACTCTTTTGAAGCGGTATGATATTTCTGAACTTTTGATATGTTAAATTCTCAATTCGTAATATATTTAACTGTAAGTTGTTTTTTGGGGGTAGGTTGATTGATTAATGTTACCCCATTGCTATTCTGTAATGAGAATACCAGACAAATACCAGGATTTAATTCTTTGTGGTTTTTTCGGTGCACAATGCCTGAGGGGTAGTTTCTTTTTCCAGTCAGGAAGGGCCTGTGAAATGAAGGGGCTTTGGGTTATGTCACGGATAGCAGCCGCACTGCCCAGGTATGGCAGCTGGTCACGATGCCAGGTGGCCTCTGCAGGTATACTAGGAGATGTGTGACCTGTGTTGACAGTATCAGCCTTTGCTTAAATTTCAGGTCTTAATACAAGGCTATAGCATAACTAGCGGCGGCTGGGATGGAATTACTCTTTAGGCCACTGCCTGAAGAATACTTACATAGCTCTGCCTTACTTAAGTCACGTACTTTAAACAAAAGGCTTGCTTTCTGTTTCTGATTGAATTTTAAAATTAATCCTACCATTAGAGATGCTTGTAGAATACTTTCAGAGGGACAGGAATAGAGGGAGCTCAGGAGGAGGAACGTTGCCTTTTCCCATTCTTGCTTCAGTTGCCATTCCTCTCTTCACTTGCTTTCATCTACACACCTTTTCTTTGTGTTTTGACTGCCATGGAATAGTTTGCCTTGAGCTGTGCCTCTTCATGTATCAATGGCCAAGCTTGTTTCAGGATTCACCGTGATTTAGAGTTTTGACTAAAAAGAATAATCCTGTAACACGTCAGTGTCAGGGGCCTAGGTGAGACAGTTGAGATTGCCCAGCTATGTTTTCTTAAAAAGTTGAAAACCAAAAAAGGTGGATATTCCTGGAAATGCATACAGTGTGCTGAGGAAGGAGTGAAGGAATTTAGAGTGTGCTTGCAGTTCTCTCAATACTGTTTCACAAATCATAACTATAGCTATTTGGCCTCATGTAGCTTCAAAAGCATTTATGCTGTGAATCAGAACTTGTCATTATAAAACACTTAACTGCAGTTAAATGCTGAGGTGGCTAAATTACCATTTTGTGAGGGGTTTTTTTTCCAGATTGTTTTATTACTGGGTTTGCTCAGCATTTGGTTGCCATCTATTTGTGGCTCTAGGAAACATCTGGTATCCCTGTTTATGAGCAGGTTTCCTTCTATCAGGTAATGATAAATTCAGATCCTAGCTTCTCTTACCTGTTTGTAGATAACCTCAAATTTGTCGTATGTGTAAGTCTTCTACAGCATTCACAGCTTATTCCTGTGGAGCCTATGATAGGAATAGCTACAAACCTCTACAGAATTCTGAAATTCTTGCTTTTTTTGTTGACTCGAAATGCACAGGCTAAACAATTCCAAAGCAGCATGTGTTCTCTGGTCACCTTCTTCAGTATGGAGTGCTTTTTACAGGCTCCTTAAACAGCTCTTCTGCAGTTGGAGTTCATTGTCTGAGACTTAGCAGTTCCTAATACTTAGTTTGAAGTGTGGATATCGAGGTTCTATGAAGTTGCTGATCTGAAAGGATACAGCTTAAACCTTTGATTTAAATGATTGGTCATTGTAGGTGGTAGACATAGATGGTTCTGTTGAAAGGTTGATACTCTTCAATTTGTAAGCCTCAAAATACAGATTGCCCACTAGATGCAGCTTTTACAGCATATTTGGTTCTTCCTTTTGACTATCTGTAAAAGTGCATTGTATTCACATTTAAGTAACTTTACAGCTTGTTAGACAATTTCTTAGATTTCTGTTTTTTCATATTACAGTGGTAGAAATGCTGACTGGTATTTGGGTTTGGTTTGGTTTTTTTCTCCTGCTTTGTGTCAAACTGCATTTTGATAGTAATGAAATGCAACACTTTAAAATCACAAGTTATGTAAAATTATGCTGAATGTGCTGCATATATATGCAAAAAGTTAACAAATGTTATTAATTTAAAATTAACTGATTAAATAAATGAGATATCTTCTGTAGTTTGTGAGTTGTGCCGAGATTTCTGGTCATTGTCCTTTCTTATACCAAAACAAAGAGGTTTCAGGCTGTCCCTCTGTGTCAGTGCTGCTGTCCTGAAAAAAAAAGAACAAAACCCAAACAACAAAACCCCCACCCTGTGCTTGCTCCAATACTCCTCAACCTAGCTAAAGAAAACACTCTTTGACTTAAATGTAGCCAAGTAGTGCTAGGTTATGCAAAATTCAAAATATGATCTGTTACAGCATCATCCTTTCTCAGCTGGCTCTCCTTTGATAGGAAAGAAGACTACATTTTCCTTTAAAAAGAAAAAACACCTAGTTTGTCCATTAGTATTGAATTATTTGCAAGTTATTTAAAAGAGCAATTGCTGTTAAAAGGAATAAAACAAATAGTACCTGCAAAAAAAAAAGCTATCAGCATTGCAAGTGGATTTTGTCAGATCAGCACACACGGTTTCTACATGCTGGGTAGTAATTCTGGATTTATGGGCCAGTTATCTTTAAAACTGCTTGGCAGCTTATTAACAGTAGATAATAGTATATCAACACGTTGCCATGATTTCAAATGGAACCAGAGGTACATTTTACCTTGAATTTCACATTATTACTTATTTTCTCACCTGAATTAAGCTCTTGCACTGTAAAAGATAGTCCTCTTTGCCTGTTCTAAGAGCTTTCTTCAACGTCCTCAGCATTTCCCTTATCATTGGTATTTTCCAGTGTTGGTGTCCTCTTCGTGTTTGGCGTTTCTTCTCTGAACACCGCCCTTGTATTCAACTTCTTAGTTTAGCTAGTTATGTTAAGACACGTCTATTCTGCTGACAGAGGCCTCTCTACCTGGACTAGCAGCCAAGCCAGATGCCCCCCAACTTGTTTCTGAGGTGCTTCCTCCAAAACAAATTCTTACTGTAGGGGCAGTGCCCCTTCAGTGCCGAAGGGCCCTGGCATGGAAATATGGCCGCACGGTTCCTGGACCAAAACGTAGCGGAGTCAAATGGAGCCACATTATTTCCTGTTGATTTATGAAGCTGTCTCTTCATGAAGCTGGCTCAAGGAGTTGTGCTTTGTTTCACAGAGCAAATGTGCCAATGAGCTGTTGTGGGGTCTGTCTGTCTCAGCTGTGTACTGTTCACTTGCAGTTTCCTCCTGGTAGTGTTGTGCTGTTCTCCCAGCCTTTAGTTGTGACAACAGGTGAAAGAGGGTACTTGGAAGAGGCTGCAGAAGCTTTGAGCTTCACCCTGCTCCTCCCTGTTGGGACAATCCCAGACATTTTTTCTGTGTAAAATAAGAGTATTTTGAAATTCAGATGGAAAACTTCGGTCTCCCAAAAACCCTTTCAGGGATTCCTATCAAAGCACTCCAGGCTCTCACTTCAAACAAATGATAGATGGTTAAACTTAGCAAACAAACAAGCAAAATTCAAGCTTTTGTCCCTTGGAAAGAGTCTGCATTTGAACCACCCCATGCATGCAGGAACAGTGTTTTTCTTCGTTGTAAAGTGCTGTGGGATTTACTAACATGGTGAGAGAATTGGGGATGATTCCCAGGGCTCCAGATGGCACTTGCCAGATGGGAGCTTGTATTCTTATGTCTAAAGATGCTGATGACACAGTGTTGGAGAATGTATTAACTTTTTGTGGTGGATTTTCTTAATAGACAATGCTTTTAATAAGTGGTCAAGTATTTCCATTCATTGCAGTGTCTACAAAATTATTTTAATCTCTTGAAAGGACAGCCCTTCTGGGTATGGTGTTGGATGGCAGGATGTGGTTGGTTTTCTCAGTTGAATGTGTAAGTCCCTCAGATTTATTAGACAGCTGGAGGCATCAGTGGCTTCTATGTCTGATTCCTCCTTCCCAAAAATGCTTTTCTTACTCAGGTGCACAGCTCTGCACAGAGTTCCCACTTGAAAACTGCTTCTAAATATTTGTCAAAAAATATTTCTCACTTGGGAGAAGAGACCAATCCTCACCTGGCTACAACCTTTCAGGTAGTTGTAGAGAATAAGGTCTCCCCTCAGCCCCCATTTCTTCAGGCTAAACAACCCCAGTTCCCTCAGCCTCTCCTTCTAAGACTTGTGCCCTAGACCGTTGACCAGCTTCATTTTCCTTCTTTGGACACGCTCCAACACTGCAATGTGTTTGAGGTGCAGCCACACCAGTGCTGAGTACAGAGGCACAATCACTTCCCTAGTCCTGCTGGCTGCTGGCCACACTATTTCAGATAGAAGCCAGGATGCTACTGGCTTCCCTGGCCTCCTGGGCACACTGCTGGCTCACTCAGCTGGCCATTGACCAATGCCCCAGGATCTTTTCCAGCAGACACCTTTCCAGCCACTCACCTCCAGGCCTGTAGCATCACAGGGGTTCTTGTTAGGCAAGTGAAGGGCTCGGCATTTGGCCTTGTTGAACCTCATAGAGTTGGTCTCAGCCCATCAATTCGTCCTGTCCAGATCCCTCTGTAGATGCTTCCTACCCTCAAGCAGATCAACACTCCCACACAACTTGGTGTCATTTGTAAATTTACTGGGGGTGCACTTGATCCCCTCGTCCAGATCACCGATAAAAATATTGAAGACAACTGGCCCCAGTACTAACCCCAGAGAACACCACTTTTGACCAGCCACCAACTGAACATAGCTTCATTCACCACAACTCTTTGGGCCTGTCTGTCCAGCCCTTCTTTAACCAGCTGTGAGCAGCCAGTTTCACCAGGAGAATGCTCTGGCAAATGGTTCCAAAGGTTTTACTGAAGTCTAAGTAGACAGCATTCGCAGCCTTTCCTGCATCCACTAAGCAGGTCACCAGGTCACACATGTCT
This sequence comes from Porphyrio hochstetteri, assembly GCA_020800305.1. Lineage (NCBI taxonomy): Eukaryota > Metazoa > Chordata > Aves > Gruiformes > Rallidae > Porphyrio > Porphyrio hochstetteri. The sequence continues at coordinate 133,664,421 of CM036906.1, read as the reverse complement.
TAGAATGAAGTCAAGTTGGTCAAGCAGGACCTGTCTCATGAACCCATGCTGACTGGTCTCCTGATTTCCTGTACATGCCATGTAATGACACTCAAGATGATCTGCTCCATAACCTTCCCCAGCACTGAGGTCAGACTGACAGACTCTAGCTCCCTGGGACTTACTTCCAGCCCTTCTTGTAGATGGGCATCACACTGACATATCTCCAGTCAGCTGGGACTGCTGATAAATGATGGACTGTGGCATGGTGAGCACTTCTGACACGAGTCCTTTGCCCAGCAGAGAAAAATTCATCAGTACTGCCATTTACCCAGCACTTGATGTGTTTCCCTAACACAGAGAAGGTATTTCCTCCCATTGCCTCCTTTCCCCCACAGCCCAGCTTTTCTCCCAGCCAGGGAGGTCACTATTTCTTCACCCTTTACTTGCAGACCCCATCCTTCCCTTTCAGTACCAACTCAGGACACGGCATGAACTGACAACAAGCTGTCCCATCATGGCTTCCTCTGCTTCCCGCCTTTACTTACGAACAGCTCTCGCAACAGGTAACAGTTTGTTTGCACTAATTCTAGACAGGAGCCGAGCTGTGGCTGTCTTCTGCAGCCTGCAACAACATCTCCAAGAACAAACTCTGTGACTTTCCCCTTTCCCCTCATAGAACCCCACTCAAGAAATAAGCCTCACAGTCAGAGAATGACCAACAGTCATTCTGCATTTCAAGGATGTGAACAAACTTATGGGGGTGATTTGTTGTCAATCTCTAAATCTCTGCCCTCTCTACAATGCCCTTTCCTGAAGTGATATTTAGCTGTGGATTTTTTTAAACTATTCTACACAACTGAGTCCGTTGTTTCTCCCGAGGGTTGCAGGGAAAACTTGCTCAGTCCACACAATTTAAAACAAATTGGGATGCAAGTGCTTTATTGATCTGTCAACAACATGAAATTAAGCAGCAATCAATGAAGTGTCGCATTCAAGATCAACAGTAGCAATAAAACAGGTAAACCCCACAAACTAGACACTGAGGTTAATAAACACCAGCAAATTTCTAAACACCCTCTGTAACAAAGGCACAAGAGATTTCTTAAATGCTGTGAGGCTTTCCATGGGGAGGGCAAACATTATGCAAAACCCTGGTGAGAACTCACCTGTACCGCTATGGAAACTTCTCATTACTCCAGTTCAGGAAAGATGAATTCGGTCTAGGAGGAAGGCAAACAAAGATCAAGCTGTTGATTAGGGGCACGGGGTGCCTACAGAAGATGATGTCTAGAAGGGGCAAGACAAAGGCTGACAGAGCTGCCATCACTTTCAAGAAAGTGACCAAGGATAAAGGCCAAAGGAGAATAAGAGATACTGAAGTGCAAGGAGAAACAGGGTGAAGAACACAGAATGATTCGGGACTTCTTTCCAAGAAGACCTCACCATAAGCAGTGTAGTAGCAAATGTCACTTGTTGCATTGACAAGGAACAGAGAAGGATGCTGGGCAGAGGGATGGGGTTGCCATGGTGCCACCACCCAGAAACCCAGCAGTCACAGTGCTCTGGGGCAGGATAAAGGGGGCTCATGCCATGTGCTACTGTCAACTTGCCTGGTTTCCCCACTGGAATTTTCCCCTGGAGCAGATTGGCAATTTGGGGGCAGGGTCTGGTTGCCTTCCTCTGCAGCACTGAGCATGGCCTCTCCTTGGGGCCGTTTTGTCCAGGTGCTGGCTGCTCCAGCTCCACAACGGTGGCCCTGGTGCCGCACATCCAGGCGGAGGAAGCTTTTGAGGCTCCCAGGGCAGCCCTGGGGTTGCTGCCTGTCCTCCACAGCACTGAGCACAGCCCTGTCCCAGGGTCTGTTTCCCTGGGGGCTTCTGGCTCCTGCCGAAGGGCTCCAGGCTGGTGGCACCACCAGGAGCTGTGCTGGCAGCCATCCCTGTGAGCAAGGCAGGGGCAGGCGGGAGGGCCATGTTGCTGGCCATGCCACAAGGCCCCAGAAGATTTTGAAGGCAAAAAGGAGGATTGTCATGAATAAGTGGTCAAAAAATTAAAATAGAATAAACAGAAATAAAGTAAAACAAATCACAACATGTTAAAAATTAAAATGAGTTCAAATAAATTAAAAATAAATAAAATTATAATGAAAATAAATTAAATGTAGTAAAACAATAAACTAAGCTAAACTAATCAAAACTAAAATAAAGAAATAAAATTAACAAATGAAATTATACTATATGAAATGAAGCAAAATGAAATAAAGGAATAAAATAAAAAAAGAAATAAAATAATTAAGTTAAACTAAATAAAATCAAATAATACAGTACAGTAAAATCAGGTTATATAAACTAATAAATGAAATAAACTAAATTAAAATAAACTAAATTATACCAATAAAAATAAAATAAATAAAAATTAAATCAAGTAATGAAATAAAATAAGGAAAATAAAATACAACTAATGAAATGAAATTAAGTAAAATTAAATAAAATAAGGTAAAATAAAAATAAACTGAAGTTAACCTAAATAAAGTGAAATAAAATAATACAGTACAGTAAAATCAAATTATGTAAGCTAAAAAATACCATAAAATAAACTAAAATATACTAAATTAATTAATTACATTTAAAATTTTAATTAAAATGAAATAAAATCAAAATCAAATAAAATATAAAATAAAAAATATTAAACTTAAAAAATTAAATGTAATAAAACAGGAAAATAAAATTAAAATAATAAAAATAATAAGAAAATAATTATACAAAATTAAATAATAAATACAATTTAGAATATTGTAAAATCTATTATTAAAAAATAACAATAAATCATAAAAAAAAAATTTTTGAAATGAAATTAAATTAATTAAATCCTGATTCCACTTGTAATCTGATTTGTGTTGTTGAAAGTGGTTTTGGAGCTGAAAAAGCCCTGGCATTTCAGGGAAATAACTGTCTCATCACTATTTTACTCATTTACTTGCACGGCACAGCGAGTTGTGCTCTGTTACGCCCAGCATTGTGCCTGACAAGTGATGCTCTGGGTCTGAGGCTCCATCCAGAAGAGTGTCTCTCTACAGGGCAGGTCCCGGGTCCTTCCAAGAGACAGGGGCAGAGATAGACACACCTATGACATGGATCAGACAGGGACTGAGGGCCCCAGGCTGAGCTGAGCTAGGTCCCTGTGGCCCTTGTCAGGAGATCCTGTGGGTGGGGGTCCCAGGGGAGGCGGTTCTCACCCACTGAGGCCTATGAGACAGGCTGGACCGATGGCCTGAGACCAATGGGATGAAGTTTAACCAGGCCAAGTGTAGAGTGCTGCACATGGGACATAATATCCCCATGCAGCGCTACAGGCTTGGGGGAGACTGGCTGGAGAGCTGTCAGGCAGAGAAGGACCTGGGGGTGTTGGTTGACTGCAGACTGAATATGAGTCAGCAGTGTGCTCAGGCGGCCAAGAAGGCCAATGGCATCTTGGCTTGTATCAAAAGTAGTGTGGCCAGTAGGTCTAGGGAGGTAATTGTGCCCCTGTACTCGGCACTGGTGAGGCCACACCTCGAGTGCTTGTGTCCAGTTCTGGGCTCCTCACCACAAGAAGGTCCTTGAACGAGTCCAGAGAAGGGCAACCAGGCTGGGGAAGGGGCTGGAGGGCAAATCCTATGAGGAGTGGCTGAGGGAGCTGGGGATGTTTAGCCTGGAGAAGAGGAGCCTGAGAGGAGACCTTATCTCTGCCTACAATTACCTGAAGGGAGGTTGTAGAGAGATAGGTGATGGTCTCATCAGCCAGGTGATAGGTGATAGGACAAGGGGAAATGGCACAAAGCTGTGCTAGGGCAGGTTCAGATTAGACATTAGGAGAAAAATTTTCACTGAAAGAGTTGTCAGGGCCTGGAACAGGCTGCCCAGGGAGGGGGTTGAGTTACCTTCCCTGGATGTGTTTAAAAAAAGGGTAGATGAGGTACTTAGGGATATGGTTTAGCATAGGACAGGAATGGTTGGACTTGATTACTTTAAACAGCTTTTCCAACCTTGTGATTCTGTGATGAGCACTCCCAGGACCCTGGCAGAAGGAGACCTGCACTGCTCATACACTGTCCTTTTGATGTTTATGGCTGGACACTTTGGAGTGTTGGGATAGATGAACCTTTAATCTGATGAGTATTATTGTTCTCAGGCTCTTGTGTTTTTTCCAAGCTCAGGAATTTCTAAAAGTGAGTACCCAAAATAAATTAAAAAAAAAAATTCCATGGTGAAAGGAACTGGAATAGCTCACATCAAGATTTGCAACCATTAAGTTCAGGAGCATGTCCTGCTTCATATTGAGGGCTTGATCTTTGAGCCTCATTAGTGTCAGAGATGTGGGGTTTTGTCATCCTGTGGAAACAAAGTTCAACTGGACAAACACAGAAGACTCTAAAAAACTGCACTTCACACCTGCTTTTTGCAAATTTGTTCAGATGGTCAAATTCTCTACAGAAGATCCACAGTTCTCATTGCCACCAGAAGGTACCTGCCTCCTTTCCACAAAGTGACAGAGCCAATACCTAGAAAGGGACATGATTACCCATTCAGTGCTTTCTGCTAGTGCTGGGATGGAAAGAAAGGTGGTCAAAGTTTTCCTTAGCATGTACTATTAGGGAAAGAAGAAGGCCAGAAAGAAAATTAAACAGAATGGACTGGACTGAACCAGACCAGACTAGATTAGATGAGTGAGTTGAGTTGGAAGGGACCCGCCATGATCCACTAGTCCAACTGCCTGACCCTTTCAGGACTGACTGAAACTTAAAGCAGGTTAAGGGCATTATCCAAATGCTTCTTAAACCCTGAGAGATTGGGGCATCAACCACCTCTCTAGGAAGCCTGTTCCAGTGTTTGTCCACCCTCTGGGTAAAGAAATGCTTCCTCATGTCAATTCCAAACCTCCTCTGATGCAGCTGTGAGCCATTCCCCTGTGTCCTACCACTGGATCCCAGCGAGAAGGGGTCAGCACCTCCCTCCCCGCTTCCCCTCCTCAGGAAGCTGTATAGAGCAATGAGGTCACCCCTCAGCCTCCTTCTCTCCAAACCAGAGAAATCCAGTGTCCTCAGCCACTCTTCACTGGACATGCCTTCCAGCCTCTTCACCAGCTCTGTTGCCCTCCTCTGGACATATTCAAGGACCTTCACATCCTTCCTAAATGGCGGGGCCCAGAACTCAAGGCAAGGCCACACCAACACTGAATACAGCAGGACAATCCCCTCTTTTGATGGGTGGGACCTGCTTCCTTAAGAAATTAGGAATGACACATTTTGATTTTCAATATAGTTCTTGTGATGTCTGCCCTAATAGACTAAGCTGCAAATTCCCAAATATTCTGTACCTGATGCTAGAAGGTCAGTGTCTTTCTCTTCACTTTGTGAAGAGAGAAGCCCATCCTGAAGCTGGACCTTCCCTGAGCTGTGCATACTGAAACCACACTCCCCTCCACCACTAGCCCCCTTATATACAGAGCATGATGTCATGGAATGGCATACCCCCTTTGGCCGGTTTGGGTCACCTGTCCTGGCTGTGTCCCCTTCCAGCTTCCAGGTGCCCCCCACCTTCTCATTAGCAGGGCAGCATGAGAAACTGCAAAGTCCCTGACTGCTTGGCAACAGCTAAAAACATCCCTTTGTTATCAACATCCTAAATCCCAAACGCAGCACTACACCAGCTGCTAGGACTCTATCCTAGATGAACCCAGGACATTCATCCACAAACTAGTTGAAACTAGACAACTACATTAAAACCCAAATAAAACAGAGGAAAATACCAAATGTATTTCCCAACTACAGGCAACACTAACACTACTACAATATTGACTTGTATTGTCTTTTTCTGTCCCATGGGCAATAAGAATTTCTCCTTAGTGTGCATATGCAACAGTCAGCAAGCTAAAAATACATCTAACTTTTGAGGACAATCCATTTAAAAAGAAGCCAAGAGAATGAGACCAGTCAGGATAAATCACCTACTACAAAGGATCCAATCTGTTTGGACAACTTGGACAACATGACACTACTAAGTATTTTTTTTCCTTCCAACACCTGAAATCCAAAGGCTGCTCCAACTTCTTCTCCTCACCTGTTAAAATACCAGGGAAAAAGGCAGGTAATGAATTGCAGCTTTGGTTTTCCCAGAACAGCAAGGTGCTGTTTGAACTAAATGTGTTGGGAAGGTTAAGAAGTGAAACCCCACTTGCTCCTTCCATCACTGAGCACCATGAGCAGCCTAGACAAGATGAAACATTTCTGTTGAACAAGAGCCAGCTGAAATGGCGTGTAACCAGCATGCTTCCAGTCATCCGAGACATGCCTGTGTCGTTCCAGCATCAAAAATCACAGCATTAATGATCCACGTGGAAGTGCTTGAAGTTTTTCCTTTGATGGAATAATACATGGTAGTCCCTAGATAAAAAGCAGAATTTGTGGGCTTCCCTTTGAAATTTGTTGTCTCTTTTAATTGTCACAGACCCCCAGGTGCTGCGTCTGTCAGTATTATGCACATCACTGCTTAGAAAAGGAATGCTATCCCCTAATTTAGGAAAAAACTAGTTAAACCTACCTTTTTTGAATGAGCTGTTGACTTACAGCTCGTGTTACTCCTTCAGGGGCAGTTCAATATGCAGTTGCTAGGTTTAAACCTGATAAAGTTTAAACATGTCGTTACTTATCACCCTCAATGAAGATATCTCATGTGCAGCTGCCTTTATTTCAAATGCTGTGGCTAAATCTACAAACCCTACTGCCATAAGCAGCAGTGGTGGTGATTCAGTAGGTGGCACCCCAGCCTGGGAAGTCATGTAGTCTCCCGCACCCAGTCCTGTCATCTCCCAGCAGGTGGAGTGGCAGTACCCGCGCTGGCTGACCAGGCACCTAGGAGGAGAAAATGATGGGGAACCGCAGGAGATCTCTGAGCACACCGGGTTGTACATGGTGTGACCGGTGCCTTGGTCTTGCAGGGAGTCATCTACCCTCGTGCCATCTTCCTCTTGGCTCTGTTCCTCTTTCAGAAAGGCCTGTGGAATGACATTTGGTTTTTTTCCCCCATAACTGCAAAGAATTCCTAGCCAGTGGGCTATGCAACAAGGATATACCTTTTCACTGCCACATGGGATGCAGTTTACAATCTACTGGAACACTAAGGATTGGGGTCACATTAACAATGTGTCGTTTTTCAGTGGAATGAAGAGCTTCCCTCTAGTTGAGGTAGGGGTGGTCCAGGAGCGGCTCAAAGGGATTAATGCAAACAAATCCATGGGCCTGGATGGGATACATCCACATGTGCTGAGGGAGCTGGCGGAAGTGATTGCAGAGCTGCTTGCTATCATCTTCGACAGCTCTTGGAGAACAGGAGAAGTACCTGAGGATTGGAGGATAGCCAATATCACTCCAGTCTTCAAAAAGGGCAAGAAGGAGGACCCTAACAATTATAGGCCAGTCAGCCTCACTTCTGTCCCTGGAAAGGTTATGGAACAGCTTGTTCTGGATGCCATTACCAAGCAACTGGAAGAGAAGAAGGTCATGAGGAGTAGTCAGCATGGATTCACCAAGGGGAGATGTGCTCCACCAATCTCATAGCCTTCTATGATCTCATCATCAGCTGGGTGGATGGAGGGAGAGCAGTGGATGTCATCTACCTTGACTTCAGCAAGGCTTTCGATACTGTCTCCCATGACATCCTGATAGAAAAGCTGAGAGATCATGGGATAGATGAGTGGACAGTGAGGTGGGTTGAGAACTGGCTGTCGGACCGGGCTCAGAGGGTCGTGATCAGTGGAACAAAATCTGAATGGAGGCCTGTGACTAGCGGTGTTCCCCAGGGCTCGGTGTTGGGTCCAGTCCTGTTTAATATCTTCATCGACAACCTTGATGAGGGAATAGCATCCACCCTCAGCAAGTACGCTGATGATACAAAGCTGGGAGGGGTGGCTGACACGCAGGAACACTGCGCTGCCATCCAGAGAGACCTGGACAGGCTGGAGAGCTGGGCAGGGAGAAAGCAGATGAGGTTTAATAAAAGCAAGTGTAAAGTCTTGCACCTGGGGAGGAATAACCATCAGTATCAGTACAGGCTGGGGGATGACCTGCTGGAGAAGAGCTCTGTGGAGAAGGACCTGGGGGTCCTGGTTGATGACAGGTTGGCCATGAGCCAGCAGTGTGCCCTGGTGGCTAAGAGGGCCAATGGGATCCTGGGATGCATCAGGAAGAGTGTGGCCAGCAGGTCTAAGGAGGTGATCCTCCCCCTCTACTCTGCCCTGGTCAGGCCCCACCTGGAGTATTGTGTCCAGTTCTGGGCTCCCTGGTATAAAAAGGACAGAGATCTCCTTGAGAGAGTCCAGAGAAGGGCTACGAAGATGATTAAGGGCCTGGAACATCTCCCGTATGAGGAAAGGCTGAGTGAGCTGGGGCTGTTCAGCCTGGAGAAAAGAAGACTGAGGGGGGACCTAATTAATGTTTATAATTATCTGAAGCAGGGGATGCAGGGGGAATTGGCCAACCCCTTTTCAGTAGTCTGTGGAGATAGGACAAGGGGCAATGGCTGTAAACTGGAGCACAGGAAGTTCCGCACCAACATGCGGAAGAACTTTTACACAGTGAGTGTGACAGAGCCCTGGAATAGGCTGCCCAGGGAGGTGGTGGAGTCTCCTTCTCTGGAGATATTCAAGACCCGTCTGGATGCCTATCTGTGCAATATGTGCTAGGGAGCCTGCTTTGGCAGGGGGGTTGGACCCGATGATCTCTCGAGGTCCCTTCCAACCCCTACAATTCTGTGATTCTGTGATCTTGCATTCATGAGGCCATGTAGCAATAGGATGAGGGGTAATGGTTTTAAACTAGAAATGGGAGATTTAGGTTGGATATTAGGAAAACATTCTTCAATATGCAGGTGGTGGATCAGTGGAACAGGTTGCCCAGAGGTGTAGTGGAGGCCCCATCCCTGGAGATACTCAAGGTGAGGCTTGATGGGGTTCTGAGCGACCTGATCTAGTGAAGATGGCCTTGCTTACTGCAGGGGGGTGGGCTAGATGGCATCTAAAGGTCCCTTCCAACCTAACCCATTCTATGATCTTTCTGAGAACCACTAATACTGAGCACGTGTTGGTCCTTGTCTTGGTGGATGACACTGAAGACTTGGAAGATGCCACCAGCCTGACCACTGTGACATAACATGGACAGCATTGGAGAAGAGGGATTGTGAAAACAGCTGCTTCTGTACGTCAGTCTCCTTGTGATGCTCCACTTAGTATGAGGTACTCCTAGGAATGGAATGGTGAGCAGCAGTCAAAGAATTTCAGAGGTGATCAGTGGCTTCCCTCAAGATGGTAGCAGGCACTGACATCTCCTTCAGGAATTTAGTTGTGCTTACTGCTTTCTAGTGACTAATCTATTTGCTGCAGACAGATCAGCAGTCAGAAGATCAGTGCCTCCATTAAGAAGATGGTATGTTCATTTGGAGGGAAGTAGAGTGGGTCTGGAGAATAAAAGCAGTAATGTGAGTCTTCAATATTAACTGCTGAAATATGTTTCAAGGTTTGAATAGAGAGACTTTGGTCTTTTGTATCACATGGAAGACACTTTGAAGATTGAAAATGTATTTTTAGGATGAACAATAACTGATAGATTTTTAAATGCTTAAGCTTATATTGCATAGATATGTAAGATAACAATAATTAGAATATTAAAATCCCTTACCAAATTTATTGTAAAGGACTCTCTTAACCTGCCAATAGTTCTGATGAAAAAGAACAACTTCTCAAACTGATTTTGGGATAGTCATGATTACCTTCCTGCTCGTGATTTCATGGCTGCTAGTCACATTGGAGGTGATGTGATGCCCTAACTTACTATTTGTTTCCTTGGCTTCCAAATAATTTTACCAAACATGTGGACAGGAGGCAGAAGCTATTTAACTTCATCCAGAACAGATGTGGGGTAGCAGTAAGGAGCAGATGTGTACGACTGCAGACTAGCTGTACGTAGCAATGCACGCAGCTTGCTTGCTGTGCGTATGTGCAAGAGCAACAGGCAAACCACAGCAAATTCTGGTAAACACGAGCTTGGGAAACTTTCTCAGCAGTTGGAAATGTTTCCTCTGCAAAATGCAGGTATTTCATTGATAAATCACTATCTCACCAAGAAAGCTGTTGTGCTAAAACAGTCCCTGAAGCAGCATCTACTGAAACATTCGTTTTCCTTTTCCAATAACGTCTGTAAATGCTGGACTAGACTCAGGGAGCTGACCTGCTGATGCAAGGTTGAGGATGTGGCAGAGCAATCAAACAAGAGCACTTTACTCATATAGTGTATACTGGGGATGTTGAGTGGGAAGAACAGGCAGGGAATGTTTCACTTTCCATTACACAGTCACCAGGAACCTACAACACCAATGCTATTGCAGGCTCGATTCCTAGCCCCTCCCTCTTTCCCAAAATGAATATTAAGTGGTCTCAAAATAAGAAATGCTGGATTTTGAAAAAGAGGCAATTTGATTTTATAGGCAGTGCAAAAACTGATATGCAAAATGATCTTAAGGCAATACTAAGGTGTGAATTAGTAGAGAACAATAGATGTACATAAAGCCATAAGCACCGGAGTAGATTTCAAAGACAGACTTAGAAATTTAAGAGATACTCTCTGCTAGTGGAGAACTGAAGTTCAAACAATTGGAGGCCTTCTGGTTTTCCTTACCATCTTCTGTATTATTTGCTACGTGAAGCTGCTCAGTTGCAGCTGCTACAAGCTGCTCACTGCCTCCATCTATTTTGAATAAGCACAAAGATGTAAATAACTTCATCTTTTTGTGTCTGACACAGTCATATCGCACTATGAAGACAACTCAGCAGGCTCTCACTTAAAATTTGCATGCCTCTTTCCTGTACTCAGTGAGAAATCAATTCTGTAGTTGCTGAGGCTGGTCTGAGTGGAGGTGAGTATATCAAGGCCTGGACTCTTGCAGATATAAAAGACAGAATGGCCTGAAAAGACAGGTGAGAGCTACAGGGAAGGGAGAGATGCTTGTGCTCTCCCTTGAAATCTCAGTTCTAATGGTTCCCCAGATACCACACGACATACCTGTAATTGGAGTACAATCACTGTAACTGCACCAGCAAGCCCAACTACCATGCTCTCAATGCACAGGGGCAAAAAGCTTTTAAAAATTGTTTTATTTTACTTAAGTAATACAAAAACTTTCTGCAAAAATACAGTATTGCAAAAAGAGTTTTTGGCTCCTTGCTTCACTGTACTAATGAAGTGAGGGAACGCAGCACAGTACAGCATGGAAGTACTTACCTGAAGTCATGGGAATCACAGAATCACAGAATCACAGAATTGTAGGGGTTGGAAGGGACCTCGAGAGATCATCGGGTCCAACCCCCCTGCCAAAGCAGGCTCCCTAGCACAGATAGGCGTCCAGACGGGTCTTGAATATCTCCAGAGAAGGAGACTCCACCACCTCCCTGGGCAGCCTATTCCAGTGCTCAGTCACCCTCACTGTGTAAGCACCTGGTAGAGTCTGATGTCACAAACCGAGCTAAGACAGGAGGCATTACAAACCTCCCTTAGGAATATTGCTATACCCAACAAATCCTAATGTTAGACTGAGGAGTTCTGCAAAAAATTAACTAAGAAATTCTTACCCCTCTTACCACCACAGAAGATACACTAGTACCCAACAGCGGTGATTACAAGGCAAATAAAATAATAAATGCAAATGTTTTAAAATTTGGAGTCAGGAAGAGGGAATCAGGCTATAGGTGGAAACTAAAGAGTCACTCAAATGCCTGAAAGCATGTCTAATTAATTAACAGACACTTCAGATAGTCCTTGGCCTTAGCTTTTTTGGTCACGTGACGTAATGAATAAACCTCATGTGAAGTCACTGAGAGCAGACAAAGCAATGATCTCCACCACAGGGCTCGTCTGCACAGGGCAGAGCTCAGAACAGCTACTGCAGGGTATCTGTTCTGCAACAGCTCCCCGAGAGGACACCTCTTTGCTGTAAGCATGCACTGGTGTGTTTAGCTTAATGCACATAAGGAGTGAAGTATGTTGCAAGCAAACAAAGGCAACCGTCATGGAAAATAAGATCGTGCACTTGAGTAACTGGTGCAGCATAGCTCCTGAGCTTTGAATTCCCAACTTCAGATTGTTTCATGGTAACCACCTAATATTGAGCAATGTGAAATGCCCCACTCCTTCATCATAAATGTACAAAATGAAGGAAATGGAACAATAGACCACATGGATTCATGATGAGGTAACAGTTCGCCAGAAGTTGCTTGCGGTGCCGAGCTATTGCTGCAACTCACACATGTAGATTGACAAAGGATGGGCTGCCAACTGGGAAGAAGCAACAATAGTCCAGCACCACTCACACCCTACAACATGGTTTTGTGGCCGTAAACGGCCTTCCAGATGTTTATGAGACAATGAAGAAGCTGTTTCAATTACACTTGTGCATATGATGCAATTTATATTTTAAGTTCCATGTTACATGGAAGTGACTGTTTATTCCATGTAGACTTTAGAATGAGTCTGAAAAAAATAGCACCATTTTTTTCACAGTCACACCTTTAAGGCAGTAGATACACTCTTCTAAAAGGGACAGAATATGCAGGTGAGAGGGAGGGCAAAGCCTGTCTGATATAGCCATGCTAGGCAATAGGAGGCATCTGATCCGCTTGACTTACTACTGAAAGAACCAAACAAGACCCCCCCCCCCGAAATACAGCATCAAGAGGGGATTCTGAACAACAGCTGGTTTTGCTTGCCTGTCTCCTCTGTTTAACAAGCCAGCTGGTTCACTAGATTTTACCCATGTGTGCTTGTAAAATTTATTTGCAGCAGTGAGTATTGATATAATTAAAAGTGACATCTATTGACATGTTAAATGCTGTACCAGGGGTTGTCTACATACGGGAGCCATACCACCACATGAGGGTAATACCATTCTAGCAATCCAGGTGTGTCTAAAATAATAAAGCCTTGTCAAAGGGATAATTAAATTGGCACTAGGAGGGTGTATAGATAAGTTTATGCCTGTGCTAGGGAAGAGGGTAAGCTTCACTAATGTACGATGGCTTTAAATCAGCATAACATGTTACTAATAGGAATTGTACCAGTATATTCATTCTGGTAAAATATTACCCCCCCTAAATTTCACTTAGAGCAGCAGAAACCTTGGCTGTAGCCACGCCATGGGACCAAGGGGATAATGGCAGGAGAAGGCCTGGCAAGGGAGCAAGCTCCCATCAGTCCTGGGCCTGCGGGGAGGCCAAGACCCACGGGCACAATCTCGGAGCACTGGGAAAGCAAGGTGACAGCATTTAAGCTTAAAATATTTCTTGTTTCCTGCTAAATGAGATTGTATGATATACCTCATTGGTAGCCACTTCACTACAGCCTCTCATAAAATATTCACCACTAACTCGACCCTTCCCATCCATGTTCATCTCAGATAAAAAGTATTTATGCAAATGCCTCTGAAAAGGACAAATTCCTCCCATCTTCTTTATCATACCCCCCAGTTCTCATTGCTGGTACTCTTCTGAATGTCCTGCCTGCAGACAACAAAAAAGTGTCCTCGCAAGTCACTGCATGCACACTAGAAGTCACCTCACTGGGTCAGACCTATCTGCCCTTCTGGCTCCGGGTACTGTCAGCAGAAGGGGCAAGTTCCAGAAGCTTCAGGAGAGTGGTGAGAACTGCGGGGTAATCTGCCAAGGGAAGCAGATGCTCAATTTGAAACACACATGTACAATCTGCTCGAAGCAGGGCTCCCTCTAAAGTTTATAGATAATGGCTACTTTTTTTCAGGTGTGGCTTGTTTGGTTGGTTGGTTGGTTTTTTCCCGGATGTGGAATAAATGGCACATGAGGATTTTTTATGTGTTTCTTTGAATTAAAAAAAAACCCAACAAAACAACTGAAAAATATAGGAAAAGTTAACTGAGAATGTTTGGACTGAGAATATTTCAAGTCTTCTTATTCCTCCTCTTTTTATGAAGGTATCAGGACAACGGCGGGGAGTAGACAGTAATCCAGACAGATACTGCCTTTTCACATGACATGCCTATTTTCTATGCTAACCAAACCCCAGCTTGTGGCCAAGCCTCTGCAAGCCACAAGAAAAAAACTACCATTTTACAGCCAGTCTGACCAAGCTGCCTCCAGCTTAAAGGTACAGAATTGCTCTTGGCTGCTTTTTTGGAAACTGGGGTCAGAGGACAAATTACATCCTAGGCAATCCGATTTGCCTGAGGAAGATGTTTGTATCTGCCTCAACTACAGAGAGCTGAGGGACAAGTAAGTCGCCGGTGCAGGCAGAGAAATCAGGGCAGCTGGCTCCTTGGCCTTTGTGCCTTGCATCCCAGTACAAAGGGTGAGAAGTAGGAGGGGAAACTGGGAGATATGGAGTAAAACACTCAGATGGAATTCCCTTCAAGAACAATATTGTTCTGGTCTAATATTTTGCAAGAAGCCAGCGCACAACCAGTAAGGAACTGCTGATGGAAAAACAGCATCTGAGGCTTTTCCAGTCAACCACTACTGCAAACCGTTATCATCACCTGCTCTTTAACAGTCATAAATGTCAAGCCAAATTTGAGGGCAGTCTATTTTATTACTTTAGTGTTTGTCCCAGATGCTGATTTTGTCAGTCTGGTGGATCTGTACAAGTAAACATAAGTGACTCTAGAGTATTTTATTAAACATGGCCTAGTGCATTGTTTGTTTAGTCACCTAGAAAAAAAGGGAGGAAACAACAAAAAACTTGTAAAAAGCAAAGTTAGAGGGGAGACAGGAAAAGAAAGCTTGTATCCCTTTGCTTCTATCAAACATGTAAAGGAGGGGTCCTTTAAAACATATTCCTGTTTTTTCATCCTTATTCTTACTGCAGGATATCATGCAAGTCTTGCAGGTTGGCCAGACAACTATCTGCAACACTGAGTATACGGTGATGGACCATAGCCCTTTCTGGAGGCTTTCAGTTTTAATAAGGCATTTGGCTTCTGCTCAAGTTGAAAGATGGCATAGGGATTTCAGTAACAGTTCTGTTCTTCTCAGCTGATAATATTTTTCTTCATGTATAAACACCAAGGCCTTCCATTTTACCTTGTCTTCAGATCAGATACAATACACAGAACTGGAATTAGTTACGGGTAGGGGTGGGGTGGGGGGAAGGATAAAAATTAAATAAAATCAACAGTCCTTTTTCATTTTACATGCAAATCCAAATAATCCTCTTCCTCCCACAGTCTGACCCAATTTTGCTTGGGCAGACTTTGCCTTCATAAGCTGTGCACCTTTGAGACTGCAAACTTAGCAGACACTGTTGAATGTGAGAGCACAGCACTTGCAAAATCAAGATTAGAGCCACTATGCTTACAGCACTAAAATGTCCAGTGTACTGCCAACTTGCTTGTTTTAACCAAAACCCCTCCCCTAGCTATGCTCACATAAACAGACAACCCAAAGCCAGGAGTTTCATTCCTCCAGCAATTTTAGATATCAGGACATCCATCCAAGCTTCCTAAGGGAACATCCTACTCGAAGGTAGGAGTATTTACATATGTTTAAATATGTTCAACTGCTTATTTTAACACACCAAAGGGATAAAAATTGTTAGCAGGACATCAGCAAATGTGTTGATTTTATATTGTATTGCAAACATCATGCAATAAGCAATATGGCAAATTCCCTGCTTGTACAGACCAGTATCTCCAATATTAGGAGTAACCATTCCTCAAGAGATATAGAGGGCACACACCATGAGACCACCTGCAGTTTTACCCACATGACCACGGAGAGGACATGAGGAAATGGGATGGAAACCCTATCTCTACCCTACAGGCATGGGTATGTGAATTGCAAGACAAAGCAATCTCAGATGGGGATTCTTCCAGGAGAATTGCTGCTTCAGTCTCCAGCAGGCAGTTCCCCAGTCAGAGTAGGAGGACTCAACTTACTTCTGATTTTAAGGATGAAGCTTCTGGTTTGTCCTTACAGGGACTAACAAGGATGAGATTCAAACCCACGTGCACCACATGAATCCATTCACCAGTAATGAATACGATGAGCAGGACTAGAGAGGCCCTGCCTCCAGGTGGGTGGAGGAAAGGGACATCCAGGTTATTGTACTGTGTGGATTTGATGGCCTGACACATCAGATCCCCAGGAGGATAAGGCTCTAGCAGACAGGGGTGCACTAATGTCATCAAACTATGAAGGGACAGAACCCATCTGTATTTCTGGAGTGAAGGGGAGATCCCAACAGTTGGCTCTACTGGGGGCTGAAGTGAGTCTAACTGGGAATGACTGGGAAAAGCACCCCATTGTGACTGGCCCAGAGGCTCCTCTGTGCATCCTTGGCATAGACTGCCTGAGTGTATGTCAAAGACCCAAAAGGGTACCAATGGACTTCTGGTATAGCTGCTTTGGAGATGGAGGAAATGAAAGTCTACTTCACCTGATCTCTTGGACCCTTCTGTTGTGGGGTTGCTGAGGGTCAAAAGACAACAGGTGCCAATTCTAACACAGCAGTGCACCAGCAGTGATATCTCTAGTTGGTTATGGTTCAGGTAAAGCTTTCTTTTGTGTCTTCTGGGGCTGCTCCAGAAGATGAACCAAAGAGCTCAAAGGGAGGGCAACCAGAAATTTGCTTCAAAAAAACCCTACCTCTCTGAAACAAAATGCTAACATAGGTGAATGCACACTTACGTTTGCCCCTCTGAATAAATGGACAGCCATAGCCGTGGCAGATTTAATCTGAAATAAGTCAAACTAATAATGAGCAGACTAACAATTTATTTCAGTGGAATTTTAAAAGAGCTGTTGTGGAATCAAGTCCTCCCTTTTTTTTTTGTGGTTTTTTTTTTTTGGCTGAAACATGGAGAAAATATTCTTCAATATCTCTCTGAAGAGCAAATAGTTTTTCAGAGCATTGAGAGGCAAGTGCTTGGCGTAGAGAAGGAAGTCCCCTCAGACCAGCAGGTCAGCCAACAGCAGCAGCAGGCCCCACCGTTCGTGCCAGCACTACAGCTGCACCCTGAGAAAGGCTCACAAAAAACCTTGATGCAAATGTATTCTTGGACATCACGTCAAGACACAATGCTGCTGGCGTGGAAAAAAAAGACGGACAAAAATAGCATGAGAACTTGACAGAAAGCACACAGGAAATTCCTCTATGCAAAGTTTAAATGGGCAGCAGAACTCATTTGGCAACATCAGTTTTACAACGCCCCCCACCCACCCTCACCTCTGATTTCTATCCCTGTCCTCAGTGTATCAATCCCCTTTTTCCAGTCCTTTGTTCTTTTTTCCCTTCCCTATTTTTCTTCTACTTTTTTGATCTTCCCTGTTGTTTACCTAGGATATTATATTTTCTATCTACTTATTTATTTAGCAGCTGCAATAATCCTGAACTTTGCTGCTGAGCTGTTATTTCCCCTGGAGTAGGTCCAGTGGTAGATGCTCCAAGCAATTACCCACAGGTCCCCCTGGATCTCTCCACAGAGTGTTGCACAGCTCAAGGCGAACTGGGAGCCTGTTTTGCAGGCAGAAGGAAGAAGAGAAACGATTTGGAGCATATGACCCCCATCATCCATAAATAAATGGAGAGCAGAATATAAAATAGGAACCATGGATGAAGATGACTGAGATTAGGAAAATTTTGTCTATACTAGCAAGAACCGGACGAATTCACCAAACTAGGCTATGGAAAAAGAAACCCCCCCTTTTGAGGAAATTTATCAAGGAGGACTTGGCCAGATCTTCCACTTCTGAACCACAAAATGTGGATATTGTGATGATTGCACCCGGTCCTTTTGCTGCAGGCCTTCCTACAAAAAGAGGAAGGAAGAAAAGTTCTGTAGGAGCATCATTCACACTTTCATTGTGCTGACATCACTTACCATCATCTTAGTAAGGTCCTATGCCTTCCAATCTCCATTCTTTCCTGGGACATATCTGCACACCATATCCTTGTGAAAGGTGGTAACTTGGTATGACACAGAACAAAAAAAAACCTGGATAAGGAATTAGGGATTGAAAGCCTACAAATAAGCAGTTGGGGAGTTTGAAAAGAACTTCTCCAAAAGAAAAATATGTTCCCTGTCATAATTGTTCTTTTCTTCTCCATTAAGAGCACTTCCCTGCACAGCCTCTGTTTGCTAACTTTATCTAAATCAGATTTTTTTTTTTTTCTGGCAAAATTGTGTGGCTTAGAGATAGCACTACTTCACACTTATGCTGGATAACTAAGATTTATAAACATCATTGATAATACTTTTTATTACACTGGATTATTTAGAAAATAAAAATCTGATTTCTGAAAATGAGGTTATACTAGCAATCCTGCAGAGACCTATTTAATTGCCCATTAGCTTAATTTTTCCTTTTCAGTCAGGTCATTTCCTACACTGTCCCTCTTCTCAGGCGGGATGGTTGCTCAAAGCCACTGCTCACCACCGTGTCTGATGGTAACAGCAAAAAAGGTGACGTCCAGCCTTGATGCTTTCACCATCCTACCACGAGAATCGTCTCTCCAGGACAATCATGTGTAGCTGCTTGGAGCCCCATCCACACTCACACATGGTCCCTGCTGCCAGAGATGTAGAACCACCATTACCAAAAGAGGACCACATTTTGGGGAAAAAAGCTGATGTGGACACCTCGTGTAACACCCGTGTAGTTCTCTGTACTTGGTTATTGTGAATAACAAGTGTTGCTTGTATGGATCTCAACGCGTCTCTGTGGTGTTTTGCTTAAGGGCTCTTGTCAAATGGAAGTTTTGGGGTACTCAAGACAAATTAATAATTCTTTTCTTTTAGCAAAACTTTTATCCCAGAACTTGCTGCATATTTAAATATCTGGTGGGAAAAAATGAGCCCATTAGAAAGACTAAGACAAGATTTTGGGCATTCCAATATTTAGAAATTTAGCCAATATGTAGAATAGCATTCAGTGTTTTTTCTCCCTTTTAGAACAGAAGTTGCTCAGATTCCTTAGTGATTATCAGTTGCTCAGATTCCTTAGTGATTATCAGTATAAGCACAAAATATTCAAGCTCCTCAAAAGTAGAAACCTTGACCACTTCTTGTTGTAACAGAAGATTAACTCTCTTCCTCTCGTTAGTAGGTATTTCGTAAGGTGCTGTTGTTTATTCACCTTAAAACAACTTCAGCAGGCAAGGACAGCCTCAGCAGCAGGAGACAAACATTCTCACAGAGAGACGATGATTTCCCCGGGCTCATTAAGGTTATTTTCAGAAGCCAGGTTCCAAAACCCAGGAATCTGATATTCCAGAGATGCAGCATGAAAGTCACCCCGCGATTTCCAAGACCGTCTGCCACGCACTGGCATGGAATATTAACCATATAATTCGAATCCCTCTTTGAACTTTTAACATCGAGCAACCAAAGATGTGATTTAGGCAAAAGACAAACTAAAAATAATATAATAATAAAAAAGAGGAAACAAAGCTACTAGCGTTTTGACTTCCTGAGAAATTAAACAAAGCTGAAAATAAACCTTCAGAAGTTAATTAAGAACCACACAATTAGAATGTTAATTTGATTTATTGGTCTTAATTTGTCTCTTTTTGGCCTCTCTATATTTTTGGCTGCCTTTGGCTGGAAGGCTCCTGGAAGCGGCACTCCCTCAGGAGAGCCGCTCTCTGCCCCTCCGGCTTCCCAGGCGGAGCACGCAGGGCTTAAACATCAACCGGCCTCCGGGAAAACCCCCGACACCCCGCGGGAAGGGCTCCCAGTCCGCCGATCCCTCCCCCGCAGTAACACTTCCCTTTACCCCCACACCGGCGCCAGGTCCCGCGGGGACGCGGTGCCCGGAGACGGCGCTGGGTGGGACGGAGCAGCGTGGCCCCGCCCGCCGCCGGTGACGCGCCGCTTCCTCCCGGCCTGCGGGGGGTGGCGGGAGTGCCGGCGGCGCCGGGGCTGTGTACAGTGGCGAGCGGTAAGCGGGACGGTCGGCGGGTGGGTGTCAGCCCCTCCAGCCTCCTGGGAGGGGGGAGCCGGGCCGGTCAGGGTTGCCGGTGCAGCGGCAGAGCGCACCGGCCCCTCGGGGTGGGAGCGCTGGGGCTGTGTGCGAACGCCTGCGGCTGCTGGGCGGGTGAGGAGCCGCCCTCCTTGGCTCTCCGGGGGGCGGCGAGGCGCTGCCTGAGCTCCTTAAAGTAACCCGGGGCTCGGGCGCCGGCCCGGGAAGCCCGGGTACAGAGAGTGAGCCGTGCTGCCGGCCGTGCGGGGCTCGGTCCCTCCCCGCCTGCAAAGCGTGTGTATTCCTCTCGTCTTCGGCGTAGGGCTCCGTTGTGACTTACGGCTCGGTAAGTGGCTGCCCTAGGTAATGATTAACGCCAGGCAGTGCGAAGCTTTGGTTTAAGTAATTATTAATCGTGTTTTGAACCACCGCGGTTTTGTTTTTGCTGAAGCAAGTCGGTCGCCTGTGGCAGCCGTGAGCGTTACGTGGGTGAGCGAGCGCTCTGTGTGTACGTGCGTGATGTTGCTGTGTGCGTACGTGAGACGCGCTTGCATTTTATTCTGCATATCTTACATACAGTGCGTGTCAGGATCTGTGCAATGACATAATTTTATATTAAGCACACTATATTCGTTGCACCTTTTTTGTTATTCAGGAGGCTGCCTGTTATTCCTAAATTGTATGGATTACTTAATTTAAGCGGCCCGAGCATTTTGGGGTACATACAAAGAAAGCCTCTGACAACACAGTATACAATTAGAACGAAGCGAATTATAAACCAGAGTGACTTCCAGTGATTGAGTTGCTGGGTTTGCCTTGGGCCACGTACTGGAATTAGGGACGGAGGCGTGTTGGGCAGCTGCCCATGCTCTTCCTCGAAACGCCTGTGTTTGCTCAGTGTCTCACACCCACCCCCCAGGATGACGTACACTTGCCGTCGGCACCGCGGGGCTGGGTGTTCTCACAGCCCCTTCAAGGACATGGTAATTTTAGGTAAATATTGCTTAATTCCGCTAGCCGTGGTGAAGAGGTAAAGGCAGGCAGAGGTGTGGAGCCGAGCCGATGAGGAGCAGGATCAGACCTGCTAGGGTGCCTTTGGAGCTCCTGCCTGGCACCCATTGCCAAAGGAAAAGAGCGGCTTGAGTTTTCATTGCCTGCTCTGCTTCTCCTATTGACAGCAAACAGCTCCAGGGAAGAGGACGGTCTTCCTGTTCAGCTAGGGAAAACTGAAACTAAAAGTAATGCAAGGCAGAGCTTTCCTGAACAACCCGAAACTGGGCTTCCTTTAGAAGCCCAGGAATACGGATGTTTTCTTTGTTTAGAGGATGAAACTAATGTTTACACATGCTTCAGTGTAGGGTATTATGCTATGTTTATAATGCTCAACTTGAAATCCAGAAGTCTCTTGATTATCGTGTATGTGTTGTACTGAGTCTAAGAAGTTTTACCTTTCAGTGAATGTCAGTTTAAAGAACTTGCATGGGTGTACCAAACCCACATTCATATACTTTTACAGGCTTATAATACATACGAGCTTTACTAACTATTGTGATTTTAAATTTTATTTGCAAAGTAATTATATTTAAGTATTTAAAGGAGAAAAATGTTCTGAGAGTATCACTGATAAGGTACTAACAATGTCATTCTCCAGTGCTAAAGTGGCAACAGCACCTAGTACTTGTGCCCTGTGGTAGGAGCTGTGCCAATACAGTGGTCCTTGGTCCCAGGGAACTTACAGAATGGGTCAGAAATCATTGTTTAATAAAAGCACCTCCAAATGTTAATGTAAGTGGAAAACCCGTTGTAAATTACATGGGTGTCATGGTTCCTACTTTGTTTATGTCTCTGTAGTTTAAATGCAGTTAACTGGTATCAACTGGGGTGCTGGAGTTGAGGATTTGTGCTTCTCTACTGTTGCCAAACAGACTTGCCAGCTTCCAGATGCTGTTTTGTGCTAGAATGTACTGCAGTAGTTTTTTATATTTGAGTAAAAGTAATTTATTTGAAGGATGTGGATTTGGCAGGGATTTTGTTTATCAGGTTGGGTTTTTCCCCTCCTTTTTTTTTTTCTTTTGGGATATGTTGATGGTACAACTGAGTAGGGATAGACCAGTAGAAAGGTAGAGTGGTATCATGACACAGCGTTGCTGTGTTTCATGAGATAATGCCCAGATCCTATATCAGCAGGCTTCCAGTTTTCTGTTTTCCTCTCGTTCCCTGCCTGGCCAGCAGGAAACATTCCCTTTGCTCTTCAGGCCTCTCCCTCTGATGTCTTTAGTACAGAAGTTGCTCTCAGCTTTGCTTTTCACCATTAATTCCTGAAGAACATCTGCTTTCACAGCAGCACCTTTAACCAGCAGCCCTGGGGTACCTGCTTAAGCTACCTCTGTGCTTGCTGTGTGCCCACGATGCTGTGATGCTTCGCTCATAGATGCAGCATGCAGGTTGGACATGAGCAGTGCCATGCTCCGCTGCGGGCCCCGAGAGTCCTGGGATTTCCCTTCCTAAGCACAGCAAAAAACACGGGGGATTTGAGTCAAAGCAAGCGATTCTCAGGCATAAGAGGAGGTGGAGCGTTAAATGAAGCCAGCAGTTGGTAAACATGTTGTGATGTGGCTTCTCAGGGTGAACTGTGACCATCTAGCCAGGACTGGTGGTGTGACTGATGTAAGGTAGTAGTGCTGAACAGGCGAGGGTGGCCCAGAACATAATAAGGGCAAAGGGTACATCCCTAGAATTTTTTTTACAGAGCTCACGCTGCTCCTGCACGTGAGTCTCTTACAAAATAGCTTTTCCCACACTGAGAAGCTTGTGGCAGTCGTCATTCTGAAGCTTCCTGAATCGTGTTCCTAGTTAGACAACCCTAGAGCACCTCTCCTTGATGCTGATTGCCCCCACTGTAGAGCAGCATTTGGTCCCAGGGGCTGCACCTTGGGGTACCACAAGTGCTTGGTTGTTTTTTTTTTTTTTTTAAAAACACAAAACTCACAAACCTAAACAACAGAACCCACACTACAATAAATCCCAAAGTAAAAGGGTTGTGAACGTGTGCTTACCGGCATGGGCTGCTGGAGGTGTTTCTTGCTTCCTGCGTGTAGGTAGATAGGATAGGACAGGTGACAAACTTGGTGTATCATCTCTCTGCTATGTATCATGTGGATCTAATTTCCATGCA
Organism: Porphyrio hochstetteri; assembly: GCA_020800305.1. NCBI lineage: Eukaryota > Metazoa > Chordata > Aves > Gruiformes > Rallidae > Porphyrio > Porphyrio hochstetteri. The sequence goes on along the minus strand of CM036906.1, from coordinate 133,641,257 downwards.
TGTGGTTTATAGTATGCACAAGCTTTGGGCTTTTTTTAAGCACAGGAGAGTTACTTGAGGATATTATGGGTGGGGTTTTTTTTTATAGTTTATTTTTTCTTTTTAAACATGCTGCATCCTTTTATTATCTAAAAAAAACCCCACCCCACCTCAGCAACTCTTTTGTTCTTCTGATACTGAAAATAAGAGGAAAAAACAAGTATGTGTCCTACAGGAATTTCCATACTTCTCGGCAGGATAACTCTTGGGGTAGAGAAGCAAACCATGCTATGTATGTGTTTGTTGACTACAGGGAACTATGTGTGCAAGTCTGGTGCATAATATTTTGTCTATGGATTTGCTTATTTTTAGTATTCCTTGCTAAATCTCTACACAGACCAGCTCAAGCATGGTCTGGTAGCCTGAATGTGGGTCACTGGTGCCTTTGAAGGGAGCCTTCCAAGGGAAACCAGGACATCTTGATTGCCTCTGGATCATCAAGCTGGATCACCTCTCCTATGAGGAAAGGTTGAGAGTTGGGCTTGTTCAGCCTGGAGAAGTGAAGGCTCCAGGGAGACCTAACTGTAGCCTTCCAGTAGCTAAAGGAGCCTACAGGAAGGATGGAGAGGGACTGTTTAAAAGGGTATGGAGTGATGGGACAAGGGGCAATGGCTTTACGCTGAAGAAGGGTAGATTTAGATTCGATATTAGGAAGAAATTCTTTACTGTCAGGGTGATGAGACACTGGCATGGGTTGCCCAGACAGGTTATGGGTGCCCCCTCCTTAGAAGGCTTCAAGGCCAGGTTGGATGGGTCTTCGGGCAACCTGGTCTAGTGGAGGGTGTCCCTGCCCATGGCAAATGGTCCTATCTTTCCCACTGTGTTCTTCCACTGATCCTATTTCAACTTGGAGAGCTTCAAAACAGTATTTCTCTTCCTGAGGTCTCATTAGTCTTCACAGAATCCTTAAATGCTTTCAGAGCTTTTGGACCCAGGAAACTATTTCTTTGTTATGCAGTAACTGTAACTGCAGTGTGAGTTATTTCCAAATGTCTCCCAGTACTGCTGAGGAATTAATCCGTAGATATGAACCCTGCAAAAACCTCTGCAACTCTGCATCAACCAATGGGCCTGGCCCAAAAAGGAAGGGCTTGATCCCTTTGCTCCAGTATGTTCACATGATTGACGTGAGAGATGGCCGCGCAGTCATTTAGGGGGATGCATACTGCTGAGTTTCAGTTGTTTAAGTACAAGTAAACCAACAATGATCTTTTGTTACAGTCTTCAGCTCTGGTAACTCACGTGCACAAAGAGAGAACACAGTTTGCTTTCTGTGGCTGCTTTTTGTGGTAGATAGACATTTGTATTTCTTGGTATTTTAAAGGATTTGTGGCTTAAGAAAATTACTTCTTCCTCTCCTTTTCTTCTCTACCAGAGTTGTCTAGGAGGATAAAACTCGCTTGTAGGTATCCCGTGCCTCAAAGCAAAATGGATGTTTTCCTCCTGCAACAATGCATCTGTTCTACTGTGGAGCTGGCAATGAGTAATATAACCTGACCTCTGTGTGTGTGAGCTGCCAGCGCATCCTTCAAGTTCCTGCTCCTCCTTCGCCCCTGGGAAGCCCTAACCGCTCGCCTACCTAGCTCTATGTATATAACAACAGTCACTGGGTTATAACTTTGTGCCTCCTAATAGTCTCGTTGTTTTAATTGCGTAATGGAGATGTGTGGTTTTAAATTAGTCATAACTAATTTACCCACTTTAATGAGAACTTCAGTCATCTTCCCAGAGGGGAAGGGTTTGTTTTCCTAAGAGCTCCATGCCTCTTCCCCGAAGAAATGGATTTCTACTAACGAGGCATGAAAAAGTGAGGTGGGAGTGTTTACAGGGAGAAAGGGAAGAGCTGAGTCTCGGGCACCAGAGAGCACTTTGGTGATACCAGATCCTGTGATGTGCTGTGCATTCCTGTGTATAAATAGTTGCATCGGCGCATAGCATCGTTGCGATCATACTTGCTTTGAAAACAGCTAAATACAGTAGCCTTGTCTCTCATGGCATCGAGGAGCACAGCCCCAAAATATCCTTACATGTCTTGAGACATGTGAAAGAATGAGACCAGCTTTTACTGGCTGTGACAGCAGCTGGTTTGCTCCCCAAGAATTTATGACTGCATTGTGTTCGATATGTCTGGCTGCTCAGGGTGAAGGCTGGTTGTGGTATGATTACTCGGGGTTGAATCTGAAGGGTTGGTTGATGGGGAAACAGGAAGGCGACTGACAGGTACTCCCTTCTGTCCCTCTCTCTGGGTGGATGAAGGTGGGGGTTGTTGTGAAGATGGTGGGGAAGGCAGCCAGGTGGCTGGCTTAAACAGTCCCTCTACCTCCTGGAGCACAGAACTGGTTTTGGGCAGTAAGATCCAGGAATCAGAGAGGATTTATAGCCAAAATGTCCCTCTAGGGATTTTATCTAGAGCTGTTTGCAGCACACAAATACTTGTGCAGAAGCAAAGCCTTCCTAATCTGCTTGTCTGCAAGCTTTCTGATTTCTTTTTCGCTTGTCATTGCAGGTAGATTTGGAAGGAAGATCTGTTTGACTTGCTGGCCGGGAAAAGGTTGTCTACACTGGGTTTATAGTCCATGGCTAAATCTTAAAGCAGGGATGCAAGATACTCTCAAAGCTGAGGTCTTTTCAGTGAGCTTTGCACAGCTGAATTATGGGGGTTTATTGCAGACCCTGCTAAATAGGTGCTAATAGTTTGCAGAGAAAACATCTTGACTTTCTCAGGAAAACTACTCTTGAGGACTTGCACCAAAGCTGGTGGGAGATAACCTTAAACAGAATTTGGAGTACTGTGGGCTGTCTTTAAGAAGGCATAAAGGCAATCTTCAGGCTTTGGTTAACATACAGATTTTACCTTCCTTTTTACCATTACATAATTTAATTTAAATACAAGATTTGAAAAATAACATACTATACAATAGCATATGGGTATAAGCGATGGTTTTCTTTAAAAAATGTTTTTTCCATATAGTCCAGGCACTTTAGAGCCAGAGATCTCTTTGTCCAAAGCTGTCTACTTCAATGTATTGTTGGAAAAGTATCATGTGGGTTTGGGAATCATGAAGACATGCTGTAGCTATTTGTCCTGCAGGTGTGAAGTTTTCTACCTTTGCTCCTCTTGCTGCTTGACCTCGAGCCAGTGTTTGTTCCAAGCTGGCTGGTGACTCCTGTGACTTGGCTGAGGTGGCAGAGCAGCCAAACCCAAGTGCTGCATTTCTTCTCTTCCTCCCGTTTTTGTGTGTTTGTCGTGTCTCCTGCTGTTCTCTCTCAACTTCTAAAAGGAGTTTTCCACACCAGAAGTCTGCCTCTCATGCAGAGGGTTAGCCAAGGTCTGATGCCAGTCTTATATTATAAAAGTCGTGGAGCAATAGTGGGGCCCATAATTGGGGTGAAAATAACCAAAATCTCATCTTAACATTCAGTGGGCAGAAAAGAAACGAGAACAGAAAATCCAGGCATATGGATAAACCACTGATTTTTAGCTTGATTTTTCTTATTGGTCAGTTTCACAAACATTTTCTCCTGCCAAATTTTGTTTGCAACTCAGAATTGTCTGTGCTAGTGATGAGTACTTAATTGTTAATTTAAAAGGTTTATTTAACTGTTGATTGGTCCAGTTCAAACTAGTGCAATATATGGGTGTGGCTACACAGAGGCAGTGCCAGTAGGTTTCTGCCATAACAATGGGCCATCAGATGCCTTCCTCAGGGGAAGAGTGCTGGAGTCGTGAATATGAGAGACTGGGTGGCTGATCTACCTGGGTGGTCATAATTATCCCTCATGGGCTTGGTCAGCTTAAAACCCCAAAGAAACGCAGTAGTTTGACCCACGTTGATCAAACTGCTCTGTGAGCGCGCTGCATTGACTGTGATGTTTTCTATCAACCCCACCGTTCTGAGCTGCACTTACAGAGGCTGCTTAGTATTGAGTTGTCTTGGGATGTTGTCACTTAACTATTCATTATTAATTTTATTTTTTTTACTGTATCTTGCTTGGGCTTTCCCAGCCATCGCCCCAGACATGCATCATGAGACTGGGACTTCTAATTCTGTGGTTACTGCCAAGACTATTGCTTCTGCTTCCCTTCAGCAAGTTTGCTGATGACACAAAACTGGGAGGAGTGGCTGACACGCTGGAAGGCTCTGCTGCCATCCAGCGAGATCTGCATGGGTTGAAGAGCTGGGCAGAGAGTCACCTTATGAAATTCAACAAGGGCAAGTGTAGGGTCCTGTGCTTAGGGAGGAGTATCCCCGTGCACCAGTACAGGTTAGTGGTTGTCCTGCTGGAAAGCAACTTTGTGGAAAAAGACCTGGGAGTCCAGGTGGACAACAAGTTAACAGTGAGCCAGCAATGTGCCTTCATGGCCAAGAAAGCTGATAGCATCCAGGGGTGTATCAGGAAAAGTGCAGCCAGCAGGTTGAGGGAGGTTCTCCTTCCCCTCTACTCTGCACTGGTGAAGCCTCATCTGGAATTTTGTGTGCAGTTCTGGCCTCCCCAGCTCAAGAACAGGGAGGTAACTGTGGAGGGTACAAATAAGGGCTACAAATATGATTAGGGGACTAGAACATCTTTTTCATGAAGAGAGGCTGAGGGACTTGGGGCTTCTTAACCTGGAGGAGACTGAGAGGCAATCTTACCAATTCTTACAAATACTTGAGGGGTGGGTATCTGGAGGATGGGGTCAGTCTCTTTTCAGTGGAGCCCAGTGACAGGACAAGAAGCAGTGGTCACAAACTTGAATATAGGAAGTTTCACTTAGATGTGAGAAGGAACTTCTTTACTGTGAGGGTGTCAGAGCACTGGAGCAGGATGCCCAGAGAGGTTGTGGATTCTCCATCTCTGGAGACATTCAAAACCTGCCTGGACTCTGTCCTGTGCAGCCTGCAGTAGGTGATGCCGTTATAAACGGCGATGACAAATTGTTCACTTGGTTTAAAATCTCTAAATAGAATTTATTTGAGCAAGCGATAAGCAGGCAAAACAGCGCTGGGCGGCCGGGGAGTCTCCTGCTCCACCAACGGCGCGCGCCTCACTCCCCACCAGCGTCCCTTCTATAGTTCAGGAGTCCCGGGTTTACGTGGCACATTCTGATACTTTCTGCGGCTGCGCGTACTGTTGCTGGGGGTCGTCCTAGTCTCTCTGGTGGTCATAAAGATGAAGGCCGTAGTCTTCCTCAGGTTGAACTTTTCACCTCCTTCCCCTGGCACATGTGTAGTTGTGATTGTTCCAGATGGGCACAATTATCCTTGGGATGTTTCTTTCTTATCTATCCCAGGCACCACCTTCCTAGGGATGCTTCCTCCTTATCAGTCCTGGGTCCGCTTTAAATTATTCCAAGGACACTAATCACTCAGGACTAACTAGAGTTGTTCAAGTGAGACATTGTTTATGTGAGGTCGCCTCTGACATAACCACTATGGCACTTCAAACCATCCTGTTATTAGTAAGCCCCCCCTTTAACCCTTTGTAAGCATCTTGTTAGTAAGGAAAAGTGTGTGCACAATAGTACAATAGCTACAATCAAAACATTCAAACAATTAACAATTGGGGGATCTACCCCCCCTTCGCCCTTATCTGCTGGTTTGAGAACAAATTCCTTATGGATTTATTTATTACAACGCTGCTCTAGCAGCATAGACCAAATGATCTCCAGAGGTCCCTTCCAACCCCTGTCATTTTGTGATTCTCTCTATAGGGACAAGACCAAGAGCTACCACTTCCTGGATGGGACCAGGTGCAGCATCACCGAAGTAGCTGGTTTTGGTAGAAAAGAAATCCACAGCAGGAAGAAAGGCAAGTGAAAACACGTAGTGAGATGTGACAGCAGTTCAGGCAACAGGGAAAAATCATAAATTCAAAGGATTTGAAATGAACAAAAAAATAAATTTCTGACATGTGAGACTCAAAATGTTCCTGGGAGTGAGTCAGGAAGGAAAGTGTCAGGTGGTGTCAGCATTTGCATTTGAGAGACTGAGAAAAATGTCGCAATAAGCCTGCATGGTGTTTTCTGAGCTTTGTTCCCCTTAGTCAACAGAAAAGATGCAGCTGCCATTAGTCCTTCTTTTCCCTGTGATAAGTAAAAATTAGTTACTGCAGAGAGATACCTTGGGGAGGATAATATTTTGAGAGCAACTTCATTTGATTTAATGCAACGAAGTATTTAATTCCTGCAGGGAATGTGAAGTTTTGGAAGAAAGGAAAACATAACATTCTGTGAGCATGACCTGCTTCGGAAGCAGCATTTAAGATTTTTCTGATGATTTTAATCAATTACGAATCACTTCTTTGTAATCCAGCTGTCTGATGTGTTGCCAAAATTCCATCTTAGTAAAAGGAAAATACAGAGATAACTAGTGAATACATAGATAACTAGCCTATCTGTGCAATATGAGCTAGGGAGCCTGCTTTGGCAGGGGGGTTGGACCCGATGATCTCTTGAGGTCCCTTCCAACCCCTATGATTCTGTGACTTGTAACTAGTGCCATATAAAAGGACATCAGAGGGGTTGATCTGCCCATGACTTTATATCGCTGGTTCCCGTCAGCGTATCTAATGATGTGCTGTGCATACACCAGCCATACATGTGTATGTCACTTGTCACTTTTGTAACTAAACAGACCTTAGACTTGGAAAGTACTCAGGTGCTGTGTCAGGAAGTGGTTTTAGCTTGGAAATTGCTTCTTTCCCTCTGTTTTCTGAGGAAGTTGTAATGCCAGTTGCATGGTCTGTTTGTGTATTGGTAAGAAGTCTAGTGCCTATATGGTATTTTTCCTGTTGGGTACCGCTATAGTCCAAAGATGGTTGAATTTGTCAGACAGCTGCTTCTGACATCAGTTTCTCCTAGCTCAAGGGATCTCGAAAGTTCTCTGGAGTAAGCACTCTTACTGGGACTTTACCTTAGAGGTGAGCAGTGCTCCCTGCAAAGACTGCATCATCTTTTTATTGGCCTCCTGAAAATATCCTAGCAACAAAACCTGCAATTATTTACGCTACAAAATTGTGTAATGTGGTTTGAGCTGCTTATGAACCATAATGTTTGGAAAGAATAGCGAAGGCAGGCTCTTGTGGCACACCAGCTTGACAGGTTGCTTGGAGAACGCGGGAGCTGCAGGACAATTTTGAGTGGTTCCCAGGCTGTCCGCAAAAGTTGTGGTAAGCATCAACCCTAAGTTAATAACTAATTACCAGGATGAAGACCGGTACGTACTGTTCTCTTAGCATCTTTACCCACAATTACCCTTCTCTAACCATTGCCTAAAAGCACAGTCTGCCAGCGCTAGCCTTAATGGGATTGTTTAATGGGAGAAAAGAAAACAGTTGCAGTGGGTTCAGCAACCCACTGCAACTGTGGGATCTACATGAAGTTCTTTAGTGAAGCAAACATCTACAGTTTGAGACTGAAAAAGTAAAAATAAGAGAGTGAAGAAGCATCTGATATTCTTTCCTGCTGTGAACAGAATTCTTAGTACTTCTTCCTTGTTTATCTTGAGGCATTTAGGGGTTTCAGAGAGGCTTGGCCTGTGAGTCATGCTGCTGTCTAGCAATGTGGTGTTAACTTGATGCAATTCCAGGTGTGCTATAATATCCCTGTAATTGGAAATCTGTGTCCCACACCTGACACCACAGTCCATGTCATGTATGTATTTTGGAGGGGAGAAGGAAATGCATATATGTGGTTTATTAGCACTTCAATTTTCACATTCCTCTGGAAATTAATGAAAATTTATTTTATTTTTTAAAAAATGGTCTGAATTCATTGTCTTGATAACATAGGTCTCAATAGCTAGGAAGATTGCTGCACAAGGGAATGGCTAAAATTACATTTGGCAGTGCGTTTCCATGTCACTTGGAGAGAAGGAGTGTGAGTTCTGTCAGTGGTTTGGAAAGCTCTTTTTCTGTGAAAAGCAGTTAAGGCAGTGTCTCTTCGTTTTGTGATCAGCAGCAGAGTGATTCTGCTGCTACTGTGATACAGCACAGGCAAAACAGGTACCTTGAGCTGGAAAGTGATACGGATTTGCTTAAGGGGTACTTGGTTTTGTTGACTTCGTGTAGTGGTTTCCAGGCATCTGAGTGTTGTGCAGAGTTTAGGTGGAAATGCTGATGTATTTAATATTTTTCTCACTTCTACCCAGCAGACCCTTATGGTGAGCTGCTGAGGGAAGGTGTGATGGATACCCAGCATGGTAGATGTGAGAAGGAAGGGTGCTCCGTCACCTGTGCAGTCTAGTTTCAGTGCTCACAATCCTGTTCATGGACAGTGAGGGACAAAGGCGAGCTCATAACTCCTCTGATGAGCACAGTCAAGTTCACCCCATGTATTAAACTGGACCAAGCGAAGAAGTAGAAGGCATCTGCTGATGCTGAGATTCTCTGGATTGACTGGGAGTACCTGCATGGGGAACAGCGTTTGAATAAGGTTGTTCCAATCAAGAGCAGTTGTGTGATGATCATCTACCCAAATCCTGTAAATGCCAGACTGTTATGTGGTTGGTCTGGCATCACAGAATGGTATGTTTTTATATGTGTACTACCTGTATGTAGTTTTCATATTACTTCAAAACTGGGGAATAAGCACTCATGGCTTTTGACTGTTCTTGTACTCTTGAGGTTCCACTACAAGTCACAGAGTCATTGCTGGACTAGGTGGATGTTTCCATTGATACATCCAGTATAGCTGTTCATACAATTTTGGGCAGTTTTGCCCCATAAACAAGTTAACATGGCTTTCTGCCACTTGTTATCCTTTCATTTGAAACCTGTCATCGTATTTCATACATGCTTCTGACTAGCTGGGAGCTAGTATTAAATGGGGATTTAACTCCTTGATTTCCTACTCCCTTGCAACACCAGCGGAGCAGGCATCTTTCAGGTCCTCTGCTCCGTGCATGAGTTGCAGGAGATGCTCTTTCCCCAGCGCTGACCTTTCAGAATTAGTCCAAAACCCAAAGCATCTGCAAATGCAATCAGTGTTCCCCACAAGAAATTTGCATTATCCTACCCTGAATCTAAGTACTCCTTATGTTTTAGCGTGGGATTGTTTGACTTTATTATAGTCTTTTTTTGAACTCTCTAGAGCTAGTGTCTTTTTTTCAGGGTACAGTGCCATTCTCCAGATCTGCCCCCTACATGTGTATTTTCCTTACATACCCGCGTAGATGACGTGCCTTTTGGGAGCGAAGTGTGGTCAGCTTGCATGTGGGCATGTTCTGTCATGAAGTACTTCATGTACCCATGCACCTGAACTTTTGACAGGTTGTAGATCAAAACTCTTGCGACACGTTTTATGAGTGGTAAGTTAAGCAATGTGGGAAATGCAGGCAAGACCTCTCTAAGTATTTAGAGCTTTGTGATGTCTCTCTCGGTCACATCAAAGCCTTGAGCGAAGGTTTGATTTGATACTGATGATGGCAACAACCTTGAAAGCGCAGCAGAGGGCTTTGCTTGTGACTGGGTAGGACTCTCAATCATCACCAAGGTCTAAAAATAAATCACTCTTCCCCATTAAACCTTGAAGGTGTTTTAGTTACATGTTCAGGAATAACCAAAGGCGGATTTATTGCTTGAGGGGAAACGCTGGCCGTGTGGAATCCCTGAGCTTTCCCAGAGCAGATGAGGACAGTGCAGGGGCCGCTGCCCAGCAGTGAGTGAAATCATCCTGTTTCTTCACAACTCAGCGTGGATACTAGTGAGGTGGCTGGGGGAGGGATGGTGTGTATCTGTGCTGTTCTTGGGGCAAGTTGTCATGGCTTTTATTGTGTGATGCTGTCTGAGTTTTCATCCTTCAGTTTGGGACTCTGGGGGAGAAGTTACATCCTCCTTGAAGAGCAGCCTGTTTACATGACAAAAGGGAATTCCTTTGCTAAAGTATTATTTAATGTTGTTATTTTGATTTTAAAACATGAAATCGACTCTAAAATATGAGCTAGAATAATAATAGTATTTAGCTATTATCCTTAAGAAGAGCACTGCAGTTTATCTATTATTCCTAAAGAAAGCACTGCAGTACTTGGGTTTCATGGTGTTTGTTTGGTTTCTTTTTTTCCCTTGATTTCTTTTCGGGTTTTTTTATGTCTACAGGAAGTATGGCCAGTCATCCTACGTAATCTTTGCTTTTGGGTGGTTGTTGCAGGCAGTTGTGGAGCTGTTCCCTGGTGGTTTCGTTGGTTATGCAATTAAGAACCGCCAAAAATATGTACTGCAAGAAGCAGTTACAGCAAGTGTAGGAAACAAAATACTAATTTAAAAAAGTCTTTAGTTTGATAATAGGTCAGAAGCAGAACAAAAACTTACCTAAAGCAATGGGGTGTTTTCCCAGTCACAGCAGAAAGCATTTAATCGAGACTACAAATCTACCACTGCCTCTTGTGATTCTTTTTCCCAGCACTGGTTCATTTCTCTGTCAGTGGAAAATTTTTTTTAATGAGTAAAGAAAAAAACCCAGCAACCTTCAGTTTGTCTTCTGAAGGCTGCTTCTCTCTGTCACTGGTATTTTGGGTAGCTTTTTTCTAAAGATAAAAAGACATCATCTTCAGCAGACAGTTGAACTGTTCTGCTTCACTGACTTCTACGTGTGTTAAAGACATCCTAAAATATATGCCATGCTGCCAGACAGAATGCTGCACTCTATCTGCAAGTGGCTGCAGCGTGACTGGGGATCTTGGACTTGCTGGAAGCAGTGGGGAAGGTAGCTTGGGTGGGCTTTTTTTTTTTTTCCCCTCAAATTACTTATTTTAGGAAGGTTTTTGCTGCTGAAATACTAATTTTAGTCATTAAATATTCAAAGTTTCATTGGCTGCTTGGAGTTTACACTGTTCTTTCTAACCTGCACCAGCACGTAACTCAGCCCTTAGAAAACAGACGACAAAATGAAATGTGTTATTTCTGCCCTGTCATTCACTAACGGTGTCGGGATTGATGTACTTTGGGCTTGCATAATTTCTTACTTAAAGCAGATAAGAGGAGAGAGAGAGGCTGTGGAATCTGATAGAATAAAGATAAATAACTGGAAAAAAAATCGAATTGCCATTTGAGAAACCCCAACCCCATTAAACCAGAGTAGAAAGGGGGGGGAGAGACTGACAACAATGACACACCCCCAAATCATCTAGGTTTGCGACTGCAGACAACAGGGAAAAGTAGCAGCCCTTCTACCAGCATGAGGCCAGCACCGTAGGGTTTTCTTGTGGTGTAGGCTGGCACTCTCCTGAGAGGTAAAATCCGTTCATCTCCACCAAAAGGGAAGCTCCAGTTAACAGCAGTTGTAACTGATGAGCTGATCTCTTGCGCTGCTTACAGGTCTGCTCAGTGCCGCTGAGCCTGTGAAGCAAGAAGTACTGGAGCGCTCTTCTAGGCATGGAAGCATGTATGCTATTTAAGCATGAGTATGTTGAGGAAAATAAATAAATTAATACATACAATACTTTAATACAAATTGAGAGCACAAAAAAAAAAGCCAAGTTATTGGAGTGTTTCAACAGTCCTCTGCTTCTGTTAGCACCATCCTAGCTGCAGAAGTGAAATGACTTTTTAATTGAGAAGGGATCTAGCTGTATGGATGGCACCAGTTAGGATGTGTGCAGTGCCATGTGTAGACATCTCTCTTTGGAAACGGAGTATCCTATTTTGATATAACTGAGCCAGACTCTGAGTTGTTAATAAAAGCAAGCCTAGAGTAACCCAAAGTTTAGTGAAATTCTTTAACAGATCCTATAGAAATTTGACAAAGGTGTGCTTGTTCCAGAACAATTTCCCAGTTTTACAAAGAAATACATGTGTGTGCATTATTAAAATAGTTAGAGTTGAATTTTGAAAGTCAGATGTGTTTGTGAGAAGCATTGGGCAGGGCTGGGGTGTCCGGGGTCCTTAGCTGGGCTTGACCTAAAATACAGTTGTATAATAACAAGAGTGGCTCCAACCTTATTGCTGAACCATAGGGAACCACCTCCAGAGCCATAGCCGCGTGTCTTCCCTCATTACATGGGAACATTTTGCAGCTGGCTGACAGCAGCTTCCCGGGATTGCATAAAGAAGCTGCACGTTCACCTCCTCCAACGTGAGGTGCCTGCCCAGAGGGATGCACGGGAGGACTTGGCTCAACTTCTTGTACATTGAGAACCATGGAGCCATGGTCGTGGGATGAAGGAGGGGAACTTGCTTGGGTCCGCTTGTTTTGGGAAGAGGAGGCTGATGGTTAAAAGCTGAGGTGGCAGTAGGATGTTTTTGTGGCTGAACATCAGCGTAGGTGTTAGCTGGCAGTGACTGGATGGCATGTGAGGGAGGAAGGGACGTGGCAAATCCTTTTCCCCATGGTGGTTGGTTTTAGGCAGGTGGTGTGTGTGCACACTAGTGACTGAGTAAAGCTGCCCCACTCTTGCTGTGCGGGTGCCTGTCCTGAGCAAACCAGATGGTTTATGGGACTGCAGAGGTAGTTTCAAAATTTGTCAGGATTTCCAGTGAAAGAGGAGATTTACCGTATAAGTTAATGATGGGGAGTTGTATAATTACAATGAATCAAAACTTCCCACATGGAGATTTTAGAACCACAGATGATGTGAAACTTGCCCTGAGCTTTAACTAGCCTGCCAGACCCAAACAGTTTGTGTCTCTGCTTATCTCCGTTTCGGAGAAATGGTTGAGAGGGGCTTTTGGTTTCTGCAGACACGGAAGTTTTAGTATCTCTAGACCTCAGCCACAGTCGTGCAGACCTGTGCTTGGGAGCTGTGACTGTGTGCTGGGAGTGCTGGATGTGCGGAGCTGTTGGGAGGTGGGTGTAAGGCTGAGCCCCAGGGCAGCTCTCAGAGTGATGAAGAAAAAAGCACTGAGGCATTGCCAGACTGTCACCTAATACAAATATCCCCAGAAGAGGGCTAACCCTGTGCTGCTAAAATGGAATTTTAAAAAAATAATTAATTCTTAGTTGTAGTTCATGCAGGCATGTTTTTGGCTGCGTATGGGACTGAGCATGGCTCTTTCCAACGTCTCCTGATGTCTGGCAAAAGTGTGAATGACTTAAATAACTCTGAAATGCCATGCTGATGTCTGTTCCTTTTTTTTAGGTTGATCTTTATTTTAAGGCATACCAGTGAAGATGACACCAAAACATGAAAAACAAGTAAGTGATGTTTAAGCTTTAATAAAAAAAGGATTCTAGTTTGGTGGTTGTGAATTGCATTTCACTAAGGCTCACAAGGACCAGGAAATATTGGTTCTGTTCTTCATGCTTTCAATTGCCAGGCTATAGAATATTCTGGACTGATGCAGTGCTAGGTCTTTCTGTTAAAAGTTTGATGGAAGAATCAAATATTCATTGGATCAGAGAGGAAGAGAGTAAATAACTGTGCATAAGGGCCTCGGATACTGAGGCAGGAGAGGGGGACTTGGATTTCAGTCTTGTCTCCATCAGTCTTTGGGTATGTTGTAGGACATAATGATTTGAGATGGATCTGAACTCTAATTACCAGATGGGTGGACCACAGAAATCACATTTGCACGTTCTCTTTTGCTCAGCCCCAGTGCACGTTAACAGTTTCAACGTCTTAATCTGTCTCAGCAATTAGTCTCTTACCAGGTGATGCCAACATTCCCAGCATGAAAATGCCCATGTCCTTTGTGGCTGATCCTTTTACTAATAGGCAACCTAATGGGGAGACTTCTTTCTTTTTTTTTTTTTCCCCGTTTTTTTCTTGGAAGCTTTGTGGAAAATGACTCGCCAGGGGTTATTGACTAATCAGATATGTAACAGTGGCACCATGGAGCATGAGGTTATCACCTGATACTGTCCTGAGCACGGAGATTTGAAATAAAATGGAGCTGGAATGAATGAAGCAAATAATCATCCCATGTGAGATTATTTTTATTCCTTCTCTTTGTTGTAGACTTTTTTTCCCCATATTAAAAATAGATCCATGTCAGATTTCCTATATTCCTAATAGGAAAATGTTAAAAATAAGCTTCTCAGAAACAACAGGTTTTGTGGTCAAGTTCTGTATAGTAGAGCCACCTCTGAGCAATCCATTGCTTGATGCAGAACTGTGTCCTGCAGGAGAAAAGGGGGGGAAGAGAGGAAAAAAAAAAGAAAGAAAAAGAGAAAGACTTCTTGCCTTCGCTTCAGCTGTTTTTATGGTATATTCTTCCTTTTGAGACAAATCCTAATGGGAACATTTCAGTGACTAGTGCCTGTGTCTACATGACCTCAGCGCTGACCTTTTCCTCTGCTGACAGCACTCGTTGCTCTTCACACAGCACCATGTGGCAGTCAGTGTAAGCCAGGCAGGGGGCTGCTTTGGCCATTTTGTCATTTTTATGTGACCCTAATGACTTGGACTACTCTGGGCCTTGAGGACAGGGTAGTAAAATGCCACCAGTGCCATGCCTAAACTGGGCATTACAGCCAGGAAGTAAAAGGCATGCCTGGCAGAGAAGCCACTTTGCTGATTCCTTCTTGTTAGGTAGTTGTGACTGTTTTTTGTAGTAGTTCTGGCTACTTTTGGGGCAGACTTGAAATTCTTCGTGAGGATGTTTGGGCCAGTGTGACTGCTGAAAGCTATAGCATGAGTAGTTCAAATAGGTGTGGTGGTTTGACCCTGGCTGGAGGTCAGATGCCCACTAAAGTCACTCTATCACTCCCCTTTTCTACTGGACAGGGGAAGAAATACGTATTGAGAGGCTTAGGAGTTGAGATAAGGACAGGGAGAGATCATTCTGCAGTTAGCGTCACGGGCAAAACAGACTCAGCACAGAGTAAGGGAAAGAAAGCTATCTAATTTATTGCACTACACTACTCACTCAGTGAAACCAGAGTCGGATAATAAAAAGTGCAACCAGATCTTAAAACACCTCCCCTCACCCCTCCCTTCCTAGCAGACTTCACTTTAGTCATGATTTCTCTCCTTCCTTCTTCCCCCATTGTGGTACAGGGAGGGGCACGGAATGGGGGTTTTGGTCAGTTCCTCCTAGTTATTTTTCTTCCTAGCTGGGAGGGGTGGATGGGACATTTCCTCACACCCTTCTCCTGCTCCAGCCTGGAGTCCCACCCATATGAGACAGTCCTCCACAAACGTCTCCATGAGTCCTTTCTGTTGGATGTCAGCTCCTCATCAGTTGCCTCAGCGTGGCTCCCTTCCATGGGGTGCTTGACCTTCAGGCCCAGGCTGCTCCAGCCTGGTCCCCCTCAGAGTCACAAGTCCCTCAGCAAACCTGCTCCCATGTGGGTTGGTGTCTCCGTGGGCTGGCTGCAAGTTTTGCTGCCAGCCCCTTGCTCCAGTGCAGGCTTCCCATGGGGTCACAGTGCCCTTCAGATGTCTCCACCCACTCCAGCGTGGGGTCCTACACAGGCTGTAGATGGGATCTCTGCTCCCTGTCATTATCCATGGGCTGCAGGGGGACAGCTGCTTCACCATGGTCTTCTCCACGGGCTGCAGGGGAATCTCTCAGGCACCTGGACCGCCTCATCCCTCCCACCACCCCCTTCTTCCCTGGCCTGTGCACCTGCACAGTTTCTTACATCATCTCACTCTCTTATCTGGTGGCAAAAAGTGGCCGCTTACATTTTTTTTTTTTTTTTTTTCCCTTCTAAGTGTGATTCCCAGAGGCACTGTGACCATTGCTGATGGGCTCAGGCCTTGGTCAACCACGACTCAGGCCTTGAGCAGGCTGGTGTTTGCTCTCTGGGGCCTGCATAGAGCTTCTAGCTGCTGCTTGCAGAAGCCGCCCCTGCAAGCACCCTCCTTCACCAGAACCCAGCCATGCAAAGCTACCACAATAGGAAATGTTTTCCTTATGAATTTAGCTACTTCCAGAGAGAAGGAATAAATGGAAATGCTACTTTTTCCGTTAACTTTCTGTTGACTCTGTATTATCCCCAGTGCAATAGGCCTCCATGACCAAGCTTGCGTGCTTTGAAGTCTCAGCAGTAAGATCTAGTTTTGAGAGAACTATTGCACTTAAGCATTAAAGGAAACATCAGTTTTGAGTGCATGACACGTGTATTTTACCCCTCAGTTTAAAAAAAAAATCCAAAACAAACCACAAACAAGCAAACCCATCTGAAAATGTATATGCTATGGCATCATAGCTAGATGTGCAGTCCTGGGAGAAACAAGCAGAACTGGACAAAGGAAGAAAACACCTTGAAAAGGATTGCATCTGACACAAGTAAAAAGTCCCTGACCCCCTGGCTGTCTTTGGGCTCTGCTTCCTGGGTTGTGTGGCTGGGCTGCGATGCAGTCTTGTGACACAAGATGAAATTGGTCTTCATGTGGGCTGTGGGAGGAAGAGGTCAGTCCCACCTCCATAGGTGGCCAGTGCATTACTTGAAGATAGATGTGTCTATCAAGGGTATCCTAATTTTTACAGCAAAATGGGAAGGGGGGGTATGTACGAAGGAAAAAGGCAACTGTTACCTGCTGTGATCTGTGGATGCTTTGTGACCAGTGAATGCAGGATGCACCAAGCATCCAACAGCAATCTCCCAGAGAGATGTTCTGCCACCTATGGACCCTAGCATAACCTGTGTATGATTATTGGCCTTTACAAGCCTACTTTTAGAGGGACAGGGAGGCATAACCGCCTTTCCTAGCAGTGTATCTGCATCTGTACTGGCCGGTTACAGCTGCTTTGTTTAAATAGATACTGTTGTCCCAGTGGAGTCTTGTATCCTGGAGAAGGCTTAAAGGTCAAAAGAGAAGGGATGCTCTACATGTGCAATGCCACTGTCTCAGAGCAGCAGAAACAGTAAGGGGAATTGGGATTAACGCTTCCTTCATTCAAGATGTTTATAGGGGAAGTAACCACAGATCTTGAGAAAATCTGTACATTTTTGATTTTGCTTTTTAGTTGCTTAATGCTTATCTTACTTCATTCTGATTTCAGCTGTGGTATTTTCTAGTAAATAAAGGGGGGAAAAAAAAAAAAGTCTTCTGCAAAAATTGTGGTGTTTCAAACCAGAGCTGACACTGATATGTGAGGGCTGCAATTTGCTGAGGTGCTGTGCTGCAGAGTGTGTTTACTCTTGGTCAATGATATACTGTCCAGACAGCTGCCTACCATGGCATGTACAGCAGGCCTTCTTTCTTCTGGTGGTACAGTCCGAAGGGTGCTTGAGTTCCTCAGTATTGAACCTCCGTGACAGTTTGGAAATTAAAAGTATACAGAGGTGGGGTTTTTTAAATCATGTGGTCTGGAATGATTTGCAAGGTCACCTGTAGCCAACATAAGTTTTTATCATAATACCTTGGTATAACAGAGGTTGAAAGAAGCATTTTATTTAGAAGATTATTTTGAATCTCTGTGAAGGAGAGGGGTATGGAAGGTTACTTGGAAATGAAGTAATTTAGGGAACCTGGACAAAGAGAAGGGCAAGGGGAAGCTGGTACAGTGATATATGAGAGGAAGGGAACCAAGGTTAGGTTACGGCAGGGTACCCGCTGTCATGACTCCTGGGCTGCAGCAGTTAGAGGGAAGAGGGGAGCGGTGCCCAGTGTGAAGCATCCTACTGTTGTTGCTCCTCTTCTAGCTTTCGGGACTGATACATTTAGAGCTCAGGAAAGAAAAGAAAGTATGTTTAGGAGAAGTGGTTGCAGCTCAGTGAAAGAGTGAGGCTGGGAAGACAAAAACTTGAGAAAGATAAGATTATGGAAATAAAAAGAAGTTACAGTGGGTCCAAAAGTATGACACATCTGTATATATGTGCAAAGTGTGGTAGGCAGTGAGGCAGGAGGAAGAAAAAAACCTGACTGGAAAACTGTTTTCTCTCCTTTGTTGAGCATGTTGCTCAGGATCTGCTCGGGAGGGGGAATAACTTCCTCCCCTCTCTGCTGGTGTTTCTCCATTTGTAAAGGCATGACCCTCAGCTGGTATAAGTGATTACAGCTCTGTTCATTTGTTCCTTTTGGCACGGGGTTAAAAAGCTGCAAAGAATACAGAGCAGTGGAGAACTGGGCCTCAGGTCCTCTTCAGCAAGGAAAGAAGTGGTGGAGGTGACAGGAGCTTTTCAGATGGGCTTTCTTTGGCAAGGAGCTCATGAAACGCACCAAAAGGGTGTCTAACAATAGTGTAGGAAATGTCCCTGTGACTTGGAGCTGGGGTAAATGAGAGAAAACCATGGGCTGTATCCAGACATCAGGCCACAGGCTTTGCGTCCCTGAGGAAGAACTGCCCGGAAATTAGCATGGTAAATGATTTAATCCAGACCAGGAATGCTTCCCTGCCATGTACAGAGTGCAGTGGCTGTGCAGGGAAAAAATACACCTTTTCCATCCAAGGCTGTTACTGTTCTCCTGTTGGTCTGTCAAAGGTTGCTGCTGGAGGCGTGCTGAGGTCTGTGTGGTGGGGGGAGAAGACTTAGCTGGAGAGCAAAATTTCTGACATCTGTGGTTTGGGCATGGAGAGATGTTTTGAGAGATTTCTAGTTCAAGATTTTTTGATTTTATGCGAAGATGAACTAAAAAAGCATGTATGTACCAGAGACACTGTCGTTCCTCCCACAGTTGCTTCCTGTACCTGTAGATATTGTGCAGTGCCTTCCTCTCAGAGGGGGTTTATCTGCAGCTTAAAAAGATAACGCTTTTCTTTAACTGAGTCATTGCTTAAGTGGTTAGCTTAGCTCTCCAGGTGAATAGTTTGTTTAAGCAACTGAAGTAGGGGAGGCTATTCATGCCCTTGGGAAATAGCAGGTAGGTAGGCACACTTTCAACCTTTGCATTTTAAAGAAACCTTTTCCATCTTACTATGAACATACAGATTTACTGGGGTTTGGGTTGTTTATTTAATGCAATACAGGCTTTCACATGATTGTCAGCTAGGGATACTCTCCAGCATACAATTCTTTCAGCCTTTTCCAGTTCCTATTAGTGATGCCCAGTAATGCCCATGGGCCTCTCGCACTCCTTTGGGATCCCTCTAAATTATCATGTAAGGGTGGGATTTACAAGGAAATATAAGCTGTCATATCTCATCTAGGAAAACACTCAGCATCATTTTTCCCTGAAACTGGGGAATTATGCACTGTGGTGTGTTTGTGTTGCTTCCTTGGGCAGGTTGATGGACAGTGGGATAGCAGTCCCCTGGTCCTGCATCCTCAGCGGTACTCTTAAGTTCTTGGTGTATCAGGAAGGATGTGCAGCATGGCAGAGGATTCACCTCCCTCCATGTGACATCCGGGATGCTTGGTTTGAGCCCTTGATTCTGTGCATCAAACCTGTGTCTGGGTCAGTTAATAGTGGCACGTCCTTTTCTACTGGGCTCGAGTGAGTCTTTTGAGGTATAGAAGAAAGGCAGTTCTTCAGCCCCTGTGGAGTTACCAAGCACTGATCTCAGATCCCTGAAATCGGTGGATATAAATATTTGATTTTAAAAAATACAGAAAAAATTACAAAAAGAAATTTAGCAGCAAATAAAACACTGCATGTAAGTATTGTGTATGTGGAGCAGGTTTGTAACACGTTCTTTGTGACTGTTGACTACAGGGGTGAGAAGAGCCTAAAATAACCTGCCTGGTTCTCTCTCAACATGTTAGGCTTTCAGTTTGTAGCCGCTGAAATCACCAAATCTCCCATGCATGAAGGTTGTATGACTTTTCACAGTATTACTTCATCTGAAATATTCCTTTCCAGCAAGCAGTTAAGCAAGGAATTTCCCGGACATGTGGTGCAGTTCAGATGATTCATTGCTCTTTGCTTCTCCTTTTATAGGGTTGCAAAATTCAATAAAACAGCAGTTCGGCTTTTAATCTGAGCGCAGTAGTTTGTGGCACAGCAATCAAGAGACTCTTTCAGTCTTCCGAAATTAATTGCTTGGCTTTTATTATGCGCTTGCAGGAATTTGTAACTGTCTTGGTGCGAGACCCCAGGACACAGAAAGAAGACTCGTGGCATTCCTACATAGACTACGAGATATTTATTCATGTAAGTATAAAAGTATCAGCAAAGGTTCTTTGGGCTCATATTGCTGTTTCTGTCCAAGCCAGGGTTCTCGTTGGGGTATTAATGAAATTTCTTTATCCTGCTTCTGGGAAACCGGAGGATGTTATTCTCTTCCTAACAACTGAGATGCAGTGAGACAGGCAAGGTGGGTTGGCTGAGGGCCGTTTAGTAGGTCTATGGCGGAGCTGGGAAGTGATCCTCATGTTGTGTTCACACATGCTTTCCACAGTGTCTTGCCACAGAGGCTATTCTCAGCTTTACATATCCTCTAGAAGCCTGTCATAGTGATGTCTTAGCATTGTAGAAGAATTTCTGTGTTTGGGTATGCATGGGAAAACAACTTTCTCTTTAAGTAAAGCATCTGCTTATTTGTACTTTAAATTCTTCTCAGCTCCTCTTTTTGCCAAGTTACTTGGTTGCTGCAATGTGATTGTTTTCAGTGTACAGTGATGTCATCCAGGCACTACTAACTGTCATAGTGTGTGTTAGGTAACTACATTTGGGTTTGTGATTGTGGTCATTAATTGGAGTGCACGTAGAATTGGTGTTCTCTGGTGTCTTAAATCTGTCTTATACATTCTTTTGTTTTCTTGATTATTCTTCTTTGGGGGATGATACGTTAAAGGAGTTATTCCTGATTTCCCAAATGGCAATTCAGGGATTTTAACTGCAATGCCAAATTATTTTTTTTGAGAAGCGTATCAAGTATCAGGTGAAGAATTTGAGAGCACCAGCTCGCATGGTTGATGCTTGGCAGAAGACCAAAAGCACTTCCTTCCTGTGTGTGGGAGAGCCTAAGCATTCAGCATAACAAGAGCGAGCAGTCAAATGATGGCTTATTAAATGTCCATCGTGACGAGTGCTTCTCTCTCCTGGGGTGGGCAGAGCTGTGAAACTTTGATGCTTTGTGATGCGGTTTAAATACCAATTCAAAAGCAATTAAATTTCTGACTTCTGATAAATATAGATTCCATAGATGCAGCTGGGCTGGTGCTATATTCCTGTTTCATAGGCATCTGTGGTTTTGTGTAGAAGCGTATTACTGGCTTTCTCAGTGACTGCTAAGCTGGGGTGATGTCATTTAGATCTAGTGTTATGTGATTCAGCACCCGGTGTCTCTGAAGCTGGTAAGTATCAGCTCAGGTTACTACCAGCACACTGCCTGGGCTTCCAGAGACCAAGTCTCAAGGTCAGTCCTGCCACCAAGGCTACTCAATGGATTCAAAATCGTGGGTCTGCCAGGCTCTTAGACCATCTGGGTTCTCCTTCTGCCCAGCTCCCAGAGCATTTAGCAGCCTAAACTGTTGAGGTATCCCAGGTCCTCGTCTGTTCCCGAAAGCTGGCATCTTTGTACCTTCTACAACCTGCGTCATGCGGCTGTCTAGGAGCTGTGGCTTCTGGCAGGCAATCGAGGGTTGGTTGGATTTATGATGGTGCATTTATAATGGAGTCCTTTCTGGTAGGTGGAGGGGTTCACCTAAATGCATGCTCCACAGAAAAACTTGGCAAAAACGTTTAATTTCCGTGAATTGTTTCTCTTTTGATGATTCATCATTTTTCTGATGCAGTAATAGTGTTCATTGGGAAAGCTTCCAAATACTGCTACTTGGAGAGGAGTCAACGTTAGTTTCTTTAAGTAGGATTGCATGCTGAAAGAACTCTATATAGCCAGCTTTTGCAGGATTGTAACTAGAATAGCTAAACATCAGTTCCTCCCCCCTGCCCCCCCAGCCCCCAAGATTGTCATCATCTGCTGAAACTTTTTTCCTGAGATTTTTTTTTTTCCGTTACTCAAGTTGTACCATAATGTAGATCTCTCTCTTTTAAAAAGAAAAACAGTAAAGAAAAATCCATGAGATCTCAGAGTTTGTGGCTTGGCTTTTTTTACCCCTGAGAAGCAGTAGAAACTGTCACTGGTTCTGTCTGAGATATGTATGGTCCTTAATCTAAGCTGAACTCACGTGAAGCTTTCTATTGGTGTCTCAGGGATTAGCATCTCGATGTGTTTGTTCAGGTTTGGGGGTTTTCTTTAATATCATGCCTGCACTATACCTTAAGCTGACTTACAAAGTAAAACGTTTTTTGTTTCCCAACAGACAAACAGCATGTGCTTCACAAGGAAAACATCCTGTGTCAGACGACGCTTCCGAGAATTTGTTTGGCTTCGGCAGAGGCTTCAGAGCAATGCGGTGCTTATGTGAGAGCTTCATATATGGCTGTTCAACAACCTGTCAATCAGCAGAGGGGTGGATTGCTTCATTTTAATCCTGAGAATTACAGAAGTCAGAGCTGGGAAGTGCCCTGGGTTTCTTACTGGCACAAGTTTATTCTGTACAAGGCTGTTTCTCTCTTTTAAACCCAGAAGAACGTGGTTTGTACTGACAGACTTTGGTGAGCCCCCCGTGTTTCATTTTGCTGTGCGCAGGTAGCAGAAGTAGCAGTCTAGTGTAGGTGTGCATATCTCCTCTGCTCTTCTAGGATACACTCAGGTTCTTCAAGGACCGTGAGAGTCCCAGCTAGACATGCATGCAGGCTTAACAACTGCACCACAAAAATCATACTTGATTATTTATTTTTCCCCTTTGAGGTGTGTAAGAAACCCTCTAGTTTCTCAATCCTGTGTTCCCATCTCTGGTTTCACAAGATTCTGGAACGTGATCCATGACTTTCACATGCTTGGGGTTGGCATTTGCTTACTGCATTTCGCTCTGCTGTTTTGGATTTGGTTTTAACTGTGTGTTTACTTGTTGTTTATAAAGACAGTTACCTGAACTGCCGTCTAAAACTCCCTTCTTCAACATGAACAACCCCCATCACGTGGATCATCGCCGGCAGGGTCTGCAAGAATTCCTGGAAAAGTAAGTACAGCCTATTTTGTTCTAGAGATGTCAGCGTTTTTATGATGTCATCAATTTTCTGGTTTAAAATAGCTCATTTCTGGTACTTGAGAGCCACCGTGTGGTCATCTGTACATGTTACACATTCGGGTTTATTTTTATATTTGCAGAGTCATATTTTACACACGTGACTTCAGCTGTGGCTTTTCCCTTGTGCTTCCTTGCCTTGGTTATAAATGTGGTGTCACTTTGCAGTTGTGTGCTAAGGTTGGGAGATCCTTTGCCGTGACGTCTATTTCTAGCTTTCAATGAGTGAGCTAGGTACTCCCACACACAGAAACAGCCTTTCTCTCCCTCTTTATGTTCACGGGAAATCAGTGTCTTTGTGAAAGTTCCTCCTGTTACAAGGGAGCATCGTGTGGATCTTCTGCATCCCTCAGTGACTGTGTCATGCTCTGCAGTGGCAGAGAGACCCTGTTGGTGTAATTTTTCTGCTTTCTCTGCTTGTAAAGGTGGAGACTACTTATCATCTTTCAGTATCAGTTGTTCCATGAATTGGAATGGTATAAGCAAAGGAAAAAAGTAGATGATTTAATTAGGTCGGTCCGGTAGGGGAATATTGGACCCACTGTTTTTTCCAGTCACTGGGATATAACTGTAAACTTTCCCAGCTGATTTGGCCTGGAGGTATATTTTTTTAGGCTCAACAGCTGACGGCAGGGAGAGGTAGCCACTGTGTAGAGATACATATGGAGTCAGTGACCAAAAGGATAGGTGATGAGTACTGATCGAAGGCATGTGAGAGAGGGAGAGCAGAAAAACAACTCAGTGGAGTATTTTCTGCACCTCAGGAAAGAAAGCCAGGGAAGCCGTGGCTGTGCTTCTAGAAGTGATGTCAAGGGTCATGCAGAGGCTATGGTGTTTCAGGTCTGTGGGTACCAGTAGTTTATGGCTTAGCTGTGCTGCCCCATGGCAGAGAGGCCAAAGGTAAAGTATTTCAGCATCACAAATATTAACAACACTGGCCTTCAGAAGGCAAAGCAGAGAGGTAGATTCTCTTAAAACATCATCCTCGCTCTCCAATTTTGTGGATATCTGTAGCTCACATGTGCACTGACGGCACGAGGAGTGTTTCACCTTGCTGCTATTAGTCCGGGAGCAGGGAAGAAGAGGCATCTCTGTTGTGAGGTAATGCTTTAAATGTTTGAACTTGGATGCTGTTTAGAAAGATGTCAGCTTTCTTTCAGCCCTGGGGAGTAGTTGGAGGGAAATTTGGGAGGCAGCGTTGTGTTATGATGAATTGGCTTGGCACCTTACGTGCCGTACCATTGCCCTCTGCTGGCTGGCACCTCAGCGATGCTGAAGAGATCTTGTCACTGGCTTAGCTAGCCTGCCAGGATGCTTCTCTCCACACACCCTTTTTTTTTTCTTCTGCGTGTCTGAACCAAAACTTACGATTTATTTTTCCAAAATTGCATTTGCGGGCCTCACTGCCCTGTAGCATGGCAGTGCCAGGGGAAGCCGGACATCCCCTGACACATTAGGAAAGGGGTAGGAAAGGAGCCAGAAAGTAGTTGCATGGGGTGGTGTAACCCAGAAATGCAAAGCCAAGTGCTCCATTGACTCTGGCAGTGATGGTAGCCACTGTGCACAAGCACACAGCCCCGGTGGTGTTTGTTTGTGACAGTGAGAAGAAATGGGATTTGAGCCCGTGCAGACCTGTCAGGGGAGGGGTTTGCAGGTAGTGTTTTTCAGATGCATGTCTGCAATGTGGGGGCCTGAGCATCTATCTGCACTAGGTGGCTTGTGAGGTTATTTGGATCCAAGCCATCCCTGAACTGAGTTTTCATCTTTCACAACTCGTGCCCATGGGTGTACGAGCAGGTTGCTGCCGCATCTGCCCAGACAGGAGCCATGTGCCTGAGGACTAAGGATCGAGGGGCTGTGGGCTCTCTGGTGTGCAGCTTCTGGCCCTGGTTGCTCCTCTGGGTTGCCCATATGTGGACATCTGTGAAGTTCTCTTGTCCTCCTTCATGCATCACTCCAGAGCATGCAAGGTGCTTACTTAGAGCCTTTGTGAAGCCTTTCTGTGCTGAGCACGGTAGTGTGAGGATTAGGCCAGCAGCTGGAAGCTAAAGCAAGCACGAGAGTTTGGTGAGGCCTGGAAACAGGTGTCCCATTTTGATTTGGCTTTGCTGTGCAAATGCAGGGTAAGACCTGCTTGTCTTACAGGTTATTATCTCTGAGTGATGAAGAGCTGTAAAGCTCACTTCTTGTCTGGGTGTAATTTAATATTTCAAGAGGCCATTTGCATTAACGGAAGCCAGCTAGCCCCTGTTCAATTATAAATTACCTCGTAAGAACAAGGAAAATTATGTGTTTTTCCTGGTAAGTATCATCATATCTTGGAAGATGTCTGTAAATTCACAGGAAAATCTTGTTCTTAAACTGAAGGTAAAAATTAAAAAAATACTGTATAATATCAGGTTCTGTAAGTTCCTCTTTGCTTTCTTCCCTCTTCAGCTGCACAGGTTTAACTTTGGGACTTAGATTACTTTCATAGAAGATAATCCATGCTTGCTTATCAGAAAACTAATTAACAAAACCATTTTAAATGTAGTTGGGCTCGATGACTGATACTTTTTTTAATTGATACAATTAGATAAAAAAAAATTACGTGGTTTAGAAAAAAGGATTAGTCTTCAATTAGTTGGCCAACATGGAGATTTATGATGGAGTGGAAGACACAATAGGAGTTTTGAGAAAAGCAGTACTTGGATTCACATCTGCCACCCGGGGTGGCTGTGTGTGGGCTTGCTTGGTGCTAAATAAGCTAGCCAAAACTCGTCTGCCTGAGGCAGGGCTGTACTCTGGAGATGCCTGGGGTTTTTGGCACCTTCCTCACACCTCCTTACCATCCCCACTGCTCTCCCACGGGCAGGGGCTGGTGCCACGTTGGAGGATGCTCTCCCAGTGGTGTCTCCACTGGGTTGCAGAAAGCGAAAGGCTGGCTCCAAAGCCAGCTTGCCAGGAGCATCGGTGGCCATGGGGCAGGTGGGATCACCTCAGGCGAGCAGTGGCTGTGTCTTTCCAAGGGGGCCTAGCTAATAATTCCTATCTGATGAGTGGGTAACACCCAGCAGCCATGTGTTGCTTAATCCTCTCTTAAACGTACACATTATCAGATGCCCAACAGTTGCTCACTCTAAGTAACATTTCCTCCTGTGTGTAAAGTGAAGGAGGAAACAGTCGGCTTTTTTTTGTCCTTTATTTTTCTTTTAAGAGGAAACTGGGGCTTTGTTTGCAGTGGGCTGGGGCGAGAGGCTGGATGCTCAATAGAGGGCACTACAGCCCAGGCTGTCATCCCCGCCTCTCAACTCCTGGGTTGAGCTTCCCTCCCCCCCCCCCATCCTTGCTCTCGTGATATGATGTAAATGGGCAAGAGTAAATTTGTTGAAAACAAAATCGGAGTGTTAACCTTCCACACACATGCAAGTGTGCATCTGTCATTGTATTAGGTTACAGTAGATACAGGAAATCTTTAGTTAGGATTAAGTTGTGCTGTTGAGCCATATGTTGTTCTCCTCCAGCAGAGCAGTGTATAATATACCTAATAAAATCATGTTGAAGAAAACCAGATTTTGGACCTTGTCCAAATAAGAAAAACCACATGTTTTGTCTTTTGTAAGTGTTCTTGCCATAAGACAGGGAAAGAGAAATACTTCTCGTATAGTATCCAGTATTTCCTCAAAAATGACCTTATTTCTTCTGGTCACAGAGTGACTTCTTTTTTTCGGCCCTTCTTCTTTAAAGGTCTAGAGATCAGGAGCATTTACTGAAAGCTTACAAACAAAGATTGGCCTGGCCGCGAATAAAAAATGATTTTATTATCTCTAATTCAAACGTAGAGCCTTATCCTGCAGCCCCCTTAATCACATAAATAGTCATTATGCATGTGAGCAATCTGGCTGAGAGGAGTGAGATCTCTGACAAGTAATGACTGCTGATGGGATCAAGACTTGCAGGATTCAGCCCTCCCTTCTTATTCCAGGCGCGCATGGAAAGCCTGTTATTCTCTTACATACGCCGGGTCAGTTCATAGGAATTATCACCGTGAGCCGTGCCCATTAGCGCGCTGGCAGCGAGAACTGATTCACATGGCTGTAGCCGCAGCTTTGCGCTGACGCGGGCTGTAATAAAGCTGCTGGGAGAGGCACGGGGAGCGCTACCGCTTGCGTGGAAACTGCGCACGCGTTCAGCCTCTGTGGAGACATCCGAGTATTAATATTGTGACAACTCCGCCTTTCCTCTTGCCTTTTTCATTTGTTAGGTGGTGGTTTGGAATTTTGATTTCTCAAGCCTGTGAAGCCAAATCTGTTTTCTTTTTAGATGTACAGCCCTTCACACAGTGGGTCCCCGGGACAGCGAAAGCCCCAGAGAGCAACCTATAGCAGTGCGTAATGCTACCAGTAACATCTGGTGACAAATGTAGGGTTATTGCCTTGAAGGAGGAGTATTTTTGAACAGGAAAGCATAATGCTTATGGGTAGCATGGAACTTGTTTTTCATTGTGATTGCTTGAAGGATGCAATTAAAAAGCAATCTAACCTGTTGGTTCAAATGGTGGCGTGGGGGGGAAGTTATTTTTTTTTAATGAAAAGAAGAAATGCTTCAAGGCTCTGACTGGGTGAAAGGTGTTTTCAGTATGGTTTTAAATGGTTTGCCAAATACACTTAGTGTTTGGTCCTTTTCCCCCTTGTGACCATGTAGGTGCATGTGTGTATATAGATATGTATATGTGTGTGTGTGATTAGCTTTATGAACATCTCTTGATGTCATTGCCCTGGTTCCTCTCCGCTCCTTTCACCTCCAGATGGCACTGTGAAGCAGAAAAGAAAATTACTGTGAAATAATGAGTCCAATGTAAAGTAAAATTGGAAATTGAATTATAGCTGCAGGAAAAAAAAAGGACAGTAGCCTTGAGGTCCTGATCAGTCTGTACTCTTATCACTTTTGTTTGCTGTTCCATGTGTTAGGTTACTGCTGAGTTAATAACGGTGCTTGAGCAGTTCAAGGCTTAGCAGAATTGTACTGGACGTGAAATAAAGCTAAAATGAATTTGTGTCCAATATCATTGACATTAGTGCTCATTACTTCTCTGGTGTAATGCCTCAAACCATCTAAAATCAATTTTAAAGATTACCCATTATTTTATAAAGAAAATAAAATACATTTCAAACAGCAACAGAGCTGTAAGTGTAGTGTAATCTCATGAACAGTTAGTTACTTGTGTTTTCACTGGTTGGCAGGAAACTTTTGAAGGTGCAGCAAGAGGAAAATCTGCGAAACTAAATGCCATCCACAGAGTTTAACGTCCTGCCTTTTTCCTGGGTTACTTGCTATTAGACACGCAAATGTTGGAGTTGCAGAAATGTGCATCCCCTCGTTGTGCTCGTAAGCCTGGGAAAAACAGCAACTCTAGTTACTCTACAGAAAACTCCAGCTTGTTGTTTTTCTTTCTGGTTTGTGGTGGGTTTAGGGGTCTTTTTGTAGACTTTTTTGGTGGGGTTATTTTTTTGTTTGTTTTATTTTGAGTTTGTTTTTTTCTTTAAAGAGGAAGAATATTTACTCTCCCAGTTGCATATAGGTGGATTTACTGTGCGGAACAATACTTTTTGTTACAATGTTTGTCTTTCTTTGGAATATACGTTTATGAAGTGTCAAGGCTGAAATCTCTTTTCAGTGGATGCTACATGATGGCTTTTCAAACTATATTCATGAAGCTGTTACTTGCAAGGTGTGTAGACCTGTGAATTCTGTGTTTTGAACCATTTTTAGACAGCATTTGCTGCTGGCTTTTTTTTTTTTTAGCCTATGAAGAAGTTTCTCTTTATGTTAATATGCTGCATGCATTGATTTTACAGATGTCTGTTTCTCCTGTTCATTTTTAAGTGAAATGGTGAGAATGTAGGTGGGATTACAAAGGGTTTCTCTAGGACTGAAAGGGTGCTTATTTTCAGCTTCAGCAAGATCTGGTCCTTCTGAGCCTGAATTTCAAATGCACCTGGTAGATCATTAGGGTCACTGCAGACGTTTCCTCATTGGAAGGTGTCAGGCTTTGAGTTACTTGGTTGGGACTACGTGTGTTTACCCAGGCACATAAAATGTGCGTGTGCACCAATACCCCGCGTTCTCCGTTAAGATACCTCTTGCTACCTACTTCGATTTTACAGGTTGCCATGGCTTTGATGAAGCCAGAAATCTGTCAGTGTATGTATTAACTGTTGTTGTAATGCTGGCCACTTTAGAGAATGGTTCTCAGGACGTTATTTGTGTTTTAAAATGTTATGGCCCAAGCAGTCTTATTTGAGTGGAGGAACGGATCGGTTATACTTCTTTTAGTCAGAACACCTATTGAATGCAAGGTTTCTTTCTGCTCTTACTAGTTCTCACATTAATGCCATCTCTTGTTTCCTGTTGCTTAGCAATGACTTTTTTTTGGGGGGGGACGACTGTAACCTAAATGGGTAGAAATAGGTAACTCTTGACTCCTAATAGTTTGGATTTGTTTTAAGGTATTTGAATCATTTTCTGTGGAGCACAGTTTGGCATGGTCACAGGTTCTGATGACTTTATTACATGGGTAGAATTACACGTACGTACCAGAAAAAGAGAGTCTCTTGTTAGTCATTCTAGGATTTGTGTATTAAAGAATTCCTTCTTTAGAGAAATATTGCTGCAAAGTTGCATATTTTAAATTCTTTAAAAAATTTATTTCAAAGTAGTGATGATGATCCTCAGTTCTCAGTCCTTGTAAAAGTATCTCTACAACTTTTTGTGTCACTGGAATGTATTTTAATTTGTTTGCTCATACTTGGTATAAGTAAATAAGCTGTGCTGAATGTATTTGAAGACTTAATTAAAAATACATATAAACGAAAGATTAAAACAGACTTTTGAAAAGAATAGCTGGGCTGAAATAGTATTTAAGACTCCCTGAAAACTACTTATACTAGTAGCATTTTCATACTAGGCTTAAATGCATGTGTATTTGTAAAAGTATAAATGATTTTTGGCTTGTGTCGGCTCTGTTGCTTACAGGGATTGCAAAGTCCTGACACTGCCTGTGTGTGTGTGAAGCTCTCTGTACACGTTTCTTTGCCCCACCAAAGAAATTGGTGACTTGTCATTTTTGGAAAAGCTTAGCTATTATAAAAAAAAAACCCCAAACAAACCAAAACCAACCCTGCATTCTCAAATGGAGACCAAATTTTCCTAAGAGTATATGCCTCCAACTGCCTAAAAATCATTAATTGATCCATGTGGTAATAACAGATGGTTAAATGGAAGAAATGTCCTTGAAGTTATTCTAATAGCAGCTGTGCCTAACTATTAGCTTCGTGTTTTTACTCACCTAAAATTCCAAATAATGTAATAAGAAAGTAACACACACCTAATCGTTTTAATATGTTCATTACCTTCTGTTACTGATTTGGGATTCATCTGAAAACTTTAAAACATGACATCATGGAGAATTTGTTCTGGAAAAACACTTTGGAATATATGTCTCTGTGTGCACCTATATAAAAGCATTATGATATTTTTTTTTTCTCTCCCTTTTTCCAGGATCCTACAAGATGCTTTATTGCTTTCAGACAGTAGGCTTCACCTCTTCTTACAGACTCAGCTAAGCCCGGAAGATATGGAGGCTTGTGTATCTGGACAGACCAAGTACTCTGTTGCCGATGCAATTCATAAGTTTGCCTCTTTGAACAGACGTTTTCCTGTAGAAGAAGAGGAGAGGAAAAAAGGGAAAAAAGATGCAGACTCCAATTCGGAGAGGTGATTCTGTGTTTCCTTACTTTCTGAGATTATATATACATACATACACGCGCGCATGCTTCACTTTTTTTTTGTTGATGTAATACTAAGATAATGAAAAAATTAATTGACTGAGATTTTATTGAGCTGTGACAGCTCATCATAGAAGTCTTCACACACACCTCCACACTGAATTAATGAATGCAGTAGAAATTCAATTATCTGCATTCTGATTATGTGAATTTCATTTAGTCAGACTTGAATTATTCGCGTTTAAATTATCTTGCTAAAAAAATATCCAACTGCACTCCAAATGGCTAATTAAAAGTCCAAATTTCCTGTCTCTCTTTGTGACTGGAGATAATTAAAGTTCTCCTCTGTTACTCAGGCTTTGAGTGTGTTGTGAAAACCAATTTCCTCTTTTTTTTTTTCCTTCTTTTTTTTTTTTTTTTTCCCCCTCCTTCCCCCTCTCCCCTTTTCTGCAGTTCATCCTCCGGGCTCGAACCCAGTGATGACAGCGTTTCATGTGGATGTAAAGCGAGCCCAGCTTCTGAAGAATCATGAAAAAAAAAAAAAAGAAAAGAAAAGAATCACTCCTGTACTGCTATCTTAAGGACAGCACAAAGCAGTTTCTGCTCTGTTTACTGGTTATGTGTGCCATGTAAACACGGCTGGCTGGTAACGCGTGCCGAAAAGACGCGTTGTCAATACAGCCCTATGTCCTTACAAGGCTTTTCAAAACAGACTTGGATGCTGTTTGGTTGCTGATTTATTGTGTACGCTGATTCGGGCCTACACGCCGCCTGTTATATTTTATGTTTTTGTGTCTATTGAAATCTCAGTGTTGGGTTAAGTCATGCTCTGCTGACAGACGTAGCAGTTAAAATATCTTTTCCCTCAGCCGAGTGCATGTCTCGGATCTGAAAAAAAAATACAAAGATAACTTAATTCCTCAGCTTAGGAGTTGGTATATCAAATATATTCAAAGCATCTTTTTGTAATTTGCATCGGAGAAGTTTCATCTTTAGAAGTCATTTGACATTGGTGATGAAATTACATACCCCACAAGGTATTCACTTTTTAAAGTAGCTCAGCAACATCAGCAAAACAACATTTGCACAAACTATATGCTGCTGACAATTTGAGATATAAATATATCTTCCTCTGGTCTTTCTGTAATGTTTATGGAAAGCCGGGTTTTATCATGCCTAAGAACCAAAGGCCAAAATTCTTGACCATGGTTGCTTAGAACTTAGAAATATTAATAAAAATGACATCATTTCTAGGCTTGCTGGAGATTCTCAGTTCCCAGGGAATTCCATATACTCATTCCCAGTGAAAATCCTGGGTGAGGTCCATTGAAACCAGCATCCGATTTTTACACTGACATCGCTAGGGCCAGGGATTCTTTCAGGTATTTATCTGAAGACAGTGGGGGCAGGGGGAATATTTTAGTTTAGCTGTTTAAATGGAGAGTATGTCCCTCTCTGAGATGACGATAAGCACGTAGTTACAACACGCTGTATGGACGTGGACCTCTCTGGGAGTACCGGGAGCTGCTGATTCACTGTGGCTGTAGTTAACACGTTGGAATATTGACTTTTTTCCACAAACAAAAGGCAGGCTCAAACACAACTTCGTAACCACCAGCACTGATTTTGATTAAACGTCAGTTTCGCTCTTTATTGTTAACAGCAGCTGGGTAGTGTCTTGTCCCAGATTCTGTCAAAGGAGTAAATTTCACTGTGGTGTTGTATTTATATTTGACATTTAACTGCTATTAAAAAGAGCTGGGGGGGGGGTCTGATCACCCTAGCAAAGATCCCATTAACTTCAGTGCTGTAGTTACCAGCCTAGAAATAGGGGGATTTTTTTTCTTTTTTAAATTCTGTGGATACTTTCAAAGGAGTAGCGTTTTAAACCTGTGAATTACAGAAACAATAGATTATTAAATGGCCAGCTAATAAAGGTTAGCATAGGCATGTGTGGGCATGCTGGTTTGGTTTCTTTTTTAAAGCATCCAGCTGGGAATCTGTAATTTTATAAATGTGTTTTAATAGCCCGAGGATAACCTCTCTTAGGTAACTACTTTAAGCCACTGTGTTTTGTTGATGGTAGGACTTTTTGAAGATAAATACCCGTGTTTCTTTTTTGCTCAGTCCTATTGAACTGCACGAATGTATCTGTTCACCTTCTCAGCTTGCCTGCGAGTTAGCAGCAAAGCTATTTTAATGTAAAAGTGGTAACATTTAATTAAAGCAACAAGTTATCACTAAAAGTAGCTTTAAAAATAACTGTTATTGCCAGGCACAGATCCTTGATTACTTGACTTTTTTTTTTTAAGATGGCACATTATAAGAAAAATTACTTAGCAAATGTATTTAAAACATGGGGAAAACACAAAAACTGGAATAATATCTGAGAGAGATATTACTATTTTTATTTAACATGATGTTAGGGTAGTGGGGCTTGTATTTTGTTTTAAAAGATTCAGCTAAACTGTTGAAGCACTTTATAATTCTGGCCCATGACCACATCCTCGATACCTGATGAAAATTACAGTGATACAAGGTTTGGAGAGCCTTTGTGGCTATCTTTAATTCTGTATGCCAGCAAGTGTTTTCCAAACAAAGATGTTTCTGAAATAAATATTTGGTGTTTAATGGTTCTGTTTGTTGGTCTGTTTATTTTCCTCCTTGCCCTATTAAAAAAATTCCAAGACTACTGTAACAGAACTTTCTTACAAGCTTTGAGGGAAATTTGTGTAAATTTATCTTTTGAATGTTGTGTGTATAGCCAGTATTACTGGCATTTTTCTCAGTAAAGGGAAAGGATTCTATGCTGTAGTATGTCTTCTCTATCAGCTGTAACTGCATATAAATGCTTTAAGACACTTTGTTTAATTTGAACATTTAAATGTAGCTGTTACAAATGTAAATGTACAAAAAATTATTTTTAATCTCTTCTGTGACTTCAGAGATTTGGTGATTTATTGTTTTTTCAACACTCTGTAATACATTTTGCTTCAGTTGATCAATGCAATTCTGATTCTTTTTTTAAGTTTTGATTAATGCTGATATTTCCTGCTAGGTTTTTACATAGCCCAATATCTAATTTACAATATTATTGTTAATTCATACCTAATACAAATAGTTCTGCATTACTTTCATCTTTTGCTTAGAACTTTATATTCTTATTTTTTTATATGATGATTTATTTAAAGCTTTAATTAAATAAAACATGTTACCACTTTCTGTGTTCAAACCTGCCAGCAAGGTTTCTTTTATTTCAGTATCAATATCCTAATCCCTGTGTGACTTACCAGATGTAATTACTCAACTGTTTTTGCGAGGGGCATGTGTTCGCAGCCGGTTCTGCGTGGGTTTGGTGGTGGTACTGGCTTTCTAGAACACGTAAAGTGAAAATAACTCCAGTCATACGCGTTACCACCTTCTGTAAAGTGTAACTTACGAATAGTATTAAGCAAGCTGCTACTTAAAGAGGAAGACGAGGAAAAACTCTCTTTAGGGATGAACATTTTCAGTTCGGTAGCCATGTGGTGCTGTAAGCAGGGAGAGAACCTGCACTGACACTGCACCATAGAACTCTGTTTTTCCTGTATGTGCTAGGTTGATTTTATTTTCTTCAATATTTGGTTTCCACACCCCCCATAGCCCCCCAGAGCACTGTTTATAGAGGTGCGCGTTACCCGTGGCTTGCTCTGGTGTGAAATAAAGACGCAGGCAGGGCGCAGGGGAGCGCGGGGAGGGCTGCGCGGCAAGGAGCGCTGCGCTGCGCAGCGCCGCGGCGCTCTCCCTGCAGCTCCCGGAGCTGCTCTCCCGACGGGATTCCGGGCAGCGGGTTTCTCACCCTCAGGCTTGTTACAGTGCTGCAGCTCTGCGAGTGGTTATTCCCAGGGCGGGGCGCATCCTTTTAATGGAAATGCTTGATGAAGAATACGTATTAAAAACAGTCGGTGACGGGATAAATCGCTTCTTTGCCGCCGCCTGGCATAAAACCGCCCTCGCAAGTAACGCCAGTGCTCTGATAGACCCCAGCCCCGGGCGCAGCCCCCCGCTTGTTTAGTTGGCGGCCCCCCGCAGCACACGCGTGTCCCGGCCGGGGCCGGGCCGCGCTGCCCCCGGGCGCTCCGAGGGCGGGAGGCAGCGCCGGGTGCCCGCAGGGCTTTGCCCGCTGGCGGCTGCTCCCGCGGGGTACGGCGCTTAAATGAAACCCAGGGGAGTACAAAGCATCGGCCTGGGACGCGCTCCCCAGGAGGCGGGAGGGCCTCTTCCATGCCGCAGCGCCCCGGCCCGGCCCTTCCTGGCTCCGCGTCCCCTCCCGGCCCTGCCCCGGGGCCGCCGGCCGCGGAGCGGGGCGAGAGGCTTACCTGGGGCCGCCGTCCTCTCCGCCCCGCTCCGCTCCGCCCCCGCCGCCCCCCCTTCCCCTCCTCCCCCTCCTCCCCCTCACTCCTCTCTCCCCCCCTCCGCGGCACGGCTGGGATCGCGGCTGCGTGTGTGCCCGCGCTGCCGGGAAGGGAGGGGGGCGGCTGTCAGGGAGCGAAGCCGCCCGGCCTTGATCCGGTAACTCGTGGCAACGGCAGCCCGTGGCAACGGCGGGAGGGGCGGGGCCGGGGGAAACACGGGGCACCGCGCTCCCGCAGCGCCCCCTCCCCATCACCGCAGCCGCGGAAGGCGCCGATCCGGCTTTCCCCACGGGGCGGCGCGGAAAGCGGCTCTGCGGCCCGCCTCCCCCCCTCCTCCGGCAGCCCGGGCTCCCTCCTACCCCTCCCTCCGCTCAGGCGGCGCCCCCTCCCCGAGAACCCGTCCTCCAGCATCGCCCGCCGCTCCTCGCCGCGCCGTGCCGCCAGGGGGCGCTGTGGGCCAGCGAGAAGTGCGCGTCCGGGCGGGGCGCGGAGCGGGAGGACGGCCGCGCGCAATATCCGCGGCTTTTCCGCGGGGGCGTTACGGGGTTTTCGTTGGTTTCTCTGCTTTACTGCTCCCCGCACCGGCCCCCCCAGAGCCCCTCCCGTAACCGCGTAGGTCCGCAACACAGGAAAGCGACCCTCTACCCCCACCCCGCCTGCCCTGCGCTGGGGATGTGGCTCGGACTGGGAGCGGGGCTGCACCTGCCTCCCCCGGGGAAGCCCCCACCGCCCCCCCACGCACTGGCCCCCACGGCACGGCCCAGGGCCCCTGCGCCCGGCTCTAATGCCGCGTAGCGATGCGTGTCTGTGTGTCCGGCGCCCTTAGCGGGGCTTTTTCCCAGACAAAAGCAACGCGGGGCCAGCGCAAAGGCGAGCCTCGACACTCGCCGGCCTCCGCGGCAGGCCGGGCGCTCAGGCGGAGGCCGCTCCGCGGAACGACGGGAGCTAGAGGGCACTGTGCCGCCCGGTTATGTAAGACAACCTCGCCTGGAAATGCACAATGAGTCGGGAAGGATTTGTGTAATTAATTGACCAGTCTTAACCTGTTATCGTGATGTAAGGAATTTGGAACTCATTAATTTGGGCCCTGACAGATTTCATATTAGAGCTGGCAAATATGGATTGAGCCTCTTATTCTTGTAGCAGCTGGAATTTCCGTGACAGTGAGGATTAGTGAAGAAGACCTATTGCTCGAGTCAAACTGCCTCTTTTGTAATCAGCAGCCCCGCTCTGCGTTAAAGGGGTAATGGGAAAGAGGGAAATAAAATAAATACCGAAAGAAAGGGGGGGAAAAAAGTGAGTAACGTATCCGTGTCTGGAGGACGGCAGGGGGAGGGAGAGGAGGGATGTATCCTGGAGAGCAGAGGCACTGGAGTGGGGCTTTCCCGCCCCGTGGCAGTGAAAATGCTGCAGAGGCAGCCCTGGCACGGTGGGAAGGGAACATGCCTGAAAAACAGGTCTGCAGTATCATCGTGGGGCTTGCTGCCTCTCAGACAGACAGACCATCCAGGAGCCTCCCAGGCGCTGCTTAGCATTTGAGGGTGCAGTGTCGGAGGTTCCAGGAGCGGGCTCTTGGGCTGCCAGGGACTGGAGGGATTTAAGGATAGAGGAGTTTGGGTGGTAACCCTGGAGAAGTGGGGATCAGGAGGCACCTGTCTTCCAGCCGGGACTGCGATGCCCTTCCTGGCAGGGAAAAAGATGCTCAGGGTGGGTAAGGACCAGGTCTGGGGACAAGGACGGGCCTTCACGCAGCTGTGGACACAGTGACTCTGCATGATACACCTCAACTTCCCACGTACAAAGCCAGAGGAAGAAAACTCCCTTTGTCTGCTGGTTTGCGCCAGCCTCTCAGTACGGTTTTTCATGGTGCCTGGCTGGGGAGGGCCCTCATCCCATTATCATTTCTAGGCATTGATGTAATAGTAATAACATCGAGTGCAGACGGTATGGAAACAGTCTAGGAGCTTTTATTTTCACTCCTGGCAACCTGTTAATGACTGCGTTGGTAGTGAATACAGTTGTTAGAAATTGCTTTAAAAGGTTTCTGTGAGGCATCATCGTATTTCTCCCTGCGAAGTGTTTACCTACTCTTGTGACAAATGCCATGCAAAGATGGAGGGGTGTTTTTCCTTTTCTCACCGTTCCTTTGTTTTGCTCTTGCTGGTAGTTGAACATTTCCCCTTCGTGCTCACGTAGATCCACTGTTTGCCCTTGTGGGTCATTTCTGTATAGTAACTGGGAAAAGGGAAAACATGTAAAACAGGGGTGTTGACAGTAAACCCACAATTGTTTGCAAAGACTGTAATGGAGAAGGCAGCTTACCGAATGAAACGCAGCACATAAGACTGTGTGGCTCAAATTCTCTGCACAGCTTTGTCCGTGCGCACATCGGCCTTGTCTCCCATAGTTGTGCTGCAATGATTACACAAATCCAGGTACCCCAAACTGGGGCATTCAGTCCTAATTTGGGGAATTTAGGGGTTGAGCGCTCGGTGCTGCAGACCTGCCCAAATTGCAGAAGTCACCCTTCTTTGGAGAAGGGTGACTGTGTCTTCCTTGGGGGGTCTAGATCTAGCTCCGTGGCAGCCTTTACATGGCTCTCATAATTGTCAGCGAATAATCCAGCACAAAGCCTTATTCTCCTTGAGTTAAAAAGAAATAAAGAACCAACCCAGACCAATGGGTTACAATTTGATTGTGGTCCTTCAAAGAATTATCTTTTGTCTTACTGTCTCCTGATAAATTAAAAAGTCTTCACACACATCAGCTAGCTCAGATTTCCCCCAAAGGTGGGGAGTAATTTCTCTTTATGGTGCTACATGGACCTGTCTCCACTGTTGTCTCACTGAGTTGATCTTCACCTTTTTTAAGGATCAGGAGCAGCAGACCACGCCGGTGCTGCTGCAGCTATATTGGATTTGCTCAAACGTTCCTCCTGTTAAAATGTTGATCAGGCACAGCTAACTTCCATGCTAAATGCGCCAGCGTATTGCCCATACCTTAAACAACAAAACAAAGGATGTTAAAGCTTTAAATGGATATTTTAATTACAAGTATTTGCAAGTTCACTGATTCCTTCCCATGGATATGTTTATAATATGCCTGAGTGGTAGAACTGTCCTGCGACACCCATGGTTTTGGATGCTTGCAAAATTAAAGCTAGTGTTTATTACTAGTGGCGTCTCTCCCTCCTTTTTTTTTTTTCTTTTCTTCTTTTTTTTCCTTCCAGGTAAGGAAACAGTCATCAGCTGAGATGGGTATTTTGTCAGATTCTTACAGTATTTTTATTCTTTGGCGGTTAATCAGGAAGCAAAGCAAACCCACAAGATGGAAAACTGAATACAGGGGAAAAAAAAACCCCTCCAACCCACAACACCACACAGTTCAAACTTTCTGAACAAGAAACTATTTGCTTCAGGTATTTTGTAACTTACACTGGTACCCAAGGCCGGGTGTAGTTTATGCACAACTACTAAACGCAAGTTTCACAGTTGAAGCGGTTAAGAAATACCGAGCGCTGGGTCAGTTGCAGTCAGTGGAAAAAACCCTTTGTGGTGTTTGTGCTGCAAGTGAGAGAAAAAATTCTGCCTTCCGAATGGCACCCAGATGAGAAATGGCATTCTTGTCCGAACCAATAGGGTGGCCTTTCTGAGCGCGCTGTAGTTCATTTTTCCCCCCTGAAAACAGAAACGTCTCTGCTTTGAAGTAGAGAACGTGTCCCAACAGTAATTTTCAAACCTGATGAAAATGTTATTTTTGTTTCTGAAAGGCTGTAGGTAGTAGATGAAGTTCTGGATTTGTTTCCTGGTGTTCCAGAGGATTTTGCTGTACTTACATTTACGTTAAGTCCCGAGTCTTCAGTGCCTGATAGTGATCAATAATAGTGACGATAAAGTGGACTGTTGAGTCTATCCTTTCTTTTTTCTAGGTTCCTGCTCGCCAAACACCATATATTTCCATTTTCTGAGATCTCTTGTAGGTTCTTATTTCCTCTTATTTACACAGGTAATTAAAACAGTTTTAAAAGAACAGTATCTCCTTGTGCTTCAGAAAAGGAGCACTTGGGATTTTTCCCAAGTCACACCTCCCAGCCAAGAGCGTCAGGAATCTTGATTCCATTTTATGTCCTACGTAAGCAATACAGTCTTAAAAGGGCTTCTGCAAGGGAGAGGCAGCCAGCAGCCATTGGTGGCCAAGCTCTTTTGAAAGCCTGGGGTGAGTAAGGGTGCTAAGCACTTGAAAATTTGGCCCGGAATTCTTCACAATATCCCTTACTTGGGCCTGGCCCCCCTGAGATATTTTAGCAGCTCACTCCCTGGGTTGTGTTTTTCAGGATACATGGCTATTTCTTCGGGGTTTTTTTTCCAAATTTTGGGTTTGTGTTTTTGTCCCGGTGAAGCTAGTGGAAGGCTGAGCGCTGGGCAGGTGTCCCAGAAGGGAGGCACCCTGTGCCTGTCTTGCTCCTGTGGTCTTCTCTTGGCATTTACAGGTGGACCCTGTCCAGGAACAGGTTCAAAGTCACAAGGACCACTGGTCTGACCTAGTTCTTTCATTCTTTGAAGGCAATGGCCATCAGGTAGTGACATAGAACTTGTTCTGCACCCAGCACACATACCATGAGATTGGGCTTTAATTAGGACAGGAGTTCACCCATGAAATCCAAGGTACCTGTGTTCCCACTTGTGTCTACACACTGTTTTGTACTTCTGATTTGCATTTGAAGGCTCTGTGTGTTGAATTATGAGACAGAGGTACCTAAGATGTGGGGAGAGTTTTTCTCAAGAGCTAACATTATTTAGGGAGGCTGGTTCCTAAGCAGATGTAGCTGCTAACCTGAGGTGTGAGAGCATTGGAAGATCCGGTCCTATGACAGAGAAATAACCCAATGAACATCCACCCTGGGATGTAGTAGTGTAGCCCCAAGAAATAACTCTGTTGGAAGAGTAACCTGTATAAAGCAATAGGATCGCTTCTTATTATAGGGCAAGAAATGCCTTAAAAGTGGCACTTATATGAATCTTCTCTCTTATTGCTGTTTTCTGCCCTATAAAAGACCTGCTACTTCTAATGATCTAAGGCACTGGGAGGGGAGGCGGGATATGACTGTCTATCCATCAAAACATTGCTGATTTTGTCACACAAAAAAGGAAGTCTGAAGGTAAGCTTGATGCCTGGATGGTTTGAATTTTGCTGGGAAGTCAAAGCTCCCCCTTGGCACTGGAGTCAGCACATTACTGACTGGGTATAGGAAGTTAATAATTCGTCTGTGTTTATGATAAAGCTTTCCTGTCTGGAGTCTCAGAGCCTTTTGTGCTGTGGGATTAATTCAGCCTTGCAATAAACAGGATCTACTATTTTACAACTGGGGAAACTGAGGAACAGTGAGGCGACACACAGGGCTGTACAGCTGCAGATAAGGGAGGAACAAGGATCTTCCCGCTGCTGGGCTCTGCCGCTTTACCTGCTGGGAGGGACAAAGTGCCACACTCCTTGTGAAAAATCTCACCCTAGCTATCAGCACAAAGTGCTTCTAAGAGGTAGCAGAGGGGCCCCAGTTTTTGATGTTTGACTTGCAACACCTGAAAGGGATTTGCTTTTTGCTTCCAAGCACTGTGCACTCCGGCACTTGGAGACCAAACTCCTTCTGGCATCTGTTGCATCTGAAAATTTTAGGCTAATTATCCTTCAGGTTGCAGCATTCAGAACAGAGATTTATGTCTATTTTGGAAAAAGGGGGTTACTCACTTCTCTCGCTGATTAAAAAACCAGAGGTGAGAAGAGAGAGGCAATTCAGGTACCTTGTTTTATTGGTTAAATAAGCAGCACTGACAGGATTTTCTCTGAGGGATGCTCACAGAAGTGCTGCGGTCTTGTTGATATCAGATGGTGTTGTCCTTGGAACTGGACTGAAGGGAGCAGGGCTGAGGTTGACTAAAAACTAAAAGACAAATTGATTTTGGCTGGATCTTTCAGTCTTTACTCATCAGTCCATGACAGCACATATTAAAATAATTTGGGACTGCTAGCATGAGCAAAGGCCGTTTAGGTGAATGAGCGCTGCAGACCTGGGCTTTAAACTTCCTATGCCAAACCTGCTGACCTGTTGAGTCTGGCTGATTCCAGCTCCTCACACCATGTGAGTTTATTTTGCTGATGGGATCTGTGACCTGGACTTCCATATTACTGTAAAAACAAGTCTCAAAAATCAGCTTTAAACACAAGGATTATAGGTGAACATAATTTTCTGTACTGCAGCATCCCATCTAATGAAAGCCAAGCAGAATAATTTTCAGGTTCATATTTTACTTTCTGACCAGGTCTTTTCCTTGGGGTGGTGACTGTGACACTGTACCAAAGGGTCTGTGAGCTTGTCCTTGATTCTGCACTGTTTGTACAAAGCAGCGATAACTTCTGAGCAGGAGATGAAGACTGTGCCAAGGACAGACCATTGTGCCATGCCTGGATCTTTACTGGCTCTTCCCTCCTCCCCAGTTTCTTCCTAATCACAATGGCTTCCTACCATGCATTTATCAGCCCAGGCCACTGCCTGTAAATAAGAGAGTTGTTGTCCTTTCCAAAAGTCAGAAGTACAATGTTATCTTTCCTCTTTCCCACAGAAGAGAGCCATTAGGAAATTCCTTGGTTTAGTTTGTCCCTCCTTGTTCCTGGCTGATGTTGGAGCCATTGTAAAAAGACCAGGCTTACGTTTCCTTCTGAAGATGGCAAACTCATTGATGCGTTGGATTGATGAGCTGGATGTGCGCTGATGTGTTGCATCCTATAAGGAGAGGAGTATTCTGGGCTGCTTAAGAGCCTGGGAGTCCACAAAGCATTTTGCTGATCTGGGAATTGAATACTTGGGGTTTTCCTGGGTGAAACAGAAGTAAGTATAATCCTGAATGTTACGTTTAGCAAAAAATGATTTGGGCAGTGAGTTCATGGCAGCGGTGGTGATGTGCTTGCACTCATTCGTGGCCATGACCCTTAGCACCCCCTGAAATTTCTTTGAAGACAGTGCCATAATTCCCATGTGGGAATAACTGGGCAAGGAGACCTCAGAGATTTGGCTCTGTAACATGAAACGTAGTTCCTAGAGGAGGATCCTCTGTCAGCTCTCTGTTTGTGTCTCTGTCATAGGGAGGGCGAGGAGGGGCCCCTGGCTCAAGCTTTCCTGCCACAATTGAAGGGGACTGCTTTGGCTGTGGGTGCTGTCAGGGATATCACTAGCAGGAGGGTCACCTGCTCCTGCTCATTCCCTGTTTGCACCACTTTGATGTGGTTTTGCCCTGCCCAACTTTCCTCCCTGCCCCAGGAAATGGTGCTTTGGGGTTTGCTGAGAGACATCTGCCAAATTCTGCCACTTGAATGCGTGATGCCTTGCAGCTCTGAGGAGGTAGGTAGGACTGAGGAGTTCCAGCTCCCTTCTAGGTTAGGTGCAGACATGCAGAAACTCGTCAGGCAGATACAAGATTTTACTTTTCTTGAGCCACAGATTAACAACCAAACCATCCTCACTTACAGGAGTCATCCCCTGGGGTCAGAAGAACCATTTATGTTAGCGAGAGAGGCGAGACCTCCTGAGATACGCCAAAGTGATCCCGAGATGAAATTGCTCCACGTTTCCCGGGAGGGCCCGCAGCATCTCGCAGGGTCGGCTGCATAAATTGTATGTTCTTCAGGGCAAGGACCTTGCCCTCCGATTTGTCTGGGAAGCACGCATTCGGTGCTCCATACCGCAAATAATGAATAGCCTCTTTGGCTGCTGGCTGGGCTTGGGATTACGTGTCAATTCTTCCTCCT
This sequence comes from Porphyrio hochstetteri, assembly GCA_020800305.1. NCBI lineage: Eukaryota > Metazoa > Chordata > Aves > Gruiformes > Rallidae > Porphyrio > Porphyrio hochstetteri. The sequence goes on along the minus strand of CM036906.1, from coordinate 133,598,415 downwards.
GATTCATTTCTTGTTCCGAGATGCCAGCGATGCAGTTTTACTGGAGTATGTCAGTTGCTGGTGTCAGCCCCCTGCTCTTCCCTTCCTCACGGTAAGGAAACTGTCATCTCCTGTCTACAGCATACTTTACAGCACCAAGGAAGAATATTAATAAGACTTCCAAAGGGCTCGCTGCCACTTTTGGTGGAAAGGTTTCCTACAAATGATGCGCAGCAGAACTCCCAGGAGGCAGATGGAGAAAACCCTCCCACTGAGAAGAGCTTGTGTCATCCCGTTTCATTGTCTCTATGTCACCGTAACAGCCCCGTGACTCTGACACACTGCTCTGTGCTGCTCCAGCTTCTGCTGCTCGGTGTAATTTCCTTGGTTGAACATCTTCATTTCAGATTTGTAACAAAGTATTAACTAGTTTCCCTGTGCCTAACTGTTGGGGGTTTGTGATGTAAAGAACAGTCTCCTTCCTGGTAAGGTCTAGGTATTTGCTTTCCCCATTTATTTTTGTATCACATCACATTTTAAAAAAAACACCCTCCTTATGTGCCGTATTTCCATCCAGGTTAGGGGCTCAGGATCATAGTGGTGCATCTGGTAAGGAAACCTTGTCAGTGAGCAACAAACACACACACACTTAGCCCAGCAGCCGAGAAAAGAAGGCAGCAGGCACAGAGAATCCCGGTGCTAGGTGATGATGCCCGCCTATGATGCCCAGGTTTCTTTCCAGGAGAGCTGGCAGAGAGTTGGTGCAACTACAAAATCAGTGCATTTGAAACTCAGTGGGCATCCCTGATGTGTTTCCTTGTCCGTGTCTTGCTTGCTGCTACTGCTTGCACTGCGTGGTCCTGGAGAGTGGCCACCCCTGCCCTGCTCCTGTGGGGCCCTCTGTGTTCCCACACCCTGCTAGGGGAGACCCGTCTCTCCAGGAGCAGCTCTAGGGGGGCGCAGAGCTGCCAGAGACACTTTGTCAACATGTGCCTGGTGTCAGCGACGGACAGACACACTGCTTGTTCCAGGTCTGTTCCTGAGGATGCCCCTTAAATGTGATATGGGCATCCTCTGTAAGGATGTGGACACAACAAGCCTGCTTTCTAAATGAAGATGTAAAGTGTAAGGAAATAAGGATTTTGAAGCAAAAAACCCATAAAACTTATTGTTAAGGAGTTCCCATTAGATGTTAGGCAACCTCAGGCCGACCCAGCAGCTGCCTTTGCAGATCTTGACCTTGGCTATTTTTATCTTCTTTGGGTTCAGGGAGGCAGGTCTTAATTGGAATTAGGAGTCTGCGAGCTGGCTCTGTATTTGCAAGCAGATGCTCGTCAAGCAACTGCAGAGTTGATCAACAGATTGCATCATATATGTATTTATATACTTAAATAAACATAATACTTTAGAAAGTTTGACTGAGATATCAGTTGCGTCATCCAGATGTAACTTTTAATATGGAGCAGTGATACTGCTTGGTGTATTTAAATCCTAAATCCCTAACTACAGCATAAGGCACGTCGAGTTTTTGTTTCATTTTGTTTTCAGACTGAAACCAGGAAGCTGATGTACATGAGTTGGCCTGTTTTGAATCTTTGTCATCTCAGACAGCCCTGCTTATTGCCAGCTCATTTCACAGAGATCTATTTCAAATCAACTCATAAATTATTAATAGTACATGTGTAGGTCAGAGAGACACTAACCCTGACAATCACACCCTAATATTCTCTCTTTAGCATCAGAAATAAGAAAGGAGATGTGAATAATCAATATTCAACAACCAAGGTACATCTCATACAGATATGGTATATGCACTTGGGGGGAAAAAAAAAAAGCCAGATCTTTGCAAAACCTGTCAAGCTGGCATTAATCTTGCATGATGAATAATGTGGCAATCTATGAATTTTTAACACCTTTAAAATGATAAAATTGTGGGATGTGATATCCAAAAGTAAATTTGTTCAAATTGGAGAATATTTTTGATCAAATGGAGTTATTGAATAATGTGTATAAAAATATTTAAACATCAATTTAAATTGCACAGCAGGCAAGACAGTTTGTACGGGTTTGTGACTGGGAGCAGCTTTCCGTCACAAATAATTCGCCTGAAGATTTAATTATAACTCAAAGCTTAAGTGGGAGCTTTTCTGAGCAGAAACCTGACTCTGGAGACCCTAGAGCAGCTCACGGGGCTGGCAGGTAGCTCTTGCTCCCCCGCAGCGGAGAGGACGTGGACCTGGCAGGGTACCTGGGAGGGGAGCGTTGCCTTGCCTGGTTCCTGCTGTGAAACACCCTCTGCAGAAAACCCCACCGAAACTGGAGCAGGATGCTTGTAGAGAGGATGCAGCACAGCAGCAGAATGAGAAGGAGCAGAATTTAACCTTTTATTCACAGTGGGGCTGTGAGAAGTTTGGGGGTTTTAGGTTGGGAAAAAAAGATAAAAGAACTGGTAATGTATAGGAAATAATGGGCTGGATTCTGCCCTACCTGGAGTTGGTACGAGTTTGTTGTTGACATTCATGGGGACAGATCAGACTTTACACTTGAAGTCACCTCCCTCTGAGGTTGCCTGACAAATGCGAAACCAAAATGTTTCATTTAGAAACTGTCAAAAAGGAATTACTAACCTTTTATACTTATTAAAATTGCTGTACGTGTTCCTGTAAAGGGACTAGAGAGCAGCTGGACATTTTAATTTTCACTCTATGCAAAATAAAAATGACACTCAAGAACTTTACCTATTTTTAAAATCCTTCCAATGAAAGCGTTTTATTCCGGTTTTATTGAATAGAAAATAAAAATGTGTTTGTTTCCCCAGATTTGAGGAGAATTAACATGTATCTGATTGTTAATATTTGATCCTTCTTTAATTATTTATGGTATCAAGGAATGAATCTGTCAAGTAAATAATGAAATGCGTACATGCAGCATATGTAATTAGGTTAGGTGCATAAATCCAAAGTGTTCACTTTATAGTTGTCAGTGCAAAATTTATTAATAATGAGAAATGCTAAGTGAAGAAAATCCCTAACAGTCTACTCATTAGTGTAGGTTAGAGCAGTTGCTGAAAAGGAAAGTTATCATTCCTCTCTCACTGTATTTCATCATTTGAGAATGTTGGTAAATCGCTATTCATTTTCCTCATCTCTGCTTTAAACCAGTAATAGGAGCTGTTGGGAAGCTGCACTGTATCATCATGCTGCAGACAGACAGCCATCAAAATAGAGCTTCTCTGGTGTTCTGCAGCTTTATGTAATTCAGAGCTGATGTGCTACTCTGTGGCTTGAGTCCCTTAGGATGTGAGAGTTCCTACAGGTTTAAAAGGGAAGAACCACACTGTGTTTGTCTCCTGATATTTTAGGACTGAAGGTGATGAATGAATGCTTATAGACAAGAGCAGGTGTGACCGCACACTTGTCAGGGGGCACAGGACACAGCCAGTACAAAATGGCGGGTGATGCGGCGTGCGTTTGCTCGTGCTGTCTACCATCTCCTGTGTTAGCACAGGTCACAGAGCCACAGTCTTCACACACAGCACGTCTTCCTGTGACGTATATGTAGCATAAAAGCTTATCACTTCGAGGTCCTGGTTTGTAGCCAGGTGTAACGACCATGATGCCATCTCTTCCGAGTGGAGAGGTGCGCCTGAGTATTCCTTGGGCCACGGGCAATTTTGGTCCACATGATCACAGCCCTTAATGTATTGCCCAAGACCTGGGCAAGGAGCCACGTGGCTCTGCCTGGACCCAGGGGTACACGAGCCACACTAATTTGCTTTTACAGCAGGGCTGTGGCCCACATGACCCTTACCAGCCCTTCGCCTTAGCTTGCCGACAAGTTGTTTCTGCTTTTTGCAGATTAAGGAAAAAATGGTTCTAGTTAATAAAAAACAAACCAAAATTAATCTGCGGGTTTACACCTCTTGGGGTCTGAGAAAAATGTGTGAGAGAGATGAAACACCTGTTTGAGACAGAGAACTATCATTGTGGGACCACAAAGAACATTTCTCGATCCCAAAAGGTATTTTTCAGAGCTCCCTCTCCGAAAGAAGATTTGATTGCTAAATGTATATTTAAAACAATATTTCAATATCATTTGAAGCTTATCATTAGCATGAACACTTCACGGGCTAATTCTCTCTATCCAAGGATAGGCATTCGCCCCAGCTCACTTTCACTGTTGAAAATTAGATATCTAGTCTGAATTAGTCATCTGGGCTCCCTCCACAGTCATTGAGATTCATCCCAGCCTGAAACCGGTGCTTGAGGCTGAGCCTAAGATACAGGAGGTGAATCACCCTCTGGAGACACGCGCTCTCTTCTCAGGCTACAAAGAGTTCAGACTGGAATCCTAACTTTTGAGCTGCTAAATGAGGTGAGCTGAATCCCGCTCTATGCATCTGTGTGGGATCTGACTGCCACTGGGAAGTTTAGAGGAGAGGTCATCACGCAATGACCCTAAGGTAGCTAGAGCTCTTGGCGACTGACTGTGCGACCACAGCAAAGTGCTTATGCTGGCTGTGCGTTATTTTTCCAAAGCATTAAAATAAGGAGGACTGCATTTGCTGATCAGCAGAAGCTGACCTAAGTCCGGGCTGTCGCTGAACGCCCCCAACCTGAAGCTGCATATCTGTATCCTTCGCTTCTGCTGGCCTCAGCATCCACGCAGCTCAGCGGGCAGCTGCTTTGAGAGCTGATTTGGCTGAGCAGTAGTCTTTGGGGGGTGTCTCAGGGTAACTTTTCATTTTTAGAGATCTAGCTGACCATGCAGCCCCACCGTTGCTAGTTGCTGGCACAAGGGAGAAGATGGGAAGGCAGAGGACGCTGGCGGTGTGGGGTGGAAGTGCTGCTGCTGTGGGTAGCGGTGCAAAATTAAACGGATTGTGAAATCGAACCCTGAGCAAAAGGATACTGACAGCAATTCATTAAATTTTGCATCACACTGTTAGATTTTAATCACAACATTTTGGATCAGAATCACAAATCCTCTTATCTGCCGTAAGAGCTTCTTTCAAGCTTAACATTTTTATGCCCCATATAGGATGCAACAATATTCATCTCTGCTAGCCAAGTTTAGAAATGCATTAAACTGCCCAACCAGAAAATCGGGAACAGGCATTTAGTGATGCAAAATGGTCATTCTGCAACCTAATGCCTAAGGGACAGATCAGTCATCACAGACTCCCACTTCTGCCTGAAAAGACCAATTAGGTGACTCTGCCTATTCAACTATCAATACAGGATTGCTCCCAACAGGATATTCCCCTGTGCTTTACCCACTCTAATTTTAAATTACTCAAGTGCCAAGACTTCTATCACTTCCCTGGGGTGACCATTACACAATTGAAGGCCTCACTGTGAGGAAATGTTTCCTGATATTCTGTCACAATTTTCCTATGCTTAGACTCATTCCATTTTACCTAGCTACAAATTCTTGAACAGCTCTGCCTTCTTTCAGAGCCACATCATTGCAACATATAATGACAGCCAGCACTCCCCTGCTTTTTGGTTTTTTTTTCTTTCTTTCTTTCTTTCTTTCCCGTATAATCATTCCTGCTGGGAATTAAGAAAAGAAAAAGTAACTTATTTCAATCACTGGTATCATTACTGGTGTTGTTCCAGTGCTGAGGTGCCCTGATCATTCAGCATGGAACAAACCTTCTCTGTGATGAACTGTTTTCTGCACGCATCCTTTGAGGAAGGACATTAGAGGCTGAACAAAGGGAAGTCCAGGGGAATAAAAGCAACTTGATGCATTACATACTACTGTGGAAAGAGGAATTTGCTACTCACACATGAGAATCCCCCTAATTAGGATGAAACTCCTCCCAAGAAGAGCGTGACTTTGTATTTCTAGGTTTTTGTATGCTAGGGCCTGGTGGGTTGTGGCTGGTTCATGTGCCACAGCCCAAGTGGCTCTAGGTTGCTCTCAGGCACCCTTGCTCCAGGGAATAAGGCTTGGGTGCATCTTGTAGAGCAGGAAGAGACTTGTCTCCAGGCATCTTTGGCAAACGAATGGCAGGCCTCCTCCTCACCAGTCTTTTTATGCTCAGTAAAGGAGCAATAACATTACGTTGTGGCTCCTCTCATCTGAATCAATGCCACCCCGAATTTTGGGTCGGGTCTGCTCAGGATGAACTTTCCCAAGGTCGTCGGAGGACCTTTCAGCCTGCTTTAGGAAGGATTTCTTTTTGAATTTTTTTCCCCACACAGTGAGTGTCGTATAGTCAAACCCTTCATCTGTTTTATCAGACAAGCAGAACTGTGAGTCTGATATCTTTAAAAAAAAGATACAGTTCTCTGATTAACTGAAGAGTAATAGCATGAAATTCTAGTCTCCAATAAGTAACATATTGATGCTTATGTCTAATTTAATCAACATCAGGGGGGATGGGGGTGCCCATTCCTTCACCATCAGTTATGCAGCAGTTCAAGGTGATAAATCCTATCTGCGGAATGATATTCCATCGACATTTCTATAATATTAATTAGATCACCGTGTCAGGCTGTAGGAAATTTGCTTAACATTCATTAGAAATTTCTTATAGATAGATAGGCATGCCTCCCTCCTTCTCCCCCCGCTTTCTTTCTCCTGTGATTGACAGATGAGGTCAAGCCGGAGACAGCCCCGACTCCCTCCCCATGCCTGAAAAGCCAGGTCTCCGGACTCCATAATGCATGGGGAGTGGGAGGGGAGGATTATGCCTTGAAGAGATATCCTATTAAATTGGACAAAAGCTCGTCTGCCTCTGGGCTCCATCACCAGGTCTCCTCGGCCTGCAGCCGGCACCGCAGAACGCAGGCAAGTGTACGACGCAAAAGCCATTTGCATTACCCTGCAGTCATTTTTATATGTGGAGGTAATGAAGTTGTCAGCGGAGCCCCGAGTGTGGCAGAGCCTGATATTCAAATAGACCTGCCAGCTCTCCCCCCTCCTCGCTGCCGCCCTCCGCTCCCCGCTTCCCCCACCCCTCCCCACAGCTGATCTACTGACTCCCTAGATTACTGCTTCGCTGGCTCCCTGGCTCCGACTGTGCTTGCACTCTTGCCCCTGTCAAGCGCTTTTGTTTCCAAGTCAGGGAACAGGCAGCTGCGGCTGCCTGCGCACCGCTGCCCGTGTGCCCGGGCTGGCCCACGCACACCCGTGCTGACTGCACACACAGGGTGTCACAGGCCGACTGCTAATGAGTGGCAAGCACCCTGGACAGTCACACCACAGCCCTCCTGGTCCTGCTGAATTTGGAAGGAGAGCTCCCCAAGCACCGCGTTAATCCCAGGTTGAACGTGCAGGGTATTTTGTCGTGGTCTAACGAAGAGAAAGGCTTCAGATGTAGGTAGATTTTCAAAGTCCAGTGGGGATGGAGCTTGTGGCACGCATGGCACTCCTGCCAGGCCCTTGCGCTGAGGAATGGCAGAGCACAGTGCAGACTGTGCGTGCGGCTGGGAGGCAGGCAGCGGCCAAGTGGTACTCAGCCCTCATGTTTACCTGTGCTTGAGGGAGTGTTGGCAAAGGGTGTCACAGACATACCTAAAAGGAACCACAGGATCATAAATAACTAGGCAGTCGGAACCGGCCTTGGGTAAATTTTAAGCCCATTTTTTTTGGGAAAAAGTATTTTTAAAATTCCCTGTAGCAATGCTGCCCAGTGAGCAAAAGGTCTGAATCAACCCCATTAGCCTTGGAAACTAGCTTTTACTAAATATGGGGCTAGGCTGTCAGCTGGTGTTAATTGGCATAAACCCACAGAAGTCAATGGAATGACAGTGATTTATACCAGGATGAAGACTTGGGGGATGGATACTTGAAAGGACGGCTGACTTTTCCCTGTTTTCAGTAACTGGGCCCACTTGTGGTTACAACCCTGCACGAGCTTTTAGGCTTGATGGGCAGGTGTCACTAGGTAGCCAGGCATTGGTAGGCTGTCAAACGTGCATCACAAAACTGAAGGCCACTTAAAAATATTCATCACCCATGTAAATATTTAGCTGCCTCAATAGTCTTATTTTTGGATCAGCAGCTCATTCATTATTTGCAGAAAAGGATACTTTCTGTGCTCTTATGAAAATGATCAATGATCCTTTAGCACAGAAGGCCCATGGGATTAATTTATTTTGTAAGCAGCATGTTAAAAAGACTGGTTCAAGCATTTTTTAAAAAATTACAGGAGGGTCAAAACCACACAGGTTTCAGCAGCAGCTTCTTTTTTTTCTTTTTTTTTTCTTTTTTTGGCCTTTGTTCTTACAATGAGATTTTGAAAGATTCCCTAGAACCCCAGCAAGCTACAAATTTTCGTGGCATGATACATCATTGCGCCATTGGAATTCATATGCCTTCAGGAGCTTCTTTTTTGAGCAAACTGAAATTTGTTTGAGAAAGCGAACTTTATGTTTACACTACAACAGTCAGTCTACAAGTGTTTCCAGTAGACAGGGCTACTCTAAATGCACCAACCTGCAGATTAAAGGCTCCCTGAGTATAAATTGGCACGATGCACTGTAAATGATTCACAAATGGAGGAGTCCCTAAGTGTGCATTGACTCGCTACACCATAACATCTCCTACAGAGATTTTACAGCATCGTATGCCAGTGATCCATGGATTAAGGAGTCCCCAAGTGCACATTGACACGATAGACTGGAGCTGTTTTGGTCTATCGTGTCAATGATCCGGGGATAATGACAGTGTCTTGTGCAGATCCACTGAGACCAGAGTCACTGTGGTTCCTAATGGAAGAGCCAGAATTGTCCCACTTAAGTCATGTTGACCTTTTTGGGTGCTACAGGAAGATGGAGAATGTTCTCATCCCTCAGATACCAATTGAAGAATGTCTTCAGTGACACAGTTCTGTAGTCTGGGTGGCTTCTGTTTGTGTAGGTACATGGGTTCATATAAAAAAACGTGGATGAGCACACTTCTATTCATTTTATATGCATATATCTTTCTTCATACAAGGCAGGACCTCACACTGACATTGTGCCACTCTCATCAAGGGTACCAAGGCTCAAACTGAGGAAGAGTCACTCTAGATACAGATCTCCTAGTACAAAAGATCAGAAGTCTGGTAGTACAGAGCAGGATGAGAAGGGGAAATGAAGACCCAAACCATAATAATGCCTATTTATTCTGTGACTTGCATCTCAAAAATGCCTCTCCAACAGTTGTGAACCTCCCCTTGAACAGATGGGGAAACTGGGATGTAGGAAGTTTAAATGATGCGGTAAACCTGTGACCACTGTGCACCTGGGACCAAAACACAGTCTCCTCTAGTATGTGTGAACCCCAACAGCAATGGTTTAACAGAGAAGAAGACTGGAATGCTTTCAGACACATGTATGAAGAGAGTGGTAGTGAGTGTTTATCCTCCAGAAATTGTCTGTTGTTTGCAGCATCCTGGGTCACCAGTCTCACCTTCAGCTACTCGAGCTTTCGAATTGCTGGAGCAGAGGAAAAGCTAAGATGACAAAAAATCAGGTTGCCAGTGTGACTCAAGGAGAGGCAGTGTCAAAGAAAAAATGCAATAGACTGAAGATAGAAAAGGTTGTTTCAGGGCCATGATTATCTGTCTACTCCATGTGGCTGGTTCTACCTCATCCTATCCAAACAGCAGAACCCCTGACGTGCAGATGAAATGAGTCTGATGTCTAAGTCACACTTTGTGTTGGGAATTTCCCTTCTGAACCTGCTAAAGCAGATATTTCAAAGAAGATTTCTGAGTTGGCTTTGCATTTTGAATCTTGGATTTGTTTCTTCTCCAGAAGGAGGAATGACACAGATGGCTGACAGATGAAGGCCAGGACAAACTCTGTGCATGTGATGGGACAATGAAGAAAAAAGGGAAAAGGAGCAGGCCTTGACAAGGGCAACTGTGACAGGTACAGTGTGTGCTGTTTCTGTAGGAAGAAACATGGGGACAATTTCAGTGTACAGGAAGAGTAGCTTTAGCAAATTATAAGAAAGATACTTTTTATATCCCAGTAGAGCATTATTTCTGGTTTATATAATCCCACTGCATTTTCCTATGGGTTTCAGTAGGAGTCATATTGATTTCTATAGTAGGATGAAATTGGAGGGGGTAAAGTACAAAATTAAATGGGATTAAGTTGACACAGGACAGGGTTATAAACATGAACAATGCATCTAAGATTAGAGTGACCAGGTTGATTAACCATTTACACAGAGTGTCATGAGGGTGTTTTATGGAAGAAGAAGGAGAACTAAGCACAACTGATGTTTGTCCTGAGTAATAAGACTTGAAGAAGGATCTTCAAATAAACATTCATTACATATCCACCCACCTAAACTCCTAACTTTTGGATTAAGCTATTTAATGTTTCAGTGGACCTGGCACCAGCAATACCTGAAGTCACTAGAAGATGCCAGACTCTCCAGTAAGTTTCTAGAATTGCGTCTAAGACAACTACTGACAAAGCTGTGTGTGTCCATGCACATCTTTTTTTTTCCAGACTGTGCTCATTCACACTTCTTTCTCTGCTTTTTCCATAAGAGGAGGACTTATGGAAAATTTTGCTGCAACAGCAATTGCTACATGCAAAACACTTGTCCCTGTTAATGCCTTAGAGTGGGACAGATAATTTTTATGACTGTAGATAGATTTGTTGTTAGAGTTGGAAAATATGTTTGAGACCTTGATTTTTTTTTTAATATACAGAGGTGATATTGAAGGCTCCAGGAAAAGATTGAAAAAGAAAATATAAAATTTTAAATATACAATTAAAACTGGAGTCCCATCAACCTCCACAGAGGTCTCTGAGTACGTTTAAGTAAAAAAGATTGAGAGTCTTTGACTAGGCTTATGATTTAAATGAATACATTATACATTGACAACTGGATCCTTTGGTGAAAGGCTGCTTAAAGTTGCAATATATTGGCTTCTCAGGTCCACTGATGTTCATTATAAAAATTTCCATTATAATATACTATTTTCTGAAATGTTTGAATTCCTTGACTGCTGACAGTCAAGAAAAAAATGTGCATATGAAGAATATTAAGAGTATTTCCATCTTCTGCATAATTTTACCCTCATAGAAAGTGAAGTCTGACCTCATTCTATACATGCTACTGAGACCCAACAAAAGAAGTCCAGAGATTTTCACTGCTTATTCTATTTGGATTCCTGGAATGACAAAATTAATGAAGTTTGCCATTTTAATGGAAGATATCACTTTATCTATAGTACACATACCACTACTTCAGTAACGTTCAAAAGGATCGGGAACATCTGATCAATTGCCTATTTCTTAGTGCATGAGGTAAGTTTCTCCTTCCTGGGATTTTACTGGCTGATTTTCAAGAGTGAGCTACACCACTGTCCCCATTCCTAGAAGCTTCCTCTCCATGAAGGTCTGACTGGTTTTGATGACAAGTGTGGAGATTTTGAGAAACACAAATTATGGGAACCATTGAACACACTAACATAGAACAGTTACACATCCTGTTTCAGCTGACTACAGATTATTAGGCTGGTCTTCAGGGATCCCAAATACTGGGATGATGTTCTTGTTGCATGTAGAGAACCTGATTCTAGGTGAGACAAACTGTGCATTTCTTTATTACTAGTACAAACATCCCATGTGTGCTCTGTATGCCTATATGTTAGTATGCACCCATCTTGATAATTTTAAAGACTTTTTCTGCTCAAGAACTTTCCTTTCACAAATCTTAGCTCCATTTTTAGCCAATCTCTATTTTTAGACAATATCCCCTTTTACTCCTTCCCTCATAAACACATGCATCATGAGACTGAAATACCAAAAAGAAAAAAAAATTAAAATAAAAGAAGCCACAGCAAAACTTTGATGCCTGTCACCACTGGTAGAAGGATGGGAGATATGCTGAAGTGTAAGTTGCAGTTGATTAAAACACATCCTCCAGAAAGGCATCTAGCTTTGTTTTGAAGACATAAAGGGACAAGGACTCCTACACTGCTCACAGTTTTTGTTGCCTAAAAAGTGTCTGATTGTTTTGATAAGCTAACCAGAGTGAACCTTTTACATGCCCTGCTCTGAGCCATTTTTGCCAGTCCCTAGGTAGAAGTGTATGAAAAAATCTCGCCCAACCTGACTTAAATCCAAGGAGTCACCTTTGTTAAGTTCAGTGGTGCTGGGATGAAACACAAGGAATTGTACCTATTTCTGTTAAGAAAGATAAGGGTTTTGGTAGCAGGAAGACACAGCTCAAGGTTTCTGTTTTCTCCCCGAGCATCTGAATTTATTTTTTATAAGTGTGGGAGGTCACCTGTGCTACGTAGTGCTACCCAATAGGAGTGGATGTGCAGGATCAGAGAGTCGGTGCTGAGGTTTGGCACACGCACTTTATGACTCTTCAGGATTTTCAGATGAGCTCTAGCTTGACCCCCAGCACTGAACACCTGTGAGCAGCCAGCGCGTATTAGGTGCACTCCTGGAGTTTATCTTCTGGCTTGTTTTCCTCCAAAATTAATTCAAGGCTCCAAGACTGTTCTGCAGCATGAACCAATGTAAAGTAAATAGGGACAGTCAAGAGATTTTTTGCTTCTGCTTCTGTACTGACCCCTGAGTGGGCCCCAGCTGCAAGCTCTAGATGAGCCCTATGTCATGTAGCCCTGGTCCAGCTGAACCTTGGCACAAACTCCATGATTTTATCTTGGTATATCTGGGTGCATGATCCACTAGCAAATCCCTGTGGATTATGACATCCCTAGCACCTACTTGCCTTCCACATTGATCTGCCATGGCTTTAGCCTTCTGCCATGATCCTGAGAATTTATTCTCCGTAAGAGATCTATGAATATTGCTTTTTTTTCCTGGCAATAGTAATGGGAGATGATGTAATAGTGTAAAACCTACCATGGATCCGATGCAACTCATGCAGGTGTTGAAAGACAGGACGAGGAAGAATTATATTGTCTCCCCTTCTTGAGAAACATAGCCAATGCAAGTTATTACTGTGCTAAAAGCCATGCTGCAGGTTAGAGCCCTGGCTCTGAAATTCTTAAACAATATGGCCAGTCTTGATGTATGACAGAGGAATGGCAAGTCCAAGTAGGGAAGGCAAGGAGAAATGAAGGAAAAAGGGAAAGGAAACATTCTTTGTTGATTTCAGTTTGGCTCTGAGAGGGTCATGGTTGGGGACCAAAGAAAGAATGCAAGAAATCCATCCATACCTCAGAAATGGGGTTTTTTTCTCAGATAGTGAGACCTGCTTTTCAGTGTGTGGAGAAGAGAGCTCCTGGGGGACTGAGGTAATGACACTTTTTGGGATAAAGCTTCACATGCTGGGTAGGATGAAACTCAGTTATCCACACATGATTGTCTCATTCTCTTGGAGATATCCTTGGTCACTTCAGGGGTCTGTTTAAGCTGGTTGGGGTGACACAGGACTTGTGGGAGACCTGTGCCTATCTGGAGTGGCAGCTGAAGGCTAGCACAGCTGCCCAAGGGCATCTCTGGTGGCATCAGCCCCCTTGTCTGGATAACAGAATCAATCCCATAAACCCCACACATTTTGTGGCAAAAGTGGTGCTTTGCATGTGCAATTTATAGCTGTTCTAGGAACCTTTAATTCCTGTGCACATGCCTGAGATAAATATACCCTGGGAAAAAAAATCCTTCTTATCTTTTTTAAACTTCCAGATTTTGACATTTGTACCCCTAGCATTTAATTTTGAGATGAAGGGAACCTGGCTTCTTTATACAGATGAAAACTACGATAAACTTTTCCCTTGTGAAAGATCTTTCAAACATTAGCTGAATAATTTTTGTCCATTTGACCATCTGAGCAATTACTTTAGAATGTCCCCTCCTGCATTTCTTTGCTAGCAGTCAGACCTCTGTAATAAAATATTATGTTCAAAATATATTTTAGAAGAAAGGTATATAATCCTATTAATGGATTTCTTTAAATTTTCTATATGTGTTTTGCAATGAAATAAGCATATACATAGCAATTTTTAAAGTTCTGCTTCAGGATTTATGCACTCTTAATGGACGGAGATTATTTCTTTGGATAATATAAATATCCCAAAGATTTAATGAAGCCATAAAGACATTCATTAGACTTCTGTAATTAGAATTATAGTTACAAAAGCTTCAGAGTGCTAAATATACCTGCAGTATTTCATTGCTTCAAGTTTTCAGTAAACAGCTTTCACCCAGGGGAAGAACTCGGAGCTGTGGGTGTGGAATCCACTTCCAACCTGGTGAGAGGGCCCTGAATGTAACCTCCTCCCAAACTGAGCAAATAACCCATGAAACTACATTTATAGAGACCACCTGCAGCCTGCCAAGATCCTCTCTTTGGGTACTGCTGTGGTGTGTGCCCCAATTAAACATCATCTCCAGCTTGCAACAAAGGCCGAAGATGGACCCCCTCGTTTCTGACATTTCCTGGGTGGCAGATCAGGACCATGGATATGTTTTGGAAATCACTTGGAGGCCTGCACAGCCACGTGTGTAAATGTTTGGGCTCAGTTTGGCTCTGACTTCTCACTGGAAATTGGGAAAGGTAATACTTTTTAATGAATGTTGCAAGTCAAGCCATTTCTCCAGTTGGGGGTTTGTTCAGGCCACTTTGCTCTCATGCAAATGTTTTCTCTGTTTTCTCTGCAAAGAACAGCAATGACACAGTGATGACGTCTGGGAATCCAATCAGAAAACCTGCATAAAGATGAAAGGTCTTACCAACGAGAAGTGAGCTTGCTAAACTACACCTTTCAATGGATTCGGACAAAACTGAAAAATGTTGTTGATATCAGATCCTTAGGCTGATTACTGAAGCGTTCGATTTTTCAGCATGTCAATTCATCACTGTCTACCTGGTTATATTTAACACTTTCTCCTGTTTCCATCCTGTCTGCTGAGATAGGCAATCTCTGTCACACAGTATCTGCTTCACCAGAAGGTCAATAGACCATTGTGGAGGCCCGTGAGTCCTGTTCCCAAGTCGCCTTGATTCTCTCCATGATATTGCTGACGGCAGATGGAGCTTCCACATCTTGTGGCGTCTAAAATATTAATGAGATTAGAGCTTCCATCCTTCAAACAGTTCAGCGCTTCCTTTTTTGTGCTCTGCAATTATGCAGCCAGTCACTGGAACGCAAAACCTCCGCAGTGATGGTTGATATCCTGTGCTGGTATTGCCAAAATATTCCATTAATTACACCGGTGTTAATTTCCTTTGGAGAAGTGCAGCTTTGCGTTTTAATCTAGCCACAGGTTCAAAATCCTCCTGGAAGATGCTAAGCTTTGGACAACCCAGTCTGGAGCTGAGAGGTTTGGGATGTACATATAAAGTTTGGTTTTGGTTACAGCTCACCAATCCTGGCTAAATTATGTTAAATATGTATATGGAAATAGTGGCTCACAACTCCCATGTGCACTAGCCTGGTTTTAGGGCTACTTGGGAGTAGGTTTTAGGCTTCCCTAGCTGAAGCTTGTTGGAAACTACCTGTAGCTGTGGCAAGGGTCTGAAGAAGATTAAACCACCTCCTTTGCTGTTTCATTGTCAGTGAGGGGATGGGGCAGCTGCACAACTTCTTAGGTTGCCTCATTGTTTCTGTCAGATCATCCCTCACTACGTACCTGAATCCTGGATTTGTATATGCATATAAGCACACATACAGCTTTAAAGAGTGACATATATGTACGGAGAAGAGTCACTAGTTGTCAGTTTAGTTTAGCACAAAGTGGCTTCACTGGTCTCTTGGACTGGGATTATTTCCCAGCGTGAGTCCTGAACCAGACTCTGGACGTGGAGCCGTCTGGATGTAAGGGCTTTTTGATATTTGGCTTCTCCCCTTTGTAGAACGATAACCATGCAACTTGCCCAGCTTTGTAAAGTGCTTTGAGATCTGTGGGCGAGACATACTACAGGCATTCTAAGCACGATTTATTTCCTTGCAGGCCCTATCCCTAAGTGGCTCATTGAAGAAACAACATTTATAAATATGCATGGCTTCCTGGTATAGAATTTTTCCTATTCTTTTCAGAATATACAGCTGTTATTATTCACTTTTCCATTTTTAGAACCAACGATTAAATTGCACCGCACTGCTGTGTTGTACCAATTAAAATAACTACTGTCTATTTGGCAGTCCTTTAATGGGAAATGAAATTCACTTTTAGGCATCTATCATGGTAATACATATATCATATGGTATACAATTTAGATCATTTTGGAGGACAGTAGCTGTATTAGTTCTTATTCCCTACCTAGTCCTCGTTACGAGCATCAATTTTGTTAATTAAGAATTTTAAACCCTGTGAATATATAGTACAATTATGTTTTACTTCATAAGTAGGTCTTTACCCTTCTACAACTATTAACAAAATGTCCACTTATATTATTTTCTGGTGGTTTCAAAGGCTGAAGAATTTTTGGATGAAGATTTACCCTTTTTTTTCTAAGCTTTGCTCACTGTGTGTCAGCTGTTTGTCAGCACAACACAACAGTGAGGACTTTTGACTCAAATCTTATTTTTTTAAAGAAAAGCCAATTCATCAGGTAGGAAAGACTGCTGCTCACACTCTCAAGTCCTGCCAAAGACAAATGGCTGTAAAAATTTAAAATCAATCATTAACAGATTAGCTGTTGGTCCAAAGTAAATAGCAATCAGCTTATTAGGCATCAGGCAGAGTGAGATAAAGGGGAAGAGTTATTGAAAATGAGGATGTTTGCTGGGGCTGTGCTGATGGAGCAGAACAGGGAAAGGCTGTTTCTTTGTTGCTCTAATTACAAATGGAAAATAACCTACAGTGCTGAACAAGTTGAGCTCCCTAGCTGAATTGAATGGAGCATAGTGCTTATGTTCTACGTCATGGCTTGATTTATCTTGATTATCAGTAGTTTGCACTACTTCTTTCCTCCCCAGAAGGCCCTGTTTGGCATTCTCTTATACTGAAGTAAACGCAATTTTTGGCTCTGAAAAGAATGGCATGTTGGGGGAGGGGGGTAGTTGCCACAGGAGAAATGCCTTTCTCATCCAAAAATATAATTCCATACAGGAAATTCCTCTCATATGATGGAATTTTGTTTGTGACAGGGTCTCATTATGGTTAAGCGACAGATTGCTGGTGGCTAAATCACAGGCGGCTTTGTGCCGCGCTCATATTCGGACATGGTGAAATTCTGCAGAGCAGTCAAATTCAGGAGGAGGATGTTCTAAGAGGAAATGGAGAGGGAGAAGGAGTGGAAGGGGAAGAAGACTGAGAAGGCAGAAACAATAGAAGTTGGGTAGGAAGTGAAGCTGAGGGGGAAGAAGATGACAAACAATAGCTGAGAGTAAAATGAGATGAGGAAGCAGAAAACACAAAGTGGTGAAGTAGGAAGGAGGAGGAAATGGGTGCAAGTTAAAGTGGATGACAAAAGCTGCCTTTCATCATGTAAACACTCAAGTGTTTACATAGAGATCTAACTGATCACTAGAATGATGTAACCAGGAGTTGGGGCCATTTGTCTGTGACCGGGCATGTTGCATTCAGGCTAAGATATTTTTCTGACAAAACAGAATACCTGAGCATTGTCTCTTCAGCAGCTTGAGCCCAGCAAATAGAAAGCTGGGGTGTTTGCATGTAAAGACATCTGGAAATGATACCTTTGTATTAATGACATTACTTCACAAGTTACAGTTATGAACCCTCACACAGTTCACAGCCTGAAGGTAAGCTCAGGACCATCGCTGCCCACTGTGATAGGGGGCAGCCTGTGGTACCTTCTGCCCCAGGCATGGGCATGAGATTACACATCTCTGCCTCCTCCCTTGCATCCTCCCTGTGTGACTGACATCTGTCTCGCGATGGCACAAATGTGATGCGGTGGCGGTGCCAGCTTCAGTCTCTCTTAGCTGGACACTCAGGAGCCAGACAAGGCTTCAGCCAGCTTGACTTGAGCAGGTTTCCCTCCATCCAAGCCCCAGTACAGTTGTATTATTCCCAGTTATATGTTTGGGGCCACCAACTCAGCCCTGGAGGAAGGTGGGAGGTGCCCAGTGACCCACCATGAGGTGAGTAAACTCCCACAGGCACTTACTGGGTTTTTTTTCCCTTAGCAGGAAAAAACACCTGTCAGAAGAAAAACTATTCTTGCAGTCTTAAAGCTTACTTTTTCCATTAAATATCTGTGGAAAACCAAGAGAGTGGTTATTTCCTTTCCACCTTTTACATTTATTTCTATCCTTTTTCCCTTACTTTTCATGTGGCATAAAAAATAAAGTGTCTGTCTTCTGTTCATTTTCTGCTGCTTTTACTTGAAGTTACTGTCAGAAATATCCAAGTGAAAATTCATAAAATGACATAAATGTGATTTCAACAGAAAGGGGGAAGAAAAAAAGAAAAAGGCATGAAGTCTCTGAACAAATACATCCTAACGATTATTTGCCAGGGTTTTCACAGAAAAGAACAGTCAGCTGAAATGGCAAAGTAGCAGAAGTCTCTTTCTCCATGCACTGAAATGGCTGAATAAGCTTCACGGAGCAAAAATGACTTTGCTGCCTGCAATTCGCCGAGTCCCAGGACGGCAGCCCACACCTGGGGGCGACAGAGCCGTGGCAGTCTGTCATCCCTGAGCTCTTTCTCCACACACCAAGGTGGAGAGGGGGTGACGCTGCTTTCGGCGTGCAGGAGGAAGTATTGTTTGAATTATTTACGACGGACGGACGGACAGCTACGGGGTGGGGATGGGGAGGCTGGTGCAGCGCTACAGGCTTTGCTCCTGCCAGGAAAGAAAGAGCAAACTGATTTGCAGTATGAATGGTGAATGTGGAGGAAGGACCGTTTTCCAGTGTCATCTTCACGGTCTGAAAGAGGGCTCCATGCACATTATTCAAGGGAACGCAGCTGGCAGTCTAGTGTAAGGGTGCCGAATTTCAGGATAGATTCTTGTTTTCTTCCTTTCCTATGTATTGGTGTCCCCCAGTCTACAGTATGACGGAAGATGTGCAACGAACTTTGCGTGTTTGGAAGATCTATCTCCCTGAAGAAAAGTGCTAGGTTTTCACTGAATTGCTTGTGAAAGCAGATCACAAGCAGAGGAAGGGGTGGAGGGCTGAGGGCTGCCCAGTGATGCTCTACAGAAAATTGAGGAAGGCAGCTGCAGGACCATCTCTTAACATGGTTTAGTAGGTAATATAGGTATTAGGGGGATGGTTGGACACGATGATCTTGGAGGTCTTTTCCAACCTTAATGATTCTATGATTCTATGATTAATAACAGAAGACCAAGAGTAGTTGGCATTAAGACTGTAAAGAAACAGTTACACTGGTGACACATCTTATACTAGGACTGTCTTACTAATTTTCCTACCAACGTATTCCTGTTATACAATTTTTGCTTCTTTTAATTAAGCGTTTCAAGAGAAAATAATGGGATCTTAAAGCCTCATGTATTTTGGAAAAGGTAGTAGTAAATTGTGCAGTTTTGACCTTTTCAGCTTTTTGTAATTTGATTGTCTGTCTGTTCTTTTCCCTCCACTATTTACAGCTGCAGTGAACTGTGCAGAAGGGGTAGGATGGCTAGCCAGCTGAAATACAGAATATTTAAAAGGTTAAAATGCTGCAACATACTGGTGCCTTCTGCAGAGTATATGAGCATTATAAATTTCGCTGCGTTGATCACATAAAGAATCGAGAAATTAAATGACTTCATGAATCATTTTTTGTGGGACAACAAATGTGACCAAAATGGGGAAAAAATGGCATCGCTCTGACCCCAGTTCTGGGAAGCATATTTTTTTTGTGTTTATTTTTTTCTTCTGCAGTAATAGATGAGGACTCCCTCTGAAGCACAGGATCATTTTAGCAGGCGCTGAGTATCTACAAGTGACACAAAGACAAGCCCTGCCCCAGAAAGCTTGCAATCAAAGCATCTTGAATCCATTCAACAGGTGACTAAATAGAGGTGGTGACCTTCTTAGGAATAAATATTTCTTTTTTAGCGTACCAGAGGGAGATCTTAGGGAAAACATAGTATACTTTGAACGTAATTCCTTAGCAGATGGAGATGGTAACATAGAGACATTAATAGCCATGTAATGAGTCCGGAGGGCATCTGAGGGGCAATGTCAAATAATTTGGTACCAAGGCAATATGCTGAGAAGATTAACAGAAAGCTAGACCAGGATGACAGCCGAGACACTAATAACTTAAAAAAAAATCCCAAAAACCTTAAGGTTTTGGTACTTCCCTTTGTCATAAATAGCAAGTCTGGTGAATGGCGTGTGGTTCTGCACAGGCTTTTTTTGGTGGAAAAGACTGCTTAGGACAAAGCCGATAAAAAGCTCCTCATTAAAAAAAAAAATCCAAACCCCCCCCCCCCCCAAAGCTTGGCTCCCCAATCTTTCATTTCTTTAGAAACACAAGATCCACAAAAATGTTTATTTTGTGTGCAAGACAAATCTGAAAAGTGATACCAAAGAGATCAAACATTCCAAAGAGATTAGGAGTCGGGTCTCATAAATGCCAGCAAGAAGCTTTCTGATGCTGCATAGACTGTTAGGGCAGAGCACTAATAGCTGGACCTTTGCGCCAAGAAACTGCACCTTAGCTCCCTGCCCTGACCCCATGCAAGTCCACACATGGCTGAGCACAGCAGGGTGAACACAGGAGCACTACAGGTGATCAAATAGAAAACAGATACAGGAAGAAAGAAATGATGAATCAACCTGAGTCACAGACACAGTTCAGAATTGGGGCCGATACTGAAAACTTTGCTATGTTAGCTCCAGTTCTCCATGCTCTTAGAAATGGAAAGTTTCATCTTGTTCCAGTTGTAGCTCTGGATTAAAGTCAGAAGTGTAGGGAGAAAGGCTGTTACCATGCTGAGATGCTGGGAAAATTTCTTCAGAAGGAAATGCCAGTATTGCTTCTGATCCATCTTTTGAAACAAACTCATGATCTTGAGGGATTTATTTTCTGCGGTCATTAAAACTGAATGTTTTCATTGATTCAGATAGCCTCTTTCTGGAGGAGCTGCAGCTGCCGGGACAAACAAGCCCCCATTCTGCTGGGCTGATACCCCTGGGAGCTGGGGGTGATTGACAAGGGGCTCTGGTTTGGGTAGACTCGTACCCTGAGGTACAGGAACTGGTGCATGCATTTCAGTGAAAGCAGTCTCCGCAGCACCGAGGCCAGGGGGATTTTCCTCCTTTCCACACACACCCAGAGGTAGAGGAAACTGTTTCCAGCCTTTGATGACTGGGAATGTAGAAACCACCAGTGAAGCTAGTCCCAGCCCTCTGTTGGTGTCCCTGAGATGCTCTCTCCCCCACCCTTCTTGGGCCATCCTCTGTAGCAGTAGTAGGAAAGCTGTGCAGGAGACTGGGGATCTCTGGAGTTAACTGGGGCATCCATCGCTTGAGGGACAGGAGGTCCAGAACAAACAGCCTCACCTCTGAAACTGCTGTGGAGCGGACACAGCCTGGGCATGCTGTAGGGACTCCTCATGCCAAGGCATCCTTGGATGTGTTTGTGTGCAACCTCCTGGCACCTGCTTCTCTATGGTGGGGGAATATTTTGCTGTTTTCCTCAAACATTAGAGCTGACTCGGAGGCACAGGGACCTCACCAGCCTTGGGACCCAGATGTTTGCCTCCTCCTCCCCCATCTGCACCACAGCTGCTCTGGGAGGGCCTCCTATATTTACCTTTCTCTTCAGGGCAGATATAACCAATGCAGGCTGTAAGGTTTTGAAGGTGCTGAACTTTAATGCTCTGCTTTCTGGGCCCTGGAGGCTAGTCACTGGGGGTGACGGGTGGCTTGGTTGCCCTGGAGGACTAAGGGAGGGTGGGGTCTGCTCCTGCTCAGCTGCTGCCTCTCTCCTGAGGAGCCCTCCCCTCCTCTTCCCTCTGACCCCTTTCTATTCTGTAAGCAGCCCATTGCGACATACATTATATATATGTATATATATAGGCAGTTATACCGTGGTGTAATTGCATGAAGCAGTTGTTTAATGGGCAGGTTTACTTGTGACTCCAACTGCCCAAGCATGAGGCTGGTTGGCCGTGGCTTGCCTGGAGGGAGAGTTTCCATGTTGGTGGTGGCCCCTCACCAAGCCGTCAGCAGCTGCCCTTGGGTGGGTGTCCCTGGGAGAAAGGTGGAAGCTGCCCTCTGTGCCTTCCTTCCACCCCTGAGGCAGAGCCTGAGGTGGCTGGAGGCCGCCACCGAGCCTTGGAGGGCACAGCCCCATGCCCAGAGGGCACTGCCGCCCCCCATCAACAGTACCGGGCCGCTTCATTTTCATCCGCTGATCAGATATATTTACTTCTTGGGTATTTCCCTAACCAGAATTGACTGCACTATAATTGCCTATTTCTTTGGTCCATTGGCTGTTAACCTTGAAGCGCGGCGGGCGGAGGCGGGGAGGCCCTCCCTGTCAGGCCTGACCCCGGCCGCGCTGCGGGCTGCCATGACAACCACGACAGATGTCAGCCATGCTGCCCGCGCCCCCCGGATGGGGAAAATCGATCTTGCGACGGCGGCGCCGCACACAGCCACCGACCTGCCAAGCGTTCCTGGCTCAATCATTTGTTTCATCTAGCGGGGAGAGGAAAACATAAAAGAAATGAAATGAATTTGACCTCTGTCTTTCGAGTGACTCTGGTGCTGTGCTGAATCCTAGCAAGCGCCTCTTATGAATTTGAAAAAATTACATTAGGAATAACATTTTGAAGTGAAATGACTCTTGTAATGTCAGCCCTCCAGAAACATGTTATTTCAAATGTCAGATACATAACAGTCATTTGCTATTTTCTGGATGTGTCTGGAGGTTATCTTCACCTCGGGTGCATTTCAGGTAAATCATTATAAAGAAACTGCCTGTGGAGTACACAAAAAAGTATTGCCTATTTTTTCACACCACCCCGCAGAGGACACCTCCTTTGAGGCTGCATTAGAGCATCACCGTGATGAGAAGACAATAAACAATCCTGCAAATTGATAATGTCTCTCCTTTCTCAAAACTGTGTTGGGCTGGAAGGACTTTCCTGGTCCAGAGCGGGGTTCCCCAGGATGAAGGTGGGTCCCCCAATGGGGGCAGGCGATCTTGGGGGTGCAGGGATGCCCCCCCTCCGCTCCATCTGAGTCACCTCAGGTTTGCTTGCCACATATGCAAATGATTTCATGACCAAACCCTACAACTCCATGCTAATGTTTGCCAATACATCAATGTCAACTCGGCAATGTTACGCATGTGTCTGACAAATAGGGAAAAACCCAAAACCCATGGGGTTTGGTTCATGCCTATCACTGGATGGACCTGCTGGCAGATTTTAAAGGCAGTCCCTCCCAAATCTGTAGAGATGGACAAATCTCTAAGATAACCTTGTCCTTAAAAAAAAAAAAAAAAAGAAAAACAGCATGCTGTTGAAGGTGATTATAGTAAAAAGGATCTCTTAAGATTTTCAATGCGATACGTCTGTCTCTCTGCTGTGGGATATTTTATTGCATTTTTGCCCTCAAGTGAAGCTGACGGGAGCCAGGCTTGCAATTTAAATCAATAAGAACCCTTTACCATGGCCATAAAATACTTGGCTAAACCTTTGAAGTGGCCACAGCTGAATGCGCAGTGAACACAGCATAAATGCTCCTTGAGATGTATTGTGTTAGACCACTACTAAAGCGGTGCTCCAAGGAAGCGGTGCCTGAGCATCTTCTGGGAGCAGGGCAGAGCATCCCAGAGCAGCCCAGCTTCCCTGGGATGCTGGTGGGATTGCTGTAAGCCAGCACCCATAACTGGCATACTGCCCCATGCCACAGATGTCTGGCATCTGCACTTCCAGTTCAATGGGTTTCCAGGGGTGGAGATCAGGCTCAAAACCACTATGGTGTGTTGTTGCACCTCTCAGTGACGGCTGGGGAAACATGAGGCAGATGCGGCTGTGCCAGCAATGCTCCCAGGACCAGATCCTCAGTTACATAAATCAGCATTTTTGTCCAGAGGAGCAAATCTGAATGACCCCAGATGAGACATAGTTTTCACAGGATGAACCATGTCTCTGTGAATGTATGTTTATATAGCTTTTGGCATCAGCATGCATGTATATGTCTCTACATATATCTGGGTAAGACCCTATGGAAAAGCAGAAAACTCTCTGAAGATACAAGCCTAGTTTCAATAACATGGAGCATTTGACCATTTTATATTCAATACTCACAGTTAGCATATCCAAAATAAAGGTTGATACTGCCCTTCCTGCAAAAAGCACTAGGAAAATGAGTAAAATTTAAATCTGTGCCCTGACTTTGTTTATGGCAAGTCCTTGGGATTCTTTAAGGAGAAATCTATTGTTTTTTCCTTCCTTTTGTAAAGAAGCTTTTCATTTAAAGAAACCAAGGACCAAGCACTACTTTATTATTGGATAAAACCTCTGACCCAGTGGCAGGGGAGTGGAAGTGGATGAGGTATATGTTTTAAGGACAAAAAAGACAAATTCTTCCAGAGACATGGGGAATATGTTGAGAAGCAGTGATATGTGCTCACTCTGCAAAAAGCACTCTCTGCCCTCCAGTTGCAACACCCTGGCTGTAAAGAGACTCCTGCCCTGTGGGTCCACCCCCAGGCTGCTGAAATTTGCCCGGTTTGAGAGAAGCAGTCCAGCTGGTTGCGCTGTTTGTTCTGTTTCATTCCCTTCAGTGAAGGTTGGATCAAGTCCAGTGAGGTTCAGCTCTTCAGCAGACGTGCTAAGAGGGAAAAAGACAGTTTTCCTTTCTGTCCTGTACATTCTGAGTTCGGCTTTATGCTACACCCAGTCTACCTTAGTATTAGAGAGGTAGCAGCAGTATGTGTGAAATACTGTATGCTCAGCAGATTGTAAGAATGTGGGCTAAAAAAAGCTTCAATGTGAATTGTCTACAGGCATTATTATTTGTAATACATCCTTTGCCTAGTAGGTATATTTAGTGTTTTTTAAAAATATGTACAAATTAGGCTCACGGTGTTTTCAGGTGCCTGATTAGGTTTGATTAACTTGACTCAGATACATTTTTTTTCTATGACCTATTTGGAAGGAACATATGTGTTTCTGCAACTCCAGGAGCATGTCAGCATTGTCACAGGTATTCATTGTCAAGTATGACCTTCTGTGCCAATCTGTATGAGTAAAAGTACCTCTCTATACATCCACATTGTAAAATACACTCTTCACATAGTGCTTGAATAGACGCTATATGTTTCTTTCACACCAAGAAACATAGTGTTCTTCCACACTATTTTGACCTAAAAATAGCTGAAATAAGCGGCTGGTGTTATGCTCCACTGAAGTTTTGCTCAGTTATGGCTAGCTTGCTTCAGTGAACTTTCATTGGCTTCTCTTGTCTTTACTCAACCTATATTCTTCCACTCCTTTTAGCTAAACCTAAGTGCCCTGACAACAGGCACCACGCATCGTGCTTCATTATCTCTTGCCCTGGGTGAATTCAGCAGTAACATGCCCTTGGGTGCAAGTGGGGGAAGCAAACCCCTAGAATTATCTAGATAGACTCAAATATATTTCTCCTACTCTAGAAAATATCGCTGAGACCACATCCAAAACTGCCCTCTACAAGGATAAACAACAGAATGTGGAAATAATCAGCTGGAGGAGGATAAGACGTGATTTGTTTCACGGTATTACATCTGACAGTAAGTATTTGTCCTAGCTCACATCTTGTTTACTGGTTAGGCAGTGTTAGTTTGGGTATGTGATTGAGGATTTTTAAAAAAATAATTTGCTGGAGACTCCGCAAGCTTGGCCAACACCTGAGAAATTCTTCCAAAAAATATACATCCAGGCTTGTGGTGATTTTATCTGTTTATATATCTCTCTCTTATTCCTCTTTTTCCTTGTGCTAGACTGGTAATGAAAGGCTCTTCTCTCTCATGGGGCATCTGACAAGAAGACACACAGAGCTTTCTGACGTGGACACTGAATGCCTCCCTTCAGTCTCTGCCTTACATAGACATGACTGTCCAGAGAGAAAGAGACTAAATGAAGGTCTAGATTTCACCATCTTTAATTTGATATAGTGGGCCTTTTAAATTAATGAAGGAAATTGCCAGGACTATGCTATTTCTTCCCAGGAATTTTTCTGCAAATTTGTCAAACCAAAATCAAACACAATACAAGAACAGAAAGACCTGAGCCTCAGCTGCCTGTGCTGGGTAAGCTGCCTCAATACTGATTCTGTCTCGGGGCAGTTTTCTGTCTTCCTTCATAGCAAAAGAAACCGAGGATGAAAATGGACTTTTAAAACAGGGAAACTCCGACTCTAATCTGAACTCGATCTCACAGGTAATGGCTGGGAGCCCTAGCAGGGACACCAGGGAAATGAATCCTACAGCAGGAGGGACGGTTTCACTTTATTTTTATGTAATTCAATAGTTTCTAAGTCGTCCCTTGCAGGTTTTGCTAGCAAACCTCACTGGTTCTTAGGCAGAACAACTGGCAGAAGGAAATTCCTGAGGAGTGGTCACTTATGGATTGTCCTAGAGCACTTCATGGAAAGGTCTCCTGGTAGCCATGACTTTTTATGGCTAGCACAGCAATCTAGAAGCAGTGCCTCTGAATTAGATGGTACATCCGTCTTACTTGTTTGAGCAGTGTAAATTTCCTTTCTCTGCTGACGTGAGCACAAGGTGAGATCTTCAGTTCAGCTTTGAAGCTGTTGCTTTTGCTCTGGATGCACACTTTGGGAAATGAGCAGTGCACAGGAAGAGAGACAATGGTCAGTCACCTGCAGTGGCTAGTTGCTCTCTTGAAAAACATGTTGCAATCATCTTTTCCTTTAAATATATCCCTAGAAACTGGTGTCTTTTCCTAGTTCTGGGTCTTGTGGGTATGACTGAAGTGTGGGCACACTCATCAGCACAGTCTTTGCACCTCTGAATGAATCCCTCCACTTCCCTGATTCCTTGGCTGCTCAGGCCCCTTTAGCTAAGCTCTACATGCAGGTAAGCTCTAGTAGTATCCAAAGCTCCATCAGCATCCCAAAAACTGGTGATCAGGAGAAAAGAATATTCATAATCTCAAACACTTCACTGTTAACAAATCACTCTAGAAAAGAGCACAAATCCTGAGCACAGCTCTCCTACTGACTGATCTTGAGGCAATTGTACACCCAAGATTTAGTGAGTTTTCTTCCAGCCTGTCTGCTGCAGTTTGTCTCTATGCTTCTTCCAGGCTTTACCATCAACCTCCTCCTTGGCTGTGGTTGGGAGAGGTATTCAAAGATGAAATTCAGTAAAATACACTTGTTCCCATAGGAAATAGCTTTTCATGGCTGATGGTTTGTTTGTTTCTGCAGTAAAATGTATGCTGTAATCTACAAATGAGTTTGCAGTCCAACATGGGGTGACATTCTTCAGTGAAGGTCACAGTACTATACAGAGGCATTGACACAAAACACGTCTCAGAAAAAAATGGAGTTCACAGTTTGACATAGACATATCCTCAATACGTCATGCTGTTTTCTGCCTTAACTTGATGGTAAAAGTAGCTGGCCAGGTGTGAGTAGGGAAGTGATCTATGTCTCTTCAATAGCTGCAGTAATTTCCTTGTCCCTCCTCAAACTCGCCCCTGTTCCAAGATGATCACAACACTGGTCTCTTGTACGACCTTCTGATCGATGGAGTGACAAGCTATTTCTTTCTCAAGTGAGTCCTAATCTCCTATTATGCCACAAGTACACAGGCTACTGTGATAAAAGCTTACAGTCTATGACACCTGGTCAAAACAATTATTTTGGTAGTTGTTCCCTACAGATTTGGGCAGTGACATGTGAGGTGACTAAACTAATCCTGGGAGCAAAGGGATTCCTAAAGTGAAATACGATTTAGAGGGCATTGGCTGAGGTTTGGAATTCAGTATGTGATTCTTAAGACTAGCCAGCTCTGGAGTTATCTGCCTTTCCTTGTACTCTTGTACTTGACTTTTGAGTTGTATAGTTTTCTTAGCCCAGGAGCATTTCTGGGTGGGTGTTGCCCATCATTTTCTTAGGCATGTCCAGCACCTCTCAGGATTTGCTTCTCGTAAATCAGTGTTATCTGATCTGTTCTCTTGACACAGAAGGCTGGTCTACGAGGTGTGGAAGTTTAATTTTCAGCCTGCTTGCAACAGCCGGTTGAGACATGTTTCTCCTAGGCTGGAAACAGTTCAAATTATGGGATTTCCATCCATTTCTTTTAGGAAAACTTCTGTCAAGTTACTATCAAGTAGAAGATTCTCTCTGCAGCTGTATGAACTGTGTGAGCTTTATGACCATTTTAATCTATGTAAGAGGAAAGGATTGCTGTCCCAGTTTTGCAGAAGGATCACTGAGGACAGCAGGATGCACAAGAAGCCTGAGACAGAGCGGGGACCTGAACACCTTGCATTGTACTGTTTTACCTAGTTATGTCACGTTGGATCTAATAAAGTCTTTGTCTCCAGCCTTGAAGCTGACCCCCATCCATGGCCCAAAGTGAGTTGCTATTAGGGACAAACAAGTTTTGTACAGTGCAGACTCTTAATACCTCACGGTCTTAAACTCAACTCAGCATGGTAGAATGCATCAACTTAGGGATAGCTTATAACAGCTGGATCTCTACGAAAGAAAAGGTCTGTACTGCATAATATGGTGCTGTTGTGTTATGCCTTGTTTCTGTCCACCTGATCCAGAAGCATATCAAAGTTCATGAGCCTGGATATGTGTTCCACACAAATGTGAGTTTTTGTGGAAAGAAAACTTCAGTATGTGGGCCACAAAATATAGGTGAGTCTAGGCATTGCCTGAGTTATCTGGATTTCAAGGAGAACCTTTCATAGAACCCCCTTGTGATACTTTAAGAATATTTTATTAAGAATATTTTATATAGATTTACCACCCTGCAAACTGTTATATTCTACTCTCTAGCTAGTCTCCTTCCCTCTCTGACATAATAGGCCATCTCTCATTATAGTAACTTCCTCCTATTTACCTTCAAGTCAGATAATAAAGGGCCTTTATTCACTTACAATGGATCTAAAATAGTAAAATCCTACTGTCTTCAATATGTTACTTCCAGTTCATCAGTTCAAGATCAAGCCCGATTTATTTGATTATTTTTCCTTACACATCAATCCCTCTTGTACCTTAGTTATTTTTGTTACTTCTTTCTGGATATGCTGAGCAGGCAGAAAGATACCCAGTGTTTTAAAGATTTGATCTGAAGGGCTGTTTAGATGGATATGCCAATTCTGATGGAAAGAAGCACAAGCTTGCTAAACAATCAGTGCAAAAAAAAAAAAGAAAAGGCAGCTGAGATAGAGATTCTTAGCATTTCTTTTTCCCAGTCAGAACATACATGGTCCACAGCTTGATGGTACTCTGGCCAAAATAGCCTTGGATTTTTATTTTGACACTTTTTTTTTTTCCCCCTGGAGGGAGTGTTAAAGACTAAATCTTTATGAGAATAATATACTTTGTGCTCTGTTTTCACTTTAATGATTGGACTCAATAATCTTAAGGGTCTTTTCCAACTGAAATGATTCTGTGATTTCTCAGTGAAGTGGTGGAGGCTGGTGCAGTTACTCCACCTATGTGTACTGACCTTTGTGGCACTTGGTTTTTTACTGCTAAATGTCCACTCCTCCTTTTTCTGTTATCCACAGAATGTGTTTTAACCTAGACCACCAACACCTTTTGATGGTAGCTTCACTTAACAAGGGAATACTTGAGAGCAAGATGCGCAGCTAGTAATTTCCTGCCTGCATGGTGTAACATAAGGCAAAAACCAGACTAGGGCTGGGAGGCCATTAGGTGTGATATCTCTGAATTACTTAAAAAAGCAGTTGCTCATGTTCATAAAATAGAAGCTGAAATTATCTCATCTAAGCCATTCTTAGCAGTTGTCCTACAGAGTTATTGATCCTTGGCTGCTCATCTAATGAGCAAACTACACAGTGGACCACAAGTGCATTTCAGTTTTATGTGTCAGTGCTGTAAATGCCATTTTCAAAGTTAATATATTATTTTTGGCATTTTTATAGCAGCTTATTTAAAGTGTTATTAATGTTTAGAAATGTGATTTGGGGTTTGTTTTATGAGTGTTTGACTCTGTTTTAAACTCTCTCTTTATCTCCTATCCTCCCCTCTGTGTTCAGGCTGCATACATATAACTTTCAGAGTCGCTTGCCTCATTTTGGGTTTGTCCCTTGTTGTTTCATTAAAGTTGCTTACTGCTTCAGTCACTTTCACTATCCTAGCAGATCAGTCTGGGTCCCAAACTGTAACTCTTTGGGAGTTAAAGATGTCAACAGGATCCATTTCCAGACTCCAGAAACTGCACAAAGTGCCTGAGCCTGCAGGGTAGGGACTCCCCCTCCTTATGGGTTTGGGTCTGTGCTCGGGCAGTCCCCCAATGCAGGGTGGGACACACGCTGCACCAAAACCAGAGCACTCCAGGGAGGCATTACAGCCCTGCGGCTCCCCTCCAAGCCATAGGCCCTCCCCTGTTTCCACCTTTGGAGGAAGTAATTTTGCTTCTGTCCTGAATTTCAGGAGAAGGACAACCCTGCCTTTGTTATGTGGGTGGCCGGGAGAGAGCTCCAGGCTTCCCAACCCACCTCCTCCTCCTCCGGAGAGAAATAAACACGCATAGGGCAGCACACACACTGGTTTATAGTAGGGGCAGCCAGCAGAGAGCTGTGCTGGGAGGTCTCACACCCTTCAGCTCTTTTCGATAACTGTCTCATCTGCGCCCCCAGTCTGTGCCTTTGATGGAGTGCGAATGCAAAGCACAGCCCTGATCAGTGAGCTGGACAGGCATCTGCTGCAGGGTAATGTGCTACCAGGTGTTGGGGCAGGTATGAGAACTGGGTCTTCAGAAACCACTCCTGCGCTCGTAACTTGCTTCATAGGCAGTCCAACAGGGTGAGCATGTACAGACCAAGTTTCTTAGATCCCAGAAAAAGAGAGGATGTGGCCTTGCTTTACACATTAGCACGTTGTTGAACGATGTACGGATTCTCCTGGGTGGGCAGCATAAAGCAAGAGTTACCATCATCCCTCTGAGTGCCTGAGGACCCATAGTCCAGCTCCTGAAAGAAGAGCCTTAGCAGCAAAGGAGAGCAATTTCTGTAATTTCAGTGTGCTGGACACCGGCAGCCCTCCAACATATCCTCAGGGTGAACTGAAGCCGCCCCGCTACAGCACATTCAGGGCACCTTCCAGCAGAGCATGTAAGCATGTGCTTAGTTCTTAATGCATGGATGGTCCCAGTGAGCTTCGGGCATGTGCTGAAATATGGATGATCGTTTGAAGTGCGCAGCATCTTGGGGCTATCAAGCCCCAAATGGATCAATCCCAAGACATTATTCAAATTATGGGTTTCCAACTCCATGTGTTTTAAAAAAAGAATCATTATACCATTGCAAAGACGGAAGAATTAAGGTACACAGAGAGGTTGAAGGACTTTGTCAATGTCAAGGCACATGTCCTTGGGGGAAATCCAGAAATATAACCTGTTTCTTTCTGAAACCCACTCCTTCTCTCAGCCACTTCCATACCCCTTCACTGTTTCCCACACTGTTCCTGTTACAACTGGTGACTATCAGCAGGCAGGAAATCTGAATGTAAAATACATGTAAATGACTACACTGCTTGCGGCTTTCTGCCTCACATATTTTTGTTGTGTCTCTTGGTTCTGCTATTTGTCCCACATTTTAGAGGACAAGCCAGTCAGTGGGTTAAGTGACAGAGTGTTTTTCATCTTATTTAAGTATGTCTCTATTAAAATGTAAACTGCTTTCTACCCCCTTTTTGGGGGAAAAAAGGAAAGGAAAAAAAAAAAGATCCTACTCTGGTAGATGCAGTAAAGTCATGGTAATTTTCCCCAATTGAAACTCCTGATTTTGTGTCTTAGCATCATATACAGCATAATTTATAAAAGTGTGAGCAACTGCGGAATTGTTCTCCTAATAGATTCTGAAGATTCCAATTTCCATTCTGCCACACAAGACTGAAAATCCACTTGTGCTCAGTTATCTGTATCTTTGCCTCATCCTCAGACTGCATCAAAAATCAGGTTCAGGTGCAGGTTAAGAGCATGCATTTACCTCAGGAATATGGGACTTATTAAATATCTCTACACAATTAACATCACCATATCAATAAGAATTATCATTATGTCCTGTCAATCAGGTGCTGAATTTTGCTTCAGGGAAACAAAACAATTTAAATTATAGCAAGTGCCCCCTCCCCTCTTCTTTTTTTACATGCTTCTCTTAAAATTGGATAATTATGTGGCTTTTCATTAGATTCCTCTAAGCATAATAGATCACGATATTCACCCTTTGACCTTGGTGATGAATGTTTCTGGTGAAAACATGTGACAAGCGGTGTTCTAATGAGAATAAAATACTGAATAACTGAGAGTCTCACATAATGAAAGAACAAAAGCGAGAAGCACAACTACTTTTAAGGTTGCAGTGGAAAATGTGTTCATACAGCAATTCTGGGGGACTGGAAAAGCAACCCTTTCTTTTTAAGGTTGCACCAACAAACTTTGGTATCAGATGCAGAGACAAAGGCGAGAAAAGACAAAGGAATCTTTGTATTCTGTGTAAACTCTATAGGAACAGGAGAAGTGGTCTCTCTGTGTGCTGTCTAGGCAAGTTGTTACACAAAGCTCTGCTATTAAGTTTTCCTAAACATCTCAAAATTTTATGTGTGTATTTACACTATAAAAGAACTATAAATTCAATTTGTTTCCAATAATTCAGAGTGGGGCTAAGTAGGTCAAATTATTCCTCATGAAAGCAGCCACACACAGTAGTCAGTAAAGTTACAACACTGGTGATTATTATTCAGCATGTTTATAAAGAATTATTTTGGGGGACTGACAAAGATGACATACCAATCACCAGTGCCAAAACAGTGAGGGCAAAAAAGGAGGTTGGCTAAATTAGAAATTGTTAGCAGCTTGGGGTTTTTTAACATTTGTTTTTTAATGTTTTGCAGCTCTGAACCCTACTGCCACTTTTTAAAGCAAGCTTGGACCAGGGTTACTTACGCTCACCTCTGCTGTGGTCATTTGGACCCTAATCTTGCTGAAGCAATGACTTCAGTAGGAATGTTTGATTTTGAAGATAGTTATCTTCTGGTTTTGTTCTATCTTGGTTGTGCATTTGTTGTTGTTTTGCATTTTGTTTGATGTCTGGGAATTGTTTATAGTCTGAATTATCATCTCTGCTAACCAAATTTTTAGTGAACTTCTGAAGAAAACCTTTTGCTTCTTATTTCTGGTGGGTTCATCTCTGGTTCAAGGTCAACTATTTCTTAGTGTGTAATAGAAATGGCTTTTTCTCTGAAATCCTGTCCCAGCAAAGACAGTGAGTGTTTTGCTGTAGACGTTTGGGACAAGGATTTCAGCTATGCCTTGTGCCAGGTTCTCCTTTGAGTTATTCCATTATTGCAGTTATTGGCACGTTATTCTGAACTGAGGACTACATGATGAAGAGGGAAATTTGGCCTCTTGCCTTTAATAACCTTCCAGAATATTTTGGTCTAAATTATTGCTGCTCTTATTTAATAAAATTAATTAAATTACACAAAATATTAATAAGGAACAACAGCTATAATGGGCAATAAAGCTTTCCAAGTAGCTCCTTATGAGGCTAGACCTTCTAATCACGCTAGTGAGGAATTTGAGGGCCAAATCTAGTCCAACTAAATGAGATGAAAAGTCAGGAGATTTGCACGGTAATTTGAAAACAAAATGGAAAGCCAGCATAAGTATAAAGCCCTGTTTCTCCTTCCCCGTGTCGGTAAGCACCATGAACAGTAATGCACTTTAGGGGAATTTAAAGGATGAAGAAGGCCTAACAGGCATGCTGTGCTGATAAGCAGATACATTTTCCATGCTTCCTACAGGATGGCCTGGAGACTAATCCATGGGGAAAAGTCTGCGCCATGGAGCCCATTTCCACCATCACCCCTTGCCTCGTGGCTTAACCCCCCCATAAGCTGTTCCACGTGGCATGCCAGGCTGCCCTGGGAAGGGCTGGGGAAGGCTCTGCCATCAACACTCCCTCCTTGCTCCAAGCACTTTGCAACCTGCATGCTAGCACTGCCTTTCCAGTCCCCTGCACCTTCCTGTCTGGCCTGCTGCGATTCACAGCCCTCTGAATCATGCAAATATTTGGTTGGTCGAGGCCCAGGCATACGTCTCATCAGCTGTGAAAATATCCAGAGAGGAAAGAAGAATGTGCTTATAGCAACGTCTAATGAAGAGAGCAAGTTTTGATTTTCATGCAGGTGGATCATTAAAGGCAAAATAATCTTATTGATTGTTTGTTACAGTTGTCTGAATTGAGGGCTGTCTCCTAGCAGATTGAAATTTACTGTGACTGATGGGATCTCATAAACTCTGATCAAAAGGAGAATAAAAATGAAGGATCTTAAAAGAAAATTACCCCAAATAAAAATGTTAGTGTCAGAAACAAGTAAATAAAAATATACTATATGCATTAACCAATGTTGTCTGCTTACCCAGTGACTATCATTTAAATTTACTGAGACAAATATTTTGATGTTATACTCCAGTGAATCTCTGGAATTCACAGGAAGGAAGCAAGGAAGGAAGGAAGGGAAAGAGGAAAGGAAAGGAAAGGAAAGGAAAGGAAAGGAAAGGAAAGGAAAGGAAAGGAAAGGAAAGGAAAGGAAAGGAAAGGAAAGGAAAGGAAAGGAAAGGAAAGGAAAGGAAAGGAAAGGAAAGGAAAGGAAAGGAAAGGAAAGGAAAGGAAAGGAAAGGAAGGGAAAGGAAAGGAAAAGAAGGGAAAGGAAAAATGCAAAGAGAGATAGGAGAGACACAAGGTGGGATGTAAGGTTATGACTGAGCAATCCAACATTTTTTCCTGGCAGAATGGATCAGTCCTGGTCCTACGCATGCTGCCTCCAGCCATGCCATGTTGTGCCATCCTCACCTCTGGCCTGGCTTAGGTGACTATTCAACCCCTCAAGGTAGCTCATCTAAAGCAAAAAAATGCTAACCAGGTAGGAACAGTGACTGTTTTTCTCCCAGGAAAAAAAACCAAACCAAAACAAACCAAAACCACCACCCCTCAAAAAAACCCACAACCAACAACTCACAAAGCAACAACAACCAAAACTAAAAATCAATTTTCTTCAGTTTTGTTCCATTTGGGAAGGCGAGAGAAAAATAGACCCTAATGCTCAACATTAGGAGAAATGCTCAGCATTTCAGGAGAAATGCTTTGGCTGGAGCTTACAATGTCTTAGACAATACGAGACACAAACCTGCAAGAACCTGAGCACACTCTGGTGTGCATGAATTTAGCATATTTTTTAATCCTATTACTAGTTTCTTATGTGCAAAACCATGTTGGCCTCAATAAAGGACTGAGAGAAAGAATTCACTACTGCAGTCATTTCTCTTCTTCATATTCGTGGTGTGAGATCCAATGAGAAGCTCTGGAAGCCATTCATTATTCTATCTATCTATCTATCTATCTATCTATCTATCTATCTATCTATCTATCTATCCATCCATCCTGTCCTAGTATAAATGCATCTTCCACAGTGGCTGGTCAGAAACCTGAACTGGCTTAGGTAAGGGACCAAAAACTTTCATCAACTTTGACATTAAATCAAAGGAAAACTTTCTTCCCTCTAACTGCTGGGATCAGCAGCTCAAAGCAGGTGCTTGGAGAGCTAGGGCCAGGCTAGGAAATCATCTGGCTGGAGAGAGGGGCCAAATAACAGTGAGATGGAGAAAAGGACTCATTTCATGCCTTGCATTAGGGACCATGCTAACCACATTGCATCATGCTCTGCTCAAAAACCTCTGTTGCACTGAAGGACCCTGGTGGCTGTGCACAAAATAATGAAGGGTTGAAGACACCATGTAGCCAGGAAAGTCTTCACAGAGAGGTCTTCATCTGGTCTCTGGGTAGGCTTCTAATACTGTTTCCCAGCTAGGAAGTAACTTAACGTCTGCAAGTGCTGTGAGCTGTTGACCTTGCACTCAGGGTTGAAATTGATTCCTGTTGCTCCTTCTCCAAAATGCAAAGTATGTGAAGAGAAGGTTCCTGGAGAAACAGACATACCTTTTTGGAGAACAGGAGTAATGTAGGTAAAGTTTATAATCAGCCACATGTAGTTGTGTGGCTTGTTATAACTTCATGGATACCTGAGGTCAGGGATGTTGTAGGAGGTGGGATGTCAGCAGATAGCTGGCAAACCTGATGGGCTATCTTTTATTTGTATATGTGGAAAAAATAAAAAGACCTAAAGAAAGCCTACCTTCTCATAGTAGGATTGACATCTTGAAGGACTGGAGATTGACTGATGCCTGTGACTCTTCAAGCCCAGAATAAATAATGAATAATTATGCCAATAAATCATATAAATAATACAAGAGCTGCCATTCTAGTTAATTTTATATCTTTGGTTCCCATCACAGATCCATTCATTTTCCCATTCACTAAGCCTTTCCTTATTCTCCTGTGTATTCATTCTCATTGTTGATATTTTTGGCTTGGACTGCTCTGTAGAGCTTAGCTGCTTTTGGTAAGAGGCATGGGAGAAAATCACCCAGGCAACTCACAAACCTGTGACAGTAAAACTCCTGGTATAGACATAATTTTACTGACTCAAAAATAATTTTGGTCCATAACTTATTTTATTTGAGAGCTGGTAGAACTTCATGTAAGTTACAGAGACAAGAGGACTCTTCCCAGCTTTACTGGGAGGACCAGCTGCCAGAGGTATCTCAAGATGGTCTTAACCACAACCATTTCTAGGAGGAAAAACCTTATTCTCCTTCACCTCAGATTCTCCTTCACTCTTCCCTCATTTTGGCTTTAAGAATCACCCACAATAAATACAGGTGACCCAGCATAATCATAATTTCACTGAATATGCAGACAAGGACAAACTTTCTTCTAGCCAAGAAACCAGAAGCAGGTAGGGGGATAGATATTTTAAAGAAACCCTGATATAGCTCCAAGAAGATATTGAAGTGTGTGATCAATAAATGACAATGAGCTCCAGATATGTTTGTGTCTTTTACTCATCTGCTGAGACAGAAGTCTGTGGGATTTGGAATAGGTGGGTAGAGGAGTCTTTTATTTATGATTTTTGAATTAAGAGTGTCACTGTCTTATGCAGAGGGAGAATGAGAGTGTCTCCTTTTCCTCCTCTTACAGGAAATAATTGGAAAGTTTGCAAGTAGAAGGTTAGGAGCTTCTTTTCAGAGGTTATTCCTTTTCAGGGACAATGAAGAACTTGTTCTCCAAGGTTTCCCTTGCTGCAGTGGCACATAATCCCCCATTAAATGACTCTTAACAGCTTCCTCAGGCCAGCCCCCTAATCACCATTATGTTTCATAGCATTAAAACATGCACAACATAGCCCTCCAGCATCTACAACACGTGCTTTTGTCAAACCCCCCTGATTTGCATTGGGGCTTAAGTCATTCCTGAGCCCTTCGGTCATGCGTGGAGCTCAGCCAGGGCTGTCTGACCCCATCAGTGCCATCAAAACACACAGCCATCCCACTAGTTTGGGGATCCTGCAGCGGCTCTCTGTCCAGCAGTGCATCTTTTTTAATCCCCTCTGCGTTGTTCTTTTCTAATCATCCTTCTAAGTAAAGTTAGCAGCTCTGCCCACTTCAGAAACAGTTTTTGCTTAGAATAAGAAGCTGTCACAGTGCTGAGAAAGCTGCGGCTTTAACCAGATTTCATCTTTGTGTGTCACTGCTCATGTCAAAGTATAAATGTACTCAGACATAAGAGTTGTCCTGCTTTCATCAAGGGAGCCAGCCTGCCTTCGCCTAGTTCCGCTTGGTTAAGCTTGTTATTTAAATTGTTAAAATTGAGACATCGGCAGTAAATTTCAGAGAAGATATAACAATTATTAGATACAAGCAGGGCTCTTGTACTTGTGAACATATCATGCCCTCCATCCACATGGAATTAGCCACAAATAATTTACAGCAGTTTCTTTAAGAAGTGTGCCCTGTAGTACTTGGATGACATTAAATCACAGTCATTCCCAACTGGATCATATTTCCAACTTTAAGATAGATTTGATGCTCGTCAGTGCCGTGGCTCAGCACTCCAGGGGACTACCTTTTAAACCTGCCAGTTTTTGAAGAACTGAGCTTTGATTCCCAGTGCTGCCTCCTGGCTGAGACCTGCAAGGGTTGATGTCTCCAGTATGCCAGGCCAGGGAGTGCAGTTGTGCCTCGGGAGGCTGAGGAGGGCTGGGAGGATGTTCAGGTGACCTTGTGGCATTCAGCTCCCCCATGAAAATGACTTGTGGGCAGGAGTAGGAGGCTCGCTTCTTGCTCTGGCAGCTCTGAGCAAGAGGGGTCACTGCTGAGGCTCAAAGGGAAAAACAAGTGGAAGCTGAGGTTACATCAGAAAGGGAAGACATGCATGTATATACAAGTACAATGGGAGACTTTTTGATCTTATTATGGACTGTACAGGGAGTGAAACTCACTTTGTTTTTCCACGTGGTTTGACTTCCACAGGAGCTTCACATCCCCTCAGAGATGAGCTAAGCAGCTAAAAGGCTAAAAGCTAATAGGAATATTGACAAAAGGTGCCTAATACCAGAAGGGAAAAGAGGGAAGAGCCAGAAGAAGGTGCCTCTGGTGTTGTCTGTCCCCCCAGGGAGACACCTGTTCGGTGGTGGTACATCAGCTTGGTACCCACAGGCCCAGGGTGCAGACAGACACGTGTAGCACAGAGACAGGCAGGGGTTTCTAAAGCCCTCTCATGCTTTTGCTCCCCTGGCACAAAACTGTGGCTTTGCTGTGTGTTTCTGCAAGAAGCAGAGTCATAGGGACTGCTGCCCCTTCAGCCCTGCATGGGACACCCAGGCAGAGCCCCTGATTAGTATGGTAAGGGTCACCAGCTTTCCCCCTTTTCACACAGAGGAATGGAAAGGGGATGGAAGCTCTGTCTTGTACTCCATCCCGCGCCAACAGCATTCTGCCAGGGAGGAGAAAGGGAAGGGGAAGGCTAAGGAGTGATTTGTGCCAGGAAAAGACCAAGGGCACACTATATCTTCCTTGAAACACCTGTTAAAACAGGGATCAATACATGGCTCCCAGAGTTACAGTCTGGCTCCTGCCCTTTACTCACAGTAGTGTGAAGGCTTCAGTCTAAGCTTATAGAAATAAGGGACAGCAATAATATTGCCATTGAATCCCAGGAGCCCTCTGCTGTAAGATTTAACAGGCACAGGTCTGTGAACACTGGAAGGTGGCCTCTATGGCCCAGCAGAAGGAGAAACGGAAAGGCTGATCAGCAGACCTTGTGCTGTTGCTTTTATAGAGACACATAAAAACATTTTTCCTCTTGATTTTGTTTTTATTCGAATCCAGACACAAACACTTTTGGAGGTGAAGGACATCCTTCTTCTAAAACAGATTAGGGGAGAAGGCCACTGGGATTCAGTAGCCTTCTCTGTGCCCAAGTAGTGCCCAGCAGTACATTGTCCCATCTCATTTTCATGGAGGTAATCTCGCACAAAGTCAAATAGGTTAGTCAGGTAGGTGACTAACCACGACTCTGTGGGACAGGAGGTTGTTCCTGCTTGAAGCCAAAAACCAGAGGGTCTTACACTTTTGCTCAAGCAGAACTTGTGCAATTCATCCAATGGCCTGGGAACAAGGTGCTGTGCATTGTGTTGTATCCAGCCTGTCTCGGATGCCTTGTCATTATTGTGCATGTATAGAGCATCGTCTCAGTCCTTTCACAACAGGTTGAACCATCCTTGACATGTCAGATGTGCCACTCATGCTAGCACCAGCCTGTGTGTGTCTACACCTCTCTCTTGTACAGGACACCCAACTGCCCTGAGGCACACTGCAACAGCTGTGGCAGTACTGCATTCCTGGGCTTGTCTTGATACACCAGGAGATGTGATCACACAGGAATTGCATAGCACAGGTTAGGGATGTTGGCGATAAGGGTAAGGGGTGTTGACAGAGATGCCAGTGTCCTTGCCAGAGGTGGAAGCAAGAAGGGCAGTGAGGGAGGAGATCAAATCAGAAGGGCATTGGTCACTTGGACCTAGAAGGCAAAGATTAGTAGAAAAGCAAGTTAATTGAGAATTTTAAAAAATGTTTTCCTCTGCTCCCACATTGAATGATGGGACCACTCTTCTCCCTCCTGGGGCCAGAGATTTTACCCCGGTATATAGGACCATTCTTGTCTGCTTCTGCAAAGGTTGAGAAGACAAGCATCAGAGGGTGAATTAGGGACTCCACAGAGAATAAGCATTTTCTGGGGATCTGTTTGGAGGAGCTGGATGCAGAGATGTGGGTGCTGAGACGGGCCTCTCCAGCGCGAAGTGACAATCATACCCGAAGTTGAGGCTGCAGCAGAAGGAGCCATGCTGCGAGGGGAGAGCCTGGCACAAGGATTGCTCATTCATCCAGATCATTCTGGGGTACCTGAAAAGTGGACTTTGAAAGTAGACCTGCTGTCTTTGGGTTTGTTTCACTCTCAGCTCTTGTGAATGAGCTTTGCATCATTTGGGTGAGGCACCTGACCTGAACCCAGCAAATTTCACCAAGTCTTACCATATTATTGAGCGATCTCCCTCACTGGGCTGATTTTCCAGGAGGGAGAACCCCAAGATCTCCTTTCTGAATGACTTTTGCACCTTGCATGAAAGTGAAAATGTCAAGCCATTTTTTAAAGAAGCCAAACCACTCATACAAAAATTACCCATACGAGCTCAAGGTGTCATTCTCAAAGGAGCATCGCTAAAATAGGCTGCAAATGCCATTGGGCTTGGTTTTCATCTTTTCTCTCTCAGTGTGACTATGACATGTGCTGGTATTTGCTTTGCAAGATAACAACAGACACAGGACACTTCAGGAAATATGAGGAGACAGCTAAGTATAGTATCTGCAGCATTATCAAAGCCGGCATAATGCCGGTCTGAGTCTAACAGGAAAGCTGCAGTGGTACAAACTGGACACGTAACTTTAAAAATGTCATGTCTTGTTATCAGTGCTGGCTTAGGAGTGACTGCAAGCCTATGGAAGGAATGCACTGCTCCACTCTCCCCAGGCATGATGCAAGTTTCCAATGTGCAACATCTTCACTTTAAAATATCATGCTAACTAGGTATGGGTGTTGTCAACAGTCCAAAAATCCTGATGGCTGGCCAGTGTCTGGCTGGAAGAGGAAAAGCTCTGCTTTCATTTCTCCTGGCCTGCCTTCCTCAGCATTGTCCTCCTGCGAGCCCCACCGCGCTCCTGCTTCAGCCTGAGCACCAATAAGCACATTTTACGATTGTTTGCTGGGTTCAAAACACTTGAAACATTTCAAAGCACCTGACATCCTTTCAAGTTAGCTGCTAAAAAACCGAGCACAAACAGAATGGGTTTCAGAGAAGCCCTGTCAATCAGCGCTCAATCTGTATGTTCTCCGAGACATTCCTTATCCTGGCTGATTTATTTCATATTAAAAGGGCTGTCAATCTGTATCACAAGAACAGGTTGAAAAAAAAAATGTGAGTGATGCCTGTGACTTTTTTTTTTGTTTATTTAAAATTATATTTCCCCCCTCCTTCTTTTCCCCCTCAGATTCTCTCTTTCCCATCCCCACCTTTATTTTTCTCCTCAGGTATGGCGTGAGTTTTGTATACCACATGCATTTAAATGAGAAATATATTTTGCAAAGCTGTGGCAGACCCTTTTTTATTATCCATCAAATATATCCCTTTTACCATCTGATGGCTTGGCAACAGGATCATCTCTCTTTCAGTTAAAATAAATGGGCCAGTAAAGTGGTGGAATATTCAGTGTGCAGAAAAGACTTTACACTAGTTAATGTACACTGCATGTTGTGGGTTTCATTAGAGCAGAATACTAATGATGCACTTGCATGTCTCCCCACCGTATCACTTTATTGTACCAGCTGTATTATTGTTTTATATTAATATATTGATTATTGTCTTTTTCTCTTGTGTGTGTTTTGTCTCCTAACTTTTTTCTCCTGGCATTGCTTACCTATTACAGTTGGCAATTGTTTTCAATATCACATTTTTGGAATGAATGTTTGAATGTTGATATTTATATGATTTCTTTTTGTTTTCCCCCATGTCTCCAAAGTAATTAATTTCCCTTGTTTGCTGCACAGATGTTGGGATATTTTTCAGTGAATCTTGATAAGGAATGACACATTCACATACACCTATAGAGGAAAAATGGATAAATATCTTTGTGTTTTGTGTTCCAAGGTGGGGAGGTATCTAAATTCTCAAAAGATCAATTCTTGTGACTGAGAAACATTGAATTCTCCCAGCATTTTTTAAGGTATCACAATACATCACTATCATGACTTTTTCCCAGAGAGCTTGCTGATGAAGTGTGTCAGTTACCTGAACATGCCTCTGGCAGTGTCAAGGAGGAGAAAGTGGAGATCCAACAACCGATCCACTGTTGTAGGAAGAAGTACTGCAT
The DNA here is from genome assembly GCA_020800305.1 of Porphyrio hochstetteri. Classification (NCBI taxonomy): domain Eukaryota; kingdom Metazoa; phylum Chordata; class Aves; order Gruiformes; family Rallidae; genus Porphyrio; species Porphyrio hochstetteri. The sequence goes on along the minus strand of CM036906.1, from coordinate 133,556,002 downwards.
TTCCCCCTCCAAAATACTGTCTTGGTGGGCTGCTGAGTGGAAAACCCTGTGATTCCTGTGAGCTTGTCCCTGTGTGGGAGGATATAAAGGATACAAAGTCTTGAAGACTGGTAAGCAAAGGAGCTCCAGGAAAAAAAAATATTTGGAAAAGATGTGGCCAGTTGATTCATGCCGTGAACACTCTTTGCACGGCCCTGCCCTATCCAGGTGTGCATGAGGTGGAGGCCAGATGTGCCTGGCAGCTGGTCTGGGAGCCTCACAGTTGCAAAATGCCCTTGTTATTCCTTGTTTGCGGTGTGGGGGAAGTTTCATCAGCTTCTCCTGACAAAACATCAGCATCAACCCTCTGCTGCCCACAGCCAAGCTCTGTGCAAGTGAGGGGCTTGGGGAGTGACAGGCATGGCCAGCATTGTTTTTCCTCCTGCCTGGGAATTAAGGTGATCAGCACTAATTTGCTATCAGCTGTGTTTGAAGAGAAGATGTCAAATTGTTGTGTGAATCAGGTGACAATGCTGGGTTTCATGACCACAGGAGAACAGTCTCCTGTTGCTGAGTTGATGTCTCTAGGGCTTAGCATCCTTCCACCACAGTGAGCTCGTGCTGGAAAATCAACATGTGTTTGCAAGCCCTGCTGTTAAGGTACAAGCAATGTGTAGACAATATGTAACCACAGTAATCAGTGAACTTTGTAAACTCAACAGCAATTAAGGAAGGAAGATAGAGGTTCCCTAATGTAAAATAACAGTCAATGACTAATAACATTTTTTCCTTGAAATAATAAAATGGAAGGAGACACAAAGACTACCATTTAGACTGTAAGAGCACTGGAATAATCCATAGTGAGCACCTGCAAACAGGTGCTTCCATTTGTGTGTTCGCAGCTCTGTCAGTTAAGACACAAGGTTCTTTTTGGCAAAGCCTATTCTGTCAAGAGGACTATTCCTGGGGGGTAATTCCTCTAGTGTCCTCAGCCCAAATGAGTGACTGGTGTTACCCACCAGGTCTCTCCATGGAGTAAGTCAGCATGACTTGCTGACTCCAAGAGGGGAAAAACAATTTACAGTCCTTATCGGTACAATCGACCTTGCTGGATCATTCCTA